>OX451735.1:40479159-41186659 GCA_948472305.1 Vicia faba
TTTTTATATATAATACATATTTAGAAATTAATATATAATATATATATATATAATATATATATATTTATATATTATATATATATATATATATATATATATAATATATATATATATATATAATATATATATATATATATATTATATATATATATATATATATATATATATATATATATATATATATATATATATATATATATATATATATATATATATATATATATATATATATATATATATATATATATATATATATATTATATATATATATTATATATATATATATATATATATATATATATATATATATATATATAATATTATATATATATATATATATATATATATATATATATATATATATATATATATATATATATTATATATATATATATATATATATATATATATATATATATATATATATATATATATATATATATATATATATATATATATATATATATATATATATATATATATATATATATATATATATATATATATATATATATATATATATATATATATATATATATATATTTATTAGTATATTTAGGTTAAAATACAAAAATACCTATATTTTTTATTTTATTAATATTTGACATAAAAAATACCTTTTATAAATATACTTCATTTTATTTTATTTTTGTACATAATAAACAAATACTTGTATAAATTAAATAATATATATATTACTTAATAAAAATTAGGGTTTACCCTTAAAACATAAAAAACTCCAAAAATAATACTCTTTTATTTATATTTATTTAACATAAATAATACTTTTTTTTACACCATATAAAAACCTTTTTTTTGCATTTTTTCATCTTTATTGTATTTTCCATTTAATTTATGCAATCAATTATTTGTAAATATTCCAAAAATGATGTAATAGTTAGGTTTAATTTCTTTGTCTAAATATCCCCCCATTTGAACATTTGTACCCCCCCTTCCCATATTGTGTTGTAATAGTGTAGGAATTTTACTTTTCGCACTTTAAACGCTTTCTAAATATACCATGCTAGAATTAGGGTTTTGTATGCAAATAAAAAGAACAAAGTAGTTTGACCTAATCTCAAGATAATCAAAGCATGAAAATGGACAACACATCTCACACTTGCACCCCTAGGGTATTCCACTTGTTGCCTTCAAATAATTGGGCCATATTGCATGTTAGGTCTCTTTGGGCAAAACAAAAACAATCAAATGATCATAGTCCCTCGATGACGCTTTCGAAAAGTTGCCTAAAATGATCAAGTCCCTTTCAAAGAAAAATTGCCCAAAGACATTTAGCACTATTGCAACTATGGTCTAAACGATGACCCGCGCCCGTCCCTTTCACATCCTAACACAAGATTGTCCACCAAATGCAATGGTGGAACAAAATTGTTAAAAGGGTTAAAAACATAACAAAAATCTTTGAGAAATTTAGGGTAGATAGCTCTTAAGTACTTGTCAATTTGCAAAACAAAACACTTGCCTATTTTCAAACCGCACTTCACAAACACTTTCAAAACAAACTTTCAAAAAAACCTTGAAACATCTTTTCAAAAAGACAAACACCTTTTGTGAAACATTCGAGTAAAGAATTGTTACAAGGGTAGCCTAGACAAGGCATCTTTTTCAAAACATTTTCAAAAGCCACACACAAAGCACCAGTTCAAACAATTGAAAACCAAGGCAAGTTGATCTAAGCAAGTACCTAAGAGCCCATGGATAACCATGGATAGAAAGGGTGCTAATACCTTCCCTTTCTATAATCTACTCCCCGAACCCAAGAAAAATCTCAAAGGTTTTTGCTGTGCTTTTTAAACCTTTCCTTAGGATAAAATAAAAAGTCGGTGGTGACTCTTGCTCAACCGAAACATTTGCGAAAACAAACGCAAAACCATAGTCAGTTCTCCCACCGTATCACACCAAACAATGTAGTTACTGGGTTTCCAATCATGAAGATCTGGATAGCATTAACGTCAACAAATTTATCCACATTAGGAAATAAAAACAACCCGAGGCAAGTAGAGCAAAGATGACCTCAAAAGCGACTGTACTCTTCATCCTGGAAAAGTAACGAACTTTCTCCAATAAGAACTGGGCCGGTAATCCTGTAATCCCTCCTTTAGCAGTCATATGGGCTTCCACCTCAGACTTCCCTAGATGGATGAAAGCAGCAATCTCATGTGGTTTTGGCTCACCCTCCAGACCAGTAAAAGGAACATGATCGGTAACAGGTAAATCCAACAGATAAGAATACTCCTTCAGTGTAGGCATCAACTGATAGTTGGGAAAAGTAAAGCAATGAAACATCGGA
Source organism: Vicia faba (assembly GCA_948472305.1). NCBI lineage: Eukaryota > Viridiplantae > Streptophyta > Magnoliopsida > Fabales > Fabaceae > Vicia > Vicia faba. The sequence goes on from OX451735.1 coordinate 40,481,471, forward strand.
TCATAGAACTGGACCAAGGTCGAGAGAATACCCTCCTTCATCCTAAGCTTCATAAGAGAAATGATGGATCCATACTTCTTCTGAAAATCTGCATAACACTCGATCTCGGGAATTAGACTGATCAACTCATCTATCTTGGGATCTTTGAAACTGTACTTCCCGGTCTTTATTTTTCCAGAATCCATGGTCAAAAAGTACCTGAGATATTCAAAAATGGTCAACTTTTAAGTCCCTCGAAATAAAATTTCTTTAAAAGATGCTTATGAGTGCATGGATGCATGATGCAACAATCACATACAAGATCACACATATAGGGTTCATAGGTTCAACGTCACGAGCATGAGGTTGAAGGTACTACCCATAAGGTGTTGGTCTAAAAGTTATCACCTGCCAAACAAGGTTATAGGGGTTCCTAGAGTCTACATACTTCCTTCGAATATTACCAACTTCCCGATTAACTCGGTAATTAGTAATATTCTCAAGAAAAACTCGTCCAAGCGTAGTATTGCGTGACAATTATTTCCAGATTAATTCTTCATAGCTTCCGCACTACACCTAAAAGGCTAAGACGGGTTAGGTATTCTATGGTCCTTAGCTTCAGCAGGCTCCCAGGTCGAAAGCAGTATGTCTTCCCGATTACTCGGTAAACGACACTACAGTCAAAGGCGCCTCCACTGAGTGGGGGATCTTATGCCTCCTTTTTTGGGATTACTCCCTCAAAGTTAACATGACTATACTTCCTGTCCTATATTAAAGTTTTCCCTAAGTCTGGGTATAGGACTTACAAGTAAACACCAAGCACCTTGAAAACCAGGAATATCCAAACAAACAGATATACAACATATAATATATGACAAACAATAGCACATATATAGATATAAACAAAGATAGGTTTAACCCACTTAGGGATGGATCAACAAGAGGTTAATCTGTCCCCACTGAAGTCGCCATTTTTTCTGTAGCAGTAGAAATGTTTAAGACTAAGCCATTGGATTGACTAGACTTATACTGATCAAAATAAAAATCGCCACCACGCTTTATTGTTTCTAAAGGAATAGGGAAAGAGCGAGTAACCCAAAAAGATGGGGAAAGATTCAAGGTAAGGGGGTTGGTTATGCAAAGGGAAGGTATTAGCACCCTAAACATCTACGGTACTCTGCAGGAACCTCTTTGTAAAATCTGTATATTTTGGCTATAAAATGTTGTATAAAAATGGATGGTGGAGGTGAGAAAAGAAATATATTTTTATGGTTTTTGCGCCCGCCGCGGTTGCAAACCTTTAGTGCCTACGTACCACCTTTCATGCAATAGGGGACCAGGGTACACGTGGTTCCTCTTTTAAAGATTTTTAAACACAAGTGTGTTGGTTAATTTTATGAGATAAGACATCATCATCATTGTCCGTGTGGAAAACATACTTACTACCCACAATAATGAGAAATGAGAATTTGAATCATCTCAAGGTGGAGGATATGGATTGGATTATAAAATCAACAATGCCTCACTCAACACCCAAGTGGAAAATATCTCACTTCACGACATATTGAAGAAGTACAATTGTTTGCATCACTACAAGGATTGACAAGAGTCTAATCTTTTGAGAAAGGTTTTAAAGTAAAAATCCAAAGTGGCAAAATGGTTTGTGATGAGATTGATTGACTTTTAGTCTTCCCACGAAAAATGTCAAGGTATTATTAAATTTATTAGAGTTTATTTATGAAAATGTTTTGAAAATGCATGGACCTAAGTCCAAGTTTATTATGAAAGTGGTTCAAGTTTAAAAACAAGAAGAATTTTCAAAAGGAGGTAGAAGATTTTTGAAATTAAAGAAGATGGGAGGAGAAGAAGAGACTATCCTAAAGCATAAGTTAAAAGCTAGGTATAAGAACCATCTAACCAACAAGAAGCCAATACTTGACATTATGAGTCAAAATAGAATTCCCATTCTTTGGATTGAAACCAAACAAGCAAAGATACTAGACCTCTTGAGAGAATGAAACTTAAAGTGTATTAAGTCTTCACAAAAGTTGGGCAGAGTAATGGCTGTATAGGGGTGAATTCCAGATTACAAACAAAGAATGTAATCACAATAACCCGCACACAAAATAAACAAACAACCCAATGTCTTGAGGTAAACTTCAAGAATTCCAGACAAAATATCAATTAAGATCACAAGGTCTCCAATATAGGCTAAGGTTTCTAATCCTCAGTCCAAGAAGTCCAATGCCCCATAATGCCAAGGATAATATCCAAATAGTCCAAGTATTTTAAAGGTTTTTATGGTTCATGTTGATTATTAGGTGTCTTAGAAGAGAAAAGAAAAGGCTCAAGTGAGCAAAATAAAAATGACATGAAATGTAATGCTTAAAGTAAATGGTACATAAGGCATAAAAAATAAAAGGGCATAAAGTAAAAACAATTTAATAATTAGTGGTTAGTTGGATGACCATCTTGAAACTTACATTTGGAACTCATTAGAGGATTGGTAGAACCAAATCCTCCACACAACAAGTTGCATTTGCTTTTTGTCAAGTATATTATCCATTAGGAATCCTCAAAAGTACCATTTAATGATGAACAATGTTTAAGTGATCCATGTTGACCAAAAGTGTTGTAGATCCATTAGAGGATTGGTAGAACCAAAGCCTCCACATAATGAATCTCAAGGTTATTGGATCAAAGAGATCAAATTAACATACTTGGGCTTACAAACATAGGTTTTGGCCACGAATGATCATTTATTCGAATCGGGACAAAATTTAGCGCTATGTTAAGCAATCGTAAGTGGACTTATGTAGAAGTCACACCTATTTTGAGGCCGGTCAATAGCAATCTATGTACTTCATGTTTGGATAAATGATATAGAGATCATCATCCCTTAACATGTAGCACAATAAAGAAAGAAAGGGATAAGATGAAGAGGGGTGGGGAAGAATATACAAACCACATTTGAATTAAAATTAATCAAGCTATTATTAAAATCATTCATCCATTTTTGTGTAGTTAGACTCAAGACCATGGATCCAATGATGTTAATAAAGTTCATGATAAAAAATTCAACCCAAGATTATCCAGAAAATCATCACAAAATAATATTGCACTTAATATATATATTAAAAAGGTTTTTTTAAGAAATGTTTTAACATAGAAATAAAAGAGAAATATATCAACTATGTTCAAATTAATCTAGAAATAAAAAGTAAGACCATAGAAAAATCAGAAATGAACTAAAATAATTTTATAAAAATTTTGGTAATTTTTTAAAGTCAGAAACTATTTTTTAAAATTAAAAGAAATGAGTAAAATAAACCAAAAATGATAAAAATAGCAAAGTCAGAAATAAAAAATAACTGAGGTCACCAATATTTGTCACAATATCATTGGATCATTCCATATTTTTTTTCAAAATTAAAAAATGCATAAAAGTATTTTTAAACATTTAAAACAAATTAAATAAAGTAAAAATTTATAAAAAATATTAAAACACAAAATAAAACAGTGAAAAAATAAAAATCAGAAAGAGAAAACTCAAAAATATTTTTCATAATTTTTTCATATTTTTTTTGACTAAAAATGAATTTTCTATGATTTTTTGAAATTTAAAACAATTAAATATAAAAATCAGAAAAGAAAAATAAAGTCAAAAATATATGGACCATTGGATGAGAGTCAAAACGCGTTAGTAATCAAATCCAAGGGATCTGGCGCGTTGTGCATATCATGGTCATTACTAAATATCACACGAGATTCAACACTTTTAAAATAAAACAACTTAAAATGTGGCGCGTTGAATGGAGTCTGACTCACAAAAGTAATCAGATCCAAGAACTCCCGAGGCACACGCATAAAATCTCCAAATAAAATTTGGTTTTGAAAAAGTTTTATCAAAGTACGATGCATAAGCTTTTTAAAATTGTCGTCTTTACGAACGTTATCGGGAAGCTCGGATATGCAAACTGTAAATAAAAATTAATATGGAATGTGAATGATAGTGAATTAATAACCCTGAATCACTTTGCAACTTAATTATCGTTTAATCTATTTCACTTAGCAAGGGTATTTCCAATGATAAAATCAAAATAGCTAGTTTCGACAATTTATGAAACACTTGGCGTGCAAGTGAATTTTCAGAATTTTTCCTTTGATTGTGTTGATACACAAAACCACTTATAATCAAAATTGATTATAAGCTATATCAACACTTGAATTAAAAATAAAATTAATTAGGAAAATTCTTACAGTTCAAATGATAACGCAATGTTATTTGATAAATCGATCAATGAAAATCAAAGCGAGTAAAAGAAAAAATAAAAGCGACACAAGGAATTTTTCTTCAAAGCTCCCCACAATCGTCTTTGCGTGTGGGTACGTCTTCGAATAATTCCAATGGAATTAGGATAATTCTTACTATGCAAAAATATTGATACAAGAGGAGTGTTCAAGAGCAATTCCATAAACCCTAAGCTTGTTGTTGATTCAACCCCTCCTCCTTCCTTGATCTTGAGAGAAACCAAGACACAATAAATGAGAAATGAATATTTGGATTTTACTACTACTTTGTGTTCTTTATCTCTGAAGCTTTCATGCACAATCAATCTCAAACTATTGCAACACAAGACTTCGATTCTATCTGGTACTCCAAGTTACTTCCTTGCAAAGATTTTAAAAACTCCAAGGTTCCTTTGAAATATTTTAAGCACTCTAAGGTTGTTCACTTTACCACGATTACCTCTCAAACATCTCACATTAAAACCCCCAAATCAACCAATGATCTTGGAGGATAAACCCGAGGTTTCTCCTGGATGAAAACCCCTACAAAACTCCACCCAATACACAATTGGACCCTAGCAATCCTCGTCTAGATGGCACCCCAATGGAACATCATTACAATGTAATGTCAGTGTGTATGCATAGATTAGAGGTTGAAGATGAAGAGTGAAGTAGGCTAATTTTATGGTTTTCAATAAGTTGTAATGATGCATGAAAGAGTATTTATAGTTTTGAAACATTTAGGGAAAAGAGGGATAAATTCGGAATAAAAGTAATTAAAAAATTGACCAAGTAAAATAGTATGTGTTGAACTAAGATGTGCATGTGTTGACCTATGACTTACAGAAGCTACAGGATTTAAAAATGCATTACATGTGTCGACCAGAAATATGGATGTACCGACACATGCAATTAAAAATCATGCAAAAACTTACTTTTAATGAATTAGATCAATTTCACAATGGTTTTTAATGGTTCCTAAGACCTCTAATGCAGAGGAGTGCCACAAGACATAAGGATACTATCCAATACTCAAAAGTGCAAGCTTTTCCTAGTTTTTGACATCAGTCAAAACATTTGACGACAAAGTTTGTACTCACAGTTGTTGAGACCATCTTCAAGAGAGTTCTATTTTAAAGTTATGTAACCATTGGAAGGGTTCTCTCGGTTAAGGAACATAAAAGTGGAGAAATGAGTGGGAATAGGTGACCTGGGATGATGTGCATCCAATACTTGTTTAGCTACTAAAATGTACCTTTGTGGAAGACATGGACCTATGTGTTGGAACAAGTTTGGTTATACATCTACAATTCTTAAGTTTTGATGATAACAAAGTATAGAGAACAACTTTGTAGACTAATAGTTTCATTAAGTGTGCAGAATCGTTAGATAGGAAAAAGAAAAATCTGGACTTTGGAAAAAGAGATTGTGGACTCTAGACAAAGCCGACTCTAGACTCTAGATAAAGAGACTCTGGACAAACAAAGTTGAAATATGAAGAAGTGTTCAACTGACAGTCAATCATCTGGATAATCAAGACAACACTCTACAACAATCAATTCAGATTTACTCTGATAATTCAAGCTTCAGTTTCTATAGACTCTAAAGTCTAATCTTCAAGGCTATAAACTCTAATCAAGCTTAAAATCACCTCAAATATGAAGCCAATGATTTAGAGAACAATTATCGAAAGAATATTTCTGGAAATAGTACATTCAAGCGGAAAAATAAAATATTCCTTTTAAAGGAAAAATATGTTGGAATTCTTATAGGATTGTACTACCAACGGATCTCCATAATTCATGGCTCAACCTCATACCACTATTACAGCTGTGAAATTGAAAAAGTTTCCAATTTTATCCTCCAACAATACTATTCATCATATTTCAATTCCATGCTCCTCCAGAACTATTCATTATCTATTTAAAGAGGACAAGGAGTTTTAAAGAAACAATATAGAACAATGGTTGTAAATTAAAATGAAACAACAAGAAAAAGAAGAGAAACGACAATTACAACACTCGCTACACTTAGAGTTATTTCTTGTATATCTTCGTAAGTGTAAATCCTGAAATTCACATGGTGTATCTACTTGTTTAGAAGAAATTATCCCACATTTTGTGTGTTATTACATGCCTATTTAGTTGTTTATTTAACCTTTTTGCTTTACTTGTTAGTTGTAATTTCTAGCTTTTTTAGTTGTTTTAGTTGTTTTAGCCTGGAGCATAATAGGTGCTCCATTTTATTGTTTTATTGTGTTTTGTGTATGCAAAGGTTAACATAGTCGAGCTAAGGCAAGAATGCAGTAGTTTGTTGCATGAAGCACAAGATGAAGGAAAGTAAGAGATCTCAAACCAAGGGAAAACAAGAAGGAAAGCTGTTGGCCAGTAAGGATAGCATGGAAGGAAGTGCAAAATGGAGGGATATCTTAGTGGTGCTGAAAAAGAGTAATAAAATATTCAAATCCAAAGAAGATAGTGGAGACGCTAGAAGATAAAAAGTGGTATGATAGTAAATTGTAATTGTAAAGTGCGCCACCTGCACCTGCTGTGGCAGATTTCCACACTACACCTTATCCACCTCCATTGTCTCCTTGTATGAAGATTCCTTGATCCTATGCTGCGAAATTGTATGTTGGTGCTAACTTTATGTGTGCTTGATGTGATTTCATGAACACAAGCCCATGATCCAATGCAACATGGAAAACCCTAATCCTTGGTCTATAAATAGAGTTGTGATAGAAGATAAAAGGGAGTTCAACTGTTCCAAATAATATTGTAAGAGTTATGTTACTGAGTAGCAGAAGTGTTCTAAAGTCTTCTTTCCTCATCCACTCGTGTGCTTGCTGATTAGCTATAGCACTACTGGAGCCATCTCTTGAAGATTAGTCATCTCAAGGAATCTTCCAAGTCTCTCTTGGGTTTATATCTTTTGTTCACTTATTGTCTAAAGATGTTTCCTTTGAGAACCATATTTGTAGCTTGTACTCATCTCACTATGAGCTAAACCTTTTGTAGTTAAGTAATGTGAAATTAATATCAAGTTGTTCTTATGTTATATGTTATGTGGCTAGTGCATGCTTTACCATGTGTTTGTTTTGTTAAAAACTTGTTTTTTGCTTGATCAACTTAGAAATAGGTAACAACTTGTTGTTGTAAGAGATCCAACAAACAAGCGTACTGCATGAGTAAAAATGGATGAAAGTGTAGGATAGAGATATTCACTTTACCTAGTTTTCTTAGAGATAAGAAACTACAATCATTAAGGAATTCAAATTAATTAAAAGACGTATATTAGGTTATAAGTGAGGCTTATAGATTTGTTCCCTTTCCCTTTTATACATGCTTTTGATGATGTAGAAATACACCACAAGATCACTCAGATCCAATTCTTTGTATGTAACTTAAAGGTTTATTTAGCGTGCTCTTCTATTTTCGGCCAATGATTTCAATTTGTGTCACTTTGCTTCCTTCCTTTTTCCCACTCCACCAGTGTTGTCTAGTTGTAGTTTAGCTAGTTAAATGCAATTGTCTAAACAAATTTAACTCAGACTAGTTCTTAAATTTCATATCTTCACTTTTAAATTAGTTTAGACAATTTAATTTGGTTTTTAGCTTGTGTATATTAATTGTGTTCACTTTTTTGTTTGTCTTTGAACTTGTTGTGAATAGCTTGAGGATATCTAGGTGATTTGTCAAGTTTGACTGTTTCGACTTGCGAGGTAATGATTTTGTTAAGGTTTTGTAATCATTTGAGGTATGTGTTTATTTATTTCTATACTTTATAATATTCATGATACTTAGACTTTTTACAACTTTTATGCCATTCATTCTTTTGTATACTTGTTCATTTGTGGACCACTTTAGTTCCTACCGTTTTTATGAGGTAGCTTTCCATTGTTTACATATAATGGAGACCATAATTCTTGTTCTAACTAGATTTTATTATGCTTAATCTTTTGTTTGTGGTGGTTATATGAAAACATTAAAAGGATCAGGGCATTTTTGTTTCATTTTTAGCACAACTACCTTAGCCTAATATCCAACTGTCATTGTGAGTGTGTGATCATTAGTAACCCCTTTGAGCCTTTTGTCATTGTCCATATTCTTTAAATTTGATGCTTGTCTATAAGTATTGATTTCACTTTTTGTATGAATTTTGATTGTTGATTTTTTCTTGAACCCTCAACTTTGTGTTGTTGTATGAATTTTTACCTTGCCTTAGAAAGTAGGGAGTTTTCACGTGATAATGTCGGCTCAATTCAAGTTGGGGAGAAAAATGATTGTGCATTTAAGTTGTGATTGCTAAGAGGTTGAGAAAGAAAAAAAAAGAAGAAAAAAAGATAAAAATAAAAAGAAATAAAAAAAATTAAAAAATCTTTGAAAAAGAAAGAACAAAAAGAGTTCAACTAATTGTGCAAATAAGTAATGTGTTTTGTGTAACAATTTGGGATTCAGAAGAAGTTTAATTGAAATTGTGTTGTTTGAAACTTTGTGAGTTGATCACTCCCTTAGGATTAGGCAAGTTTTTGTTCCGATTAGCCTTGAGAATTATCCCTTGTTTGTTTACCCGATCACGCTATAACCATGAAAAGCCATTGTGATTCTTGCTTTTATGTCTTCAACATGAATTTCAGATGAGTGTATAATTTAATCTTTTGTTTGCAAGGGTGTTGGATAAGTGAAAATACCTCATTTTTGTGTGTTTGTCATCTACCGATGATTGTGTACTAGGTGTGACTCATTTGTGAACTAGTGTTGTTTTAGAATTTTGGCATGATTTTTATATTTAGCATTTGTTTCGGGTTTATGTTATAGTCATAGTTTAGTGGTAAGTGTTTACTTTGTGTGTGATGTTTTTCATTTAAACCATTGCATTTGTTTTCTGTTTTTAAAACTTGTGGATTCGTGATTCTTTGGTTTATCGTTTTTGTTTCTTTAAGTTGTTTGTTTCTTGTTTAGGGACAAACAAGTTCAAGTTGGGGAGAGTTTGATAAGTGCAAATTGTTGCTATTTTTGTATATACTTTTTGTTGCACTTATCGACTCTTTTTGTTAATTTTAGTTGAATAAACCTGACTTTTGTGTAAATATTTATACTTAGTGTATAATTGTATTTATGATTAATTTATGTATTGTTTGATAGTTTTAATGTCTTGTTGTAGGCATTTTCACGTATTTGGAGCATCGAGGAATAAGGTGTCGAAGGCACGGCTCCAGATATGCATTTTTTAACAAAATAAGGAATTTTTGAAGTTCCAGGTCGAGCTTAGAATAGTCATAGCGCACGTGTTGAGTGGCCAGGAAGAGGTGAGCCCACTAAGCGCCGGATTTAGTGCTTAGCTGGCTCTAAGGCAGTTTAGTGAATAAATGAAGGCACGCTTAGCGCAGCATTTGGCGCTTAGCATAGTCTGCAATTTTTAGATTTTGTATAAATAGCTTAGAACATATTTTTTAGGGTTTTTATCATCTCTTTCCCTCTTGGAGAAGCTCTGATCCAATTCTTTGTAGCTTAAAGGTTTGCACAACATCATTGGGTGGTGCATCTTGTCGATTGGTTATGGGTTGTCACAGATCATGTTGACACTGCAAGAAGTTTCTTATTCATCTCCTTTTTCCCTATGTATCATTCCAATGGTGGGTTTTGTATGTATATCTTTACTCTTTATGTATGTACATTTTTTGATCATGGGATTGTATGAAATCTATTTTACAAATTAATACCGGTGTTTGTTCTTGATTTTTCATTAATCACGGAGTTTTGGTTTGTCATAGACATATGCTTTCCGAATCTTTTTCTTGAATGAATATCTATTAGTTCCTAGACTCTAGACATAGATTTAGGATTAATATTCATGTGGGTATCGATTATGAAATGCATCCGTGTTGTTTGAGTTGTGCTCGAAATCGCCTCCGAGAGAAATTAGGGTGATGTCTCACTTTGCGTTAGAGATAGCCTTAGTGTGAGCCATACGTTATGTTATTGACGAGTGATTTAGGTTGAGTGAAATTGATCCGTAAGTTTAAGTATTTGACGGGTAGAATGAAATGTGATTCCAGAATGAATTCTCTTAGACTGCAGATGATTGTTTATTTCTTTCTTTATTGCTTTATTTACTTTTCCTACACTTTTTCTGCAAATCCTTTTCCAAATTTAGAAGGATTGAAACTGTTGAACGATAGTTTTTCCCTCTCATAAATCTGTGGACACGATACGATATAACCTATATCATATGTTAAATTAATAAATTACTTTTTGCTTGCCTCTTTACTGCTCTAGCACTATGCTAGTAAAACTTTGATTGAATCTCAAGTCAATTACACTACTACTGAAGGAGATGCTAGTTGTTGTATTTGCCTTTGATAAGTTTGGATCCTACTTGGTTGGGACCAAGGCTATTGTGTACACTAATCTTGCTGCAATTAAGTACCTAAGTACCATGAAGGATGCCAAGCCAAGGCTTATCATATGGGAACTGTTAGTTGCAAGAGTTTGATCTTGAGATTAGAGATAAAAAGGGAGTTGAGAACCTGGTAGTTGATCGTCTATCAAGGCTGTTAGGGGAGGTACAAGAAAAAAATGATGCAGAGATTCAGAAGACTTTTCCTGATGAGAAGATGTTAATGATAACTATTGGCGTGACTCCATGGTACGCTGAAATTGTCAATTACCTGTTCAACAAATTTGTGCCACTTGAGTTCAATTCCCAATAAAGGAAAAGGTTCTTCCACATGACTAGAAGCTATTTTTGGGATGAACTCTTCCTGTACAAGAAGTGTTTTGATCAATTATTGAGAGGATGTATGGATTAGCCAGAGGCGCAACAAATTATGCCTGCTTTTCATGAAGCACCATATGGAGGACATTTCAGAGGAACCAGAACTGCAACCAAAGTCTTATAAACAGGTTATTTCTGGCCCTCTCTTTCGAAGGATGCTCGTGATTTTGTATGGAAATATGATAGATGCCAAAGATTGGGAAACATCTCCATGAGGAAAGAAATGCCTCTTACCAACATCTTAGAAATTGAAATTTTTGATGTATGAGGCATTGACTTCATGGGGCCGTTTCCCCAATCTTTTGGTAATTTGTATATATTGGTAGTTGTAGATTATGTTTCCATGTGGGTAGAGGCAGTGGCAACTCCCACTAATGATACAAGGGTAGTGACCAAATTCTTTGTGAAAAATATTATGACTAGACATGACAAGCCTAGGGCTATCATTAGTGATGGATGGACTAATTTTTGAAATAAGATCGTTGATAATCTAATGGAAAATTATGGACTCAAGCAGAAAGCTGCCACAGCTTACCACACATAATGCAGTGGGCAAGCTGAAATTTCAAATAGAGAGATAAAAAGGATTCTGAAAAAAATTGTTAACCCCTCTAGAAAAGATTGATCTAAGCATTTGGATGATTCCTTATGGGCATATAGAACATCTTTTAAGACTCTCATAGGAATGTCTCCATACATACTTGTCTATGGAAAGGCATGTCACCTGCCTATTGAGTTAGAGTACAAAGCTTTTTGGGCAGCCAAGACCTTTAATTTTGATTTATTCAAGGCTGAACAAGCTAGAATGCATCAACTAAATGAGCTTGAAGAGAATAGGCTATTTTCTTATGAAAATTATGAGTTGTATAAGGAAAAGACCAAGAAATGGCACAACATGAAATGTCTGAAGAGGGAATTAAGTGAAGGACAACTTGTTCTTTTGTTTAACTCTAGGTTAAATCTATTCCTTGGAAAACTTAAATCTAGATGGTCTTGGCCCTTTAAGTTAATAAAGATTTATCCTCATGGGGTTGTGGGTCTTTTGAATGAAAGGACAGAAAAGACTTTCAAAGTGAGTGGCCAACGGGTGAAAGTGTATCATGGTGAATCCTTAGACAACAAAAGGGTCACTATTAATTTGATAGAATCCATTTAAACTTTTCTATAGTCAGGGTATAGGACTATAAAATAGTGCTACTGTGAGGCAGCCCAGCTTAACTTTCATGTTTTAGTTTTTATTTTTTTCAGATGATGTGATTGATGCAATAAAATGAAGAAGAGTCACTGACGAGTTCTTTCTTAACTGAAAAAGCTGAGATAATCTTGCACAAGAAAGGAGAGCAATTTGTAATGCTAAGTCCATTGGATATAGCATGAGAGAGGTAAAGGTTATTGGGGAAAGTGAGGAAGAAAAAAAAGAGAAGCAAGTAGAGAGAGAAATCCTCACGCGTGCGTGGCACTATTTAGCTGCCAGCGTGACGTCACTAGGGGACAATGCATTAATGGTCATTTTCACGTTTTTATGTAGAATAATTACCAAAAGTAACCCTTACCATGGCTAGACTGTCCAAAACCCTCTCTCTTGTCTAAAATTTAAATTTCTCCAATTTTGTTCGTTACATCCCAGCTTCTCAAACCACCCAACTCCTCAACACCCACTCACATTATAACCACCCATCATCTCACCATTTGTCTCAAACCATCTCATTCATACCTTTCAAAACTGCCATCAATCTCTCTCCCTCTCTCTCTCTCTCTCTCACACACACACACACAACTTTTTTTTCACAAAGAGCTTTCACCATCTTAAACCCTAAAACAATGAAACCCATATACTCCCAAGGAAGAATCAAACCACGGGCCTGCAAAAATGCCACACCTACTATGGATATCTCTGATGATGAAGGAAGTGACAATGAAGTCTTCACCAACGCTGATGTAAAGCGAAGATTCACCAAATCCATCTCTGTAAGTGAAATGCATCCTCAAGGAGGTTTTACTTTGGATAGAGAAGATGCTAACCTAGGTCTCCCTAAAATAATTGGTTCTCTCATCAAGCTTAATAAATGGATCAACTTATGTCAGCAACCCGCGTCTTACTGCACATAGTTGGTGAAGGAGTTTTACTCCAATCTGTCAACCATTAACATGAAGAATAAAGTCATGCTGAGGGGAAAAATGTGTCCTACTCAGAATAAAACCCTAAGGAGTTATACCAAGGGATTATGGAAAAATCAGATGAAGATGAGTATGAGGTGTATATGCAGTCCTTGTGCAACACAAGCACTAGTTGGGTAGAGTCTACTGGAGAAAACATAGTAAAGAGGATGGATTTTAAACCAGAGGCAAAATCTCGATACCAGTTTATTAAGCATTTTGTGAAGCCAACAACCCATAATGAAACGGTCCATAAAGCAAGGCTTGCCTTTCTACTTTGTATCACTTCTGGGGAGGATGTCAATGTGGGGAAAGTTATGGTCCAAGAGATTCAGAGGTGTGCTAAAAAGAAGGAGGGAATACTCTATTTCCCTTGCCTAATTATTGCTCTGTGTTCTAAGCATGGCTTGCACAACAAATAAACTGATGAAGTGTGCAGTTCTCCAACTGCCTTTGACAAAACTAGCCTGCAGATGTTGATGAAACCAAGAGCAAGAAAAATGTCAGAGGCAGGACAATGCTCAGCTGAAGGAGAGTTGAATTTTGAAGGCGAAAACTTGACTTGGAAAGTGGTAATCCATATGCAAAAGTATCAAAGGGAGTTTTTCAAGTTTGAAAAAGAAAATTATGAATGGGAGCTGAAAGTTAACCAAATAGTGTATAAAGAAGAGCCAACTCCAATGTTCCCTAATAATATATTGGGGACGTTGGAGGAAGAAGAGGATTTGAACAAAGAGGAAGAGGGAAAGATTGATCATAAGAAGATAAATAAGAAATTTGTGAAGGCTGGACTGGTGAAATATCCTAGTGCGTCTACTTCAGGCATGGCCAAGGACTTCTCTCCAAAGAAGAAGAAGAAGAAGAAGAAGAAGACGAAGAAAGAAGTGATAACTAGGGGTAGAGCAAAGAATTGTTTTGAGGAAGATGTACCTGTAACAAAGGAGATTGTTGAAGAAAGTGAGAATAATGATGAGACCCTTGATAAGATGTTGAAACAAGTGGCCAAGATAAAAAGGAAATCAGATCTGAAGCGCCTAAAAAGGAGAAATCCCTTACCTTGGTTGCTGAAGAGGATTTGAATAAAGTTGTTAAGAATGTGGTGGAGGAAGTTGCTGAAGAGAACGAGAAGGAGAAAAAGGGAGAAGTTCATAATGTGGTGATGCAGGAACAAAAATACTTGATTATGGATGATTCTTCTGAAGAAGAGGATGAGGAAAATGATAATTCTGATGATGAGGCAATGGAAGAGGAGATTGAAACAGAAAAACATGAGGAAGAATAAGAAGAGCAAGGCAAAGAAGGGGAAGACTCTTCAGATAGTTCGAAAGAATTAGAACAATCGATTGAGTCTCCTGAAATGATGGATGCTGATGTGACCCCAATGGTCACTCCTAAGAAGACTAAGGGACCTGTAATGGTCAACACTCCCCACCCAGCTAAGAAGGTAACCAAAAAGACTACTCCGATCAAGACTCTGAAAAATCTAGAATCTCCCCTCAAGAAGTCATCAGTCAAGCCCACAAAGGTGAAAACTATAGGCGTATCTCCTGTTGTCTCGGAGGCACCTGCTACTGAAAATCAAAGTCAATTATCCCTAAGTTTGGAAAGAATGAGGCTTGTAAGAAAAAGAGGCATAATGTTGTGCGTAAAAACAACAGACTTAAGGCCTAGATGGTAAGCCCGGAGAAAAGGGGCACACCCCATCCCACTTACTGAATAGTGAGGACATTGTCCTTGCTTTAAGTTTGGGGGAGTGGTGGCTAAAGTCATGACTCGACCCGTCTTCCATCATATCATATCATAATGTTTGTTGTTTCTATTTTAATTTAATGTTTTTGAATTATGTTTCTGGAGGCTGTGTTAATGAACTGTTTTATTTTCTTTTCTTATAATTTTGTAGTTAGTTTTTCATTTTTTATGCAAAATAAAACAACAAAAATAGAATAAATACAATGAACATAGTTGAATAACCCCCCCCCCCCCCCTTAGGATAGACTATCTGAGTAAGACTTAGAGAAAATTCTATTGGGACGTCAACAATATAGGAAAGTAGGACTTGAGGAGTTTCTTCTGCATTGTTGTTATGTTACTGCTAACCCCTGTCGTGACTCTAGTAGTCCGGAAAGTAAGCATCCTATAGACAAAATTGAATTGCTTTTAAGTATGGAATACAACTAGTTATTAGGCTTGGTTAGGGTGGTTGTTACATTTGTTATAAGGACTGGAACACTCCGGGAACAATGCATATAAATAAATTAACACACCAAAGTGTGTATTAGGAGTTGCCAAAGGCACTTCTCAATAAAGTTAATATGGCCGAAACTAGATGAACAACTCTTGTTCCTGTTATTGTAAGAGGAGATTTTAATAAAGTTCATGCGCCCGTGTCTGGAGGAACTATAGTTTTTCTCATCAATAGTAGCAAGTGGGACTCATCACAAGTGAGATCCTGCCTAGTGAAAAAGGTGGTGGGAAGAACTGCAAGAAAAACTTTTCTTTTTAATAAATGCAAGTGTGGTCCTAGGTGTAACTTCAAGAAGTAAAACCCCTGATAGAGACGAATGTTTAGTTGTAACCCATAGGAAGAACCAATCAACATTTGAATTTTGGCTGGTTATCTTAACAGAAGATTTCTATCGTGACATGGAGTATAAGTGGCCAAAAGAGTAGAAGCAATCTAGAATGTGATTCAGGGCTGAGTTGTAGCTACTTTTTGGAACAAGTCCCTTTAGAAAACATTTTTTCTGAGTTTGAAGAATGTTGGTCTTGACAAGGAGGGGTAGAGTAGTAAAGTGTTGTTCTGTCTATCTTTGCTGGTCGCATCACCTGAGGACAGGTATTGGTTTAAGTTTGGGGGTGCGTTAACCCATATTTTGTGAGTTAATACATGCTTACTTAGTTGTTTATTTAACCTTTTTGCTTTACTTGTTAGTTGTAATTTCTATCATTTTTAGCTGTTTTAATTGTTTTAGCTTGGAGCACAATAGGTGATCCCTATTTAATTGTGTTTTGTGTATGCAAAGGTTAGCATAGTCGAGCTAAGGCAAGACTGAAGTACTCTGCTGCATAGAACACAATCTGAAGAAAAGTAAGAGAACTCAGACCAATGGAAAACAAAAAGGGAAGCTGTTGGCCAATAAGGATCCCGTGGAAGGAAGTGCAAAATGGAGGGAAACCTTAGTGGTGCTGAAAAAGATAAATAAAATATTCAAATTCAAAGAAGACAGTGGAGGCGGTAGAAGATAAAAATTGGTATGATAGTACGCTACAATTGCAAAGCACGCCGCTTGCACCTGTTGTGGCAGACTTCCACACTACACCTTTCCCCCTCCATTGTCTCCTAGTACGGAGATTCCTTGATCTTATGCTGCAAAGTTGTATGTTGGTACTAATTTTATGTGGGCTTGATGTGATTTCATGAACCCAAGCCAATGATCTAATGCAACATGCAAAACCCTAATCCTTGGTCTATAAATAAAGAAGTGATTGAAGATAAAAGGGAGTTTGGCTGTTCCAATAAAATATTGCAAGAGTTACATTACTAAGTAGTGCAATTGTGCTAAAGTCTTCTTTCCTCATCTACTCTTGTGCTTGCGGATGAGCTGTGGCACGACTGGATTCATCTCTTGAAGATTAGTCATCTTTAAGGCATCTTCCAAGTCTCTCTTAGGTTTATATCTTTTGTTCAATTATTGTCTTAAGATGTTTCCTTTGATAACCATGTTTATAGCTTGTACTCATCTCACTATGAGCTAACCCTTTTATAGTTGAGTAATGTGAAATTAATATCAAGTTGTTCTTATGTTATATGTTTTTTGGTGTTCGGTCACCATTTCTACGATGTTTTTGTCACTTGTCCGGTGATAATCCAGGTAATCTATAGAACTTTAGTTGTTATTTTGTTACCGTTTGATTCATTTTCATGTTTCTTTAGTTATCTCAGAGTTTTATGGTTTTTAATTTTATTTCAAGTATTTCCGCATTTTATGCTTTGCTTTGTTATTTATGAGTGTCTCCAGGTTTAGATCCAAGAACCAAAGGACTCGATGCGATAAAGTGAAGAACTCTGACGTTCTGGGGAAGGTTTGACCATGGAACGGGAGGCCTGAAACGAACACCTGTGTCACCTGACATTGGCCATGTCAGGATGAGAGTTGGCCCAAGAGATATCAAAGGAATGGAAGCCAGGGGGCTGACACGGCCACCCGTGTCATTTGACATGGGCCGTGTCAGCAAGTCTGGGACTTTATATTTTATGGAACAATTCAAGGGCCAACACAGTTAACCGTGTCAACTAACACACACCGTGTTGGCCAAAAATGTTGATTTCGCTTACTTGTCTCATTTTTCACTGCGTGGGATCCGAATGGGTGTTTTGGGTATTTTGGACTCAGACCAATGTATTATCACTATTTGAGATTGTTTCTACGATTAAGAGATGGACCTTTTTTTCAAACGAAGAATTATACGATTTAGGAGTGCAACATATGAGATTCTTGAAGAGCGAAGATCTATCATGAGTTGTCACAATTGAAGATCAAGATTCCTCAATTATTTGTAATGTCTAACTTTTATATTATTGAAATTCTTTTGAATAATATGAGTAGCTAAACCCCCCAATGCTAGGTTGGTGTCCCTAATTTGATCGTGTAATGACTTTGAATTTCTAATTTCGATAATACCATGGTTTTTCATATTCAATTCAATTGTACAAGGTTTTTAATGCTTTCTTTATCGGACAAATAAGGATTGTTTTACGGTTAACAATTAGTTGGACCGCAGTTAAGGTTTTTGTATTATTATAATATAGTAGATATCACATAGGACTAGGGATACCCTTTAGTTACCGATTAAATCTTGATAAAATAACAACTTGGTTTCATCATGATTTTCTAAGCACCTAGGTTTTAGGATGAATGACGAAAGGTTTTCTCACTAAGGATTTAGGAGAAAATAAACTAAAGATCAGGTAATTGAATGTTATAAACTTGTTGAAGAAATCAAGATTCAAGGTTATTACAGGGATAATCATACACTGACCCTAGCATGTTCCTCATATTTGTGATAATGCCAAATTTTACATTGTACTTATTTAATTATTGCAAGGATAAATTCCAAACCAAACCCCAATAAAGTTTTTGTTTAATTGAACCAAGAATTAAGCTCAATACGTATATGGACTCCTCGAGATCGATATTATGGGAATTGCCCTATTATTACTACAAAGGAAAAATAGTACACCTGCTATTTTTCTGATCATGTTTTTGGTGCTGTTGCCGGGGACTGCCAAAATATAGAGTTTGATTTGAGTTCAATTAAAACTTTGCATCTCTGTGACTAAAATTTTATTTTCTGTTATTTTTATAAAAAATTTTCTAATATGTTTATGCGAGGTAAGGCCTCAGCTGAATTTCCTTTTGACGCAGAAATCGAAAAAACTTTTCACGCAAGGCGTAGGCAAGCTCGATTAGAAAGATTGGCATCTGACAAAGACCATTTAGTTCATACAGACTTGGAACATCTTTGAGATCATAAAGAGTCAGAGTCTGAATCAGAAGAGGGAACCCCAATGGCTGAAGATCCTCCAGAGAGACTCCTTGATGACCATGGAGGAACAAATGCACTGGATGGTAGAATAATTATTATAAACCAACCGGTGAATATGCCAAATTTTCAATTGCATCTGAGCATTATCACTCAGCTCGAGAGGAGATCCTTCTCTCGAAGGGTAAATGAAGATGCTAATAAGCACTTGTAGAGCTTTCTGACCATGAGCACCACTTTGAAAATTGATGGGCACATTGATGAAGCAAAGAAATTGAGAATGTTTCTATTTACTTTAGCGGATGATGATGAAGAATGGTTTTATTCCCTTCCAGCTGGTAGTATTACTTCATGGCAAGAAATGGAAACAAATTTCTTGAATGAGTATTTTCCAGCATCAGTGTTCATGATAAAAAAGATATGAAATCCTCAACTTCAAGCAGAAAGAGGGTGAGTCATTAGGAAATGCTTATAAAGATTAAAAAGACTCCTAGTGGCCTGTCGTACTCAAAATTTTGATCAAATTGAGCATATGCAGATGTTTATTAATGGTCTCAGAATTAAGACCAAACAGCTAATTGACACATCAGCTGGTGGTTCATCTAATTTTTCAACAGCCACTAATATAAAGAAGATGATTGAAGCAATTTTTGCCAATGATCATTTGGAATTATATGACAGGGTTTCAAGCAAACCAGAGGGAGTAATTGATTTGAAGTTGGAAACCAACAAATAACTCATAATTAAAGAAATAGTTGTTGTAGAAGTTGATAAAAAACCTAAAGCATTTAACCTAGGTACTCAACAAGTAGGTTAGGTTCAACAGGCACAAAATGTTGTTTATGAAATTTGTAGTGGACCACACAATATTGTGCATTATTTTGCAACTCTACAAGAAATTAAAGACATAGAGTTCTTGAAGTAGAATAATCCCTAATATAATACGTACAATCTGGGGTGGAAGAATAATCCAAACTCTTCCTTGAGGAATGTTCAATAACAGGGTCAAGGCCAATATCAAAAAAAATATCAGCAGCAACAACAACAACAAGCTCCTAAGAAAGCCGATTGGGAATTGGCCATTGAAAAGATGGAAGCTCATAATATTTAGTTTCAAGAAGAAACAAGAAACAATAAGAAGAACACTTCCACTTCTATTGAACATCTAGAGGTTTAGATAGGGAAAATAGCATAATAATTTGGAAAATGCTCAAGCACCAGGCTCTTTGCCGAGTGCAACAATAACGAATCCAAGAGATAACCACACTGTGAACGCAATTGTGACCAGAAGTGGTAAGACTGCAGGAAATGCTGAAGAAAAGGTAATTGAATAGAAAGGTTTGCTAGAGGTGGATTTAGATATCAGAGAGGATCTAAAACAATTCGACGAAGTTGTGATATTGCTGGTGATTGAGAAGGAAAACCAGAAAGATCCAAAGCCAAAGATCATTCTTCCTTATCCGACAAGACAAAGGAAGAAAGATCTTAATGAGAATAATTTAAAAAATTCTTGGAATTATTCAAGAAGCTTGAAATTAACATTCCTTTTGCTGAATCTTTGGAACAGATGCCTATCTATTCCAAATTACTTAAAGACATCATATCCAAGAAGCGTCCCATCGACACTTAGTCGGTAATGCTAACTGAAACATGTAGTGTTATTTTGAAGTGTCTAAAAATTCCAAAGAAGAAGAAAGATAGAGGTGAAATTACTATTCCTTGAACCATAGGGGATAGATCACTCAAAAAGGCACTCATCGATTTGTGGGATAGTGTAAGCTTGATTCCATTTTCGATTTACAAAAAGCTTGAACTCGGTGAAGTTCAAGACACTCGTATGAAACTTTACTTTGAAGATCATTCAATAAAAAGACCATATGGTATTACAACTAATGTTTTTGTGAAGATTGACAAGTTTGTGTTCCCTGCTGACTTTGTGGTTCAAGAAATGCCAGAAGATGAGGAAATCCCGCTAATTTTGGGCAGACCTTTTCCAGAGACAGGAGGATGCATGATAGATATTAAGGAAGGCTCCATGACCCTCAATGTCTATGATGAAGAGTTGAAAATTAATGTGAGGGACACCATGAAATTCAAAGAGGAGGAAGGTACAAGTAAAAATATTGAAGTGTTGTACACAATGTTCATTCAGTTAGTTCAGTACAAGATTCCTGAATTACCTTTGGAAAGAGTTCTTAGCTTTTCAATTTTTGAAAAGAATGAAGAAATAGACGAGAAAGACTAAGAAGTGCTAGCCATGTTTGAAGAACAACCTCTGCGGAATATATTGAAACCACACCGGTGGGAAGATTTACGAACACAACAATCTCCTGAATAGAAGCAATAAGTCAAAAAGGGGATAGTGTTGAAATAGCTTCCTGAAAATCTCAAATATATTTTTCTTAATACTGAAGAAAAATGTCTAGCTATCATCAACTCTAGCCTAAAATATGTCCAAGAAGAAAAGCTCATCAAAGTAATCAAGAAATACAAGGGTGTTATTAGATGGGCAATTGAAGACTTGAAAGTTATTAGTCCCACGGTTTGCATGCAAAAGATATTAATGGAAGATGCTTAGAAACCAATTGTTTAACCATAAATAAGACTTAACCCGACCATGAAGAAATTAGTTTGCAAAGAAGTTGTGAAGTTGTTGGATGAAGGTTTTATTTACCCAATATCAGACAGCTCATGGATGAGTCATGTTCATGTGGTACCCAAGAAAGGAGGAAGAATTGTCATCATGAATGAGAAGAATGAGTTGATTCCTACAAGAACTGTTACAGGTTAGAGAGTGTGCATTGACTACCGAAGGTTGAACACTACAAAAAGAAAATACCACTTTCCTTTACCATTCATTGACCAAATGTTGGAAAGGTTGATTGGTCATGACTACTATTGTTTCCTCGTTGGATACTCGGGGTTCAATCAGATTGCAGTGGCCCCTGAAGATCAAGAGAAGACCGCTTTCACACGCCCTTATGGTATTATTTCCTACAGAAGAATGTCATTTTGGTTATGCAACGCCCCTGCCACTTTTTTGAGATGTATGACATCCATATTCATTGACATACATGAAAAGCATATGGAAGTGTTTATGGATGATTTTTTGGTTTTTTGGTCTTCTTTTGATAATTGTTTGACTAACTTGTCTCTTGTGCTAGAATGTTGTCAATAGACCAATTTGATTCTCAATTGGGAGAAGTGCCATTTCATGGTGCGGGAAGGTATAGTTCTGGGGCATAAAATTTCAGAGGGAATTAAAGTTGACAAGGAAAAAGTGGAGGTGATAGAGAAACTACCACCACCAATGAATGAGAAAGGTATAAGAAGTTTCTTGGGATATGTGGGTTTTTAACGTAGGTTCATAAGATATCTTCAAAGATTTCCAAGTCGTTGACTAGTTTTATTGTGAAGGATACACCCTTTCTTTTTGGCAAAAAGTGCATTGAGGCTTTTGAAACTTTAAAGAGTAAGTTGGTGTTTGCTCCTATAGTAATTTCTCCTGATTGGTATCTTCCTTTTGAGATCATGTGAAATGCAAGTGATATAGCAGTAGAGGAAATGCTAGGACAGAGAATGGAAAAGCTGTTTCATGTGATCTACTATGCAAGCCATGTCTTTAATCATGCTCATATGAATTATGAAACCACTGGAAAAGAGTTGCTAGCAGTGGTGTATGCTTTTGACAAATTCAGGTTTTACATGTTGGGATCAAAGGTAATTGTTTATACTGACCATGCTGCTTTGAAGTATCTTTTTTTATAAACAGGAACCGAAACCAAGGTTACTGAGATGGATTCTACTTCTGCAAGCGTTTGATCTGCAAATCTGGGACAAAAAGGGATGTGAAAATATTATTGCTGATCACTTATCCCGGATGTACCCAATAGAAGAAATAGAGGAAAAACACACAATAAAGGATGAGTTTGTTAATGAACAAATCCTAGCTGTTACCGGTGTTCCGTGATTCGTAAACTATGTGAATTATTTGCTAGGTGGAATAATACCTGACGATTTTGATTCTAACAAGAAGAAAAAGTGTTTGCATGATTGCAGGTTCTATTTGTGGGACGAACCATTTTTGTACAAAAAAGGAATATACAGGTTTGTTAGAAGATGTATCATAGAGGAAGAACAGAGTGACATACTAAAATCATGTCATGACTCAGACTATGGAGTACAGTTTAGTGGAGATAGAACAACAATAAAAGTCCTCCAGTCTGGGTTGTACTGGCCTACACTATTTAAAGACGCTCAAGGCTTAGTGCAAGATTTTGACACGTGTCAGGGGACATGTAACCTTTCAAAGAGGAACCAGATGCCTCAAAATGCTATGTTGGAGGTAGAATTGTTTGATATGTGGGGGATAGACTTAATGGGACGGTTTCCACCCTCATTTGGAAAGAATTACAACTTGGTAGCAGTGGATTATGTGTCAAAGTGGGTGGAAGCGGTAGTGCTGGCCACTAATGATGCCAGGGTTATTGTGAATTTCCTGAAGAACAATATTTTCTCTAGGTTTGGGGTGCCAAGAGCACTCATCAGTGATGAAGGTACCCATTTCTTGGACAAGTTGATGGAGAATGTGTTTAAAAAGTACAATTTAAAGCATGAGATTGCTACTCTATATCATCCTCTGAAGAGTAGCCAGGTTGAAGTGTCTAATGCAGATCCTTGAAAAGACTATCAGTGCATCTTGAAAAGACTGGCTAGTGAAGCTGGATGATGCACTTTGGGCTTACAGAACAATGTTCAAAATGCCAATAGGTATGTGCCCTTATTAGTTGGTTTATGGTAAAGCTTGTCATTTGCTGCTCGAATTAGAGCACAAAGCATTTTGGATCTCCAAATTCTTGAATTATGATCTTTTCAAAGCTGGTGAATCCCGAATTCTTCAACTCCATGAGTTAGAAGAATTTAGGAATCAGGCTTACGAGAATGCCAAACTTTACAAGGAACAAACAAAAAAGTGGCATGCTCAGAAGATCCTGAGTAATGAATTTAGGGAAGGAAAATTGGTTTTGTTGTTCAATTCCAAGTTGAAGCTGTTTCATGGAAAGCTGAAGTCCAGATGGTCTGGACCATTTGTGGTTCACCAAGTGTTTCCTCATGGAGCGATAGAACTGAAAAATCAAACCAACGGGGACACGTTTAAAGTGAATGGACAGAGATTGAAGCCTTATTACAAAGGGAAAGAAAGTGGTTTGATAGATGATGTTCGTCTTTCAGGATAAGATTGACGACCGTCGAGCCATGCGATGTTAAACGAATTGCTTCGTTGGAGGAAACCCACACATTTTAGATTCTAACTATTTTAATTGTCTTTGTTAAGTCTTTTTAGGTTGTTTTTAGGTATACAAAGTACTCTGCACGGGAAAGAGAAGGTGAAATTTAAGCAAGCATAAGTGAATGAAGTTGTGTCGAATGAAATGAAAAAAATTAAAAAAGAAAAAAATTTGAAGAAAAATCAGGACCCTGACGCGACCACTAGTGTCACCTGACACGACTCGTGTCATCCTGCCCGAAGCCTGTGTAGAAAAAGAAATAAAATTGAAAACACAGACGCCTGACACGGCCGCCTATGTCAACTGACATGCCCTGTGTGAGGAACCCTGAAGCATGCACGTTTGGAGTGAAATAGGCAGACGCTTGACACGGCCAACCGTGTGGACTAACACGGCCCGTGTCAGGCTTGCAGATGTAATTTTTGAAATTGTAATTTTCATATCTTGTGGACCCAACCTTGAATTTTAACACTTTAACCACCCATTACACCCATTCATCACACCATAACTCATATTTATCTCTCTCTCTCTCTCTCTCTCTCTCTCTCTCTCTCTCTCTCTCTCTCTATCACCCTTATCATCTTATTCACCCTTTCTCTCACAAAGAAAAACCTAATCCTCCATTAAACACTTCCACCAAAGCTCTCACCTTTACCATATTCCACACCCCAATTCAAAAACTCACTTCACAAAACCTTCACCATTCTCCATCCTCTACCAGATTTCGGGGTCCTTTTTCTCTAATTTCACGGTTTATTTTTTCTGAATTTTTACAGGTACAAAAATGCCCTCGAAGAGGGTTACCAAGGGAAAGCAACAAGTGGGTGAGCCATTATGGACATTGAAGAGAGGGATCCGTACGCCAAATCCTCATGGAATTGTCTTTGATAACCTGGACCACGAAAGAAGGTACTCTGTGCTTGTTAAGCCAAGCTTACGCCTACAAGGTATATTTATGATAAAACCCTTGATGATTTAAGACTGAAATTTGAGGCAGATAGGATGTTTCATGTATTAGGTATGCTTGAGTTTATGCACCTTGAGGCATCGACATACGAGCGCATTACGCTTGAGTTCTTAAGCACCATTGAGTTTTAGTTAAATAACAGATGGACGGGCTCTACAAGAGCACACTATGTTAGAACAAGATTTAGTTCTGCAATATTATCTATGAGTTTTGATGATAACAAATGAGTATGTTTGTATAAACAATTTTGATACTCTAATGTTTGTTATTTTTGAGTA
Source organism: Vicia faba (assembly GCA_948472305.1). NCBI lineage: Eukaryota > Viridiplantae > Streptophyta > Magnoliopsida > Fabales > Fabaceae > Vicia > Vicia faba. The sequence continues at coordinate 40,506,751 of OX451735.1, forward strand.
TTTCACAAACAGGTTCTGCTTCTGATGAATGGCGAGGCCAAGACATTAGAAGAGAATTAATTCCACTTATGCACTACATAAGTTATGATGAACATTAGCAACATACTACAGAAGGCTCTGAAGTATAGGCTCTAATGTTTGTCTAAAGAAACAATTTTAAATATCTGAAGAAAGAAGTTCTACTTAAGTCCAGATGCTAAAGACTCATGTTTCTGAAGACAACGGGTTCTAGAGAAACAAGTCAGAAGATCTGAGCACATAAGTTCTACTTAATTCCAGATGCTAAAGAATCAAGTTTCTAAATACCCATGGTTCTAAGAAAAGGGTTATAAAGACCAAGTGCTGAAGACTCTGAAGACAAGTTCTAAAGACTTTGAAGACTTGAAGTTCTAAAGACCCAAGGTTCTAAGAAAAGGGTTCTAAATAACAAGTGCTAAAGTCTTTGAAGACAGAAGTTCTAAAGACTGAAGACTTGATGTTCTAAACACCCAAGGTTCTAGAAAAGGTTCTCATGACCAAATGCTGAAGATTCTGAAGACGCAATTCTTAAGACTCTGGAGACTTCAAGTTCTGATGACCTTGTGTTATATTCTCACTTCTAAACTCATGTTCGCAGAAGCCTTTGAAGTGCAGAAGGAAAGAAGATAATGTTAACGTCGTACAAATAGTACATGTTACAATAAACTTTTATTCCACTACCATGAAAGGACAGACGCGTTGCACGATCTTGTCCCCCACGTTATTGCTTAAGTGGGCAATGTTTCTGGAAATCCCAAGAGTACCCCTCAACAAATATATTATTTTATTGGCTATATAAAGGCTTGAAGACTAAGGGAGAAAGCTGCTCATTTAATGTATATCCATGCATAAGCATTGTTCATAGCTTTCATACTTTTTCGTCTATTATTCTTAAAATAGTTTACATATTCAGTTTGTGTAGAAGCAATATTATTGTAAACAAATTTTGTATTCAAATAGTTGTTTGATTTTCCTTAAGGGACCGGTTAGGTCTTTATCCTTAAGAAGTCTAGGACTAGTGTGTCTTAGAGGTTTGATTTTCCTCAAGGGACCGGTTAGGTTTGTATCTTAAGAAGTCTAAGACTCGTGTGTCTTAGATGTTGGTAGTCACTTGCGGGTAGCTTATGCATTGTAAAATTTAGTTGGATTATTTGATTAAGTACTCGATTAAGAGAGGAGAAATCACCTTGGCGGATGGATTAGACTAGCTTGATAGTTTTCAAGTGAACTAGTATAAACATACCTTGTTCTTTACTTCCTGTTCTTAATTATTGTTATTATCAAGAGTGGAGAAAATTAATTTAATTAAAGGGGAATATGTCTAAAGAATTTTTTTTCTTTAAAACCCAATTCAAACCCCTCTTTCTTGTGTTTTTCACACCTTTAGTTACAATCAGAGCTCCAGTTCTGAGGAGATAAAAAGTTTGTATTTTTATCAACACTTAATAGTGTTCAGTACTAATCCAGTATGTGTGAAAAACCAATGGCTACACCTACTTCCACTGTTGATAATAGGGATAATGATATAGATCACTATATTTCAAAACCTCATATGTTTGGTGGGGAGAAGTTTGACTATTGGAAGGATAGAATCGAAAACTACTTTCTGGAATTTGACTTGGATCTATGGGATTTGGTATTTGATGGCTACACTCACCCATTAGATGATAAAGGTCAGAATATTGCAAGAAATGCGATGACAGAAGCACAAAAGAAAGTTTACAAGAATCATTACAAAGCAAGAACTATTATGCTTAGTGTTATTTTATACAATGAATATGAGAAAATCATAGATAGAGGGACTGCAAAGTCTATCTTTGATTCTCTTCAGATGACGCATGAAGGAAATGCACAAGTAAAGGAAACAAAGGCTCTGGCCTTAATTCAAAAATACGAAGCCTTCAAGATGGAAGGCGACGAATATGTGGTAACAGTGTTTTAAATATTTCATACTCTTGTGGCAAGACTTAAGGTTCTGAATAAAGGTTACTCTACATCAGATCGTGTTAAAAAGGTTATCAGAAGTCTTCCTGTTAAATGGAGACCAATGGTAACTACTTTAAAATTGGCAAAGGATTTGAACAACATGAGTCTTGAGGAACTTATTAGTTCTTTAAGAAGTCCTAAAATAAAGCTTGATCATGATGAACCTTATAAGAGGGTAAAATCAGTTGCTCTAAAGTCTACGTCTGGAAAGACTAAGGCTTATCAAGCTAAGGAAGAATCTGAAGAGTCTGAAGAAGATTCAAATGATGAAGAACTTTCATTTATATCCACAATAATCAGTCAAATATGGAAGCATAGACAAAGAAAATTCAGAAGTCAACAAAGGACATATGGAAGAGATGAATCTACATCCGATCAGAAAAGGTCGTTTGATAAAGAGGTTAATTGTTATGAATGCAATGAGCCTGGACATTATAAGAATGATTTCCCAAAGCTCAAGAAAGACAAGAAGCCTGAGAATGCTTACAAAGCTAAGAAGGGTCTCATGGAAACATGTGATGATACTGAATCAGAAGATGAAGATTCTGATGAAGAGCATGCCAATATAGCATTCATGGAAAAGACTAGCATGAGTGAAGCAGGATCAAAAGACAAAATGACACTTAACGATGAGTCGGGCTCTGATGATGACAAAGAGGTACTTTCTTCCCTATCTCGTTCTGGACATGAAATTGGTTTATCTGAATTAAGGAAAAGGTATCAATCTCTTCTAAGTAAATACAAAATCTTGAAAAAGAGTTTTGTAGCTACTTTTGAGAACACTACTATAAATGAGAAAAATATTTCTGACTTAAATGAAAAACTTTTTGTTTTAGAAAAATCAAACATTGCTCTGAAAAGTAAAGTGTCAAGATTAGAAGAAGAGATTTTCTCTAACACATTTGTTACTAACGAAGTAATCAGATATGATAAAGCTTTTCTACACTTCCTTGCTAAAAGCATAGATAGAAACAAAAATGGCTTCAATGATCTATGGTGTTAGTAGAAACGGAAGTAGAGGCTTGGGATATTCAGGACCATCAAAGAAAATAGATGAGACTCTGAATGTCAAACCAAAACATCTTTCAGAATATTTCGTGCTTGCTGGCATAAACTTGAATTGCCCAGAACAAGAATATTACGATACTAATGTAGCACAAACACAGACACAGAAGCCAATGTCTAAACCAAAGCATCATGCACAAATTTCACATGATTATCTTGTTGCAAAAAAGTACAAAGGTGTCAGAACCTCTATAACTTCTAATAAAAGAGGACCAAGAAAGTGGGTACCTAAGGATCAAATAATCTATGTTGCAGATGTCCTTGATGGCGCCACTAAAACACCAGTTTATTATAACCGTTTTTAAAATGAGACTTTCCACCTTTAATTTTTATCTTTTAGGAAGGGAATATAAATGATAACTCTAATTTGGTTAGATATTCTAAGTTGTTTGACTCTTTTTTATAAGAAGGGAAGGTATTAGGCACCCCTCATCTACCTTTTTCTCAAGGATACCAGGGTTTAGAATTAGATTTAGGAAATAGGGTTTTATTTTTCATTAGGGGAAAAGGGTTTTAGTCTTTTAATTAGGGGAAAAGGGTTTTAGTTATTTAATTATGGGAACTCGCCACGATTTTAGTCGTATGCCTACGTATCCTCTTATGAGGAATCAGAGTCCCAATTCATAGTTCGCAGTTGGTTTGAGTTTTTTATGGATTATGAAAATATCTCGAATTCTCCTCGAACTAAGTGTAGGTGTGTTAATATCAGAGTTGTTAGAGGAAGTTCGCATTCGATTGAAGGTATTCCCATAATCCTTTTATGATAATAATCTTGAGTTTATTAAGTTAGTATAAAATGGTTAGTAATTTGATTGGTTAGATATTTTTTTAAATATATTAATATATAAAAAATCTTTTTATAGCATGAGGAAAAAATAATTTTAATGCAATCAAAAATATTTGAAAGGGTTAGTAAAAGAATTTGAATTAATAAATAAAGAAATATAAATTAATTATAAAAATATTAATAAAATAAAAATAGAAAAATAAAAATAAAATTAGAAAATAAATAAGTTAATGTAAACGCAGGGGGTGTATTTTCAGTCTTGCTAGTAAAAGGTCGGGGGTGTGAAATGTAAGGCCCAAAATTAAGATATTGAATTTGGGCCCAAAATGGAGGAGGTGCAAGTTTGTACTGTGTAGTAAAACTGGGGGGTTTATTCAGCAAGGGCCCAAGTTCAGAATTTGATCTTTGCCCAATACTCGTTGAGGGTGTAGTTTTCTGACGTATTAGTGAAATAAAAAAATGGTGTGGATAGTGATGGGCCTGGCCCAAAATAATATCGGTTGGGAGGAGGTCCGTTTGAACCAGGTACGGGAGGGTACACATGATTACAGTGGATGCATGTTTTGAGATTATTTGATGAAGATCAAAGAGACCTACAATGAGGGCATATAGTAAGATCGTGAAAACACAGGCACATGATCAATGAGGGTTTTATTTTTTGTTTTCATTCGTTTTTTCAATTCATTTTCGTTTCATCTTCTCTCTCTCTTCGTGCTTGGCTTCTCTCATCTCTCTCTAACAACAACACAAAACCTAACCCTAATCACGATGTCTCAGTGGCGCTTCCCCTTTACCTATAAATCCAACCCTAATCACCCTCAAATCAATCCTACAAATATCTACAGCGACAAAATCAAAAGAGCTAAGTGTTTCATTACCTCCAATCGTGATTTGCGTCTGTTTCAATGTATGGATTTTTTTGCTAATATCCCTTCCTTTCTTTCTGCTTGTAGGTGATGGTGGTGATAGAAGTGCGATGGCAGATTGAAGGTCTAGCGGCGGCTCGACAATAAGGATCTTAGGGTTTCTGTTCAGAAACCCAAGATCAACTGAGTGAGATGGAAGCTCTGGGAGCGCGTGTGTCCTCTTCTTCTTCTTCTACCATCCCTCCTCTCCCCCTTTCTATTAGAATTATTAGGTTTATATAGGTTACCAATTTAGACAGATTAGGAAATTAGGCGTTATAGTTTTAATGATTGTCATTATACCTTTGTTGATTGAAGAAATTTAGAGAAGATCGGGGTAAATTTTAGAGATTGATAAATTCTGTTGCAATTTTGATTTCATTCTGTATTAAGATAAATTTGGACCATTTTTTATGTAATTGATTTGGACTGATACTGAATATGTTTGTTTCAATTTTGTTTATGGATTCGATTTTCTCTTTACAAATATTTCTTGAATCTATACAGTACATGTTTTTTATGTCTTGGGTCAATTTTAGCAGTGAAGAGAAATATCAGGGGGGCGTTGGGGCTAATTAGGGTTTCAAAACCCTTTTTGTTTTAATTTTGACCTTAGTAAACATTTTTTTCCAAAATAATTGATAAAAACAAAAACAATTATAATTAATATGTTTATTGAAAATAATAATAATAATAGATTTAATACTTGTTAAAAATAATTTGTAAAATAATAATACAAGGTCCTAATCAAATTTCTGAAATGGGCCAGTAACTATTCAATTATTGGGCCCATTCTTCTTCCCAAACGCACCCCTCTTATGTACAACAATGTCCCATCCTTATTAAATATGGGCCCGAGAAAACACAACGGGCCAACCAATTTGATCTAGAAAAAATACATCCCTCTTTATATTTTCAACATGCATTAAATAAACCTTAATGGGCCTGAAAGTATAAACGACAAATAAACCTCCCTCATTGATTGTGGGAAACAACTTAATTGGCTGAGATATAAATGACAAGTACACCCCATTTCCTGATTGCAAGAACAAGATATACCCCTTTTCTTATTACTTATTCGAGGCAAACAAAATTGTCTTAATGGGCCCTCAGATTTTGATGGTCCATTTGAGACAATACACCCCCCTATGGATTTAAATCCCTCATAGGATAATTTTTAAAACAATTTGAACAAAACGATTAAAGATTTAAGAAATATAATAATAATGTGACTGTTGAAAACGATAGGAAGAATTTAGGGTATGACAGCTGCCCCTATTTAATTTCCTTTCGATTGAATAGTGCAGGAATACGTAGGTCTCGCACGCTCGAATCAAAAGTTTATTAAATAATGGAAGACCCCGAAATTTGTCTGACAGATTGTAAGGATACACTGTACAACGTTCCCATGTGTATGAAACAATAAGTGTAGATAATGATGTATCATTTTACAAGAGTTTGAACCAAAGTTTTGATCTGACTTGGATGCGTCGACGTGGTTAATTTATCAGTGTTTAAAAGGGAACAAAGATTTTTTCTCGTATTTACCATAGCCTAGAAGGTAAATAACACTAGTTTGAAGATTGACTTACTAATGCTTCGAGACTAACATAGTATGTTTTAAAACATAGATTTTTTCTTATTTATTGCAGCCTATGGGATGAATAAAGCAGAGTTTGAAAACACATCTCCGCATGGAGACTGACGCAATGAATTATATCACAGATTTAGTTATGCTTACTATAACCTAGAGAGTAAAAAATATGAGGATAAACTTGTGCATTTATCACGACCTAGAGGATAAATTACACAAGTATAGGCTTATGAGTTCATCACGGCCTAGAGGATGAACAATATAACCTTGAAAATTCATATACCTATCACAACCTAGAGGATAGATAATTAAGAAATTTTTTGTGTTTATAACAACCTAGAGGATAAACGACACGAAGATAGATTCATGTATTCATTACAACCTAGAGAATGAATAATATAAATCTGATAATTTGCACACCTATCACAATCTAGGGGATATATGATTGAAAAGTTTGCGCATTTATCATGACCTAGAGGATAAACGACACAAGGGTAGTCTTACGTACTTATCACAACCTAGAGGATAAATAACATAATCATGAAAATTCGCATACCTACCACAACCTAGAGGGTAGATAATTGAAGAGTGTTTTGGTGATCGAATCTTAGATAACTAGACCAAAGATAAAATAAGTGTTTTACCGATTGTGTTTATTCTCAACAAAGGTATTTGTTTATTTTGTGGACCAAATGATCTAACGATGAGCCCCAGAAAAGTTCTTTTTTTTAACCAAAGTGTGTTTGAAAAATTCCATGTACGATGTATATGCATAATGTCTTAAATTGATATGGAACCCCAAGAAATGTATATGCACTGAATATTTTTGTACATGCCCCAAATGTTTAAATATGTACCAAATGTTTGTATGTGCCCTAAGTGTATGCACCAAATGTTTGTATATGCCATAAATGTTTTATCATGGATGTTTTAATATTTTCTTCGTTTAAATCATTGGTTTTATATCATCAACTCTCCAATGTTATATGTTGCATCGTCGTTGTATTTTTAATTGGTGAAAACAAGATGTGGATGCAGGCGGGATTTTATATTGCATACATAGGCATGGACATGGATGTGAATGCAGGGGTGGACATAGACGTAGACATGGACGTAGGCGTGGATGTAGACAAGGGCACGGGCATGGACGTAGACATGGATTTTCTTTCGACATTTTTCTAACCAAAGTGTTCTTTTGATGTTTTATTAGATGCTTTTTGTTTGTAAAATCCCCAAAATGATTTCAACACAGTATTCACAAGAAATAATCATAGTATTTTGTAAACAAGCCAAAAAAGAAAAAAAACACAATTTTGAAAAGATTGAAAAAGTAATGTTTTATTGATAAGTATGCTTTTAATACGGTGAGAGAACTGGCTTTGTTTTGGGTTTGATCACAAATGTTGGGGATAACAAGAGTCGCCACCGAATTTTCTTTTATACAATATGGAAAGGGTGAAAAGAATAGGAAAGACATTGATAGATTTTGAGCTCGGGGGTTGGTTATGAAAAGGGAAGGTGTTTGCACCCTTTTCATCAGTATTTATCTACGAGTTCTTAATCACTTAGCTCACTTTTGAAATTTTTCTTTGTGTGTGTGTTTGAAAAGTACTTTAAAAGTAGCCAATGTAAGGCAAACTTTACAATAACTCTTGTATTGGTCCTCAAGAGTGTATAGAAAACTTTTTTGAAAATATCTTTGAATGTGTTTGTAAAATGTTTTGTTTTGAAGAGTTTTGTTATCAAGCGATTAACAGTTCTACCCACTCAACGTTGTTCTTGTACTTTTCCTCCTCCTTTAGATAGTTATATATGTACCATTAGTTAGTAAGAAGCGCTATTTTTATATGTGAAGGGACATACGAAGGATCATCATTCGGTCATCGAAGGCAACTAGTAAGGACGCTTTAGCAATTTTTGCAAGGGACTAGATCATTTATCGAAAGGAAAAATTGAAAGGGTCATCCAGGGACTATGTTATTTGATTTGAGGGACTTTGCTAAAGCGTACCTACATTCGAGGGACATGACTGTTTATTCTGAAGGCAACAAGGGAGGTTACCCTAGAGCTGCGAGTGTGCAAGTGTGTTATATTCACTTATTTATCTGGAGATTTAGGGATTTTTATCGTTGGGGTTTTTATCTTGCCATACGACCCTAATTACTAAGTAGTAATATAGTAAATATAAAAAAAATAGTAAAGTGCGGAAAGTAAAGTTCCTATGCTATTACATGGCTTTGGGACAGATACATAATAGTGAAAGTGGAAAAGAAAAACCTATAATTATTACATCCCGGAGCAGTTACATGATAATAAAAATGCGAGAAGAAATAAAATACGCTATTACAATTGAACGCACCCTATACACTTTATCTTAAAAATGTAAGAATAAGAAAAGAGGAAAATAAAAATGTTTTTGGTGGTTTTTTATGGAAAAATAGATTTATGATGAAAGTAATTAAACCTAAAATTTCTAATTGATTTTAAAATTGCAAAAACGGTTAATTAATTAAATTAAAGGTTTAATAAAAAAAACTAAAAATTAATTAATTTTAGTAAGTAAAAAAAAGATTAATTTAATAGTTGATTAAAAGACCTAAAACTTAATTTAATTAGGGTTTGTAAAAAAATGGTTTTGTTTTATGGTTAAGTGAAAATAGGGATATGTTTGTCAAAAGAATTAGGGTTTTAGAGAAAATGACACACAAAATTAGAAAATAGAAAAAAAAACACAAAATGTCAGGGGTGGGTGTTGAACCCACGCCCTTAGCCTTTTAACCCATAGGCCTTGCCACTGCGCCAGGCGCACGCCTATGTTAAGGGAATAAAATCAGCGTGATATGTAGTAAAACTGCAAGAATTGGAAAATTATGAAAAATAAAATGCCAAAAGGAAAGATCAAACCCACACCTTGGTACATGAATACCTTAACGCGTGCTTCCTTGCCACTGGGGTGGCTGAAGCATCCGTTAACATTGTGAAAACAATTAATCAAATAATAAACTCAATTTCCTGGACTGGAGAAGCGCCAAAGTCCTCATTTTGTACCCCAAAATTTTCCCTCCAATTTCTTCAAGACATTCTCCTAGGGTCTCAAATTCTAAAGGTTGCTCAATAATTGCTCAAACAAATTCTCCTCCTATCCAATGGACTTACAACTAGGGTTTCACTTTTCTCAAGGAAGATTGAGTTTCTAAAGCCTCAAGTGGATTTTATAGTTTCTTACATGTCTCCAATAATTCTCATACCAAGTTTCATGCCTTGCATAACAAGTTTCTTAGTCAATGGCTCAGATGACTAAAAATCAACTATATTGGACAAAAAGTCAATTATGGTCAACATATAGTCAAACTTCAAGGTTTTTGGTCAAAATCAAGGTTTTTAAGTCATATTCATCATTTCATCAAGGATTGATCATAATTCATCAAGGAAAACTCTCAAATTATCAAAAGTCAAAAGTTACCAAATTAGAGTTTTCTTAAGGAGAAGTCAACTTAACTGTGACCAAGCATAACTTTCACATGCTTCATCAGATTCTCCTCAAGTCCAAAAATGCTTCATTTGAGAGATATGGGCCAATACATTATAGGTCATTTATAAGTCAACAAAAATACACTTTTTGTCAAGGCAACTTACATCAAGATAAAATCTTCAAATGCAAAAATGATCAAAATAGATATTGTAGAGGTCATCTTGAGCTTTCCAAAAAAGTTAAAAGATCACCTTCAAATGACAAAAATTGAGAGAGTTATGACTAGTGCAAGTTGGGAAATCTTGAGCAAATGCATGAAACCTAAAGTGACCAAACATGGATTTTTGAACTAATGGCCTATTGTTTCAAAGTCCAAACGTGTTTTGCAGCTTATAATGAATCTCACATCTTACTCATGCACCCCTTGACTTTTTTATTTTATTTATTTTTATTTTACTCAATATTAATTAAATATAAATAAGATAAAAAACAAGGCATTTCATACAAAGCCCAAGCCCATGTTTGATTGACCTTATTTCCCTTATATATTCTCAGCAACTCAGACAAAGGCTAACACGAAAAAACCTTGTGCAAAAAAGCCATCCAAAAAAATCTCAAAAATTATCAAACTAGGGAAATCTTGAAACCCTAGCTTGCAGCCATCTTACTAGCATTCCAACATTGCCAGTCGATTCCAGGAGAATTACAGAATAAGAATGGATCAAACCTGATGATCCAAACTCACAAAACCTACACACATATACCTTCATTTTCTTATTTTTTTGCAAAATTCATATCTTTGTTTTCTTCATGTTTCATTGCATACTAACCATATTAACATGTTCATAAGGTATCAATATGCAGGAAAAGTCAATCGCAGGTCCTCCATGCTACCAGAATCACGAATTGCCATACATGCACTAATCCATAATATTTCAGTCATATCTCATAACCTAGCGCGATTTGGCCAAAATTACCACTCCCATTAAATTCGCAGGGTTGGATTTAGGGGGGGTAGGGTACCTTGGGATTCCTAACTTTATCTATTTTGCAGGTTTAAGAAAAAGACTCATCGGAGAAAACGACCGGAGCTAGGGCTTCGGAGCCTCTCCGGTCCAGGCATTGATTTTATGTTATATTTATTTTTTCATTTATACCATCAGATGTATCACCACCCCAGTGGTAGCGTGCTTTCCTTTAAGTTATTCATATATAAGGGTGTGGGTTTGATCCCTGCCTCTTGTATTTTTTCTTCATATTTTCTGGTTTTTGCAGATCAATTCTAGCGTATCACATAAGACTACCGTGCGCCAAGCCACGTCTCGCCGTCAGATCTTCATAGATTTGATCCAATGTCCTAAGATCTATAAGCACATGATGCACCTTCGTTAATTCCACACACTGGATCTCTTGGGCCACCAACGCTTGAGCCTAACAAATTTTGTTCAGCACCCCCCGCCTGTTTGCTAAATCAGGCCCAACTCTCTTCTTTTATTTACTTTTATTTTTATTTTATTTATTTTTATTTTTTTATTTACACAACATAATTAATTTTTTGTAATTAAAATTAATTAGACTCTTAGGTATTTCTAATCAACTTTTTTTAATTAATTTAACTAATTAATTTTCTTAATTAAAATTAGATTCTTAGGTTTTTTTAACTAATTGACTTTTTTCATTAAAATTAATTAGGTTTTTAGGTCTCTTAATCACAAATCTTTTTTTCATAAAAAACAACAACAAAAACATTTCTTTTTGCTTCGATTCCAATTTTTTAGATTGACTGTGCTTTCACGAACATTTTTATTTCCGCATTTTTCTTGATTATGCAACTATCTATGGTTTGTAATAACTTAGTTTCTTTTACTTTATGCTTCTATTTTTGTATCTTCCCCAAAGACGTGTAATAGGTTTAGGTTTACTTTGCGCTTTTATTTTCCACACTTTATTACTTTTCATTATTGTTATATTTACTGCTTAGTAACTAGGATTGCATGGAAACATTAAAAGCAAACGATAGCTAACCCTAATTTCAAAGATAAACATAACTGAAAATAAATGACTCGCACACTCACACCTCTAGGGTAACCTCCCTTGTTTCCTTCGGAAAAACAATCATATCCCTCAAACGTGGGGACGCTTTAGCAAAATCCCTCAATACAAAGATCATAATCCCTCGATGACCCCATCGACTTTTCCTTCGGTAAATGATCTAGTCCCTTACGAAAATTGCTAAAGCGTCCTTACTAGTTGCCTTCGATGATTGTATGATGACCCACGTCTGTCCCTTCACATCCAACGGTAGGGCTTCATACTAACTAATGGTAGGATAACACCATATAAAGGGGAAGGAAAGTACAATAAAGACCTTGAGTAGGGGTAGATCTTAATTGCTTGATCACAAAGCTCATTCGAAAAACCAATGAAACACTCTTCAAAAATATTTTTAAACAAACACTTTGTACGCACCCTCGAGGACATATACGAGAATCATTACAAAGTTCTGCCTTACATTATAAAGCTTGTCAAAATATTTTCAAACACACACACAAAGCAATTTCAAAAAGTTAGCTAAGCGATTAAGAACTCATAGATAACTACGGATGAAAAGGGTTCTAACACCCTTCCTTTTTCATAACCTACCCCCCGAACTCAAAATAAATAAAAAAAGTTATTTCCTATTTTTTTCACCCTTTCCTTATTGGTTAAAAGAAAAGTCGGTGGAGACTCTTGCTATTGGAAACACATGCGATAAAACACAAAATTAGGTCATTTCTCCCACCGTATTACACTATAGCTCTAGTCGTCTTCTCCGGTGAGTATGTTTTGTGTTCCTGCAAAATAAAAGAATTCAGCGCCTCAATGGTACCCTTCCCCCCTTATTAAGGCCTTGCGATATCAATGGAAGCATTAGTTTGGGCTAAAACACGCTGTAGAAAGAGATATGACGAAAAAAACATGAAACGAACCAAACATGGAAACTCACGATTCAGCCATTATGGGGATCATGCAATTATCATATCATGTACTAATATATCTCAGAAAAGCATTAGTAACGTTAGTATGCATCACAACAACATGAAAACAGAAATATGATTTTGAAAAAAAACAATGAAATCAGAGATGGATATATGCTGGTTTTATGCCATTTGGATCATCACAATTGATCCAATCTTAACCTATAATGCATCTAGAAGTGAATGGGACAGGTTATTGACCTTGAGGGAGGCTTGAGGCTAGGGTTTCGATTTGCCTTAGTTTGGATAATTTTGGAGTTTTTTGGAATATGATCTTTGCAAGGTTTTTTCGTGGGATTGCTCTTGTTTAAATGAAGAATATATAATGATGAATTAGGTCAAACAAGAATGGGCTTGGACCCTTGTAAAAAAGCCTTTCATTTTATTTCATTTATTTTGAATTTAAATAAATAAAATTAAAAATAAATGGAATAATATTCCATGAGGTGTATGAATAAGTTCTGAGGTTTGGTCACTTCATCCCATTAGCCCAAAAACTCAAGTTTGGTCACTTCAGGTTTCATGCATTTTCTCAAAATTTCCAAACATGCACTAACCATAACTTTCTAAATTTTTATCATATGAAGGTGATCTTGGACTTTTTGGAAAATCTTATTTGAGGAAAATCTTATGAAGCATGTGAAAGTTATGCTTGGTCAAAGTTCAGTTGACTTCTCCTTAAGAAAACCCTAATTTAGTAATTTTTGAATTTTGATGAATCTTGAGTTTTCTTGATGAATCATGATCAACCCTTGATCAAATGATGAATATGGCTTCAAAATCTTGATGTTGACAAAAAATCTTGAGGTTTAACTGTATATTGACCATAATTATCTTTTTGACCAATGTAGTTGATTTTTAGTCATCTGAGCAATTGACTGAGCAAACTTGTGATACAAGGCCTGATGCTTGTCATGAGCATTCTTGGAGACATATAAGAAAGCATGAAATCCACTTGAGGCATTAGAAACAAAATCTTCCTTGAGAAAAGTTAAATTGCAGTTGTAGGTCTATTTCTTAGGAGGAGAATTTGTCTGATCAATTCTTGAGTAACCTTGAGCAAATAAAAACCCTAGGAGCCTGATGAGACATCTTGAAGAAAATGAGAGAGAAAGTTTTGGGGTACAACAACTGCCCCTGTTCAATCTTCTTAAACCTAAAATGTTAGATTGGAATTGATGCATGGTTTTCGCAAGTATATGAAACACGTTAGAGTAATATAAAAGATTATCGATCCCACAGAGACCAAACGTCAATCTATTGATTTCTATTGTTACGATGTTTATCCAAGGTAAAACCATTCAGGGGTTTATGAGTGCACAATGTAAGTAAATTATGAAAATATAAATTTAGATAAAAACAATAGGCTTGAATGTAATTCACACAGTCTGATGATACTCTGATGCTTCTAAATAGAACTACTTGTAGGGAAATATTTTTTACTCATGAAAAGAACTAACTTAATAGGAACCATCGCTTTCGCATATTCGGAACCGAGTTTATTCTTAAATCAAATCCTATTATTGTCACTTATAAAAAGGCCCACATTACGTTAAAGTAATAATCCTATTTTTAAGAAATATAGTTTCTTGACTTAGTTGAAAAGTTATTTTGACTTGGAATTTCTAACCAAAAGAGGACTAGACCTTTAAACCCGTTAACGCGTCCGAAAAGAGTTTTGAAATCGTTTTTCTAAAACTGTTAAAATATTCCTACTTTATTGTACAAAGCGCCTTCACTTCCTTTGAGCAACTAAGACTACCCAAGTTTAACTAAAGGTTGGACGAATTTCGATCTTACCCAACAAAAATAAAGTGCAGAAAGTGTGTGTTAAAAACCAAAACAATACTTTAGGTATTTCTACAGACATTTTATATGGAATATCACTTTAACTATGATCCTTACATTCTAACCTTTAAAATTTAGCCAGACAAGGAAATGTAAACAGACATGTTAAATAGGTGCGAGTGCGAGGAAATAAATAAAGTAAACTGAGTGAGAGAAACCAAATAAATTAAATCGAGTGCGAGAAAATAAATAGAGTAAAGCGAGTGTGAGAAAATAAATAAAGTAAAGAGAGTGCCAGTAAATAAATAAAGTTAAGCAAGACTTTGTAAATAAAAACCTGCTCCAAATCGGAGGCTTTAAATCAGGTACAACTGGAAATAAATGCGACTGGAAATGAAAATGGCGGCAGGATTAACTTCTACCAAAGTGCTTCAAACTCGATTACAAACTCTATCAATGGCGTAATAACTCTTCGATGTGAAGGGATTATTACTTACAAGATCTGACAATATGTGGCTTAAGTTTGTAACTAAGCTTGGATGAAAAGAAAATGAAACTAGAACCTCTTATTTATAGGAATACTATAGTCCATGGAATTACAAAAGTGCTCCCAACTCCTTTTGGGCGGGACACCATTTAACAAAGGTGGCGCCTGCCATGGCCCAATGGCGCCCGCCATGTGAACAAAGGTGGGAAGGTGAGGAGAACGTGGTAGTTGAAGGCAGTTGAAAACAATCCATGTCATGGCATACCCTATGGCGGGCGCCATGCTGGATGCCATGAGTACAATTTTCTCAAAAACTTGATTTCTTGCTCGTTTTTTTACTTCCATTCATCAAGAGGTGCTCTAGAAAATCAAAATACCTGATAACAAAATAGAAACAAGCATAACACAAGAAAATGACAATAAAAACCCTAACAAACATGTGCAATCTGAGCCTAATAATTAAGACCATGGCATATGAGGTATTGGGATTGATTCCTATAATCGTAAAGCTTAGAGTGTTAAAATGATACCGATGTTTAAAAAATATTTCCCAAGACGCCTACATCCTATCTCAAACTTGTTTTGAAGCCCAAATATTTCAAAACATATTGTTTTCTTTTGTCAAAGAAAATTTTTTGGTAAGGCTAAAAGGGGTGGGGAAGTAAATATACACCACACAGATGACTCGTCAAGCATATGAATTAAAATATAACTAATAAAATAAGATAAATAATCTAGAAAGAAGAAAAACAAAAGGTAAAAATAAAGAAAAGAAAAAAAGAAAAGCAATAAAATCTCCCCCACACCTAAATCGAACATTGTCCCCAATGTTTCGAAATAAGATAAGGAGAGAGTAACCTGGAGAAACTATGGTCGGCGAATGGTACCCTCGCCTCCCTAGTATGAATGCCTAGGACGACAGGATCTATTGCGGCTACGATCATTATCACTCTGCAGGTGCTTAAAATGACCTAGTTTGGAGCCTTGAGTGGCTTTTAATGGATGCTAAAAATGGGTAAAAATGGAGGTTTAGATATTGAAAGAGGCAAAAATGGAGGTTTTAAGCATTCTGCCCCGAGAAATACCCAGACCCCATGGCGGGCGCCATGGCTAGGTTGCGGACGCCATGTGTGTTAATCAGGCTAGGCCGAAAAAAATGTCTTGTTTTGTTTAGGCCTCTTACTCTTTTTCCTCGGATGGTGCAAATAGTATTTCCCATGTTTTTCTCAAAGTGTTGGTGAAAGCATGATATTTTTGTAGATCATAATAAATAAATAAATATATATATATAAATATATAAAACAAAATAAACAAATAAGTAAAAAAACATAAAATGCATGCATATATATATATATATATATATATATATATATATATATATATATATATATATATATATATATATATATATATATATATATATATATATATATATATATATATATATATATATATATGTGTGTGTGTGTGTGTGTGTGTGTGTGTGTGTGTGTGTGTGTGTGTGTGTGTGTGTGTGTGTGTGTGTGTGTGTGTGTGTCTGAAAATGAAAATAAATAGTAAGTAATGCATAAAATGACAACGGCGGCATCAGAGAGCTGGAGGCTCCTTGGTTTGATCAGAACCTCGTGCTGCGGATAACTAACGGAGAAGATCTGCGATCTCCTGATACAAGAAATTAGCCTCTGTCACGTGAGTCAAATCTGGATCTGCAAGGCAAGATCAACAACCTCCTGTTGAAGTCTGGCAGCAACCATACGGAGCTCAGCTAGCTGTGTGTACACGTCTTAGCGCCGTAGATAAAGATTATTCAACAACACTGTTATTCTGGGTGAAGGTGGTGAAGGGATATAGTTTTGAACTTGAGGATGTATGGGATTATCAACTGTCTCTCCAGAACTTTCCAAAGCATAAGTCCAATTAACAGGATCATGGAGATTAGTCATCATAGGATCAGGCAAAGTGAAGTAATAGTTGGTCTCATTATTGATAAAGAGCCTGAACTAGCTAGGGTTGAAGGAAACCCTCATAATCAGTCCTCAGTATATGCAGAAGTCGATATCCATCATGGTATACTCGCAATAGGAAGTCAGTTGAAGAAGCTTAATAGTAAACCCTAAGGCAGAAGCAATCTGGGTTAGCATTCCTCCTACATGGATGAATCCTTCAGAGGACTTGGCGGTGAGACTAAGATTCCAAAGCAGAAAGTTCCCACAAGCCCCAGGGCGCGACTGGTTCGCACAGAAAAGGAAGAAGATCTCCTCCTCACTAACATGGACATCAACATCAGCCTTTCCAAGGAATGTATGGGCAAGGATCATCTGGAAGTACCTGAGAGCTGGGTTATAGATAATGTGGGACAGTTGGGTGGAAGGATCAGGGCCACCTCCACCTGTAATATCACTCCAGAACTTCTCGATATCTCTACTCATAAACAAACCCATAGGTACCTCAGGAATGG
Source organism: Vicia faba (assembly GCA_948472305.1). Classification (NCBI taxonomy): domain Eukaryota; kingdom Viridiplantae; phylum Streptophyta; class Magnoliopsida; order Fabales; family Fabaceae; genus Vicia; species Vicia faba. The sequence continues at coordinate 40,524,328 of OX451735.1, forward strand.
CATCAGGGTTAGTCTGGAAGCCTAGCAAATCACCAAACTCCTTCTGGATAAAAGAGTACTCTGTCCGAAACAATCTGAAGACGATGCAACCGTCCTGACCGACATATGGCTCAAAGTCAAATGAATTGAGGAATTCCAGGGTGATATTTCTATAGGTCATATCAAAGTCAACAGCATACTCATCCCAATGGAGTTGGCTACACATAAACTTTATACTAGGCTCGAGGCCTAAAGCTTCCATGCAATCTTGGTCAGGGTAACAGGTAGGTGCCATAGGGAGCTGAGAAAGGGCTGCATAGCGTTGTTTTTGTGCATCATCTCTAAAAGTAACGTGCATGTTGTTGAAGCTTTGCATCTTGAAAAGAAATGGTTAAAGGGGAATGCTATCGAGGTGGGACCTGTAAACACAAACATTTGCAAAAGTTAGTATAGATAAGTAAAACTAAAATTCAAATTTTAAAAATAAATAAATAAATGCAAGGAAAAATGAAAAGATAAACCCATGGGTTTCCTCCCACGGAGCCCTTGTTTAACGTCTTTAGCTTGATAGGTAGAACTAATATATCTTAAGTAGGTATCGGTGGATCAATCAGAGTATGGATTGAGTAGTCCATGGGGATGTCACCTCCTTTGTAGTGTTTTAACCTCTGCCCATTGACAGTGAATGGATTACAAGAGTTGTTCTTGATCTCAATTGCTCCAAATTTTAGGATTTTAGAAACTTCAAAAGGACCAGTCCATCATGAATGCAGTTTGACAGGAAACAGTCGCAACCTGGAATTAAAAAGGAGAAAAGGATCGCATATATTGAATTTTTTCTTAACAATTATTTTGTCATGCCAAGCTTTGGTTCTTTCTTTATATATTATGGAATTTTCATAGGCCGATTGTCGGAGTTCTTCAAGTTTATGAATGTCTAGGATGCGATTTTCACCAGCAGTCAAATAATCAAGGTTTAAGGTTTTAATGGCCCAATAGGCTTTGTGTTCTAGCTCAAAGGGTAAGTGACTGGACTTTCCATAGACCAATTGGTAAGGAGTTGTTCCAATAGGGGTTTTAAAAGCAGTTCTATAGGCCCATAGTTCTCCTTGTAGCTTATGAGACCAATCTTTTCTAGATATTGAAAATTTTTTTTCTAAGATTTGTTTAATATCCCTATTGGATACTTCTACTTGGCCATTAGTCTGCGGATGGTAGGGAGTTGCTACTTTATGCTTAACTCCATATTTACTTAAAAGCTTGTAAAAAATCCTTGATATGAAGTGTGATCCACCATCGCTTATAACAAGACGGGGTATTCCGAATCTAGGGAATATATAATTCTTAAATAGCTTTATCACTACTCGTGTGTCATTTGTAGGTGAGGCTATAGCTTCAATCCACTTAGACACGTAGTCAAAAACTACTAAGATATATTTATTTCCTAGTGAGGATGGAAATGGCCCCATAAAATCAATACCCCATACATCAAAAAGTTCTACTTCCTGAATGTTCCTTAAAGGCATTTCGTCAAGTCTTAAGATGTTTCTAGTTCATTGACATCTGTTTGATCTGACAATGTAAGCATGAACATCATGCCACATAGTAGGCCAGAAGAGGCCAGCTTGGAGAATTTTTGTGTATGTCTTAGAAGTGTTGCATGTCCTCCATAGAGTGAAGAGTGACATTGTTCTATGATATTTCTTACCTCTTCTTCTAGAACACAACAAAAATTTCTTACATCATTGAAGAACTTCTTTTTCTGTTCATAATTTAGGTCAGGAGGTACTATATCAGCAGCTAGGTAGGTAACAAAGTCAGCGTATTAAGGTACATTACTCACTGTTAAAGCTTCTTCAGAGTTCTTATAAGGATCTAGGTTATTTTCTCCAATGGTGTCTGTTGTACCCCAAAATTTGCCCTCCTTTTTTCACAAGAAATCACAACCCTAGGGTTTTCTCTGATTTTTTAAGATTGGCTCAGGAATTGATCAAACAAACTTTTCTTTGGCAATAAATCAAGAATCAGGGTTTCTCTCGCATTTCTCAGAAGAAATTGAATCCACAGAAATTCAGTTCACGGTTACATTGTTTTCTCACCTTTTAAAGCCTGCTGAAAGATTATTGTTTGATTCTCAAAGCTTAATTATTCTGGGATAAGAGATGGGAGATGAAACTGTTTAATCCAGATTAACCAGGTGATGTGTGTCTGTTAAAACATCTGTTTGTTAATGGAATGAAAGGTTTTCCGGTTAATGGAATGCTTGTTTGTTTATTATACAAAGCGTATTGTGGTTGGAATACTGATGTGAGGTTACAAGACTGCAAAGTTTTTGTTTATTTGGAATTTAAGTCATCTAGATTAGAATTGTTGAAACGCAGTTTCAATTATTTTAATTTAAGAGTCTTAAATAATTAAGTAAACATACAAGGAAGAAGGGCAAGATATTTGACAGTAGAAAATTCTTGTATAAAGACTTTTTATTCATTTTCAAATATTGCTACAAAAGAATAATTTATTATTTTTAAATATTGTAAGTTTTTACAACTTATAGTATTTTAAAAGAAATAAATATTTACAATAAATGAAAAAAAGAGCCTATCTAATATAAGCCTAAAATCTCCTAAGCTTCAAGTGCTCCCATGCTCAAGGTCTTTGGTTCCTACTGCTTTGTCGTCGTCCAAGTTGCATTTACCTGAAAAAGAAGAAAGAAAAAGAAATTAGTACAAGAATTTTCAAATGAAAAGAAAGAAAAGAAAGTCATCATTAAAGTTTTCCGCCCGGAATCAGTGAGTTATTGTTCATCATGTTTTATTTTCCTCTTTGCAAATCACAAGTAGATCGCTCTTCTTGGTACACAAAGAGAAAAGTAAAAGATGCAAGCATACAATTGGTTAAAATGCAAAAAACATAGGCATTGCAAAGACAAACCAAGGCGCCAAATTTCAAATTGTCTAAGCACTGCACAACATTGCAAAGGCAGTAACAAAAGCATACTAAAGCAAAGCAAACTGAGTTGCAAAAACAAGTCAAGATGCATTGCTAAATATGGCATACAAAGTAATATTGCAAGCATAAAAACTGTACAAAGTCAGCAACTAAGGCAAACTGAGTTACAAAGCAATTGGAAGCTACCAAGTACAATGCAGAAAGTATGCAGTCAGAAAAGCATACAAGTACAGAAAGTACAGCAGAAAATAGCAGGCAAAGGAAAACCAATTCACAAGTCAAGGACTTGTCAAAACCATCATCATTTCCCAGGGGCAAACTTTTCAGAAAATATATAATAAACAAAGCAAAAGTGCTTATCTCATAAAGAGAGGAAGAGAAAAAAGTGGGCAGTTTGGCTAAAGGCAGGCTAGCATAGGTTAACAAAAAAACAAAAAGATATAAAAGAAAGGACTGCATAACAGTCTAAAAAAAATACTTATCCAATTAAAAAATAGTTTCAAACAGAGAGTCAAGTCTGAAACTCAAAGCTCCCCAACCTGCATAGCTTGCTGAACTGAACAAGTTCAACAAACTACAAACTGCAAACCTGTAAAACCAAAACTGTTAACCCAAACTGCAAGTCAAACAAAACAAGCCCAGCTTGCTCAAAACACACAGCCTGCAACACACTCCAGCAGAAACCCACAACAACAAACCTGTTGGCTCCAACCAACAAAACTGCAAGCTCAACACAAACAGCCTAGCTTGCCCAAACCTGATAACAAGCTATAGCAAGAACCAAAATAGTTTCAAGCTCAAGCATGCACAACTTGCAACTTTGTCAAACTGCAAGCCTAACACAAAACTTGCAAAGACTGTCAAACTACAAACTATAACAATAAACTCAAAAAGAGTTAGCCAAACTGTGAGCCAACTGCAGGTTTGTCAAACTACAAAACCAAAACATACAAGGTTTCAGAAGCTTATGACAGGCTTCATCATCAACCAACAACCTTCATCATCATTAAAAACCACAATATAAAATCAAGCAAAACAACAGAAGTTTCAGAGATACTCTCATCATTAATCTTCAACATTCAGGAAGAGAAAGGAAGAGTTTCAGAAGCGAATCAAAACAAGTTTTTTCAGAAAAGTTTCATCACTAAACATCACATTCAAAGCCAACAAAGAACAAGAAGCTTTAAACATTTGTCATCATTAGCAACATAAAAACCAACACAGTAGTTTCAGAAAATCATCCTCAACAACAAAGAGAAGAGGAAAAGCATTTTAGAAACAAGTCAAGAATCACATTCATCATCAACACGTTCAGAAGCCAAATCAGTTTCAGAAAATACACCATCAACAAGAATCAAAACAAAACAGTTTTCAGAATCACTCATCATCAAACAATCAAAGCCAAGAAAAAAAGAGGAAGAGCTTCAGAAGCAAAAGCATAGTGTTTAAGAAGTTCATCATCATCAACATCAATAACCAACAAATCAAGGAAGAAGACAGAGATACCAGACGTGAAACATCATCTTTTCCTTCCTTGTGCCGCTAAGCCTCCAAGAAGCGTGCACCCCCCTAATTTCCTTCCATCCTGACTTTTGTTTTGTTCTTCTCCATTTTTTATTTTGGGACACAACATGCCTTAAGTCCATTCCTTCCTATTTTCTTTTCCTTTTATTAAACAAATGTTTTTTTAATTATTAACCCATTTTAATTAATTTGTTTTATTTCTTTAATTTATTTTATTTTGTTAATAATAATATTAGTAAGATTTATTTTCTTAAAATCAATTTTATTATCATTCTTTTATTAATTGATTTTTGTTGCATAATAAAAATACAAAAAAATACTAAAGATCTTTGTTTAATTAATCTTTTCTTTTAAAATTTTCTTTACATAATTCATAAAACACAACAATAATAATAATACTTAATACTTAATTAGGTCAAAATTTTATTTGTTTATTTGTAAATAAATACATGCATCTCATAACTTATTGATTCTCCTTATTTTATAATTTGTTATAATCTTATGTTGAATTGCGACAGTTCGATTTGGTTGTAACACATATTTGGACATTATTAAGACTCATCCCCATTTGTAAATAATTGTACCCCCATCCCCGGATACTTTTTTGTAATAACTTAGACTTTAAATTCCCGCAATTTATTGCTTTCAAATATACTGTATAGTAATTAGGCGTGTATGGAAAGATTCAAAATCAATCGCTAGATAACCTAATACAAGACAAATGCATGAAAATCAATACACAATACACACTTGCACCTCTAGGGTAACCTCACTTGTTGCCTCAGGAATTCAATCATGTCCCTCGAATATGAGACACTGTAGCAAATGCCCCTTCAATAAACAAAGATCGTAGTCCCTCGATGACCCTCGATGTTGCCTTCAATAAAACGATCTCGTCCCTTACAAAATTGCTAGAGCGTCTCACAAGTTGCTTTCAATGATTGTATACGATGACCCGCGCCCGTCTCGTTTAACATCCTAACACAAGGTTATTCACCAAATGCAATGGTGAAATAACATTGTTAAAAGGGTTAAAAACATAAGAAAGATCTTTGAGTAAAATAGGGTAGATAGCTCTTAGTTACTTGATCAAAAGCTTGCAAACATCCTTGCTATTTTCAAACACATATCACAAACACAATTTCAAAAAACAAACTTTCAAAACATTGAAATATCTTTTCAAAAAGACACACACCTTTGTATATATTCAAACAAGAATCATTACAAACGTTGCCTAGACAAGGCCTCTTTTTCAAAGCATTTTTAAAACCACACACACAAAGCACCATTTCAAACAATTGGAAAAGCAAAGCAAGTGATCTAAACAAGTAACTAAGAGCCCATGGAAAACCGTGGATGAAAAGGGTGCTTGCACCTTCCCTTTTCATAATCTACTCCCCGAACCCAAGAAAACATCTCAAAGGTCTTTCCTGTGCTTTTTGACCTTTCCTTAGGAAAAATTATAAAGTCGGTGGCGACTCTTGCTAAACCGAAACATTTGCAAACACAAAACGCAAAACCACAAGTAAGTTCTCCCACCGTATCACAGTGTCTATTTTAGCTATTTGTTTTTCATAGGCAAAAACATCATCTATGGTTATGAAATCTGGTTTTAGGTATTCAAGCCTAGAAAGGTGATCAGCAACTACCTTTTCTGTGCCTTTCTTGTCTCAAATATCTAGATCAAACTCTTGTAATAAAAGGATCCATCGAAGTAAGCTAGGCTTAGCGTCCTTTTTTCTTAATAGATAACAAATGGTTGCATGATCTATATAGACTATAATTTTAGCTCCTACCAGATAGGATTGAAACTTATCGATGGCGAAAACTACCACTAGGAGTTCCTTCTCGGTTGTTGCATAATTAAGTTTGGAAGCATCTAAGGTTCTACTTGCATAATAAATCACATGTAATTTCTTACCGTTTCTTTTACCTAGAACAACTCCCACAACGAAATCACTAGCATCAAACATGATTTCAAAAGGTTTGGTCCAATCTGGGGGCTGCATAACAGGTGCCGAAATTAGTGCTTGTTTCAAAATGTTAAAGGCCTCAATTCACTTTTCATCAAAGATAAATTCAACATCTTTCATCAAAAGACTTGTTAGAGGTTTTGTTATTTTAGAGAAGTCCTTGATAAAGCGTCTTTAAAAATTGACATGTCCAAGAAAACTCTGGACTTCCCTAATGGTCTTAGGTGGTTTTAGGTTTTCTATAACTTCTATTAATGCTCTATCAACTTCAATACCTTTTTTCAGAGACTATGTGTCCTAAAACCATACCTTCGGTAACCATGAAATGAAACTTCTCTCAGTTTAACACAAGGTTAACTTCTACACATCTTTCTAGAATATTCTCAAGATTAGAGAGACAGTTTTTAAAACCAAATCCGCATACTAAGAAGTCATCCATAAATAATTCCATAATCCCATCAAGATAATCTGCGAAGATTGACATCATGCAACGCTGGAAAGTAGCTGGAGCATTACAGAGTCCGAATGTAATTCGTCCATAGGCAAAGATTTCGTAAGGGCATGTAAAGATTGTTTTTCATTGATCTTCTGGGTGAATAGGAATTTGGAAGAACCCATAATACCCATCTAGATAACAAAAGTAAGAATGTCTAGCCAGACGTTCCAGCATTTGGTCTATAAATGGTAAGGGAAAATGATCCTTTCTAGTTTCCTTGTTTAGCTTTCTGTAATCTATGCACATACGCCAACCTCCTTTTACCCTCTTTGCTACATGTTCACCTTTCTCGTTTAGTTCGACTGTGATGCCTCCCTATTTAGGTAATACATGCACAAGTCTCACCCACTTACTATCAGAGATTTGATAAATTATACCTACTTCTAGTAACTTAAGAACTTCTTTCTTAACAACATCACTCATTATTGGATTTATCCTTCTATGATGTTCTCTGGAGGGTTTTGAGTCTTCCTCAAGTAAAATCCTATGCATACATACAAATGGAGTTATACCTTTCATATCAGAGATATTATATCATAAAGCTGAGGGATATTTTCGTAAAACATCTAAGAGTTGGTTCATTTCTTCTTGGTTTAAGGTAGCACTGACTATAACTGGACGACTCATTCATTCATCTAGAAACTCATATCTTAGATACTTGGGTAGTTATTTAAGTTCTAAAATTGGTTTCTTAGTGCATGGTATAGAATATGGAGTAAGGGCAAAACATTCGTGAAGGTTATCATCATTGTAGGGTTCCATCTTTTCAAATCCATCATCTTTCCTTATGAGGGTTGAAGGTAGCTTGATTGTTGGTGCAAGTCCTTCTTGATCTAATTCCCTAATGCATTCGTAAATGATGTCTATGGCATAACACATATCTCTTATTACTAGTGCCATAAGAAATTTAGAGAGAATAAATTCTATCTTTTCATCATCTAATTCAAAAGTCAACTTTCCTCTCTTGACATCTATTATGGCTCATGTAGTTGATAATAATGGTCTACCTAAAAGGATTTGGATATTGTCATCTTCTTTTATGTCCATGACAACAAAGTCAGTGGGGATATATAATTTTCTGATCCTAACCGGGACGTCTTCTAATATGCCGATTGGATATTTAATATATATATATCGGCTAATTGAAGAGACATCTTAGTAGGTTTCAATTTTCCTAAGATTAATCTCTCACAAACCTCCAGAGGTGTTAAGCTCACACTAACTCCTAAGTCCAGGAATGCTTTGTCGACTATGTGATTTCCTAAAATACAAGGTATTTAAAAATTTCCAAGGTCTTTCTCTTTCTTAGCGAGTTTATTTTCGGAAATAGAATTGCATTTCAAGGGTTTGGGATCGTGAAGCCTACTGGTTAGGATTTCTTTGTGGAATTTAGAATATGATGGTATCTGGGTGATGGCTTCGGTGAATGGAATCTCTACATGGAGTTTCTCTATTATTTTTATGAATTTTTAATATTGGTTGTTGATTTTAGTTTGCTTAAGTCTTTGCGGATATGGTAATGGTGGTTTGTTTGGTCGGGGTGGTATATAAGTTTTATCTATGGCTTCTCCTTTATATTTCTGTTTTTCAGAGTCCACTGGTTCCTCTACTTCATCTATAGGCACAACATATTTCTTAGAAGCTTTGGATTCATTCAATGCTGGGTTGACATGTTCATCATAAGCAGCCCCACTTTGTAAGGTAATGGAATTGGCTTGTCCTCAAGGGTTTGGTTGAGGTTATCATGGAAACTTCCCTCCAGCTGTTGTTTGGGGGCTTGTTCGAGATCTACCTGAGAGATATGGGTTTCAAGCATTTTGTTGTGGGTGACTATTTGGTCAACCTTGGTTCCTAATTGTGTGATTAATTCATTTACATGAATGTTTTGGTTTAGGAATTCTTTGTTTTGATGCGTTTGGGCTAAAATTAAATTTTCCATATTATTCTCTATGTTCGGCTTTGGGGGTATAACTTGCATAGGCTGGTTTTGTCTCTGGGCTTGAAAACCTGATGGTCTTGGAGGTGCTGAATTTTGGATAGGATTATTGTTTTTATAGGATAAGTTTGGGTGATTCCTCCATCCAGGGTTGTAGGTATTTGAAAATGGGTTTCCTTGGGCATAATTGACTTGGCCAGTGCTCTTTTCACTCAACAAATTGCATATAGCTGATTGGTGTCCTTTGGTTCCACATATTTCACATTTCGGGTGAACTGCTACTACAGTGGCTGGTTTTGAAGACATATGTTCAACTTTAAGGGATAAAGCGTCCATTTTGGCTTGCATAATGTCTATAGAACTTATCTCATGTATTCCTCCTTGGGTCTATTTCTTCTCTACCGATGCTCGTTCGGTTCCCCATTGATAATGGTTTTGGGCCATATCTTCGATGAGAGGGAAAGCTTTTGGGGAGGGTTTGTTCACCAATGCACCGCCAGCGGCATAATCGATAGTCATCTTAGTGCTATAAATGAGTCCATTATAGAAGGTATGAATGATTAACCATTGTTCCAGGCCATGGTGTGGACAAGCTCTCAATAGGTCTTTATATCTCTCCCATGCTTCAAAAAGTGATTCACCTTGGTTTTGAGTAAACTTGGTGATCTGATTTCGAAGGACTACAGTCTTACTTGGGGGGAAATATCTGACAAGGAACACTCTCCTAAAGTCTTCCCAGGTTGTTATGGAATTGGCTGGAAGGGAATCTAACCAAGAATGTGCTTTATCTCTAAGCGAGAAAGGGAATAGTCTTAAATGAATCGCCTCAGGTGTAGCTCCGTTGGTTTTAAAGGTGTCATCTAACTGGATAAGGACTTTTAAATGCTTATTTGGGTTCTCTATAGGGAGACCTGCGAATTGGTTTTGTTGTACTAATTGTAATAGAGTGGGTTTCAATTCGAAGTTGTTAACATGAATAGTAGGGTTTAATATACTAGAACTGGGTCCCTCGTCAGAGGGTTGGGAAAATTCCTTAAGGGGTCTTTGGTTACGTTCTTTGGCCATACCTCTCCTAACTCTTTAGAGTAAGAGACGTGCATGGGCGTAATGTTCGGGTTCCGCTAAAGGATCTAATAAACTTTCGGTGCTGCGAGTTATTCGCATGTACCGGCTCAATAAAGCCTTAGTCTAGACGGTGTAACAGAAGGGTAGAAAATTTGACGTAATTGGTCCCTGGCAATGGAGCCAAAAACTTAATGCGTAGTTTTCACAAGTATAGGAAACACGTAAGAGTAATATAAAAGATTATCAATCCCACATAGACCAAACGTCAATCTATCGATTTCTATTGTTATAATGTTTATCTAAGGTAAAACAATTCATGGATTTATGAGTGCACAATGTAAGTAATGTATGAAAATATAAATTTAGATAATAACAACAGGCTTGAATGTAATTCACATAGTCTGATGATATTCCGATGCTTCTAAATAGAACTACTTATAGGGAAATATTTTCTAATCCTGAAAATAACTAAGTTAACAAGAACTGTCGCTTTCGCGTATTCAGAATTGAGTTTATTCTTTAATCAAACCCTCTTATTGTTACTTATAAAAAGGCGCACATTGTGTTACAATACTAAACCTATTTTTAATAAATATAGTTTCTTGACATAGTTGAAAAGTAAATTTGTCTTAGAACTTCTAACCAAAAGAGGACTAGACCTTTAAACCCATAAACGCGTCAGAAAATAGTTTTGAAATCGTTTTTCAAAAAGTGTTAAATTATTCCTACTTTATTAAACAAAGCGCTTTCGCTTCCTCAGAACAACTAATAATACCCAAGTTTAACTAAAGGTTGGACGGCTTCCGATCTTACCCAGCAAAAATAAAGTGCAGAAAACTTGTGTTAAAAACCAAAATAGTCCTTTAGGTATTTCTACAGACACATTATATGGAATATCACTTTAACTATGATCCTTACATTCTAACCTTTAAAATTTATCCAGACATGGAAATGTAAACAGACATGTTAAATAGGTGTGACTGCGAGGAAATAAATAAAGAAAGCAAGTGCGAGAAAACAAATAAAGTAATGCGAGTGCGAGAAAATAAAAAAGAGTAAAGAGAGTGTGAGAGAGGAAATAAATAAAGTAAAGCAAGACTTCGTAAATAAAAACCTTCTCCAAATCAGAGGCTTTAAATCACGTACAACTGGAAATAAATGCGATTGGAAATGAAAATTGCGGCAGGATTAACTTCTACAAAAGTGCTCCAAACTCGATTACAGACTCTATCAATGGCGTGATAAATCTTTGATGTGAAGGCATTATCACTTACAAGATCTGATAGTATATGGCTTAAGTTTATAACTAAGCTTGAATTTAAAGAAAATGAAACTAGAAACTCCTATTTATAGGAAAACTATACTCCATGGAATTACAAAAGTTCCCCCAACTCCTTTTGGGCGGGATAGTATTTAACAAAGGTGGAGCTCGCCATGGCCCTATGCCGATCGCCATGAGAACAAAGGTGGGAAGTTGAGGAGAACGTGGCAGTCGAAGGAGGTTGAAAACAATCCATGTCATGGCCTAGCCTATGGTGGGTGCCATGCCGGAATCCATGAGTATAATTTGCTCAAAAACTTGATTTCTTGCTCGTTTTTTCTTCATTTATTCAAGAGGTGATCTAGAAAATCAAAATACCTGAAAACAAAATAGAAACAAGCATAACAAAAGTAAATGACAATAAAAAACCCTAACAAACATGTGCAATCTTAGCCAAATATGCAGTGTGTTTTAGTGTTATCAGTCATGTCAGCCATTCGTGATCTGAAGGTGGAAGAGGATTGAACACTTAAGTGCCAAGAAAGTTGCACTCACATGTGAATGAAGTAAAAATTTTGGTTGATAATATTTCTTGAATGAGCTTTAAGATGCTATTCAAAAAGATGACGGAGTGTCAGCGGAGATGGGCTTATAGATGTCATCCAAAGTAACTATTAATAGGAGTACCCGAATGAGTCTACGCTTGACTATATTTTAAGAATGCTTTTCAGAATGAATCTATCCGATTCTATATGAGGGAAATTCTTTTTAGAATAAGTCTCTAAGGAAAATGCTTGTCATATTTGGTCTTTGAAGGAAATGCTTGTTAGATTTAGCCTCTAAGGGAAGTGCTTGGTCTTGTAGATAGTTTCCCCGTCCAGTTTCGGGAATTGATCCACAATCTGTTATTGTTGGTAAACCCGTCCTGTTTAGGGAATTCACACCACCTGGTCATATAGATATTTGCCCCGTCTTATTTCTGGAATTAATATTTGCCTGGTCATAAAGATAGTTGCACTGTCTTGTTTCAGGAATTAATCTCTGCCTGGTAATATAGATAGTTGCCCAATCCTATTTCAGGATTTAATCTGGGACCTCCTTTTTGTTGGTAAACATGTCCTATTTTGGGAATTCATATCGCCTGGTCATGTAGATAGTTTCCCCGTCCTGTTTCGGGAATTAATCTCTGACCTATTTGAAAATTGCAGATGATATTCGTCTGTTTGTGTACTTTACCCGAAAAGATAAAATTAGCTTTATGCAATGTCATGATGTATGTAATGCATTACATAATGATGTTCTCAAAGTAAATGAGAGTGTCATATGTGTTTCTTATGCATATGCTATGATGTTTTATAAATGATGTATGGATGTAAGATATCGATTAACGACAACGGTAGCTTTGGATAACATCCTTGGTTGGGGAAAAAATCCATAACTATTGATGGGGATGAAGAATACGAATCTTCAATCTTGTTTAGAATGTCTTGCTGGGGATTCCTACTTTCTGTTTGAGGATACTCCACTGGGGACATTCAACTTTTCCTTGGGGATAGAAGAATTCTAAGAATATTGATCGTTCATTGTTGGATTCTTACATACCCTGACTGGGGGACAACAGAGATGGATAATCCTCTAATTCATGGATTTCAACCCTTATGACGAGGGTAAAGTTGAATGATATCTGGCCCGGGAAGAGAATTCTATCGGGGAATTGTGATAATTGGAGAGATAACTCTGTTGGGGAAAGAAGCCCTATTGGGGGAAATAAACCCTGCTGGGGAAATAAACCCTATTGGGGAAATAAACCCTGCTCGAGAAGAGAATTCTGCAGGGGATTTTACAATGTTGGAGAAATAAACTTCGTTGGAGTATTAAATTCCTGTATACTATGCTGAGGGAATCATCTCTGATGGGAATTGGAATTTCGTAGGCTGTGTAGAGGAAGTTTCCACCGAATGCTGGAGTAATGATCAAACTTTCTTATATGCTAGGGGACCTACTGGAGGAGATGTTCATGTGACCTTCTAGAAGATGCCCCAATTTCTGCCTAAAGGCATATTAGACTTGCTGAGGAATATATCTTTGTCGGGGATAAGCTTGTGAAGGTAGCTCTACACGATTTTCTCTGTGGGGATTTGTGGATGACTTGAACACTATCTCAACTCCTAGCGTCCTTAGTAGATGATGATCAGAGTGATAAACAAGTGATGAGATAACGAGACATAGTCGTACACTTTAATCCCTAACTTTTTCTTTGACTGTCTTTTCATATTTTTAGTCCACCGAGATACCCTTTTTTGCCCAAGCCTCCTTTTCAGGTTTTTGACTTGCCGGGTGTACAATTTTATTTATATATCCCAAATTGTTTCTTGATCTATTTTGGTTTTCCGGGATGCCCTTATTTTTGCCAAGGCCGATCAACCTAGCAGGTCTCTTTTTCATGCATAGTATTTTTTACTATCTCAACATTCACAGGGCGGAGAGAATTTTCATTGTCCATGGTAGTAAGTGTTGTAACATTGCTAGAAAATATTTTCTTGATCATACGTGGCCTTTCGTATGCGGGGGTCGTTTTTCCCTTGGAGTTAGTCTAGTGCACCCGATGTTTGAATTTATTGATCAACCATTGATTGCCAAGTTTCTGATAGTCTTGACCTTCCTCAGTATTTTTCTATGAACTGTCACGACAGAATGACACCATCTGATACTGCTAACATAGACGAGCTATTCAGGGATTCCAAAGATTTAATATTCATAGCGGCTTTTGCTAAAACTCATGATCAATGTAACATGACCCAAGTGATTCAGGTGGAGATCTTCCCCTGGCTATTCAGCACTTTTGAGAGATTCTTTGAATCTTGACTTGACTGCCACAGATGAGTTGGACAATAACATGTCATGCCCCTTGATTTATAACCAATTGTGTCCATGAAATGCGTGTTACTGGAAGTGTCTTTCTCTTTGACCCATCCTATGAAGTAATGTTGTACATTAGGAGGATTTTCATTCATTGAATATCCGTCATGCAAATTTCTCTGCTGTCAAACACTTAGCCATATGCAAACAATGGTATTAAAATTCAAAGCTTATGTTTGTCTTGAAGTATTAAAAAAAATGCATTTTTTAGTAAAACAAAATTTGTCGGAATGTCATATTGTCTCAGGATTTATAATAAGTCGTACAGGAGTCAGAATACCTTTTTGTAACAATATGTTTTCGAACTAACCCGTGCTTTGGTTAGGAATTTGAAGGGTTGTAACGTGGCCTGGTTCACGATTTAAGAAACAAAGGATAAAATCTCAAAGTTTATTTGTACCCAACCCGTTCTCCATGATGTCCTTCAGTCCTATACTCAGTTAATTATGCATTTAGGTTTAAATAGAGTTTGGAATTATTGCAGTGATACTTGGTGATGGTTTAGAAACATAAAGTTTACTTGAGAAGGCAGTCATTTTTTCTTGTAACATATTTCTTTTGTTGAGGATTTGTAGCGACCTCTTTTTGACTTTATTATCCCTAACTTTTTCCTGAACTGTTTTGTTTGAGATTATAGTTAACGGGATGCCGCAGTCTTTTCCCTAAGTCTCCTTCACAGGTTTCAACTTAGCGGGATTTTCTTTTGAAAGAAAAGGACTTCCCAACTTAATGATCATGGGGAACCATCATCTACTTTTGATTTGTAAGGATGTCTTTGATACTACCTACTGTGTACGAAGGAAAAGCTTGCGATTGAATGCATAATTGAATTAACTAAGAAACTACCCTGCCCCGGGTTATGATTAAGGGTTTCAATTTCCGTGAAAAATAAAATTCCTACTTCTTAGGCTGAAAGGGTTTGACTAGGGATTAACTTCCTTATATCTCCACTGTTTAGGAATTGAAGCAACGCTTGTATATCGTTTGCATGGTCTGTTCAAAAGCATATTGTATGAGATTATGGTAGCACTTTTGTCATCCTACCTATAAAAGGCTTATAACTTTTAACGAGAGTTGAATATCACCAAAAGGAAGTAAAAATAACATCTTAAATATAGTGAAAACGAATGGATTAATTCAAGACAAACATATGCAATGCATTAATGGAAAAAAAAACAAAGTTTGACATGAAAATCAGTGTTCGAACAAACAAAAGAAATTACAACTGAAAATTCAAATGAATTGGATGCTCCGAATCTTAGTCATGATTTAGTATGGGATCAGTGATCACATTAGGAGTCTCAAGAGGGTCAAACTCAATCTGCTTAGCATCAATCATATCTTGAATCTTGTTCGTCAATTCCCAAAAGCCATGTGTATCATGTCAATGACTATTAGAGTGGTATGAACACCTTGCATTGGGATGATAGCTATGAGAGGAAGTATTGGGATTCTGAGGAGGAACCATCAATGTAATCAACTCTGCATTCAACATGTGTTGTAACACTTGAGCCAATGACATGTTGATTTTGGTAAATTGTCTTTTGGGTGTATCCTACTTACACTGATTACCCTATTGTCATCGTTGTACTGGTGCAGGATTAGAGATCAACATTGCCCCTACAGATTGCTTACGGTCTTTCTTATTACGACCCTTTTGGCCGTACACAACATTGGACTCTTTCTTCCCGTCGTATGACTTCTTCTGAGTAGTTAAAGATGCAGCAATCTGAATTTTACCGCTTCTGATTCCGTTCTCCACATGTTCTCCTGTTAAATGAGTTTAGTGACACCCGTTGAAGAACTTCCAAGTAGGTGATTACAGAAAGGACTTGTTAGGGTGCCCCAGAATACGTCAACCAAATCCCTCCCAAGCCTACTCTTATCGTCTTTAACATGTTCTTCATTTTCGTCTAATGGAGTATCAAAATCCTAAACTCGCTGGACTAGACCTCTGAACCTTTTCTCCATGTTAGGGATGACGATTGGTTTCTTTATCATTTTCTTCTTCTCTTTGGTTATGAGCGTTTTCAACTCTTCCTACCATTTGGCTAAGTTCAGGAACATTTGTTGAAACTGAGCATTTTGAACTTGAAGTTCTTTGGCGATTTGTTCGAGATCGATCTTTTACTGAAATAAACAGCAAGAAGATGAGAAAACCTACCTTGGGAAATACTTGTTATGTGATGACATGCATGATATGTAGATGAAATTCTTTCAAGGATCTCGTGGTATAAACATAAATGAAATGTTAGAAGTTGAGTCTGGCTGCAGCTTTGACTGAAGAACTTTGCGTCTTTTAACATCCTTCTAAGAGAATCAAGCTCACCATGTTGAGTGGGTCCTAGCCTTTGAATCGGGATAACTTACTATGATCTTTGATGTCATATGGTTAAAGGAAAATAAATCCTCTTTCCCCTTGCTAGATGTCTGGTTCATGATAAACCTTCATCACGGGACCTTGAAATCCTTGAAATGGTTAGTGAAAATGCGATATTATGATGTCATGATGTCATGTTTGAACAGATAGCAGACACAAAAAAAAAGCACACAAGAGCCTTAGGTTTAAAGGCTTGCATGAGGTCCGTAGGTAAGTACCCTTTTCTATAGAAGTCAAGTTGGGTCAAACTATCCTCAAAAGTAACCGGGTTCTAGAAGTCTCATATCACCGATCTCTCTCGCTGGTTTTATTTCAGTAGAGCAACTGACTTGCAACGAAAATATCCTGAAAGTCTAATCTCATTGAGTGTATCATCGAGTATCAATTAACTTTGGACTGCACCAAAGCCGGCTATTTCACTACCTTCTAATGGCTAAGATGGGTCAATTAGGGTTCTAAAAGTTAGCTAGTGCTTATGACACATCGCGATAGCCCAGTGTTATCCTCGACTAACTCAAGGAACACCAGTACAAACCAGAGTGTCACACTAACGTAGCCATTACTTTAACCATATAAGTCTATGACGCACAATTTATATGATCTATTGCCACATACCAAAGGTATCCCTAGATCTGAGTGTAGGATCTTTGCAAGAAAATAAACCCATGCAACCCTCAAAGATAAAGCAACCAAATAAAATAAATAAAGAAAATAAAAAGTGATCTAAGACTCTAAGGTAGCCCCTCTTTTAAGTTTCCCGAGCAGAGTCACCAGTTCTGTAATATTGTAGGAGAACTGACTTGGTTTTGCATTTGATCGCAAATGTTGCAGATGGCAAGAGTTGCCACCGACTTTTCTTTTATCCAATAAGGAAAGTGTGAAAAGAACAGGAAATACCTTGATAGATTTTAAGTTCGGGAGGTGGGTTATTAAAAGGGAAGGTGTTAGCACCCTTTTCATCTGTAGTTATCTACAGGCTCTTAATCGCTTAGATCACCTTTGAAATTTTGCTTTGTGTGTATGTTTGAAAAACATTTTTAAAGTAGACAATGTAAGGCAAACTTTGTAATAACTCTGGTATCAGTCCTCAAGAATGTATACAAACTTTTTTGAAAATAACTTTGAAAGTGTTTGTGAAATGTTTTGTTTTGAAGAGTTTTATGAGCAAGTGAATAATTATTCTACCCACTCAAGGTAGTTCTTGTACTTTTCCACCTCCATTACATAGTTTTATCCGTACCATTACGAAGTAGGAAGCCCTATCATTGGATGGGAAGGGACAGGCGAAGGGTCATCGTTCGGTCATCAAAGGCAACTAGTAAGGATGCTTTAGCAATTTTTGTAAAGGACTAGATCATTTATCGAAAGTCAACATCGAAAGGGTCATCGAGGGACTATGATATTTGATTCGAGGGACTTTTCTAAAGCGTCCCTACTTTCGAGGGACATGACTGTTTATTCTAAATGAAACATGGGAGGTTACTGTAGAGGTGCGAGTGTGCAAGTATGTTGTATTCAGTTATTTATCTGGAGATTTAGGGTTTTCTATCGTTGGGGTTTTTATCTTTCCATACAACCCTAATTACTAAGAAGTAATATAGTAAATATAAATAAATAGTAAAGTGCGGAAAGTAAAGTTCCTACGCTATTACATGGCTTTGGGACAAATACATAATAGTGAAAGCGGAAAAGAAAAAAATATAACTATTACATCCTGGAGCAGTTACATGATAATAAAAATGCGGGAAGAAATAAAATACACTATTACAATTGAACGCACCCTATACACTTTATCTTAAAAATGTAAGAATAAGAAAAGAGGAAAAAAATATGTTTTTGGTTATTTTTTATGGAAAAATAGATTTATGATGAAAGTAATTAAACCTAAAAATTCTAATTGATTTTAAAATTGAAAAAACGGTTGAATAATTTAATTAAAGTGTTAATAAAAAAACTAATAATTAATTAATTTTAGTAAGTAAAAAAAAGATAAATTTAAAAGTTGATTAAAAAACCTAAAACCTAACTTAATTAGGGTTGGTAAAAAAAGGTTTTGTTTTATGGTTAAGTGAAAATAGGGTTATGTTTGCCAAAAGAATTAGGGTTTAAGGTAAAATGACACACAAGGTCAGAAAATAGAAAAAAACATAAAATTCCAGGGGTGGGTGTTGAACCGACGCCCTTATCCTTTTCACCCATAGGCCTTGCCATTGCGCAAGGCGCGTGCATGTGTTAGAGGAATAGAATCAGCACACTATGTAGTAAGCCTGCAAGAATTGGAAAATTCTGAAAAATAAAATGCCAAAAGGCTTGAGCGAAACCCACGCCTTGGTACACGAATGCCTTAATGCACGCTTCCTTGCCACTGGGATGGCTAAGTCATCCGGTAACATCGTGAAAACAATTAAACAAATAATAAACTCAATTGTGTGGACTGGAGAAGCGTAAGAGCCCTAGCTCTGGTCATCTTCTCTGGTGAGTACGTTTTGTGTTCCTGCAAAATAAAATAAGTCAGCGCCTCAATGGTACCCTACCCCCTAATTCAGGCCTTGCAATCTCAATGGAAGCATTAGTTTTGGCTAAAACACGTTGTAGAAAGAGATATGATGAAAATAACATGAAAAGGACTAAGCACGCAATTCATGATTCAGCCATTATAGGGATCATTCAATGGTCCTATCATGTACTAATACATCTCATAAAAACATTAGTAACGTTAGTACGCATCAAAACAACATGAAAACAAAAATATGATTTTGCAAAAAACATTGAAATCGGAGATGGATATATGTTGATTTTATGCCTTTTGGATCATCACAACCAATCCAATCTTACACTATAATGCTTCTGGAAGTGAATAGGACAGGTTTTTAACCTTGAGGGAGGCTTGAGGCTATGATTTTGATTTGCTATAGTTTGGATAATTTTGGTGTTTTTTGGAATATGATCTTTGCAAGGTTTTTTCGTGGGATTTCCCTTGTCTGAATGAATAATATATAATGATGAATTAGGTCAAACAAGAATGGGCTTGGACCCTTGTAAGAAAACCTTTCATTTTATTTCATTTATTTTGAATTTAAATAAATAAAATAAAAAATAAATGGAATAAAATTTTGTAAGGTGTATGAATAAGTTATAAGGTTCACAATGAGGCCTTATGCACATTTGGACCTTGATACATCATCCTATTAGCCCAAAAACTCAAGTTTGGTCAGTTTAGGTTTCATGCATTTTCTCAAAATTTCCCAACTTGCACCTATCATAACTTTCTCAATTATTATCATATGAAGGTGATCTTGGACTTTTTGGAAAGCCAAAGGTGTCCTCTACAATCTCTAGGTTTATCATTTGAAGACTTTATCTTGATGTAAGTTTCCTTTAAAAAAAGTGTCTTTTTGTTGACATTTGAAATGACCTATAATGTTTTGGCCCATATCTCTCAAATGAAGCTTTTTTTTTTGGATTTGAGCTTAGAGAGATAAATTTGTATAGAATTGAATTTCCTTCAAAATGAGCTTTAGTTGAGGAAAATATGATGAAGCATGTGAAAGTTGTGCTTGGTAAAAGTTCAGTTTACTTCTCTTTAAGGAAACCCTAATTTAGTAACTTTTGACTTTTGATGAATCTTGAGTTTTCTTGATGAATCATGATCAACCCTTGACCAAATGATGAATATGGCTTTGAAATCTTGATGTTGACCAAAAATCTTGAGGTTTGATTGTATTTTGACCATAATTGACTTTTTGTCTAATGTAGTTGATTTTCAGTCATCTTAGCAATTGACTGAGCAAACTTGTGACCAGGTTTGAAGCTTGTCATGAGAATTCATGGAGACATATAAAAAACCATTAAATCCACTTGAGGTCTTAGAAACCAAATCTTCCTTGAGAAAAGTAAAACCCTAGTTGTAGGCCATTGCTTAGGAGGAGAATTTGCCTGATCAATTCTTGAGTAACCTTGAACAAATGAAAACCCTAAGAGCCTGAGGAGACATCTTGAAGAAAATGGGAGGTAAAATTTTGGGGTAGAACAATGCCTCTGAATATGCGAGAGTACAAGATGAAATTCCTTAAAATAGGTAATTACATAAAGTTTTAAAACTGAAAATGGCAATGAAAATGATAATCGCTACTGATGTTTCTCTGATGTCATTTTGATAGCTCTAATCTCCTTTTCTTGTGAGTAAAATAATTTGGATCAATCCCTCTCCTTCGTGGTGGTAGTCGTGGTTCTTAGATTGCAGTCTTTTTGTTCTTTATTTTTTAATAAGATCCATAACTTTTTCCTAGACCACACTTCCGGGTATTCAATCCACCGGGATAAAATTTTTTTTATGTATGTCCCTATTTTTTTCCTGGATCTCTCTTTAGGGTTTTCAATCCACCGGGACGCTACTTTTTTCCTATTTCACCCGTTTAAGGTTCGAGCTTAGTGAGCTTTTTATACATAGTATTTTTTGACTGCGTTGGAGTTCGTCGGATGTGGCTGTTCTTCTCCATCCATTGTTGTGAGGATGAGTTCACCACCCGAAAATGTTGTTTTCACCACATATGGACCTTCGTAGTTGGGTTTCCATTTACCACTTGAATCAAGGAGAGGTAGTAGAATCCTTTTGAGTAGCAAATCTATTTCTTTGAACACTCTTGGGTGAACCTTCTTGTCAAATGCTTTTTTCATCTACTTTTGGTATAACTGACCGTGACACAGAGCTGTCAAGCATTTCTCTTCAATGAGGTTGAGTTGATCAATGAATACTCAATAATTTTCCTGAAATTCCACAAAATGTACATTTGTTCGAATTCAGTCTCAATTTGAACTTTCGTAGATGTTCGAATAATTTATGCAAGTGTATAGTGTGATCCTTCTCTGTATGGGATTTGGAAATCATATATCCATGTTTACCTAAAATTCTTTGTGGATCATATCATGGAATAGTGTGACTGTAGCCCTTTGATAAGTTTCCCCTGCGTTCTTCAGACTGAAAGTCATTACCTTGTAACAGAAAATTCCCCATGGAGTCATGAGAGTAGTCTTTTCCATATCTTCGGGTGCCATTTTGATCTGATTATAACCTGAGAAACCATCAATAAATGAGAACACTAATGCTTATGCTATGTTATCCACCAAAAAATCTATGTGAGATAATGGGAAATCGTCTTTGGGACTTTCTTTGTTCAGATCCCGATAATTTACACACATACGTACTTTACCGTCCTTTTTCGGCACTAGTACAATATTAGCTATCCAAGGTGGATAATCTACCATCGCTAAGAACCATACATTGAATTGTTTAATTACCTCTTCTCTATTCTTTCTAGACATGTTTAGACGAGTATTTCAAAGCTTCTATCTTATTAGAGAGCAACCTTCCTTGAGAGGTAGTCTATGCACCACAATATTTGTATCCAATCCCGACATGTCTCTGTAAGACCAGACAAATATATCCACATATTCATGTAACAACTTGATAAGTATTTCATTTACGCTTCTCTCCAATGTTACCCTAGCTTGATCTCTTTTGGATCTTCCTATGTGCTAAGGTTAATGGTCTAAATAGATTCTTGGTATGGTTGTATATTGTCAGCTTTTTGCTCTATCTGCCTCGCCAATTCTTCAGAAAGTTCAAGATTTTTATCATCTTCCTATTCCGCTTTGTTGATGGCTGCATCAAAATTATATAAGATAATAACACTAATGTTATTGGTGATTTTAGGCATGAATATGCACATTTATCATTTTTGGTGTAGTTTTAGTATGTGGATTTTGAAATGCATATGAAGAAAATTTTTGCCACTTTTAAAATATAAGAGATAAATGCAAGAGAAAGACATGGATCTTAGTTGAATGTGAAATATAATTTTTATTAATTGTGAATATTGTTTGGAGAAAATTGGGGGACCCTTACAAGCTACCACTATGCCTCGTGCTTGACATAAGTTCTTTCAAAAACATGAAAAATTATTTTGGAAAAAAAATCACTAGAATCTCCACGACTATCCAATATTTGAGCTCTTCACCTGGAGCACACTCACGAATGAAGTCAGATTCTCTTTTGGTGCTTGTCTTGTTCGATATTATTTCCACTTATCCGCCATGATTTGTCCCTTTGTTGATGAAGGTTTCCTGGATAAGAGGAAATTGCGCCTTGCTTTTTAGAGTAGCCTTTGCTGATTCGTAGCCCAAACCAAAAGGAGTTTTCTTCGCAGGTATCTCCACTAGCTTACCCCATCCTTATTAGGTACCATCCTCCATAACTGTTTGTAAGTCTCTCCACGAAGTCATAGTGGTTTTCTTTAATTTTTCCACCGGTAGGGTCACCATTGAAGCAACCTATAAGACTTGAAATGGAGTTCCTATACAATCTTCATCATCGCTCATATATCTATAGGTCTCTATGTGACTTGCAAAGATGTCCTCTTCACCGTTGATTATCACCAATCTTCCTTCAATGAAGAACTTCAATTTCTGGTGTAGATTTGAAGTAATAACATCCGCTGCATGAATCCAAGGTCGTCCGAACAAACATAAATATGCTGGTTCTATATCCATTACTTGAAAGTTGATATAAAACATGTGTGTGTCGATCTTGACAGGAAGATCTAGTTTTCCAAATGTTTAACTTTAAGAATCGTCGAATGCTTTGACTATTGTAGAACATGGACTTAAAACAACACCATCAAATGATAACTTCATCAAGCAGGATTTTGGTAACACATTGAGAGCAAAACCAGTATTGTTGAGTACTCTGGGTAGACTTGTAGTACCTATCTAAATAGAAATGTGCAACGCCTTGTTGTAAGCTTTGCCTTGTGAAGGTAACTTACTGTCATTAAAACCTATATATGATCCAGATGTCAGATTTACTAGAATATTATCAAATTGATTCACCGTAATCTCCTCTCCAACATGAGCAGAAGTTAGGACCTTCATTAGAGAGTCTCGATGCGCTTCTGAATTAAGGAGCAATGAGAGTATTGAAATCTTGGTCGGGGTTTGGTGAAGCTGATCCACCATCCTATAGTCGCTTCTCTTGATTATTTTCAAGTATTCTTCCGCATCTTGGTCAGTGAAATTCTTGCTTGGAGGTTCTTGTTCTTGGCTTGCCTCCACCATAGCTTTTCCTTATTTCCAACCATAATATCGTTCTTCTTTTGTGGTTCGAGACCATAAATTCGACTACTACGAGTCATGACCCATGTTCCTGCTATATTTGTGATTGTAGGTCCTTGACTTGTCGATGACTCACATTCTTGTTTTAAACCATTGACGTATACAATGGAATCATAATTTCATAGTACGAATTTGTTACTTTCTTAAGGGGTAGAAGATGGCCCCATAATCACCATTGCAGTTTTTGGACTTACTAGAATTCTCAGAGTCTGATGTGGTATCATCATTGGTGCTTCTTTTGACTCTCCCCATGAAATTACAAGAGTCTTCTTATTAAGTTTTGGCCCTTGGCAGGGAATCATCAATGGCTTCTTCGTACTTCCATCGATCGCAGCTACGTATTCTTCTTTAGGGTATAACCCGAATTGGACTATCCCCTGATCCATTAATTTTTGTAACGTCTTCTCAAAAGCTTCTTTGTGTTAGAAGAGGAACCCACACTCCAACAAATATTCTTTCAAAAGTTTTATCAGGGCCTTTACTCATCTGGCTTCCCTAAAGTCAGTGACTACTTCAATTTCATTTACTGCTAGTCCACCATGCAGAGGCATGGGGTTTGTTTTGATGTTTTGTTTGTCACAAGTGATATCTTGGGAATCCAAAAAATCTTGAACCTTATGTCTAAAGGCCAAATATTTTTCTATGGTATGCCCCATAGAATTGGCATGATACTCGCACCTGGCATTTGCACCTGGTATTGGTGGGAGTTCCCCAACTGGAGGATCCAGAGGCTTTATCTCTACCAAATATGCTTTGATTAAGTGTTGCAATAATTGATTGTGTGGCATGGGGAGAGGATCAAATCTTCTCGGAGGCATTTCAAATGTGTTTTTTTATTGTTCTCGTGGAATTATTAATGGTTGTTATGCCCTTGAATGCGATGCTACAACATTAATTTCTCCTTCATTCTTTTTCGAGAAGTTAGGAACATATATCTTTGCATTATAAGGGGTACTAGATGATGCCCCTTGTATCTTTCCATTCTTTATACTTGCTTCAATCCTTTCACCAATAGTCACCAAATCAGAGAATCCAGAGGAGACGCTTCCTACCATATTATCATAGTATAATCCTTGCAAAGTGCCTATTACCAAGTCAACTAGTTCTCTCTCCAAGAATCGTGGTTGCACACGGACTTCCATTTCTCTCCATCTTTGAGCATACTCCTTGAAAGACTCCTCCTTTTTCTGAGACAAGTTTTGGAACTGCATACAATTAGGTGCCATATCGAAGTTGTACTTGTACTCTCTCAAGAAAGCATTGGCAAGATCTTCCCATGTCTGGATATGAACCCGCTCCAATTGCATGTACCAATCTAAAGATGCCACACTTAGACTATCTTGGAAACAATGGATCATCAGCTTCTAATCTTGGGCGTAGGCATGCATATTTCTGCAATACATGTGTAGATGATTTCTTGGGCATATGATTCCCTTATACTTTCCAAAGTCATGTGTTGTACCCCAATTTTTTCCTCTAAGATCCCTTCATCATACCATATTGATTCAATAACAACAAGATAACATTAGGTCTTTTGGTCCTCCTCCCTACCTTTAGCTTTTTTTCCTTCTAATTAATAAAATGCAATGTTGGTTTATCTTGTTTGTTACTAATGTAGGTTAAGGTGATGAGATTTAGCAAGTTACTCCATGGGTTCATGAGTTTATTTCCATGCCCTATACAATAAAGCTTGGGAAGTTAAAACCTCACCATTGGATTTGTTTAGGAAGAAGTGGCATGGAAAGGTTATTTTGGTTCACCATATTTCAAGGTTATCAAATTTGATTCAAAATTACAAGTGGTTGATTGAAGAAGTTGTCATGCTTGGACAAGGGTTTGTTCCCATTGGTCACAAGTGCATATTTATATCAATTATCAAGATATGGAAGTGGTTTTGATGGATATGAGTTCTCATTTTCATCCTCAACAAATTCTATTTATAAATCATTCGTGTTGGTACAAGAAGTTTGTTCCAAATTGACAAGGTTCCTCAAAGAATTTTCTTGATCTAGGAGCTAGGGTTTTTAACTTCAAAGAAGCATATCTTGCTCATATTTTGGTATTTTTGAGTGATTCCAAAAAAAAAAAACTTCTATTTAAAGGGTTATCAATGAATCACTTCAAAAGTTTCAAGGAGTTTTCATGAGGAAGAAACTTGATGATGAAGAAATATTACAAGTCCTCTAGATGAACCCCCGTTTTCTCATGTGTGTCTTCAAATGATCATAACTTGGTCTATTTTTATCACCATGAGCCCATTCCTTTTCCATAATGATCTTGAGTATGTGAACTTTATGCCTTCTTTTATTTGAAAAGTTAGAAAATGAATGGAAGATGCCCTGGGGATACAAAATATTATAGGTCATTTCATGATTTTTTGCCAACTTCAACAATTCATAAATCTCTCAATTTTTGGAGATTTTGAATGGTTCAAGTTTCAAAATGTCATTCAAGAGGTCTAATTCATGCCATATTTTTTGGTCAAGAGCAAATTCCAAATTGAAGGCCATGTTTGGATGCAAAACATTATATGTCACTTTTGAAGATAAACTTGAAATATTTCCAAGTATGGAAAGTCAACTTCTTTTTCCCAACTTTGACTCAATGCAACATTAAGCTCAAGCATCCATTTGATTCCATTCTTTTACCATTGAAAAGCTTGTAACCTCATCTTTCTAAAGCATCAAGAATCAATCCCTAAGACTCGTTGAGCTGAGAATGCCATTGATTTGAACTTGGTAACTTGGAACTAAAGTTTCTTCAAAAGTCAGAATTTGTAATCATTGGTTTAGCTTCCAAACACTTTATTTTTGCGCGTTTTTGCCTCTAAACATGTTTAGTGAACTTCCAGAAGTGATTATCACAACAAAACACGCGTTTTGGATGAGTTTTGATCAAATTGGAAGTCACACTTTTCTTCTTTGCAACTTCACATGATTTCCCTCCAAACTTCATCATTTCACACGCTTGGACATTCCATTTGATTCGCTATAAATAGAGGGTCATCCCCCATTCATTTCCTCAAGCTTGGATAGCCAAAATCATCCTGCCAAACTTGTTCCATAACTCAGATTCTGCAACTTTGAAATCTATTCTCAAGCCTTTTTCAATCCAATTTTTCTATCAATTTACCTTCCTTGATCTTCCCTGATGCTAATCATATAATTACATTCAAGAATCATGCCCTATATTGCTCCATAGAAGTCCAGTTTCAGAGCTCTGCAACTCAAATTTAATAGGTAGATTCCTTTATCAATTCTTCAAAACTTTGATATCATTGTGATGCTCTCATTGCCCTGGTTTTAGTCACAATACTTACTTTTATCTGGAAACTTGTTTTGATGATGAAATTTCAAATCCTTTTTAAGAACTTTCTTTCCAAATTGCTTGAGCTACAGTTTATATAAATCTATCGCGGAGGTGGGGTTGTCTTCGTCTTGAAGAGATGAAGCAAATGGAATAGGTCTCGTGCTCTAATTTTACAGATTGAGCAACCTGGTTTTGAGATTGGCTAGAGGTTGAAGATGACCAACGTGCCATCCTTCAACCAATGAAACAACGCCATTGGGATTTTTTTAATTTCTGATTTACATTTGATTCAATGCATTATTCACTAATGACCATGATATGCACATCGCGCCAGATCCCTTGGATTTGATTACTAACACGTTTCGACTCTCATCCAATGGTCCACATATTTTTGACTTTATTTGTTTTCTGATTTTTATATTTAATTTTTTTAAATTTCAAAAAATCATAGATAATTCATTTTTAGTCAAAAAAATCTGATAAAATTATGAAAAATATTTTTGATTTTTCTGTTTCTGATTTTTATTTTTTCACAATTTTATTTTGTGTTTTGATATTTTTTATAAATGTCCACTTTATTTGATTTGTTTTAAATATTTAAAAATACTTTTATACATTTTTAAATTCTGAAAAAATTATAGAATGATACAATGATATTGTGACAAATATTGGTGACCTCATTTATTTTTTATTTATGACTTTGTTATTTTCTTATCTATTTTGGTTTATTTTACACATTTCTTTTAATTTTAAAAATAGTTTCTGACTTTTAAATATTACCAAAAATTTTATATAATCAATTTAGTTCATTTATGATTTTTCTATGGTCTTAGTTTTATTTTCTTGATTAATTTGAATATAGTTGATATTTTTCTCTTTTATTTCTATTTTAAAACTTTTTTAAAACCTTTTTTATGTATATATTAAATGCAATATTATTTTGTGATTTTTTTCTGGCTGATCTTGAATTAAATTTTTGGTCATGAACTTTGTTAGCATCATTGGATCCATGGTGTTGAGACTAACTCCATAAAAATGGATGAATGCTTTTAATAATAGTTTGATTTAAATTTAATTCAAATGTGGTTGGTATATTCTTTCCCACCCCCTCTTCATCTTATCCCTTTCTCATTGCATTAAGTGTTATTGGAGCATGATCTCTATATCATGTCTCAAAACAAATGGTGCATAGATTTTTATTGACCGACCTCAAAATAGGTGGGACTTCTACATAAGTCCACTTACGATTGCTTAACATAGCGCTAAATTTTGTCACAATTCGAATAAATGATCATTCGTCGCCCAAACCTATGTTTGCAAGCCCAAGTATGTTAATTTGATCTCTTTGATCCAATAACCTTGAGATTCATTGTGTGGAGGCTTTGGTTCTACCAATCCTCTAATGGATCTACAACACTTTTGGTCAACGCGGATCACTTAAACTTCGTTGATCAATAAATGGTACTTTTGAGGATTCCAAATGGATGATATACTTGAGAAAAATAAAATGCAGCTTGTTGTGTGGAGGCTTTGATTCTACCAATCCTCTAATGAGTTCCAAATGCAAGTTTCAAAATTGTCATCCAACTAACCACTAATAACTAAATTGTTTTTACTTTATGCCATTTTATTTTTTATGCTTTATGTACCATTTACTTTACGAATTACATTTCATGTCATTTTTATTTTGCTCACTTGAGCCTTTTCTTTTCTCTTTTAAGACATAAAATAATCAACATGAACCATAAAAACATTAATGATACTTGGACTATTTGGTTACTATCATTGGCATTATGGAGTATTGGACTTCTTGGACTTAGGATTAGAAACCTTGGCCTATGTTGGAGACCTTGTGACCTTAATTGATATTTTGTCTGGAGTTCTTGAGGGTTACCTCAAGACATTGGGTTGTTTGTTTGTTTTGTGTGCAGGTTATTGTGATTATATTCTTTGTTTGTAATCTGGAATTCACCCGTATGCAGCCGTTACTCTGCCCAATTTTTTTTTCATGAAGACTTAATACACTTGAAGTTTGGTTCTCACAAGAGGTCTAGTATCTTTGCTTGCTTGGTTTCAATTCAAAGAATGGAAATTCTATCTTTGCTCATAATGTCAAGTATTGGCTTCTTGTTGGTTAAATGGTTCTTATCCCTAGCTTTTACCTTATGCTTTAGGATAGCCTCTTCTTCTCCTCCCATCTTCTTAAATTTAAAAAAATATTCTTCCTCCTTTTGAAAACTCTTCTTGTTTTTTAACTTGAACCACTTTCATAATAAACTTTGACATAGGTCCATGCACTTTAAAAAATATTTTCATAAATAAACTCCAATCAACTTAATAATACCTTGACATTTTTGTGAGAAGACTAAAAGTCAATCAATCATATCCAAACCATTTTTCCATTTTGACTCCTATCTTTAAAACTTTTCTTAAAAGATTAGACTCTTTCCAATCATTGTAATGATGAAAACAACTATACTTCTACAATATGTAGTGAAGAGAGATATTTTCCATTTGGGTGTTGAGTGAGGCATTGTTGATTTAAAATCCAAGCCATATCCTGCACTTTGAGATGATTCAAATTCTACTTTCTCGTGATTGTGGGTAGTAAGTATGTTTTCCACACGGACAATGACAATTATGTCTTATTTCATTAAATTAATCATCACATTTGTGATATCTTCCCCATGGCCTTTCTCTTTGTGGGGTATTGACATGATTGGGATGATTGACTCCAAATCTATAAATGGACACCATTTTATCTTGGTAGCAATTGATTACTTCACCAAATTGGTGGAGGCTGCTTCATATGCTAATGATACTAAGAAGGTGGTGTGCACTTCATTAAGAATAATATTATATGTCAGTATGGTGTTCCGAACAAAATTATCACTGACAATGGCTCGAATCTAAACAACAAGATAATGACAGAACTGTGTGAAGAATTCAAGATTGTGCATCATAATTCATCCCCGTATAGGCCAAAGATGAATGGGGCTGTTGAAGCTGCTAATAAGAATATCAAGAAGATTATCTAAGAAAATGGTTTTTACTTATAAGGATTGGCATGAAATGCTCCCTTTTTCTTTGCATGGATATCAAACATTTGTCCGCACTTGAAGAGGTGCAACCTCGTTCTCCCTTGTGTATGGAATGGAAGTAGTTCTCTCAATCGAGGTTGAGATTCCCTCTTTGCGTGTGATAATGGAAACCAAGTTTTCAGAAGTTGAATGGGTCCAGAACAAGTTTGACCAATGGAATTTGATCAAAGAGAAGAGAATGAAAGCTTTGTATCATGGACAATTATATCATAAGAGAATGAAGAAAGCTTTTGATAAGAAGGTCAAACCTCGTGAATTCAGAGAAGGCGGCCACGTGCTCAGAAAGATCATGTCTTTTAACGCTGATTCTAGGGGCAAGTGGACTCCCAATTTTGAAGGCCCATATGTTGTCAAGAAAGCCTTCTCTGGTGGTGCATTAATTCTTGAAACTATGGATGACGAGGAGTTCCGACGTCACATGAATGCTGATGCAGTCAAGAAATACTTCGCCTAAAGAAATAAAAGAATAACTCACTAAGTTGAAAACCTGAAAGGGTGGCTTAGGCAAAAAAGAGCGTCTCGGTAGGCCGAAAACCCGAAAGGGCCGTCTAGCCAAAAATTAGAGACATAAACATAATAAATTTCCTGCTAAGTTGAAAACCCACAAGGGCAGCTTAGGCAAAAGTTAGGGACTTTCTTGGCAAGTAACTACATCAGACAAGACTTGATCATTGGAGCAACAATCTTTTCGGATCCTCATCACACTTCAACAGAAGCTGTTGTTAAGGATTTCAAATGTTGTTAGAGGGGATAGTGGTCATTGTATCTCAATGTATCTTTTCCTTTATATATTACCATTTTCCGAACTTTGTAATTATCCACGGAGTCTCGCCATTTACAAACTATAATTCTATTAATGAAATTTGAGCTTTTACCCAATTCTTTGTATTTCTTATTTTATTTAGCTTGCAAAGACTCCTTTTATTATTGATAATAACATTCAAAGCGAAAAGATTAAATAAAAAAATTGATTTTTCAAAAAGAATTTACAATTTGCCTTTACTTTAAAAATTGTGACGCAAGAGAGAAAAAACAACAAAAGTGGTGATCCCAGGAATGGACAAACTCCAGTTGCTTTTAATAAGTTTTGTTTTCCAGAGAAGTTTTTCTCGAGATGTTTCACCGTATTGGGTTTGTAACTCCGATATCCCCGTCAAGTTTTGGTTCATTTCTCCTCTTTTCTGAGTTTGCATGATATGAAGATTCAATCCAAGATTTCTCCAATGAAGGTTTCTTTTGTTTAATAGAAGTTCTTTTTCCAGAGAAGTTGGTACAATAATTACTCTCGAAGAAAACAGCCCTTTGTTTCCCCAGTTTAGAATGTATATTGGTTTTCCCTTTGTGAATATGGTGTTAACCTCCCCAATGAAGTCGGGACGAATCCCCAGTAAATGTTTTGATGATTTAATGTCCATCTGCTCTACTTGAAATTTATTTTTCAAATCCGCAGTAGAGGCATTACTTTTGAAAATATTTGATTCCCCGTTAAAGTCTGACTGCTACTCCTTGGTGAATCCTGGAGAAGGATGTTATATCCCTGTATATGTATTGTTTCGTCACTATACTATGATTCTCCCCAGTGAAGTTATGCTGCGAAATAGGATTTTGTTTCCCCAGTTGGTGCTTACTTTTTCTTGGAATGATCACCTTGGATGTGATTTAGCCAAGTGTTGTTTGCAACCGAGTTGGTTTTTCCTGGTTACTCCCAGTGTTATATGTCTGTTTTTTCAGCATATGCACGATAACACTCGTACATTCATAAATACATCATGCATAGCTAAAATTAGCAAATCATTGCTCATTCACATTCGTTAATATTTAGTTGACATATTACCCTGTTTTGCAGAGTTATGTTATCCTCTCTCCGATAGAGTGTTGACTTTAGCCTTCTTGTACAACTCTTTGTCTGGTTGATTTGGGTTTCCCTCTTGAGTTTATGTCTCAAAGGAAGTGTTCCGGACGAATGTCTCATTCCAGTTTATTTCTGGTTTGAATTTTTTATCCTCGGAAATATTATTACTTTGGATTTCTACATGCTTCGAGCATTGGTTTGTGAATGTGCATTTATTTTGCACGAGAAGACCTTTATCTCCTAAAGCAGGAATATATTGGCCTTTCCCCAGGAAGTCATATTTCTCTCCCCGAAAATCATTTTTTTACAATCCTTCCTAAAACAACAAGTAGCGGGTCTCTTTATTTGAGCAACCTGTATTTCCCTATAAAAGTTGATGTAACCTTTTTGCTATCTTCTCTATGAATTGATAGTTTGGAGTCCGTTGCCAAATTACTCCAGTGGATGGCAAGACTTTCAATATCGTGGAGATAGTTCATTATGAAATCTTTACAAGTGGTAGTCTCTTTATTTGAGACAGCTTATATTTACCCTTTCCATGCGGAGTTCCTTGGTTAAAGAAGACGTTGAGACCCGTTCTAGGTACAATGCCATAATTTTGGGGAAACTTGTTATCTTTTTGCTACCCTCAGTGAACGTTGGTAGTTCATTTCCAGTGAACGGCGGTGCTATGATATATTTTCTCTTTACCTTCAGTGAAAGTTGGTAGGTCACCTTCAGTAAAAGATGGTGATTGTTATCTTTTTGCTACCCTCAGTGAATGTTGGTAGTTCATCGTCAGTGAACGGCGATGTTATGATATATTTCCCTCTACCTTCAATGAAAGTTGGTAGGTCACCTTCAGTGAAAGTTGGTGATTGTTATCTTATTGCTACCCTCAGTGGACGTTGGTAGTTCATCGTTAGTGAACGGAGATGCTATGATATATTTTCTCTCTACCTTCAGTGAAATTCGGTAGGTCACCTTCAGTGAAAGTTGGTGATTGTTATCTTTTTGCTACCCTTGGTGAACGTTGGTAGTTCATTGTCAGTGAACGACGATGTTATGATATATTTTCTCCTTTCCTTCAGTGAATCTTGGTAGGTCACCTTCAGTGAATGTTTGTGATTGTTATCTTTTTGCTACCCTCAGTTAACGTTGGTAGTTCATCGTCAGTGAACGGTGGTGCTATGATATATTTTCTCTCTACCTTCAGTGAAAGTTGGTAGGTCACCTTCAATGAAAGTTGGTGATTGTTATCCATTTTCTACCCTCAATGAACGTTGGTAGTTTATTGTCAGTGAACAACGATGCTATGATATTTCTTTTCCTTCTGCCTTTAATGAATGTTGGTAGCTCACCGTCAGTGAACGTCAGTGTTATTATTTCTTTCCTCTTTCTACCTTCAATGAATGTTGCTAGTTTCGCCTTCAGTAGAAGTTGGTGTATCCTTTGACTTTTTATCATCCTCTATGAGTCAAGTATTTTGATCCACTAGTGATTTATTTTCCTGGTCGGGTTACTCTCTTGTTTCATTATTTTGTTAGATCCTCAAGGGTTCTTTGCGTCCCTTTGAATTTTTCCATGTGCATTAATATTCATAAGCATTGCATGGCATCTTAGGGCCAAAAATAAGGTTTGTTTTATATTTAAGTATCTTCGATCGCGTCGACACGAAGATTTTTAACCTTCGTATCTCCGGATAGAAGAAACTTAAATAAGGGCAGCGTTGTACCCCAATTTTCCCCCCTAAGATCCCTTCATCATACCATATTGATTCAATCACAACAAGATCACATTAGGACTTTTGGTCCTCCTCCCTACCTTTAGCTTTGATCTTTGAGGAATCACCAAGCACCTTGACTTGTTTTCTTTTGTGGTCATGAATATTTTTTCATGATATTTTCTTCTAATTAATAAAATGCAATGTTGGTTTGTCTTGTTTATTACTAATGTAGGTAAAGGCAATGAGATTTAGCAAAGTTGCTCCATGGGTTCATGAGTTTATTTCCATTCCCTAGACAATAAAGCTTGTGAAGTTCAAACCCCACCATTGGATTTATTTTGGAAGAAGTGGCATGGCAAGTTTATTTTGGTTCACCACATTTCAAGGTTATCAAATTTGATTCAAAAGTATAAGGGGTTGATTGAAGAAGTTGTCATGCTTGGAAAAGGCTTTGTTCCCATTGGTCACAAGTGCATATTTCTCTCAATTCTCAAGATATGGAAGTGGTTTTGGTGGATATCAGTTCTAATTTTCATCCTTAAC
Organism: Vicia faba; assembly: GCA_948472305.1. Taxonomy (NCBI): domain Eukaryota; kingdom Viridiplantae; phylum Streptophyta; class Magnoliopsida; order Fabales; family Fabaceae; genus Vicia; species Vicia faba. Next base: position 40,558,490 of record OX451735.1, read on the forward strand.
AACTTTTATTTATAAATAATTTGTGTTGGTACAATAAGTTTGTTCAAAATTGATAAGGTTCCTCAAAGCATTTTCTTGATCTAGGAGCTAGGGTTTTGAAATTCAAAGAAGCATATCTTGCTCATCTTTTGGTATTTTTTAGTGATTCCAAAAAAATCCTTCTCTTCAAAGGGTTATCAACAAATCACTTCAAAAGTTTCAAGGAGTTTTCATGAGGAAGAAACTTGATGATGAAGAAAGATTACAAGTCCTCCAGATGAACCCCCATTTTCTCATGTGTGACTTCAAATGATCATAACATGGTCAATTTTTATCAACTTGAGCCCATTCGTTTTCCAAAATGATCTCGAGGATGTGAAATTTATGCCTTCTTTTATGTGAAAAGTAAGAAAATGGATGGAAGATGCCCTAAGGATACAAAATATTATAGGTCATTTCATGATTTTTTGCCAACTTCAAAAATTCATAACTCTCTCAATTTTTGGAGATTTGGAATGGTTCAAGTTTAAAAATGTCACTCAAGAGGTCTATTTCATGCCATCTTTTTTGGTCAAGATAAAATTCCAAGTGGGAGGCCATGTTTGGATGCAAATCATTATAGGGCACTTTTGAAGAAAAACATGAAATATTTCTAAGTATGGAAAGCCAACTTCTTTTTCCCAACTTTGACTTAATGAAACTTTCAGCTCAAGCAACCATTTGATTCGATTCTTTTTCCATTGCAAAGCTTGTAACCTCATCTTTCTAAAAAATCAAGAATCATGCCCTAAGACCCCTTGAGCTGAGAATGCCATTGATTTGAACTTGGTAACTTGGGACTGAAGTTTCTTCAAAAGTCAGAATTTGGAATCATTGGTTTAGCTTCTAAACACTTTGTTTCTGCATGTTTTTGCCTCAAAACATGTTTAGTGAACTTCCAGAAGTGATTAGAACAACAAAACGTGCGTTTTGAATGAGTTTTGATCAAATTGGAAGTCACACTTTTCTTGTTTGCAACTTCACACGATTTCCCTCCAAACATCATCATTTCACATACTTGGACATTCAATTTGATTCTCTATAAATAGAGGGTCATCCCCCATTCATTTCCTCAAGCTTGGATAGCCAAAATCACCCTGCCAAACTTGTCCCATAACTCATAATTCTGCAACTTCGAAATCTATTCTCAAGCCTTTTTCAATCCAATGTTTCTATCAATTTACCTTCCTTGATCTTCCCTGAAGCTAACCATATAATTACATTCAAGAATTGTGCCCTATATTGCTCCATAGAAGTCTAGTTTCAGAGCTCTGCAACTCAACTTCATTAGGTAGATTCCTTTATCAATTCTTCAAAACTTTGATATCATTGTGATGCTCCCATTGCCCTGGTTCTAGTCGCAACACTCACTTTTATCTGGAAACTTGTTTTCATCATGAAATTTCAAATCCCTTTTCAAAACTTTCTTTCCAAATTGCTTGAGCTAAAGTTTATATAAATTTATCACGAAGGTGTGGCTGTCTTCGTATTGAAGAGACGAAGCGAATGTCATAGGTCTCGTGCTCTAATTTAACAGATTGAGCAACCTGGTTTTGAGACTGACTGGAGGTTGAAAATGACCAATGTGTCATCCTTCAACCAATGAAACAACGCCATTTGGATTTTTTGGAATTTTTTATTTACATTGGATTTAGTGCTTTATTCACTAATGACCATGATATGCACAACGCGCTAGATCCCTTGAATTTGATTACTAATGTGTTTTGACTCTCATCCAATAGTCCACATATTTTTTACTTTATTTTTATTTTTTGATTTTTATATTTAATTGTTTTAAATTTCAAAAAATCATAGAAAAAACATTTTTAGTCAAAAAAATCTGAAAAAACTTATGAAAAATATTTTTGATTTCTCTCTTTCTGATTTTTATTTTTTCACAATTTTATTTTGTGTTTTGATATTTTATATAAATTTCCACTTTATTTGATTTGTTTTAAATGTTTAAAAATACTTTTATACATTTTTAAATTCTAAAAAAATTATGGAATGATCCAATAATATTGTGACAAATATTGGTGACCTCATTTATTTTTTATTTATGACTTTGTTATTTTTTATCATTGTTGGTTTGTTTTACTCATTTCTTTTAATTTTAAAAATAGTTTCTGACTTTTAAAAATTACCAAAAATTTTATAAAATCATTTTAGTTCATTTATGATTTTTCTATGATCTTACTTTAATTTTCTTGATTAATTTGAATATAGTTGATATTTTTCTCTTTTATTTCTATTTTAAAACTTTATTTTTTGTATATATTAAATGCAATATTATTTAGTGATTATTTTATGGCTGATCTTGGATGAAATTTTTGGTCATGAACTTGTTAACATAATTGGATCCATGGTGTTGAGACTAACTCCTTAAAAATTGATGAATGATTTTAATAATAGTTTGATTTAAATTTAATTCAAATGTGGTTTGTATATTCTTTCCCACCCCTCTTCATCTCATCCCTTTCTCATTTCACTAAGTGTTATTGGAGATTGATCTCTATATCATGTCTCAAAATAAATGTTGCATAGATTGCTATTGACCGGCCTCAAAAAAGGTGCGACTTCTACATAAGTCCATTTACGATTGCTGAACATAGCGCTAAATTTTGTCCTGATTCGAATAAATGATCATTCGTGGCCCAAACCTATGTTTACAAGCGCAAGTATTTTAATTTGATCTCTTTGATCCAATAAGCTTGATATTTGTTGTGTGGAGGCTTTGGTTCTACCAATCCTCTAATGGATCTATAACACTTTTGGTCAACGCGGATAACTTAGGCATCGTTGATCAATAAATGGTACTTTTGAGGATTCCAAATGGATGATATACTTGATAAAACTCAAATGCAACTTGTTGTGTGGAGGCTTTGGTTCTACCAATCCTCTAATGAGTTCCAAAACAAGTTCCAATATGGTCATCCAACTAACCACTAATTATTAAATTATTTTTACTTTATGCCCTTTTATTTTTTATGCTTTATGTACCATTTACTTTAAGAATTACATTTCATGTCATTTTTATTTTTCTCACTTGAGCCTTTTCCTTTCTCTTCTAAGACATCTAATAATCAACACGAATCATAAAAACTTTAATGATACTTGGACTATTTGGTTACTATCCTTGGCATTGTGGAGTATTGGACTTCTTGGACTTAGGATTAGAAACCTTGGCCTATGTTGGAGACCTTGTGACCTTAATTGATATTTTGTCTGGAGTTCTTGAGGGTTACCTCAAGACATTGGGTTGTTTGTTTATTTTGTGTGCAGGTTATTATGATTACATTCTTTGTTTGTAATCTGGAATTCACCTGTATGCAGTCGTTACTCTACCCAATTTTTTTTCTTGAAGACTTAATACACTTGAAGTTTGGTTCTCAAAAGAGGTCTAGTATCTTTGCTTGCTTGGTTTCAATCCAAAGAATGAGAGTTCTATCTTGGCTCATAATGTCAAGTATTGGCTTCTTGTTGGTTAGATGGTTCTTATCCCTAGCTTTGACCTTATGCTTTAGGATAGCCCCTTCTTCTCCTCTCATCTTCTTAAATTTCAAAAATCTTCTTCCTCCTTTTGAAAAATCTTCTTGTTTTTTAACTTGAACCACTTTCATAATAAACTTGGACTTAGGTCCATGCATTTTCAAAAACATTTTCATAAATAAACTCCAATCAACTTAATAATACCTTGACATTTTTGTGAGAAGATTAAAAGTCAAGCAATCTCATCCAAACCATTTTACCATTTTGGATCCTATCTTTAAAACTTTACTCAAAAGATTAGACTCTTGTAAATCCTTGTAGTGATGCAAACAACTATACTTCTATAATATGTAGTGAAGATAGATATTTTCCACTTGGGTGTTGAGTGAGGCATTGTAGATTTTAATACCCAAGCCATATCCTCCACTTTGAGATGATGCAAATTCTCCTTTCTCATGATTGTGGGTAGTAAGTATGTTTTCCACACGGACAATGACAATGATGTCTTATCTCATAAAATTAATTAAAACATTTGTGTAGGCACTAAAGGTTCGCAACCGCGGCGGGTGTAAAAATCATAAAAAGTATTTATTTTCCCACCTCCACTATCTATTTTTATACAACATTTTTATAGCCAAAATATACATATTTTACAAAGAGGTTCTTGCGGAGTACCCTAGGTGTTTAGGGTGCTAATACCTTCCCTTTGCATAACCAACCCCCTTACCTTGAATCTTTCCCCCTTTTTTTGGGTTATTCTCTCTTTTCCCATTCCTTTGGAAACAATAAAGTGCGGTGGCGATTTTTTTTATATGTACAAGTCTAGTCAATCCAAAGGCTTAGTCTTAAACATTTCTACCGGTACATTAGGTACTTTGTATTTTGGAGGGATCACCACATTTGGGACTAGACCCATTTCATGAGCATCAACATCAAAAGCATCGTAACCCTCCACAGCTTGCAACCTTTCTTCAAGATCTTTATATTGATTTAGCACCAAAATATTCTCAATAATTTTAGATTGGTGTGTTTGAGTAACACCTTCCAAATCAAGGTCTCCATACAGTAGGTTTATGTAATTATCTGCATTGTTAACTGGAATCTCCAAAGTGTGGGATGCCCTACCTTCGTTAGATGTGCGGTAAACCCTTCGGTATCCACTTTCCTGAATTCTTGCTATGCTATAGTCGACTTCAGATGTCGTATTTCTAGTTCTCTTCTTGGTTGGTGACCGATCGATGCACCAATGGTTTTGGCTACTTCTTCAAAGGCTTCCCTAGGGATCAGTTCCTTCCTTTCAATAATATTCTTCAAGGATGGTAGAACTTGACTCATGTATCTTTTCATTGATTCAATGTTTCTCTTGACTTGCTCCAAATCCTCCTTGAATGCCTCTTGATTATCTTCAATCTGTTCCATCACTTTCTTTTGATGGGCCCTGGTTTGATACGACGGTCGAAGAGGTGGTGTTTTCTTACCAATGATTTAACTAGAGATGATTTTGAAAAAATAATGAGTTTTTGTATGAAATACGAAATGCGATGTTTTCTAATGCATGGGTGCGTATGAATATGCTAGGAGTTTTTTTTTGTAGAATGTCTTATTCACTTGGATTCACATACATATTTTATATATAGTTTTCTTAGGTTTTTCTTTTTTACTTGGCGGATATCTTAAAAATAAATGCACAACAAGATACGGAAACAAAACTTTTATTGATATCATAATCATCCTTAAACGGGAATACAATTCATATATTGAAAAATATCCAAATAAAAACACCAAAATTAACTTGCTAAACGAAATAACAGGGGAAACAAAAGTCTTCTAAGTGCGTTTGCGGATTTCTGCTCTGAAGTCATAAACCATAGTCCTATAAAGCTTGATGAAGTATTCAACGTATTTTGGAAGTGGGACCATCACATTTTATGCATCTCTCAAATTTCTAGAGATGTCACCAATGAGGTTGTTGGCCAAGAAGGCGAGTCTTGTATGTTTGTCTTTGTAGAACCAATACTTTAGGTAGAGGTCCGGAATTATCTTGTGATTATCCTTTCCTTCCTTAGAAATCTTTGCATGCTGCTCTTCCCAATATATTTTTTCAGCCCTCATCTCCGTATAGAATCTCCTTTGTATGAGGTAATTCTTTCGGAGGTCTTCTAACTCTTGATAAACTCGCTCATATTCATCAATCTTTTGGGAGAGGAACCTTTATGCCCTCATCCTTTTGAGACATTTCAATATATCCTATTCTTGGCTATCTTGGAGTCTCGTACTAAGATACTGCATTTGCTCTTCTTGATCTAAAGAAGCTTGTGCCAAACTTTGAATTTGGGCCCTCAAATCTTCTTCCATCTCTTTTTTGTCTTGCATCGCCTTTTCGTACCACCCACTTAGCCTCCCGATTTCACTAGCAACATCATCTAAACGTTGGTTGTGAGAATATATGTTAAAGGTAGCACTCAACAACCCTTCGGTCGAACATTTCCGCTTAAGACTGTCCTTTTCAAAGGCTTCACGGTTTTTCTAAATCAGTTGATCTTTGGACTCAAGCTCGCGTTGCATTTGTCTTTTCTCCGTTATGAAGGTTAAGCTCCAATTATTCTTTCTCCTTTTTAGTTTGATTCAAGGCTTTCTTCAAGTTGCCTATTTCTTTTAAGAACACAGGCAGGGGATCTGGGACATATGGCTTGTACTCAGGATTAATGTCAAATGATAACTTAACAACTCGCGCCCTATCCAAAACCCACCGAGTGTAAGATTCTTTCGTAATAACATTCTTTTTTTCGGCCTTTCTTTTATTAACCCTATTCCAACCTCGGATGATCTTGTTGAGCAACTCTCGGTCATTTTTTCCCATGTCATGAATGATTAATTATTGAAGTTGTTAATAGGAGGGTTTATCCTCCAAAGGGTATCCAAGTTGTCGTAAATCCAAAGTAGGGTTTGTAGTTAAGGAAACCACGTGATCCAATCAGCAGGACATTCGGAAAATCTCCACCATTGTAAATGATGTCTCCAATGTCTAGCTTTCTTTCATACCACAATACATAGTTAGCAGTAAGAGACCTTAATTTTTGAGGTCACTCGTATCTTGTAAGATTTGGAACCATATAGTCTTCCTTATAGATATGAGTCATGATCCAAGAATATAAGAGCGGTATGCAACACTTTAGAGTACCCCTCCCCTTTTCGTAACGAGTATGAAGAGCATAGTAAATATCAGAAAGTAAAGTAGGAGTTGGGTCCACATTCAAAGTTTTTGCACCCTAAAATACACTAATAGTTGCAGGGTCAATATAGTCCAAAGTCCACGGAAAGAGAATAACACCAAATACAAGTGGCCCTAAATAATCAACACAAGACTCACATTCTTTGTTGTCAGCAAAAGAAAAGGATTTAGCTTCCAAATAATATATTTTAATCCCTTGTACATAACCTTATTTTTTGTAGTTAAGTGAGAATTCAGGATAAGGGATCCCTAAACCATTTTCTAAGTCCTTAATGTCAATATTTCGCCCGATTCCCACATAAGCTTTTCCCTTCAAGAAATTCAAGAGTCTATCAAATCCTTCCAAAGTTGGTTCTAGATGAAAGTCTTGGAAGGTAAAACACCTCAATGGAGGGTCGTAGAACTGAACCAAGGCAGAAATAGCATCCAATTGTACATCCACTTTTGTCAACTCAAGGGTATCCCCATAACGGTGAGTGAACATCTTCAAAGCTCTTTCAGACAATTTCCCTTTGATGGTCTTGATCTTCGTCATATCTAGCTTGACGACACTAATACAAACAAGTTGTTTCCCTCTGGAATTCATTTTTAAGACACTTCACCAAAAACCTTTGATTATATTTTTTTTAATCCTATGAATAAGACAGACAAAAAGAACGGAGGGTGATGAATATGTTAAATGCAAGATGCATGAATGCATGATTGTGTGGCATAGTGATGAGATTTCATGAAAGGTATCCTTATATGGTAGGCTCCTAGTTTTGGCCTATGGATATTCTACCCTCCCTATATGATGGTTTCCTAAAGGGTATCATGGATAACACTAGAGGGAAAGGCACAAGGGCCTCCCTTAAATGGAGCCTCTTTGTAGACCGAAACTTTCGTGTCTAAGGTCGTGAAAGGTCTCACCATGAGATCTTGGTTTAAGGGTTATACAAAAAGTCATAGGTTTCATTCAAAAGTCCTACCCCCCAAGAGGATACCTCTTGAGTCATATTTCTATTTTTGGAATTCAACCGACTCTAGGCGAAGTCTTCACAAAAACTCATAGGGATAATGTATTCCCTTGGCCAATAGACGAACCTTCTTTTTAAGGTTTTTGAGAATAATAATTTTTTTAAATAAAAAATCCCATTATAAATAAATATAATAAGATAAAAAAATGTAAATAAAAATAAACAAACCAAAACAAATAAATAAAATGTAAAGCAATAACAAAAATAAAGAAAACCCTAAATCCCAAAAGAAAAGCTTTTAACCCTAGGGTTGACTCCCCAGCAGAGTCGCCAGCTGTTATAACCGGTTTTAAAATGAGAGTCGCCACCCTTAATTTTTATCTTTTAGAAAGGAAATATAAAGGATAGTCCTAATTTGGTCAAAGATTCTAAGTTGTTTGACTCGTTTTTAGACGAAGGGAAGGTATTAGGCACCCCTCATCTACGTTGTTTACAAGGATACTAGGATTTAGAATTAGGTTTGGGAAATAGGGTATTAATTTTCATTAGGGGAAAAGGTTTTAGTCTTTTAATTAGGGGAAAAGGGTTTTATTCTTTTAATTATGGGAACTCACCATGATTTTAGTCATATGCCTAGGTATCCTCTTATGAGAAATTAGAGTCCTAATTTGTAGTTCACAGTTGGTTGGGTTTTTTATGGATTATGAAAATATCTCGAATTCTCCTTGAACCAAGTCTGGGTGTGTGAATAACGGAGTTGTTAGACGAAGTTCGCAATCGATTGAAGGTATTTCCATAATACTTTTTTGAAAATAATCATGAGTTTTTTAGATATTTTTTAAATAAATTAATATATAAAAAAAATTTTAATGCATGAGGAAAAAAATAATTTTAATGCAATTACAAATATTTGAATGGGTTAGTAAAAGACATTGAATTAATAAATGAATAAATTTAGAATTTATTATTAAAATATTAATAAAATAAAAATATAAAAAATATAAATAAAATTAGAAAATAAATAAGTTAATTTAAACGCAGGGGAGTGTATTTTCAGACTTGCTAGTAAAAGGCTTGGGGTGTGAAAAGTAAGGCCCCAAATTCAGATATTGAATTTGGGCCCAAAACGCAGGAGGTGCAAGTTTGTACTAAGTAGTAAAATTAGGGGGTTAATTCAGCAAGGGCTCAAGTTCAGAATTTGAACTTGGCCCAATACTCGTTGGGGGTGTAGTTTTCTGACGTATTAGCGAAATAAAAAAAACAAGAGTGGTGCGGATAGTGATGTGCCTGGCCCAAAACAATAGCATTGAGGAGGAGGTCTGTTTGAACCATGTACGAGAGGGTACACGTGACTACAGTGGACATGCGTTTTGAGATCGTTTGATGAAGATCTAAGAGACGTAAAGCGAGGGGATACGGTAAGATCAAGAAAACACAGGCACAAGATCAATGATGGTTATATTTTTTGTTTTCATTCGTTTTTTCAATTCATTTAGTTTCATCTTTTCTATCTCTCTCAGTGGTTGGCTTCTCTAATTTCTATCTAACAACAACATAAAACCTAACACTAATCATGATGTCTCAGTGGCGGTTCCTCTTTACCCCTATATCCAACCCTAATCACCCTGAAATCAAACCTATAAATATCAACAACGACGAAATCAAAAGGGCTGAGTGTTTCGTTACCTCTAACCGTGATCTGCATATGTTCTAATGTCTGGATTCTTTTCTAATCTCCCTTCCTTTCTTTCTTCTTGCAGGTGATGGTGGACATAGAAGTGTCGTGGCGGATTGAAAGTCTAGCGGAAGCGCGACAACAAGGATCTTAGGGTTTCTGTTAAGAAACCCTACATCAACTAGGTGAGATGGAACTTCTAGGAGCGTATGTATCCTCTTCTTCTTCTTTTATTGTCCCTCACCTCCCCCTTTCTCTTAGAATTCTTAGGTTTATATAGGTTAGAAATTTAGAAAAATTAGGAAATTAGGCGTTATAGTTTTAGTGATTGTCGTTATACCTTTGTTGATTGAAGAAACTCAAACAAGATTAGGGTAAATTTTAGAGATTGATTGATTCTATTGTAATGTTGATTTGATTCTGTATTAAAATAAATTTGGACAATTTGTTATGTAATTGATTTGGATTGATACTGATTAGATTTCTTTCAATTTTGTTTTTGGATTCGATTTTCTCTTTACAAATATTTCTTGAATCTATAGAGTATGTGTTTTTTAGGTCTTGGGTCATTTTTAGTAATGAAGAGAAATAACAGGGCGCCACTGGGACTAATTAAGGTTTCAAAATCCTTTTTGTTTTAATTTTGACATTAGTTAATGTTTTTTCCAAAATAATTGATAAAAACAAAAACAATTATAATTAATATGTTCATTGAAAATATTAAATAATAATAGATATAATACAGGGTCTTAATCAAATGTCTTGAATGGGCCAGTAATTATTTAGTTATTGGACCCATTCTTCTTCCTAAACGCACCCCTCTTCTGTACAACAATGTCCCTCCCTTATTAAATATGGGCTAGAGAAAACACAATGGGCCAACCAGTTTGATCTAGAAAAAAATACATCCCTCTTTCTATTTTGAACATGCATTAAATAAACCTTAAATTGTCTGAAAGTATAAGCAAAAAATACACCTCCGTCCTTGATTGTGAGAAACAACTTAATGGGTTGAGATATAAATGACAAGTACACCCCCTTTCCTGATTGCAAGAACAAGATATACCCTTTTTCTTATTACTTATTCGGGCTAAACAAAATTGTCTTAATGGCCCCTCATATTTTGATGGTCCATTTGAGACAATACACCCCCTATTGGATTTAAACCCCTCGTAGGATAATTTTCAAAAAAATTTGAACAAAATGATTAAAGATTTTAGAAATATAATAATAATGTGACTGTTAAAATTGATAGGACAAATTTAGGGTATGACACAATCATGGTACCTGGATACTGGATGCTCGCGACACATGACGTGCGAAAGGCATATGTTCCAAGATTTTGAACTTAAGTCTGGAGGCATTTTCGGTTTTTAAGGCAACCAAAAGGGTCTGATGCATAACTTATTATCAATCAGTCAACTTAGTGACAATGGTTATGACATCATTTTTAATCAAATGTCTTCTGACTGTTCAAGAAGAGAAATGAGTCTGGCACCGGCATTTGGGTCATGTTAGCTTGAGAAAAATTTCATAACTAAATAAACTTGGATTATTCAGAAGCTTTGCCAATATGAAGTATACTTCAGATACTCTTTATGATGCTTGTGACAAAGGAAAATTTTCAAAAACCTCTTTCAAAGCTAAAAACATTGTTGCTACTTCTAGGCCATTAGAACTTCTTCACGTTGACTTATTTGGACAAGTGATAACTGCTTTTATCAATGGAAAGAAATATGGGCTTGTCATCGTTGATGATTATAGAAGATGGACATGGGTAAAATGCTTGAAACACAAGGATGAGTCATACTTTGTATTTGCTTCTTTCTGTTCCCAAGTGCAAAATGAAAAGGATTGCAAAATAGTCAGAGTTAGAAGCGATCATGGTGGAGAATTTGAAAACAAAGATTTTGAAAAACTTTTTGATTCAAATGGCATAGTTCATGATTTCTCCTGCCCTAGAACTCCACAAAAAAATGGGGTTGTAGTAAGGAAAAATAGAACACTGTAAGAAATGGCTTGCACCATGATCCAAGAAACATATATGGCTAAGTCTTATGGGAAGAAACAGTGAATATAACACGTTATATTCAAAATAGAATCTCCATAAGACCAATTTTTAGTAATACTCCTTATGAATTATGCAAGAATAGAAATCCCGACATTTCTTATTTCCATCCATTTGGATATATATATATATATATTATATGTTGAATACTAAAGAGAATATTGGTAAGTTTGATTCCAAGGCATAAAAGTGTCAGCTATTAGGATACTCTGAATGCTCTAAAGGATTTAGAGTCTATAACACAAAATCACGAATCGTGAAGGAATCAATCCATGTCAGATTCGATAATAAACTTGACTATGAAAATTCAAAGTTGCGTGAAAAGCTTTCATATGTAAATATAATGTTCGCTGAGACAAAGGAGAATATTCTAGAAGATAAAGAATCAGATGCTCCTTCTTTTTATGTTGTTGATAGTCCTTTTGATCAACCTTAACCAAGGAAGAATAGAACCACATCCTCCCATCCTGAAGATCTCATTCTTGGAAGTAAATATGCTCCAGTCAGATCAATATCAGATCTCAAACCTTTTGATGAAGTGCTTATGGGCTTAGTTTCTTTAATAGAACCTACATCTATTGAAGAAGCCCTTCTAGATAAAGATTATATTCTCGCTATGGAAAAAGAACTAAAACAATTCTCAAAGAGTGATGTTTGGGATCTCGTTCAGAAAGCCAAAGGTGTCCATGTCATCAGAACCAAATGTGTATTTAGAAACAAACTCAATGAGAAAAGTGAAGTTGTCATAAATAAAGCACGATTGGTTGCACAAGGTTATAGTCAACAAGAAGGGATAAACTTTATAGAAACCTTTGCAGCAGTCACAAGGTTAGAAGCTATTTGTTTTTTAGTTTCTTTTTCTATAAATCACAAAATCATCCTTTATTAGAAGGATGATAAGATTGCATTTTTGAATGGTTATATTTCAGAAGAAGTGTACATCAAACAACTTCATGGCTTTGAAAATTCTTAGAAATCAGACTTTGTTTTTAAACTAAAGAAATCTCTTTGCTTCCTGAAACAAGTTCCTAGAGCTTGGTATGACAGATTGAGTAATTTTATTTTAGAAAATAAGTTTACCATAGGAAAGGTTGACAATACACTCTTCTGCAAAACCTTCAAAAATTATATTCTAATTGTTCAAATTTATGTTAATGATATTATTTTTTGTTCTGCTAATCCATCCCTCTGTGAGGAATTCTCTAAGTTAATGAAGGTTGAGTTTGAAATGAGCATGACGGGAAAACTAAAGTTGTTTATGGGAATCCAGATTGATTAAAAACTAGAGGCTACTTACATTCATCAAAGTAAGTACACCAAAGAACTTCTGAAGAAATTCAACATGACAGACTGCATTGTAGAAAAGACTCCAATGCATCCAACATATATTCTGGGAAAGATTAGGTAAGTGGAAAGGTATGTCAGAATCTATATCATGGTATGATTGGTTATTTCGTTTATGTCAGAAGCTAGACTTGATATTTTATTCAGTTTTCCTCTTTATACTAGATTCCAATTTGATCCTAGGGAATCTCATTTAATTATTGTGAAGAGAATTCTAATGTATCTAAAAGGAACCCCTAACCTTGTCTTGATGTAAGATAAAATATTTGGGTATACTAGCAAAGGGTTAAAATCCAACCAAAAGCAAAAAAGGGTTCTTTTAGGACTTGGAATTATAGGAAATCGACCACAGAAGCATTCGACCGAAAGATGTTTCATAAAAAGCCAATTTGGGTGTGTGGATTCCGCCTTCTAGAAAAGAATCCTCATGGGGAATAGATTGGGCCCTGGAGTGTTAAAAATCCCAAAAGAGGGCATAACTAGCTAAGCAAAGCGTTGTGAATGGAGAACATGGGTTCGATAGTAGGAATGGAGAACGTCGGTTCGATAGTAGGGATGGAGAACATGGGCTTATGGTGGAAAGTTACAAGAGAAATGTGTCTCATAAAGAAGCGAAGCCCACTGAAAAGTAGTTATTTTCATGTATTATAAATAAAGCACTTAGTGCATAATGTAAGAGGTTCAAACATTCACATTTCCACACGCTACTCACTCAGAGTACCCAAGCGAACGAGCGAAATGAGTCAAACTAGGGCAATGTATGTTTGAATAATCCATTTTCAATTATTTCGATGTTATCTCATCTATTATAACAGTTTAAACGTCTTTTATTTTATCTTACAAATCCTGCTTTATCGCTTTTAAGTTTGTTTATCCTTAGTCGAACGAACCCTTTTGTACATACTTTGTGAAAACACTCAAAACTGAAGCAATATACTTTGATTCCCTGGTCGATCTTGCCAGTAAACTTTTTGTTAAGAGACCAGTGTTGTTTACCAACACCAGAGGTAAAAAAATTGGCACACCCAGTGCGGCAGTGCTAATAATTTCGTATTTTGTGTGTAGTTTTACAAAGTTTCTTATAGTTAGTGTGTGTATAAATTTGAGAAGTGGTAAACTTTTGTCCAAGTATAAAATGCCATGCTCTGACACGAACAGGACACATACGCAGATTTATACACAAAATGTGGATGTCATACCAGTAAGTACCACAACTTAAACCGCGTCAGTTTTATCTCCCGTAAGATCGACCGCTATTCATGGTTCATGGACAACAGTCAAAATGACAGAACCTAGGCATGAGATATCTTTATTTTACCCAAATCGACCACTCTTTCCACGAGGTCCAGGATCATCATTTGTCCCTTACCAATATGGTATGCCTTATTCCATGATGGTTGGGTTACAGTTGAACCTGGCCACATATACAGAAAACACAGTGGCCAATGGAAACCAAGGCAATTATGTCCCAAGTGGTCAACCACGTGGTGTTAGTTATGTCCCACAGTCGACACCATCTTTGAATACTACTTGCGTTATGGATTTAAGGAAATAAATGGATGAGAGTAATTTTGAGTTAGTAAATGTCTTAACTCAACAAATGGTAGTCGCCCTCAATCCTATAGTTGACCAAATAAGTAAATTGATTGACTCATTAGGGGTCCAACCAACTCAAACGAGCGATTGGCCATTGAGAGTTTTTGAAGAACGGGAGGGGGGAAACAATAGCGTCCTTTTAGACTTTGAAGAGTGGAAGCACCCACTTATGGAGAGTAAGAATTTGTTGAACAATATGAACCTAGGCCAGTCGTGAAGCATGGGTTAGTTCGAAAACATACTGTTACAAAAAGGTATTCTGACTCCTATAAGTCTTACTATAAATCCTGATTTGATATCACATTCTTACAAATTTTGTTTTACTAAAAAATGATTTTTTTTAAACCTCAAGACAAACATAAGCTTTGCATTTTAATACCACTATTTTCATATGACTAAGTGTTTGACGGCAGAGAAATTCGCATGACGAATATTCAATGAATGAAAATCCTCCCAATGGACAAAATTACTTCAGAGGATGAGTCAAAGAGAAAGACACTTCTAGTAACAGGCCTCTCATGGACACAATTGGTTAAAAATCATAGGGCATGACATGTTATTGTCCAACTCATTTGTGGCAGTCAAGTCAAGATTCAAAGAATCTCTCAAAAGTGTTGAATAGCCAGGGGAAGATCTCCATCTGAATCACTTAAGGAATGATACATTGATCATGAGTTTCAGCAAAATCCATTATGAAAATTGAATCTTCGGTATCACCAAATTGCTTGTCTATGTCAGCAGTATCAGATGGTGTCATTCTGCCGTGAGTTTTTAGAAAAATACTGAGGAAGGTCAAGAATATCAGAAACCTGGTAATCAATGGTTCATCAATAACTTCAAACATCGGGTGCACCAAACTAATCCCTAGCACAAATGGACTCCCAACTACGAAGGGCCACGTATGATCAAGAAAATATTTTCTGGCAGTTCTACAACACATACTACCATGGAGAGTAAAAATTCCCCGCGCCCTGTGAAGCCACTGACAGAAAACACAGATCTGCAACCAAACTTTATTTATCCCAAAGGAAGGAGAAATATTGAGAAAACCCCAAAAGGATGGATAAGATGGTCTTGCAACCAAGAGAAAGGGTAAGGGAGTCGGTTATTCAAGGGGAAGGTGTTAGCACCCCTCACATCTGTTGTACTCAACGGGATACATTTTATTTGTTTTATTCTAAGGATGTGCTTATCTATAACTATACTTGCTTAAGGGGAAAGAAAAGGTTTTTTATTAGTGCGTTCGTGAGGGTATCGCAACCCTTTTCCTAAGTAGTTCTTCTAGAAAATGTTGGTTTATTAGTGTTTTTTAGTGGGCGATGTTAACGCACACGTTCTAGCAATAAGCATTGCCAGTATCGCGGTAGAACAGAGATAACATGCCCTTTAAGGGGAGTTTTGATTGTTTGAGTGTCTTGCGAGTTTTAAAGTGAATTCAAGTAATTATTAAATGTTTTTGGATTTTTGATTTGCGAATGATAAGTTTTAATCTTAATTACAAAAGAAAAGTAAAAGGGGAAAGTCTACCCTAATGTTGTCATGCATGGGTTCCAACCTAAGGTCTAATTAGTCTGCATCTTAAAGAAGAGGAAACTATCATCCTAAGGGAGCATGTTATAAGTAAAAGGAAAAAGTTTAGGTGAAGAGTGATCATGGAGAAAGTGACGACACCATGATTAGTATCATGAAAGAAGTAAATGGAATGCTTGGTGTATGGGAATTGAATCGGGTTATGATTAACCAAGGGATGAACTTGATTAATCTCGTGAGAGTAAGTGCTCCTACCCTTAACCATGAGACCCTTTAGGAATGGAAACACATGGTATATGGACAAAAGTGGTTGATTCTAGTTATGGTTAACCAAGGGCAATACTTGATTAACCTCGTGAGAATGGCCATGCCCAAACTCAACTATGAGACCCTTTAAGAAGATGCTTGGCATGTGAAACAAGGGGAGAGAAGTTTCTTCAATGTACAAGATGAAAATCAAAAGCCCATACAAAGTGGATATATGCATGCTCCTAGGAAGTGGGAGTAGCGTGGCACTAGTATTCTATACGACCAATCGAAATAATCGATCGAATAGTTGTCATTGTAAGAAACCCCATGACCAAGCTATGAAATGTGTGCAAGTGTGCATTTGTAAGTGTATACCTTTTCATTGAGGATAAACCCGAGAGGAGGCCATGTGTTCTAATTGAATGACATATGCATAATTAAGCAACAATTAAAACATACAAAAATAAATCCTAAGCTATTAGAATTATACGGGGGTGGGGGTACAAGTTTATAAATGGGGATGAAATAAAAAAACCTAATTAAATTATTACAACCTTATTGAAAAAATGAACATCAATGAAAAAAACATAAAACAAATATAAAGATAGTGCAAAAAGAAAGAAAAATTGTTTTCTTCCTATTATGTGTCGACACATGCATTTGTGCATCGACACATAACAATTCTTGTTTCTGAAAATCAAAAAATAACACAGTATGAGTCGATACATAATGGTATGTGTCGACTCATTTCTTGTTTGTGTCGACACATTCGTGCTTTGTGTTGACTCATACAGCTTCCTTGCCCCTGGAAATTAAAAATTACACAGTATGAGTCAAAACATAAAGGGTTGTATCGACTCATACCCCTTTTGTATCGACACATCTGCACTTTGTGTCGATACATAACCTATTTTGTGTCTGATATGCATCGACTCATAGAGACATTGTCAACTCAAACTATTGTTTTATGGTTCTAACATTGCTCTGCTACATGTAGAAGTCAGTTCTCAACATATAATTGATAAAAATGAAAATAAAATATGTGGTTAACTTCAAGGGTATAATATTTACAGTTATCCTAAAAAATGTATTGCTAATGATGCTTGAAATGTAAAGCTCAAAGTCAAGAAGACTTACTTTGAAACTGAAATTTATGATATGAATTTGAACACCTTTCAAGAGGTTGTGATGATCTGAATGGCTTCAGTGATCCTCTAGGAAGTTTCTCCTATCCTTGCTTTTAAATTAAGAGCTGCAAGGTTGTACAGGGGGTTGAAGTTTTGTTTTTGTGTTTGGAAGGTGGTGAGGATGGTATCACAGAAGTTATTTTTGTATTTGAATCATCTCTCTGTGATGCATATGAAATGTCTGTATAGTTTTTTTAGGGGAAGGCATGCATGTTTGAACAATGGGTTGAGGTTTTGTTTTTGTGAATGAAGATCCTTTTGGTTGCTACTGATTTTTTTGTTGCTGTTGTTTTTCTCTCTATCACAGTGTTTTTCTCTCTTTATTTTCACAAAAAACTCTCCTCTCTCGATATGGCTCTTGTCTTTTTTCAATATCACTCTTGTATTTCTCCTCTCTTTTATCTCTGCTGTCTATTGCTATCTCCCTTTTTTTCACAAAAAACTCTTCCTCAATCTTGCTCTTTTTTCATTGTTGTCTATTGTTTGTATATCAGCTGAGAGGTGGAAATTGGGGGGAAAGGTTGGTAAGATTTCAAACAATTTTGACATGTTGTTTCACTCCTTTTCCATTACAGATTTGGGTGACTTCTAGTTTGTGTAATGTTTGGCATTTGTTTGCAGCAGCTTTGACAGTTTTAGCAGACTGTTTTTGCAGGTTTTTAGACTGTTTGCTTGGACTATTTTGTTTGTTTTGCAATGTGATACAGGTTTATGAAGCTATATTGCATAATGTATTGCATGGTTGGGTTTTTGCAGCAGATTGGATAACATTAGTTTGGACAGTTTTGTGGGGTTTGTTACTGCAAACTTTAGGCCTATTATATTTGGGACATTTTGGACTTGTAATGGGCTTGTTATATGGGGCTGGTTTTGGACTTGTAATAAGAAATTCCTTTGTATGGTTTCAAATGGTCATGACATGATTAAAAATTGCAAGGTAACCAAATGACTTAGATCTTGAATATAGTAACTTGTGATGTAAGGAATTGGTGATTTGTGAACCAAAGACATTGTATGAAATGCGAATTTCCATTATTTTGAATTTGCAATCCAAATCCAAGTTTTCTTTTTCTTTCAATTTTGAATCTTCATGAAAAATTCAAACCACTTTGAAAATGATAGATGCCCTCTTAGTTCCAAATTTAGTCCCTCAAGAAACTCCTCAAATAAAATTTTAATCCACATGAGAAGAATTCCATGGATTCACCCCTTAAACCTCCTGATAAGAAATTGACTTGTAGAAGGAGATAAAGCTCAATGTGACCTTGAAGCAAAAATTATGGTTTCCTGAAAACACTGAAACTTTAAAATTGCACAACCACTCAACTCTTGGACCTCGGGTGTCTTTATTCAATGAATTGCATGATAGGCAAATGAACTAGTAAAGATGATGTAGATGAAATGCGAAGCCTAAGCTAGACAAAAGTAAAACAGGTAGGATAAATTTGGGGTATGACACCCTCTAAACGCGTACATAGTAAAAAATACTATGCATGAAAAAGAGACTTGCTAGGTTGATTGGCCTAGGTGAAAATGAGGGAATCTCTACGGACCAAGGGTTCGGGAAAAATTTAGGACATATAATTAAAATTGTACACCCGTCAAGTCAAAAATATGAAAAGGCAGCTTGGGCAAAAAAGGGTATCCCAGTGGACTAAAAATATAGAAAGATAGTCTAGGAAAAAGTTAGGGATTAAAGCGTACGACTATGTCCCGTTATCTCATCACTTGTTTATCACTCTGATCAGCATTTAGTAAAGACTCTAATAATTGGGGTAATGTTCAAGTTATCCATGAATCCAGATAGAGCAATCTCCATGTAACTATCTCTACAGAGAAACCTTCACAAGCTCATCCCCGGCAGAGATATATTCCTCAGCAAGTCTAATATGCCTTCAGACAGAAATTGGGGCATCTTCCAGTAGTTCACCTTCATATCCCTGATGGATAGCTTGACCTAATCATCTTCCCCAATAGGTCTCCTAGCATATAAGGAAGTTTGATCATTTCCCTAGGATACATTGGAAACCTCCTCAGTACAGCCTATGAAATTACAATCCCCATCAGATATCATCTCCTCAACGCAGTTTACAGGAATTTATTTCCCCAGTGGAGTTAACTTCTCTAACACTGTAAAATCCCTAACAAAATTCTCTTCTTCAGCAGAGTTTAATCAAGGTTGTTATCCTCGAAAGAGTTGATACGGTATCTGAAACCTGGTCAGATATCACGTTAGAGGAATATCCATCTCTTTTATCCCTAGTCAGAGTACTTAAGAATCCTATAATGCTTCTATCCCTAAGCAGAAATCGAACATCCTCAGCAGAGTATCCTCAAACAGAAAGAAAAAATCCCCAGTAAGGTTATTCTAAACAAAATTGAAGAATTACTTTCTTCATCCCCAGTAACAATAAGGTATTTATTTTCCCCAGCTAGACGTTGTTACAAGAAGCTACCATATGCTTCAACGACATATTGTATCCATACAACATTTCATAATACATCATAGCATATGCATACCGAAATGCATATAACATTCTCATTTATTTTGAGAGCATCATTACGCAATGCATTACATACATCATGTCATTGCATAAAAATAACTTTGTCTTTTCAGGTTAGTTCTCGAACAGATAGAGATTGTCAACAGTTTATCATCTTTCAGATACAATCAGATAGTGATTCATTCAGATAAAAACATTTTTAAAATACAATCACTCGAAGATTCTCTTCTAGATACAGTTAAGATACAATCAAGATACAAATTCATTATGATACTCATTCCAGTATATCTTCTAGATAGGGATCAAATACGATCCAAATATGGATGTCATTCTGATACTCATTCCAACATATCTTCTAGATACGGGTCAGATACGATCCAAATATGGATGTCTTTCTAATATTCATTACAACAAATCTTCTAGATACAATTCAAATATGATCTAGATATAGATTCATACTGACACTCATTCCAGTTTTTCTTCCAGATATAGTTTAGACACGATCAAGATACAGATTCATTATGATACTCGTTCCAGTATATCTTCTAGATACTGGTGAGATATGATCCAGATATGGATGTCCTTATAATACTCATTCCACTACATCTTCTAGATACAGGTCAGATACGATCCAGATATGGATGCGTTCTGATACTCATTCTAGTACATCTTCTAGATACGGGTCAGATACGATCCAGATATGGATGTCATTCTGATACTCATTCCAGTACATCTTCTAGATACGGGTCAGATATAGTCCATATATGGAGGTCATTCTGATACTCATTCTAGTACATCTTATAGATACGGGTCATATACGATCTAGATATGGATGTCATTCCGATACTCATTCCACTACATCTTCTTGATATAGGTCAGATACGATCTAGATATGTGTTGCACCCCAATTTTTTCCCATAATATCCCTTCATCATACCATGTTTATTCCATCACAACAAGATCATATCAGGATTATTGGTTCCCCTTCCTATATTTAGCTTTGCTCTTTGAGGAATCACCAAGCACCTTGAATTGTTTTCTTTTGTGATCATGAATATTTTTTGTCTTGATTTCTTCTTTTAATTAATAAAATTCAATGTTGGTTTGTCTTGCTTGTTACTCATGTAGGTAAAGACAATGAGATTCAGCAAGTTGCTCCATGGGTTCATGAGTTTATTTCCATGCCCTAGTCAATAAATCTTTAGAAGTTCAAACTTCACCATTGGATTTGTTTTGGAGGAAATGGCATGGCAATGTTATTTTGGCTCACCACATTTCAATATTATCAAATTTGGTTCAAAAGTACAAGGGATTGATTGGAGAAGTTATCACGCTTGGAAAAGGCTTTGTTCCCATTGATCACAAATGCATATTTCTCCCTATTCTCAAGATATGGAAGTGGTTGTGGTTTCTATGAGTTCTCATTATCATCCTCAACAAATTATATTTACAAAGCATTTGTATTGGTACAAGAATTTTGTTCAAAATTGTCAAAGTTCCTCAAGGCATTTTTCTTGATCTAGGAGCTAGGGTTTTGAACTTCAAAGAAGCATATCTTGCTCATATTTTGGTATTTTGGAGTGATTCCAAATACATCCTTCTCTTAAAAGAGTTATCAACAAATAACTTCAAAAGTTCCAAGGATTTTTCATGTGGAAGAAACTTAATGATGAAGAAAAATTACAAGTCCTCCAGATGAACCCCCATTTTCCTATGTGTGACTTCAAATGATCATAACTTGGTCAATTTTTATCACCTTGAGCCAATTATTTTTCCACAATGATCTTGAGGATATGAAATTTATGACTTCTTTCACGTGCAAAGTTAGAAAATGGATTGAAGATTCCCTAAGGATACAAAAGATTATAGGTCATTTCATGATTTTTTGCCAACTTCAACAATTCATAACTCTCTCAATTTCTGGAAATTTTGACTGGTTAAAGTTTCAAAATTTCATTCAAGAGGTCTATTTCATGTCATATTTTTTGGTCAAGAGTAAATTCCAAGAGGAAGGCCATGTTTGGATGCAAAATATTATAGGTCACTTTTGAAGAAAAACTTGAAATATTTCTAAGTATGGAAAGTCAATCGTTTTTCCCCAACTTTGACTCAATGCAATTTTCAACTCAAGCATCCATTTGATTACATTTTTTTCCATTTCAAATATTGTAACCTCATCTTTCTAAAACATCAAGAATCATGCCTTAAGACCCCTTAAGCTGAGAATGCCATTGGATTGAACATGGTAACTTGGAACTGAAGTTTCTCCATAAGTCAGAATTTGAAATCATTGTTTTGGCTTCTAATCACAAGTTATCCACGCGTTTTTGCCTCTAAACATGTTTAGTGAAGTTCCATAATTGATTAGAACAACAAAACGCGCGTTTTAGATGAGTTTTGATCAAATTAGAAGTCACACTTTTCTTGTTTGCAACTTCACACGATTTCCCTCCAAACTTCATCATTTCACACGCTTTGACATTCCATTTGATTCCCTATATATAGAGGGTCATCCCCCATTCATTTCCTCAAGCTTGGATAGCCAGAATCACCCTGCCAAACTTGTTCCATAAACCAAAATTCCGCTATTTCAAAATCTGCTTTCAAGCCTTTTTCAATCCAAATTTTCCATCAATTCCCCTTCCTTGATCTTCCCTGAAGCTAACCATATAATTACATTCAAGAATCGTACCTTAGATTGCTCCATAGAAGTCCAGTTTCAGAGCACTGCAACTCAACTTCAATAGGTAGATTCCATCATCAATTCTTCAAAACTTTGATATCATCATGATGCTCTCATTGCCCTGGTTCTAGTTGCAACACTTACTTTCATTTGGAAACTTGTTTTGACCACGAAATTTCAAATCCCTTTTCAAAAATTTCCTTCCAATTTGCTTGAGCTACAATTTAAATAAATTTGCCACGAAGGTGTGGTTATCTTTGTCTTGAAGAGACGAAACGAATGGCATAGGTTTGAGCTTCTGATTTTACAGTTTGAGAGACCTATAATTCACGTTGGCTGGAGGTTAAAGATGACCAACGTGTCATCTTCCAACCAATGATGGCACGTCACTTGTATTTTTTGAAATCTGACTTAATCATTGATTCAATGCATTATCCACTAAAGTCCATAACATGCACAGCGCGCCAGGTCCACTTGATCTATTTACTAACGCGTTTTGACATTGATCAGATGGACCATATTCTTTTTCTTTTCTGGTTTTTATATTTAATTGTTTTAAATTTTAAAAAAAAATCATAGAAAATTCTTTTTTAGTCCAAAAAATTATGAAAAATATTTTTGATTTTTCTCTTTCTGATTTTTATTTTTTTCACAATTTTATTTTTTGTTTTGGTATTTTTTATAAATTTTCACTTTATTAGATTTGTTTTAAATGTTTAAAAATAATTTTATGCATTTTTAAATTCTGAAAAAAATATGCAATGATCCAATGATATTTTGACAAATATTGGTGACCTCACTTATTTTTTATTTCTGACTTTGGTATTTTTTTTACAATTTTGGTTTATTTTACTCATTTCTTTAATTTTTAAAATAGTTTCTGACTTTAAAAAATTACCAAAAAATTTATAAAAATATTTGAGTCCATTTCTTATTTTTCTATAGTCTTACTTTTTATTTCTAGAATAATTTGAACATAGTTGATATTTTTATTCCTTATTTCTATTTTAAATATTTCTAAAACCTTTTTTTAATGTATCTATTAAAATGCGATATTATTTTGTGATTATTTTCATGCTAATCTTGGGTTGAATTTTTTATCATGAACTTTATTAACATCATTGGATCCATGGTGTTGAGTTTAACTCCACAAAAATGGATGAATGATTTTAATAATAGTTTGATTAAATTTTAATTCAAATGTGGTTTGTATATTCTTTCCCACACTTCTTTATCTCATCCCTTTCTTATTGCACTAAGTGTTATTGGAGCATGATCTCTATATCATGTCTCAAAACAAATGGTGCATAGATTGTTATTGACCGGCCTCAAAATTGGTGCGACTTCTATATTAGTCCACTTACGATTGCTTAACATAGAGCTAAATTTTGTCCCGATTCGAATAAATGATCATTCATGGCCCAAACCTATGTTTGCAAGCCCAAGTATGTTAATTTGATCTCTTTGATCCAATAACCTTGAGATTCATTGTGTGGAGGCTTTGGTTCTACCAATCCTCTAATGGATCTACAACACTTTTGGTCAACACGGATCACTTAAACATCATTGATCATTAAATGGTACTTTTGAGGATTCCAAATGGATGATATACTTGACAAAAAGCAAATGCAACTTGTTGTGTGGAGGCTTTGGTTCTACCAATCCTCTAATGAGTTCCAAATGTAAGTTTCAAGATGGTCATCCAACTAACCACTAATTATTAAATTGCTTTTACTTTATGCCCCTTTTATTTTTTATGCTTTATGCAACATTTATTTTAGAATTTACATTTCATGTTATTTTTCATTTTGCTCACTTGAACCCATTTACTTTCTTGTCATTTTTATTTTTGCTCACTTGAGCTTTACTTTTATTTTTCAAGACACCTAATAATCAACATGAACCCTGAAAATATTTAATGATACTTGGACTATTTGGTTACTATCCTTGGCATTATGGAGTATGGGACTTCTTAGACTTAGGATTAGAAACATTAGCCTATGTTGGAGACTTTGTAACCATAATTGATATTTTTTCTGGAGTTCTTGAGGTTTACCTCAAGACATTGGGTTGTTTGTTTGTTTTGTGTGCAGGTTATTGTGATTACATTCTTTGTTTGTAGTCTGGAATTCACCCGTATACAACCGGTACTCTGCCCAATTTTTGTGAAGACTTAATACACTTGAAGTTTGGTTCTTTTAAGAGGTCTAGTATGTTTGCTTGCTTGATTTCAATCCAAAGAATGGGAATTCTATCTTGTCTCATAGTGTCAAGTATTGGCTTCTTGTTGGTTAGATGGTTCCTATCCCTAGCTTTTACCTTATGCATTTGGATAGTCTCTTCTTCTTCTCCCATCTTCTTTAATTTCAAAAATCATCTTCCTCCTTTTGAAAACTCTTCTTGTTTTGAAACTTGAACCACTTTCATAATAAACTTGGACTTAGGTCCATGCATTTTCAATACATTTTTCATGAATAAACTTCAATCAACTTAATAATATTTTGACATCATTTTTTTATGAGAAGACTAAAAGTCAATCAATCTCATTTCAAATCATTTTTCCACTTTGGCTTTCTCATTTTAAAACCTTTCTCAAAATATTAGACTCTTGTAAATCCTTGTAGTGATGCAAACAACTGTACTTCTACAATATATAGTGAAGAGACATATTTTCGACTTGGGTGTTGAGTGAGGCATTGTTGATTTTAAGATCCAAGGCATATCCTCCACTTTGAGATGATGCAAATTCTCCTTTCTCATGATTGTGGGTAGTAGGTATGTTTTCCACACGGACAATGACGATGATGTTTTATCTCATAAAATTAACCAACACACTTGTATTTTAAAAACTTTATAAGAGGAACTACGTGTACCCTGATCCCCTATTGCACGGAAGGTGGTACGTAGGCACTAAAGGTTCGCAACCGCGGCGGGTGCAAAAATCATAAAAATATATAATTCTTTTCTCACCATCTATTTCTTACACAACATTTTTATACCCAAAATATACAGATTTTACAAAGAGGTTCCTACGAAGTATCGTAAATGTTTAGGGTGCTAATACCTTCCCTTAGCATAGCCAACCCCCTAACGTTGAATCTTTCCCCTTTTTTTTGGGTTACTCTCTATTTTCCCATTCCTTTGGAAACAATAAAGCGCGATGGCGATTTCTATTTTGATTTGTACAAGTCTAGTCAATCCAATGGCTTAGTATTAAACATTTCTACCTCTACATTATGGATTTTACTCTGACACTCGTTCCAGATTCTCTTCTAGATACGGTTCAGATACGATCCTGATGGATTTCATTATGATACTCATTCCAATATATTCTTCAGATACAGTCAAGACATAGACTCATTCTAGAACACCATTCAGATACAATCAAGACATAAGACTCATTCTGACACTCCCCAACACATCTTCTAGATACAGTCGATCACAGACTCATTCTAGTATACTTCTCAGATACCATCGAACCTAGACTCATTCTGATACTCCTATCAATAGTTACTTTGGATGGCATCTATAAGCCCATCTCCGACGGTATCCCGTCACCTTTTCCAAATGGCATATTTAAGCTCATTCTTGACATAATCAACCAACAATGTTACTTCATGCACCGACGAGTGCAAATTTATGGGCACTTAAGTCTTCAATCCTCTTCCACCTTCAGATCACGAATGGTGGACATGTCAATCTAACTCTTCAGGTTTAAGAAGATTGACCAGGGGACGTTTTTTACCCAAAAATTTGCCCTCCCATCTTCAAGACAAATTAATGTAAGACACTCCCTCAGGCTCCTAGGTTTCTCAATTGCTCAAGAGTGCTCAAAGTTTGAGAAGACAAGTCCTCATTCTAAGCAATTGACCTACAACTAGGGTTATGTTTTCTTCAAATAAAATTCAAATTCTAATGCCTCAATTGAGCTTCATGGCTCCCCATATGATTCAAAGAATCCTCATGTCAAGTTTCAAGCCTTGTAGTACAAGTTTGCTTAGTCAATTGCTCAGATGAGTGAAAATCAGTTATATTGGACAAAAAGTTAACATTGGTCAAACTTCAATAGTTTTGGTCCACATCAATATTTTAAAGTCACATTCATCATGTGATCAAGGGTTGATCATGATTCATCAAAAAAACTCAAGATTCATCAAAAGACAAAAGTTACCAAATTAGGGTTTTCTTAAGGAGAAGTCAACTAAACTTTGACCAAGCATAAATGATGCATCCACAAGTGCACGAAAATATCAAAGTAATATAAAATATTGACGAACTTACAAAGACCAATGTCAACCTACTGTAATCTATTGTCGCTTTGTAATTCTAAGGCTAATGAATGGTTAATTTAGGGGAAACGAAGAACTAAAACTGAAATAAAATTTGATTAAGGAATATAAGAAAAGAGAGACCGAACTGTGTATTCTACATACCTTTGGGATTCTGTAACTCGTTGGCTTATACTGATGTTAAAACAGTGTTTAGTAGAAAATATAAATTTAAACACTGAACCTCACACTCTCGTGGTTTTGAATAAAGTTGCATCCCTTAACAATTAGATTTTACTCTCGCTCGTCGATTTTAATTAAGGAATGTATTTTGAAAACTGAACAAGTTCTAATTAATCCTAAAGCACTCTCGCTGTCTTTAGAATTAATGTCTAGTTTCTACTATCTGGTTCGACCCCCACGCTCTCGTGTGCCGGCTCAAACCTTAGTTAATTTCCCACTCTAGTGGCAAAATCTTGTTAAGTAACCTCTCACTCTCTTGACAAGGCTATTTAAATTAAGTTTTAAAAATAAATACCAAAACATAATTTCTAAATTAAATATTAAGCCAACATTCGTTACCGAGTCCCGTCTGAGGCGACGGTCCTCACATACCGAACTCAAAACATTTTAGTCGGACATATTTAAAGAAATAAACATGCAGTTATAATTATTATCCATGAACATATGCATATTTAGATTTGTAATGATAAAACAATATTATAAGAACAAGAAACTAAAATAATTATAAATAAGTAAATCTGGAAGTAAAGTAGACGAAATAAACTTGAATAAAACTACTAACAAAACAAATCTTGAAATTTGAATAAAGCATTGAAATAATGTCGGCAAGATTGATCCAAGTGTTACAAAAATTATAGGCCTACACTAATGGTGTGTTAGTTCCTCAATGTGAGGAACTACCACTTTTACATGAGTAATTTGTTGCATAAAACTATGAACAACGCTTCCGCACACAAAACTTGGATCCCTAAAAAATGAATGATCGACCATTTTTATAGCCATAACTAATGGAAGTGACTTTGTGATTCATGTGTCATGAAGTGGAGATCATGGTCAGAGATGTTTAGAAAATCATGGGGTGAGTGGGTGAAGTGGAGAAAATGGAGCTTCTTTGTAGATATGGAGAGTATTTAGGAAATAAAGCTTCTGATAGCTATGGCGAGGGTTATAGTTTGTGTTTCGTGTGGCACACATACTTTTGGACTGCTCCGAGCGACATGTGTTATATTCCGAAGAGCACACTAATTGAACCTGTGTCGGGCGGAATGGAAGGTGTGCCGAGGGGTACAGCCTTCTGATTTGAAATCTTTTGCTATTTCTGCTATTTTTGTGATTTTCTATCCATTTCTTATCTTTTTCTTATGTAGGCCTTGTGGAATGTAAATACCTGAAATGAAATAGAATTACCAACGTAATCTAACATAATCAAGAAAAAACAGTAACTTTATTTATGTAAATCGGTTCGAATATACGATATAAATTTGTGTTATCAAATACCTAGACCCTTAAAACATTGCTTGTCCTCAGGAAATCGACCAACACTATAAAAGAAATGATTAAGCGTGATTTGAAACAACGTAACAACAAAACTCCTAATCATACACAGATACTAGGCTAATGTTAGATTGATAGGTACTAAATGTTCAAGACTAAGGACACCGTAATGACACAATGTTCAAAGACTCCCTCTTTATGCAAACCAATTAGAATCATGCCATTATAACTTAACGTATATCTCTCATTTTTATTTCACTCTATTCATTCAAGCGCAATCACATTAAGCTTATTATTCATACACGCACATAGTACGGAAATTGGTTAGCGACTATGATCCTTTGTCTCGAGGTTCTGGTACATAAGTTTGGTAACCCCTTTTATTTAACCAATCGTAGTTGTGGGGGATCGGACCATAGTCCTCCCTACCAAATTCAGCACCAGACACCTCTGAACCAACTAAAGACGAGTTATTTCATTATATATTTGTAGGTTCCACAACTATTGGATTAAGTGACCAGTTGAGGGTCACCTAATTGAATAAGTGCATTCCCTATTTTAAATTTATAAAGGCAACTAATTTTTTAGAATTTTTAGAATCATTCACTTATATTCATCGACTACCTACGTAGTTTGTGTTTAAGATGGTCCTGACTGCTAATATAAACTACTTAAGAGGTACTTTGAAAACTTGAGCCTGTGGTTTCGGCATAATAGGTATCTAAATTAATTTCACATAATGAGGGGGTTTAGGATATCATAAGGGTATCGATTTTATCGAAACTTTCCTTAGTCTCTCTAACACAACTTTAAACATGGTAACATATATACTTTCAGAGTGTGTGTGCCATGCATCAACAAGAAAATTTTAAAATTTCGAGGAATTTCAATAAGAACTGAAAAACATGTATACAGACTCGACATCACATGCATAGACTCGACCAAATACTAAAATCAAATAAAATCCTAAAAACATGAAATAAACTAGAAAATAAATCTAACTAAAAATAAATAAATGGAAAGTGGTAAAGTTCCTCCCCTACACTTAAACCAAACATTTTCCTCGATAGCTATCTGCATGCAACTGATAGGTGTCAAGCGGTCGATATCCTTATTTTCTGCAAACTCAAACAAAAGAAAAAATATTAAATTAAAAACCTATAGGTTACCTCCCACACAATTCTTCTTTTAACGTTGGTAGCTCAACGACTCAAGAGTGACACCACTCATGGTGATTCTCTTAAGAGTTACTCCTCGGTCGAATTTTAATAATCTTTGGTTTTCATGGCCATCTATCAAGCCATCTCACATACCCATCACCTTTTCTTTTCTTTCTTCTGTGGGGTGGTTCATTCTTTTGAGCTTGTGGTGGTGGTTCATGATCTATCCTGAGTATCAGCTTATCAAGTGTGGGAATAGTTATTTCACCCACCATCTCGAATGTTAACTTTCTCTTCTCAATGCTAATGATTTTCCTAGTTTCATGGTCCTCAAATTTTCTCTTTTTATGCGGGATCTCAAACAAAGGTGCATTGGTATGGATATTATCCACATAATTATTGGATTGGGAATCTACATTAGCTTCCAAAAATATTTGCAGAAAAGAAATAGGTGGGTTATAGGAAGGAGGAACAATAATAGATGTTTCCTTCTCTACTTCTTCGACAACCTCCATTTCAGATGATGTCGGGGTATTTTTCTCAATCTCCACTCTTTTCTCATCAGAACTCTTCTCAACCTCATTATTACTCTCTTCAACCTTATTATCATTATCCTTAGGATTTTCGATTTGTTTTTCACTACTGGTTTTTACAACATCCACATGCTCCTCAGGGAAGGGTCCTAGAGGTTTTTGTTCAAGCAGGGAGATTTGAGTCTCCAAGGCCATGTTGTGAGTCATGAGGGAGTCAACCTCATTATTCAACTGCCTAAGGGTTTCATTATTTTGAAGACTTTTATTTCTTATCTCTTCATTTTGGACAGTTTATGTCTCAACAAAGTGCTCCATCATAGATTCTAGCCTAGAGTGAGTTAGTGTCGCATAGAAATCCTCCATTAATGTTTCGAGGTTTAAATTATGGGATTCTTGCGGTTCCTCAAAGTGAGTTAATGTTGCATTTTGTGTTTCCATAAAGTGCTTCGTCATCATACTTTCTAGCCTAGAGCGATTTCTTGTCGCAGTCATATCCTCCATTAATGTGTCGAGAGTGGAATTCTGGAATTCTTGTGACTCCTCAAAATATTGGGTGTGGTAATTATAGAGGAAATTTGGTTGAGGATAAGTTAATGTTGCATTATAATCCTCCATTAATGTTTTGAGATCGGATTTATTGGATTCTTGCAACTCCTCAAAATGTTGGGATTGGTAGTTGTAGAGGTAACTTGGGTAAGAGTGAGTTAGCGATGCATTGAAATCCTCCATTAGTATTTCGAAGTAGGATTTATGGGAGTTTGTAATTCCTCGAAATACTGAGAATAGGAGTTGTAGAAATTTTTTTGGTGATACATAGTAATTAAGTTTAGAGTGCCTTAGTCTATATGGTGCAACAACGGAAATAACAATATTGATTGTTGGTCCACGACAACAGCGCCAAAAACATGATACATCCGCAAGTGCACATAAATATCAAAGTAATATAAAAGACTGTCGAACCCACAGATACCAATGTCGACCTACTATAATCTATTGTTGCTTTGTAAAGCTAAGGATAATGAATGATTAATTTAGGGGAAACAGAGACTAACATTGAAATAAAATAATATTAAGGAAATATATAAGAAAAGAGAGACCAGAATGTGTATTCCGCGAACCTCAGGGACTCTAAAACTCGTTGGATTATACCGATGTTAAAAACGTGTTTAGTAGAAAATATCAATTTAAAGACTGAACCTCACACTCTCGTGGTTTTGAATAAAGCATCATCCCTTAACCATGAGATTTTGCTCTCGCTCGCCCATTTTAATTATGAAATGCATTTAGAAAGCTAAACAAGTTCTAATTAATCCTAAAGCACTCTCGCTGTGTTTAGAATTAATGCCTAGTTGCTACTACCTGGTTCGACCCCCATGCTCTTGCGTGCCAGCTTGAACCTTAGTTTATTTCCCACTCTCGTGGAAAAATTGTGTTAAGTAACCTCTCAATCTCGTGACAAGGCTATTTAATTTGTTTTAAAAATAAATACCAAAACATAATTTCTAAATTAAATATCAAGAAACTATATTTAAGTACCTTCAATCTCGTCGAGATGAAGATTTCAATCTTCATATCTCCGGATAGAAGAAACTAAAATAGGGGGAGCTGTCATACCCCAATTTTTGACCTAAGATCCCATCTTCATTTGCATTTTTTATTATATACATCAAGGTCACAAAATATGGTCGATTTCGAACGCTTCACCTTCGAGCATTGCTTGTGCAGAGATTATTGAGTGTTGTGAGCATTTTATCTTATGCATGACTAACTTCTAACCAATCAAGAAGTGTATTTTTTTTGTTTTCTTTGATTTCATGTGCAGAAAACAGGTCTGAATCAAGAGCATCAGGCTTCACGCCTCAATTAGGTTTTAAGTCTCAAGCCAAAAGTACATTTGATCATTGTTTCTCAAATAATGATTCATCAAGAGAGTCGTGTGTTTATTTCCATGCTCTGTCCAACAGATGGCCTCAAGCGTCTATGAAATCATTCATATACAAACAGTCAAAGTTCCATAACCATTGGTTCACATGTATTTCACCTTGCCTCGAGATACAAGAAAAGATCAGGCTATGCGAGTAAATCCCAAACATTTCGATCGAAAGTCATCTGCAAGTTTTCTTTAAAATTTTAAGACAATTGTGTTTAGAAAGCCATAAGAGGACTTATGGGATGTTTGTCATAATTTAAGAGTTTCTGGATCTCTAAGTTCAGTTCACTGTGCCAATTTCTCAATGCGATAAAATTTCGCCTCAAATCCCCCTTCTAGTGATCATTCGAAGCTTTTAAGCATGGTTCAATTTCTTATACTTACATGACGCGGGGTGAATTTTGTTATAGTGGGTTGATTGAATTCAATATCGTTTTGGAAGAATTTATTTAGAATACTTGGAATTTTCATCATGTGAATTCAAGTATTAACTAAATAAAAGTTATTAAAAGGGCTCTTTCAAGAATAATCGTTCATCACATTTATTCAAGATTATTTTTGTGTGATTATTTTGATGGATTCACAACATGGACATTTGAATTCACATGAGGATTTACTAAGGAGATTTTTAAAAAAGAATTTGATTCAGGAATAATCATTCATCACAAGAATAAATACATGATGGTTACAATTTTATTACAAGATCAATTCATGAAAATTATTTTGATCTCTATTACAAAATGCAAGATTGAAGTCTTAAGGCTTGCATTATTGTTTATTCATCATTCAACAATTCATTCAAATATCAATCAATTCTTTTCCAAATTCAAATGGAAAATTTTGAATTTCATCAAGATGAATATCTAGATTCAAAGTTTATAATGATCCAAATGTTTACAATTACAAAAGAATTGAGAGAATTATATTGAAGAACAATTTTCCATTCATGTTACAATTTTATTTGGATTTATCACTACAAAGTTACAGGGAATTATAAGTTTGTACAAACTATTATTTCTAATGTCCTAAAATTCCAACCCAATATCATGTTGCAATGCTGTCGATACTTTCCAGCATTGTTTCAACAAATAAAATTCCAATTTTTTGGTATTTTACTGTCCAAAACAATAGCAATATCAGCCCAACATCAGTTGATCATACAACCCATTTTCCAGCCTTGTTTCAGCAGCAAAACAACCCCAAATTTTTTTTGTAAAATGTAGCAAAACAATCCCAAAAAAGTGTTGTAAAATGCAGCAAAACAATCCCAAAAAAGTGCTGTAAAATGCTACAAAACAGTCCAAAAAACAGCAACCTACAATGGTCCAAATGCTGCCAAAAAAATACAAACAAACTGCTATAAATCAGAACAAACCAGTCTGCTAACAGCTTGCTACCCTAATTCATAACAGCCGAAAGTTGCATCCAAATGGATAAAGAAAAACTGCATAAAGAAGGCATCAAAATAGTTTGTCAAAACAGTTCAAATATCCTACTGTTTTCCCCCTAAATTCCTTATTACTTCACTATAAAAGCCCTCTTCATGGACAAAAAAACACAAGAAAATTCAAGTAGAGACACACACAGAAAATTCGAAAACACAAAAAACTCAGTAGAAGGAAAACACAAAAATTCAAGGAGAGAAAAAATAGAAAAATAGAGGAAGTTTGTTCATGCATCATAACAAACAATCAAGGTAAAAAGGAGCTTGAGCATCAATGGAGGACTTACTGTTTTTTATAGCTCCATCAGAGAGACTTCGATAGGTATTTCTTCTTCCCTATTTAGTTCTGCATAACATTCTCATATATCCATCAATTGGAATCTTCTTTGCACCTCTTATTTTTCCATATGAGGCTTGCCTTATCATACCTTCTTTGCTATTTTTTTAGTCGTTGCATTTGTTGATATTTAGAATGTTTAAAAGTAAGTAATGATAATAAAAAACAACATACGGAATGTGCAGTAATAACATAAAATTCATAGATAAAAATATACTTTTAATTTCTCTGCTCAAATACTCCCTGCTTGTTTTCGCCGAACACTATATTCGCGTTCCAGAGACTGATCGACGCCGGATGACCTTTGGTACCATCGGGGTTGCAACAGAATTTGATTCTTTGACGCATCAACCTCACTTTCAATTAATAGGAGCCACTGAAACTGCTAGTGGAGAACCGACTATAAGCTTAACTACACCTGTATGAAAGTCATCCACTGATGATGTTTCTGGGAGAAATCAGGTGAATTTACGGGGTGACCATGGTAAAAATTTTGAATCCGAATCACCAGCCTCTGGTGTAGTTTCTGAGAAATAGTTTCCTGATAACAAAGAATCATCAAGCTCTCAAAATCTAGACAACTATGCCAATGTTAGATTGGTACGTGATATAAGTTTGTCTTATGCACCGTCACAGTTACAACAGAAAGATTCTCACGATATGCTTGGCTTTTCAGCTTACGACCCGCCCACTGGTTACAATATTCCTTATTTTAGGCCTAACATGGATGAAAAGGTACGCTCACAGGTTCTTTCACCACACCAGGAGGTTTTGAACTCCCATACTGCAAATAATGTTCTTGCATCCACAACAACACCAATCAAAACACACAACAACCAAAAACCATCAACAAAAGCACAATAACACAACTTCAAACTTCATTCATGACTACACTTCAACTGTCATAAATAGCTTCTCATCTACTTCTGCAGACGGTTCAACAAACTTTGTCTTCCGCAAATTCTTCGAACCACTGCACTCAATGATTTCCATCACTAAATTTGAACTTCAATCACTTATTTCTGCATCACACCTTCAACAATAATATCGCAAGCATCAAAGTTGAATATACATCCCACATCAGCAAAATAGCAGAGATTTCATAAAAAGGAAGAGATAGAAGAAATCAAAGATTAAATCACGTGAGTTTTTTCTCGCAGGATTTCTGATTTTCTATCTGACTTTGCCATTACAAAGTTGTAAGACACCATCAGAGCAACTTTGATCGGTAAATTTCCAAACCTCTTTATTGTGATCTCTATGCTTAGGCTTCGATACTGATCAATTTCTTTGAGCGTATACTTTACGTTTTCGTATCTATTTGGTTGCTTAGTGGATTTACTGTTATTGATTGCTTAACTTGAAACACATGGAGAAAAGTTGGATGGATAACATGGTGACATCCGATTGAAGCTAACAATGGTGGAGGGAGAAGGTTGTGAGTTGTTGTGTCGTTGAGATGAAGCAGAGAGCAAGAGCTTGAGAGATACAATTTGTGGGGAAGTGAGATTTTGTTTGATTTTATTTTACGGTAAAACATAGGAATAAGAATCTGATAATAATAACTAATATGTTATTCCCTTCCCAAGTCAACCAACAGCTGCGGCGCCCTTCTCTTAGTACTCTAAGGTTACAAAAATATTTCCTTGTCCTTTCCAAACGGGGTGGCCCATTGGGCTTGTTGGCCCAATATCTTTATCAATATTCCCTTATTTATTAATAGAATCATAATAATAATGAATGATTAGCTTAGTTCAGTTGGCAAAGCACACCACCAATAACCTAGGAGGCCCGAGTTCAATTCTTTTAGCCATAATTCCCATTGTTATTTAATATACATGATAATAAAATATTAGCTTAGTTTATATATATATATATATATATATATATATATAGGGGACATATCAAGTGAGAAAGGGGTCCCTTATATGAGAGTGAGAGGAGTAATTATAAGCCATTGGATCAAAATTTATGACTAAGATTAGGAGAGAGAAGAAAGAGTAAAAAAAAGTTAACGTAATAAATGAGGAGAGAGAAGTAAGATTTAGAAGAAAAAAAATAACTTCATCAATGAATCTCAACCATCCAATGTAATCTAAAGGCTAAAAAGAAACCCTCTCACTCTCACATAAGAAAGACTTTCTCATGAGATATGGCCCCTATATATATATATATATATATATATATATATATATATATAATTTATTTCTTGCCATTAAATATAAAAAAACAAACATATTATCAATTTAATCTTTCACTTAATTTTTATTTACTCAAATATATGTTATCTTTTATTTAATTTTTCTTAACATGCTATGAATCTTTTATTTAACTTTTTTGTTATTCAAAATATATGTTTTATGACTTAGTCTTTATTTAATTTTTGTTATTCATTTAATTGTTAAAAATACCTATTTTATAATTTAGTCTTTATTTAATTTTTGTTATGTATTTAATTGTTAAAAATACATGCTATTATAATTTAGTCCTGATTTAATTTTTGTTATTATTTAATCGTTTAAAAATACATGCTTATAAATTAATCTCTTATCGAATTTTTTTATTATTCAATTGTCGCTCTAATTAACTCCATTCTCGATCATTTAATCTTTGTATCTTTCATCCGTCTATATTCCAGAGGAAATGTTTTAATTTTGTTGACTTCATATCATCAAAAATACATCTTATACAATTGTGTGAATCCCTTCATTCATTTTTGTTTTACTATTTTGTTAAACTTAAGTTAATTTTCTTAGAAAAACTCATTTCTTAAAACTCACACCTTTTAAGTCAAAACTTCGACACTAGGTCGTCGTATCTTCAAACTCTCGTCCACACCCATTTTACCAAACAAATCATTTTAATCAAACAAATCATTTTTTAACCAAAAACCAGATATTTTAAAAGGATCCTGCGGAGTACCACAGATACATTGGGTGCTAATACCTTCCCTTTGTATAACCAATCCATGAACTCTAGTTCTCTTTCAAAAAACGCATTGTATTTTCATTACTTTAAGTATTATTTTACATTGCATATTTAAGTGTTTTATTTCTCTCTTTTCTCTTTTCCCTTGGAAATAATAAAGCACGGTGGCGACTCTTGCTTTTGTGAGTCGAGTTAATTAATAGCTCGATCTCAGATTTACCCCGCTACATTTTTTATCGCTACAGTCTCCATGCGGCAATGTATTATCAAGCTATGTTTTATTCATCCTCTAGGATGCGATGAATAGACAATAGCTTACTATGTTGGTCTCAAGGAATTATTAAATCAATGATTCAAACATGTTTTATTTACCTCCTAGGTTATGGTAAATACGCGAAAAATCTACGATCTCTTTTAGGTATTGATGAGTTATTTGCATCGTCGTATTTAAGTCAAATCAACCTTTTGTTCAAACTTTGGTAAGATGATACATCATCATCAGTGCCTGTTTTTCCATGCTCTTGGGAACGCTATACAGTGTATCATTATAATCTTTTGATCAAATTTTGAGGTCTTCCATTATTTAATAAACCTCCAATTCGAGTGTGTGAGACCTGTGTATTCCTGCACCCTTCAATCAAATGGTAATTAAATAGGGGAAACTGTTATACCCCAAATTTACCCCATTACAATAGTCACATTATTACTTTGTTTCTAATTTTTAATCAAATTATTTAAATTTTCTTATTGTGAATCTCATGCTAATAGGGGGTGTGTGGTTTTAATATAGGACTCGTGGTTTTATTTGTTTAGACTGGCCCATTTGCTTTGTTTTGCTTAAAAGGGTGCATTTTTGTTGAATTCATCTGGCTCATTAAAAAATTTGCAAGCCCATATCAATTTGTTTTTGAAACCCCATTAAGTCTTGGATCCCATTGGATTCATTAAGGTTGACCAGAGTCAACTTTTGACTTTTGGTTATTCAATTATTTTTTATTCAATAATTACTTGTAGTATTCAAATATTTTTTTATTATTCATTTCTTATAACTCAAGTATCATTATTCTGTTAATCGTTATTGTATTATTATTATTATCAGACTATTATAAATATTATTCACATTATTAATATTATGAATATTATTTATATTTATTTGGTAAGATTGTTGACCGAGTCAACTAGGGTCTAACCCTTGTACCCAGACGTGGTCCCTGTTCTTTATCTTGCTCGTTAAGCTATCAAGGCCCAGAGACTTCAAAACAAAATTGAATCTTATTGATTGAATATTACAAACACAATAAAATCTGAATCAAATCTAAATTTTATTCAATTACAACAAATTTCTAATCAATCTAAACCTAAATCGAATCTGATAAAATTCCTAATTGATTCAATCAAGCTCTAATTCTAATTTGTAACAACAATTAACCTAAAATTTCCTAACCTAACTCTAATCTAACCTATAAATAAGAAACCTAAGTCTAAAGAACTGGGACCGGAAAATTGCAAGAGAAAAAGAAGAAGAGGAGAAGAAGAAGGGTTCTGAAGTTTTGTTGCTTTAATCTCTGATCAAGGTCGCTTCCATCTGCCATATGGGTTTCAGAACTGAAACCCTAGATCTGTCGAAACCCTCCCTCTTCATCATCTTTACCATCTGCGAATCAAGATAAGGAGAGGGATTAGATCGAAGGAACCAAAAGAATCAGAAGTATAAAACATCAAGATTCACGGCACGAACAATAACTCTCAAAATACTTAGCATAGATTTTTTGTTTTTGTTTTGATTGTTGTGATTATTATTGTGGTTCTGAAATTGGGTTTAGGGTTAGGGGAATTTTAGGTCGCCGCCGCTACGGCCGTCCCAATTTAGGGTTTGGGTCGTTGGGTTTGTTCTGGCTTTAGATGGGTCATTATTATTGTTGATTGTGTTGAAGAGAGAAGAAAATTGAGAACGAAGAGAATAGAAAAGGGTGAACGAGAAAATGATTGAAAATGAAAGAAAAGCGAAAATATAATCCCTTTGTGTTCCGATGCATCTCCCTTACCATGTACCTCCAGTCAATCCTCCGTTCTTAGCCGTCTGATAAAAAATGGACGTTCATATCTCACTAGCCCATAATAAGCATAGGCGTATGCACACATGAGATCAAACAAACTTCATATTTTTTTTCTTGGGTCTAATCCCATCATCTTTAACACCCCCATAGTTTTTATTTTACTCTTTTTAACAAAAACTTGCACCCCTATGCATTGGGCTTCCTATACCAAACTCTAGGCTCAAGCCCATGCTACCAACACCCCTTGAATTACTACGAAACTAAGATCTGCACCCCCACGCAATTGGGCCTAAATATAATATCTGGATTTAGGGCCCTGATATCCACACCTCCCAACATTACTAGGCCTGAGTAAGTTGCACCCCCTTGTGTTTTTGAATAAAAATTATTTTATTTTCATAATTTATTAATTTATTAGTTTGATTATATATTTATTAGTTTTTGCATTAAATTAAATGTTTTTTGCATTTTTAAATTCTTAACAAATAACATTGAATCAATATTAAAATATCTTATATATTTTAATAAATAATTAATTAAAATTTCTTTTAAAATACTATCCTCTTTTTTTAAATACTTTAATCACATCAAATAATTTTCTCATCCATAAAAACCTTTTTTTTCTCATATTGCATAATATATTCAAAAACATCTAACCAATCAAATACTATATTATTTTCTATTAACCTAATTCAAACTTATTTATTTTCAAAAAAGGATTACGGAAAAAAAATTATTGACTGCGAACATCGTCTACAACTCCGCAATTTACAAACCCAGACTTAGTTCAAGGGGAATTCGAGATATTTCCATAATCCATAAAAAATACTAACCAAAAACCTACGAACTACGAATTTGGACTTTGATTCCTCATAAGAGGATACTTAGGTATATGACTCGAAATCGTGGCGAGTTCCCCTAATTAAAACTAAAACCCTATTCCTAAGCCATAAACCTAAATCCTAGTATCCTTGTGAACAAGGTAGATGAAGAGTGCCTAACACCTTCCATTCGTCTAAAGTGAGTTAGGAAATTAAAATCTCTGATCAAATTAGGGTTATTCTATTATATTCTCGTCTTGGGATAAAAATTAATGGTGGTGACTCTATAATTTTCAGTCGGTTATTACGTACATAGGGTGTTGAGGAAGTCTAGGTTGGGTGCCAAGAACATGTCTAACGATATCAACAAAAACCAAGACCTGGGAAGGAAGTCATGATTTGAATAAAATTCAAACCAAGGGAAAGGTGTACAGTGCCATGAATGTGAGGGATATGGACACATAAGAATTGAATGTGCCACCTATCTCATAAAACATGGAAAGAATCTTTGTGTCTTAGTCTGATGGAGAATCTAAAAGTGATCATGAGGAAGAATCAGCCAAGCAGGTGATTGGCTTGACTATAATTTATGGATTTGATAAAGTATCATGTGAATATGATAAAGAATCATATGTTGGAGAACTAATTGTTAGTGAAATGGCTACTGGGTACTCAGAATTTTGCCTCAAGAATGAAAGACCGTGTCATAAAGTATTGACACAAAAGTTTGTCATTACTCAACTTGAGGCTGAGAAAGAAGATCATATATCTATAATTGCTAAACTTATAGAGGAGAGTGTTGTCAATATGGAGGGTCTTGGTTCTAATAACGAAATTAGGAAGAACAACAAGCAAGTAGTGGAGTTTTCTTCTCAAAAGTTGAAGCATGATCTGAAGATGTCAAGGCACATGTTCTAACATCAGTCTAGACATCAGGGAAGATATCACAGTCCCAAGTATCAGCCGTCGAGGTTGCATTATTGTGGAGGGTTTGGACATTTAAAGTCCTCTTGCTACAAATTACATGGATATCCCATCCATAGATTCCCTTAGAGGAGGAAAGATGATAACTCTAAGGCAAAGTCAAAAAGAGCCTTTAGCCATGATTCATATGGACTCATAGCTTATACTTCTCTCAAAGTCTCTACTAGAGAATATTGGTATTTTGATAGTGGATACTCTAGACATATGATTACAGTTAAGAGATTCCTAGTGGACATCAAACCACGTGTCACTAGCTATGTCACTTTTGAAAATGGGTCAAAGAGTGAAATCAAAGGGTTGGGAAAGGTGGATCATGCTGGAAAGCTGAGTCTAGATAATGTGTTGTTTATGAAAGGGCTAGCAGCAAATCTGATAAGTATCGGTCAACTATGTGATCAAAGTCTCAAAGTTAACTTTACTTAGTCCAGATGCCTGATTATAAATGATAAGAATGAAGTGGTTATGAGAGGAACCAGGTAAAAAGACAACTGCTACCTATGGAATTCTCCAGATTGTCTCTCAACATGTTTATTGTTAAAAGATGATGAAGTAAGCATATATCATCAAAAGCTTAGACATCTACATATGAAGGGTATGAATAAGATCCTGTCAAAGGAAGCTATTAGAGATATTATCAAACTAAATATTGATGAAGGGAAAATTTGTGGTGAATGTCAAATTGGGAAGCAGACAAGGATGTCCCATAAGAAGATTCAACATCTTGCTACCTCAAGAGTTTTAGAGCTTCTTCACATGGACTTGGTGGGTCCTATACAGGTGGGAAGTCTTGGAGGAAAAAGGTATGCATATGTTATTGTTGATGACTACTCGAGATTCACTTGGGTGAAGTTCATCAAAGAGAAATTTGAGGTGTTTGAATTCTTCAAGGAACTATGTCACAAGATTCAAAGAGAAAAAGGTTGTGGTGTTGTCAGAATCATAAGTGACCACGGGAAGGAATTTGAGAACAATAAATTTGAGGAGTTATGTGCATATGAGGGGATTAGTCATGAGTTTTCCTCACCCATCACTCCTCAACAAAATGGTGTGGTTGAGCGAAAGAACATGACTATTCAAGAGTGTGCCAGAGTTATGCTTCATGCCAAGAAATTTCCCCTTCACTTTTGGGCTTGTAGCGGTAGAAATGTTTAGACTATGCCATTGGATTGGCTTAACTTGGTCAAATTAAATAAAAATCTCCACCTTGATTTATTATTTCCAAAGAAAATGGGAAAAGAGCGAATAAACCCAAAAAGAGTGGGGAGAATCTAGGTACGAGGGTTGGTTATGCAAAGGAAAGGTATTAGCACCCTAAGAATCTATGGTAATTCGCATGAACCTCTTTGAAAATCTGTTTATTTTCGATATAAAAAGTGTATACAAAAAATAGATGGTGGAGATGAGAAAATAAGTTGTTTTTAAAAAAATTTCACCCGCCGCGGTTGCGAACCTTTAGTGCCTATGTAACATCTTCAATGCAATAGGGGATCAGGGTACTCGAATTTCACCTTAAAAATTTTAAAACACATGTGTGTTGGTTAATTTTAAGAGAAGAGACATCATCATCGTATCAGAGCGGAAAGCATACTCACTACCCACAATTATGGGAAATGAGCATTTGTGTCATCTCAAAGTGTAGGATATAACTTGGATTTAAAATCCATCACTTAACACCTAAGTGGAAAATTTCTCTATTCACTACATATCATAAGAGTATAGTAGCTTGTGCCACTACAAGAATCAATAAGAGTCTAATCTTTTGAGAAAAGTTTTAAAGTAAAAAAGACAAAGTGGCCAAAAATGGTTCGAATGAGGTTAATGACTTTTAGGCTTTCAAAAAAAAGATGTCAAAGTATAGGTAAATTGATTAAAGTTTGATTAAGAAAAGATTTTTTTTGAAAATGCAAGGACCTAAGTCCAAGTTTATTATGAAAGCAGTTCAAGTTAGAAAACTAGAAGAGTTTTGAAAAGAAGGGAGAAGATTTTTGAAATTAAAGAAGATGGGAGGAGATGAAGGGACTATCCTAAAGCATAAGGTAAAAGCTAAGGAAAATAATGATCTAACCAACAAGAAGCCAACACTTGACATAAGAAGTCAATATAAAATTCCCATCCTTTGGATTAAAATCAAGCAAGAAAAATACTAAACCTCTGATGAATAATAAGCTTCAGGTGAATTAAGAAGCAAGCAAAGTATGCATTGATAAAAATTGGCCAGAGTAACAATTATATACAGAGGAATTCTCAATCACAGACAAAGCATGAAAATCAGAATAACCTGCACATAGAAAAAATTAAAACCAATGCCTTGGAGTAAACCCCTAGTATTTTAGAAGATATTCACACAAAAATCAACCAAAGGTTACAGAGTTCCAAGGTCTGATGGCTTCTAATCCTAAGTCTCAGGAATCCACAACTCCATAGTGCTAGGGATAGTAACCAAGTAGTCCAAATAACCTTAATATTTTTTAATGTCCAAGTTGATTATTAAGTATATTTACAAAGAAAACGAAATAAATCCCAAGTGAGCAAAAGTAAAAGGCAGAAAATAAATTCTCAAGAGAGCAAAAGGCAAATAGAACGAGATGTAAATGCTAAAAAATAAATGGTACATAAAAGTAAAGGCACAAAATAAAGGCATAAAGTAAAGTTAATTGTTATTGAATTATAAGTTAGAGGTCAAGTATAACAAAGGTTAGTTCAATGACCATCTTGAAGATCGAACACATATGATTCAAGTACTCAAAGCCAACACATATGACCAATGATAATTGAAGATCGAACTTAGGTAAAGGTTGATGAACGGTTGCAGGAGGGTTGGTAAGACCGAAGCCTTCTAACAACTAGCTTCAAAGGTTTTGAACAAAAATAAAATAATCAATTATACTTGGGCTTTCAAACATAAAGTTTGGGCCACGAATGGTCATTTTTTAAATCAGGAAACTTTTAGCGCTATGTTAAGCAATCGTAAGTGGACTTATATAGAAGTCACACCTATTTTGAGGCCGGTCAATAGCAATTTATGTACCATACATGTTAGAGAAATGATATGTAATTCATTCTCCAAAAACATGTATCACAAGTAAAAACAAGAAAGGGATAAGATGAAGAGGAAGGGGAATGATAGTGTAACCAATGCCTCATATGAAATTAGGGTTTCAAATATCATCAACATCATTCATCCATTATGGTGGATTTGGTTTTTCAACCTATTAACACCCAAGATCTAATGAGGTTGAGGAACTTGTCCCAAAGTAATACTCAAGTGTCCAAATCAGGACCACTCAAAAAATAATAAAATACATTTAATATAAAAACAAATTTTAAATGACTTATAAGAAGGAAATAATTGGTGAAATACACAACATGTATTAAAACACCAAATAAAAATACTAAAAAAACTATCAGAGGTCAAACATGAGCCAACTAGTGTTGACTATAATTTTTAGAATTTTTTAAAGTTAAAAACTATTTTTAAAATATAATTAAATAAGCAAAATAAACCAAAATTTGTAAAAAATAGTAAAATAAAAAAATAAAATCAGGTCACCAATATTTGTCAAGAAGTCACTGGATCCTTCCATAATTTTTTCATAATTTTAAAAGATCAAAAAGTATTTTTAAACAATTAAAACAAGTCAAATAAAGTGAAAAATCATTAAAAAAAAATAACAAATGACAAAATAAAATTGTGAAAAAATAAAAATCAGAAAGAGAAAAATCAAAAGTATTTTTTATTATTTTTTCACAATTTTAGAAGTTGAAATGATTTTTTTATGAATTTTTAAAGTTTAAAACAATTAAAACAAAAAATAGAAAATAAAATAATAAACCAAAAAAAACCTGGATCATTTGATCAATGTCAAAACGCGTTACTAAGAAGATTTGAGGGACCCGACGCGTTGTGCATGTTATGGTCTTTATTGAAAAACACACCGGATTAATTATTTAAAAACAGATTTTAAAAAAATTGGTGGACATGGCATCGTCTTCAACCTCCAGCCACCTCTAATTCGTGATTCCACAAATGGTAAAATCAAGAGCTCAGATCAGTGCCATTCTCTTTGTCTCTTCAATACGATTCCAATGGTACCCATACAAAAAATTTATATAACTTATAGCTCACTCGATTTGGAAAAAAACCAGAAGAAAAAATTGAAAAAGATTTGAAAATAGAAGTACCAAACTTAGTGACAGTTGAAAATGAACTATGTTATGAGCAACAGTGAACCAAGAGCTACATTGTAGCAAGAAATTTGAAGAAAATTGGTAAAGAATTTTACCTGTAGAAATTCAACTTCAGAGCTCAAAAACTTGACTTGGTTAGCACGATTTGGGACGCCTCAAGGCCTGATTCTTGTTGGATTGAAAAAATAAGATAAGGATGAATTCAAAAAACTGAGAAATGTGAGCTATGG
The DNA here is from genome assembly GCA_948472305.1 of Vicia faba. NCBI lineage: Eukaryota > Viridiplantae > Streptophyta > Magnoliopsida > Fabales > Fabaceae > Vicia > Vicia faba. The sequence goes on from OX451735.1 coordinate 40,603,419, forward strand.
AGAGAGTTCGGCGGGGTGATTTTGGTTGTTGAAGCTTGGGGAAATGAGTGGAATAGGGTCTATATTTATAGGAGAATTGAATGGTGAAAAGAATTGGAAGAAATAGTGAGGTTTGGAGAGAAATTGAGTGAAGCCCGTAAATGAGAAAAGTCTAACTTACTTCGCATCAAAAATCACTCAATTCCTGCATTTTGATGCTTAAAAAAGTTTGAGCAAGTTTTTTAAACATGTCTAAGTGAAAAACACACACAAAATTGGTCATTAGAAGGCACATTATGAAAATTAAATTCTGACTTCAAGCAAAAACTCAGTTTCATGGAAGCAACTTCAAGAGCATGTGGCATACAATGTAGGAGACTTTATGTTCTCATTATTTTTGTATTGGAGAAATCTTATAACAAACTTTACAATGTGCCAAGAAAGGTAGCTTTTGGAGATCTGAGCACAAAGTTACATCATTTTGAACCCTTTGATCCAATAACATTGAGATTCATTGTGTAGGTTCCTTGGTTCTACCAATCTTCTCATGGATCTTCATTAATTTTGGTCAACGCGGATCACTTAAACATCATTGATCATTATATGTTACATTGAGGATTCTTAAATGGATGATATACTTGACATAAAGCAAATGCAATTCATTTTGTAGAGGTATTGGTTCTACCAATCCCCTAATGAGTTCCAAATGCAAGTTTTAAGATGGTCATCCAACTAACCACTAATTACTAATAATTGACTTTATTTTGTGTTTTTATTTTATGTACCATTTACTTTAGCATTTACATTTCATGCTATTTTTCATCTTTGCTCACTTGAGCATTTACTTTCTTGTCATTTTTATTTTGCTCACTTGAGCTTTTCTTTTTTTTTTAAGACACTTAATAATCAACATGAACCATAAAACACTTTAATGATACTTGGACTATTTGGTTACTATCCTTGGCATTATGGAGTATTGGATTTCTTGGACTTAGGATTAGAATCCTTGGCCTATGTTGGAGACCTTGTGACCTTAATTGATATTTTGTTTGGAGTTCTTGAGGTTTACCTCAAGACATTGGGTTTTTTGTTTGTTTTGTATGCAGGTTATTGTGATTACACACTTTGTTTGTAATCTGGAATTCACCCATATACAGTTGTTGCTCTGCCCAATTTTTGTGAATACTTAATACACTTGAAGTTTGGTTCCCTCAAGAGGTGTAGTATCTTTGCTTGCTTGGTTTCAATCCAAAGAATGGGAATTCTATCTTGACTCATAATGTCAAGTATTGGCTTCTTGTTGGTTAGATGGTTCTTCTCCCAAGATTTTACCTCATGCTTTAGGATAGTCTCTTCTTCTCCCCCTATGTTCTTTAATTTCAAAAATCTTCTCTCTCCTTTTGAAAACTATTCTTGTTTTTAAAATTGAACCACTTTCATAATAAACTTGGACCTAGGTCCATGCATTTTAAAAACCTTTTCATAAATAAACTTCAATCAACTTAAATAATACCTTGACATTTTTTGTGAGAAGACTAAAAGTCAATCAATCTCATTTCAAACCATTTTGCCACTTTGGCTTTTTTTACTTTAAAAACTTTTCTCAAAAGATTGGACTCTTGTCAATCCTTGTAGTGATGTAAACAACTATACTTATATAATATGTGGCAAAGTGAGATATTTTCCACTTGGGTGTTGAGTGAGGAATTGTTGATTTTAAAATTCAAGTCAAATCCTCCACTTTGAGATGATGCAAATTCTCCTTTCTCATGATTCTGGGTAGTAAGTATGTTTTCCACACGGACAATGACGATGATGTCTTATCTCATAAAATTAACCAACACACTTGTGTTTTAAAAAATTTTAAAGGTGAACTACGTGTACCCTGATCCCCTATTGTACGAGAGGTGGTACGTAGGCACTAAAGGTTCGCAACCGTGGAGGGTAAAAAAATTATTAAAAAAATACTTCTTTTCTCACCTCCACCATCTATTTTTTTATACAACATTTTATAGCCAAAATATACATATTTACAAAGGTTCCTGCAGAGTACCATAGATGTTTAGGGTGCTAATACCTTCCCTTTTCATAACCAAACCCCTTACCTAAAATCTTTCCCCTTATTTTGGGTTATTCGCTCTTTTCCCATTCCTTTGGAAACATTAAAGTGTGGTGGTGATTGTTATTTTGATCTCTATAATTCTAGTCAACCCAATGGCTTAGTCTTAAACATTTCTACCGCTATAGAGAAAAAATGGCAACTTCACTGGGGAAAGATTGACCTCTTGTTGGTCCATCCATAAGTGGGTTAAACCTCTCTTTGTTTATATATGTATATGTGTTATTGTTTGTTATATATTATAGTTGTATATCTGTTTGTCTGGATTTTCCTAGTTTTCCGGGTGCTTGGTGATTACTTATGAGTCCTATACCCGGACTTGGGAAAAATTTAAGATAGGACGGGAGGTATAGTCATGTTAACTTTGAGGGAGTAATCCCAAAAAAGAAGGAACGAGATCCCCCACTCAGTGGAGGCCCCTTTGATTGTTGTGTTGTTTACCGAGTAATCGGGAAGACATGCTGCTTTCGACCTGGGAGCCTGTTGAAGATGAGGACTGTAGAATACCTAACCCATCTTGGCCTTTTAGGTTTAGTGCAGAAGCTATGACGTAGTAATCCGGAAATAGTTGTCAAGCGATACTATGCTCGGACGAGATTTTATTTAGAATATTACTAATTACCGAGTTAATCGAGAAGTTGGTAATATCTGAAGGAAGGATGTAGACTCTGGGAACCTCTAGAACCTTGTTCGACAGGTGATAACTTTTAGACCATACCTTATGGGTAGCACCTTCGACCTCATGCTCGTGAAGTTTAATCTATGAACCCTATGTTTGTGATCTTGTGTGTGATTGTTGCATCATGCATCCATGCACTTATAAGCATCTTTTGAAGAAATTGTATTTCAAGGGACTTGAAAGTTGACCATTTGTGAATATCTCAGGTACCTTTTGACCATGGATTCTAGAAAAAGAAAGACCAAAAAATACAGTTTCAAAGATCCCAAGATAGATGAGTTGATCAGTCTAATTCCCGAGATTGAGTGTTCTGCAGATTTTTGGAAGAAGTATGGATCCATCATTCCTCTCATGAATCTTAGGATGAAGGAGGGTATTCTCTCGACCTTGGTCCAGTTCTATGATCTGATGTATCATTGCTTTAATTTCCCTGATTATCAGTTGATGCCTACACTAGAGTAGTATTCTTATATGTTGGATTTATCGATTACCAATTGTGTTCCTTTTACTGGTTTGGAGGGTGAGACAAAACCACACGAGATTGCTGCTTTGATCCATCTGGGGAATTCTGAGGTTGAATCCCATATGACTACTAAAGGAGGGATTAGAGGATTACCAGCTCAGTTCTTATTGGAGAAAGCTCGTTACTTTTCCAGGATAAAGAGTAGAGTCGCTTTTGAGGCCATTCTTGCTCTACTTGCTTATGGGTTGTTTTTATTTCCTAATGTGGATAAGTTTGTTGACATTAATGCTATCAGGATCTTCATGATTGGAAACCCAGTTCCCACATTGTTGGGCGATGCTTATTACTCTATTCATTTTCGGAATTCTTATCATGGGTGGGTGATTATCTGTTGCACGCCTCTGTTGTACCAGTGGTTTATTTCTCATATTCCTCAGTATGATGCTTTCTGGGATGTCAAGAAGGAACCCCATTGGGCTCCTAAGATCATGGCACTTACTCACTCAAATATTGATTGGTATCATCGGGCTTACCATGATGTAGAGATTGTCGACAATTGTGGTAGTTTCCCCAATGTACCTCTTCTTGGTAGAAAAGGAGGAATTAACTACAACCTCGTTCTTTCACGACGACAGCTTGGTTATCCGATGAGGGATAAACCAAATAGTATTCATTTGAGTAGTTTCTTCATGAAGGAGGGAGAAGACCATAAGAAAGCTAGGGAGCAGATTGCGAAGGCCTGGCGTCACATTCTTAGGAAGAGTAGGAAAGACCTGGGACCTAGGGGGGATGTTTCTTTGGAGCCTTATCTTCAGTGGGTCCAAACAAGGGCTATTCAGTTGAATATGTCGTATTCCCGGGAAGCACCTATGCCTGATTTTTTTGTGAAGACCATTGCTCCCTTATTGGATGATGTGGAAGAGCTACATATTTCTTTAGTCAGTATGCAACAAGAAAAGGAAGCTTGGTAGAATAAGTGCCAAAATTTAGAGATTACCTATAGAGAAGACATGAAGGAGAAAGATGACTTGATTGAGATTCTTGAGAGTCAGGTTGTAGAGACCATGGAGAGGCAAGGGGATTTAATTTCCTCTAAGCCTCATTCAGATGCTAGTTGCTCACTTCATGATTCAGGTGATTGGAAGGAGGTTGCCACCAGATATGCGGAAGAAAACCAGAGGTTGAAGGCTCAGATTGCCAGGCTTACAAGGAAGCGCCGACGTATAGAGTGATCTCCATTAGATTTACTTCTTAGGGATTTAGACTTTATTTTCATCTTGTAATTGGGATTATTGAAACTTGTAATCCATTTTGAAGTTATTTTAATAAAAAATTTCAGTATTTCAAATGTGTTATTACTTTGATATTTGCAATGTGTCTATAAGTCCCTTGAAATATTAATAAAATAAAACATGTGCATTGCATATCATGCATCATATTGCACATATTTCTTGCATTTATTATGCATATCCAGGTGTCTTATCAAGCTTCTTTACTTCGTTTAGCAATTTGTCTCACCACTACAATACTCGAGATAATTTCAGAAGGAAGATGGACAACTTAAAACAAGAGAATCGCGAGCTGCGCGAGGATGTTTCTGCTCTGAAGGCCAGCATGGCCAATCTCACTACTCTGATGGAATATGTGGTGGCTGCTCAGAATCAGCCACCGAGTGTTCAACCTTAACAGATAAAGGTTACTACTGAAGCTCCGACTGTTCATGTGTCTACCATTCCAGCTGTTGTTCAAAATCGCATGCCTCAAGGTTGTCCATGGGGAAGGCCAGAGAACTTTGTGCCTGAAGGTTTCAATCTTGGTCCTCAAGTTACTCCAGTTGTTCAGACTACTGTTACTCCTGCACTGCCTATGGTGCATGCTACTCCTGTTGCACCTCCTTCGATGAATATGGTCCCATTTGCTAATGATGATATGTATCATCCTTTTCCTCCACCAAGTGAAGGCTTTGGTCTCTATGATAGAATGGATGATTTTCAAGATCAGTTTGACAAGATGCAGAGGGAGATGAAGGCCCTCAAGGGAAAGGAATTTTTCTGGCAGAATGTGAATGATTTATGCTGGGTCCCGAATGTCAAGATACTTGCGAAGTTTAAAGTTCCGGAATTTGAGAAGTACAAGGGAAACACTTGTCCTCGTGCTCATCTTTTGATGTATATAAGAAGAATTTTTACCCACACTATTGATCAACGTCTTTTGATTCTCTTTTTCAAGATAGTTTGACTGGTGTTGCGTTGAAGTGGTATATGAGTTTGGACAGCGTCAATATCCATACTTTCAACGACTTGGGAGAAGCATTTATTAGACAATACAAATACAACTTGGACATGGCGCCTGACCGTGATCAACTCAGGGCCATGGTACAGAAGGACAGGGAATCATTAAAAGAATATGCACAAAGATGGTGTGAGGTAGCCGCCCAAGTGATTCTTCCCATGGAAGAAAAGGAGACAACAAATATTTTCCTAAAGACTCTGGGTGCTTTCTACTATGAGAGGATGGTAGCGAGTGCGCTAAGTGACTTTACTGAAATGGTAGGCACGGGTATCCATTTGGAAGAGGCTGTAAGAGAGGGTTGTTTAACAAAAAGTGAAAGTTCCGGAAGTACGAAGAAGCCATCCTATGGGTTTTCCAAAAATAAGGAAGGAGATACAAATGTTCTTATGCAAGAGAGGAGGGTTAATCCTCCTAGAAGAAATTATTAGCGTCATCAACAAGTCGTATCAGTAACTCCATTTGTTGGTGTAGCTCCAACCACTATTGCTTATCAGAGACCATCCCATCAGGGGAATCATGGGTATAATCAGAGAAGGGAGAGTTATAACCCTATCCCTATGAGCTATGCAGAATTACTACCGGTGTTAATTCAAAAGAAGTTGGTTCAGACCAGACCACCTCCCGCTATACCATCACCATTGCCTTGTTATTACAAGGAAGACCAAACATGTGCTTTTCATCAGGGAGCACCAAGGCACAATGTTGAGAGCTGCTATCCTTTGAAAATTGAAGTACAAAAATTGGTGAGGTCTGGTATCTTATCCTTCAAAGATGTTGGCCCTAATGTTAAAGATAATCCTTTGCCAAAGCATGAAGGAGCAAATAATGTGAACATGGTGGCCGGTTGTCCAGGCGACTTCCGGATTTTTGATATTAAATTGGTTAGAGGAGATTTAGTAAAAATGCATGCAGACCTCTGTGAATTTGGCTACTATACGCATGACCATGCCGGTTGTGCTATTTGTAGTACGGATATATAGGGTTGTGACAAGATAAAGGATGATTTGTAGGAGATGATGGATGAGGGCCTCATCCATATAATCAGGCCTAGGGCAGAGTATGAAGAGGAAGTAAACATGGTTTCTGGATGTCCTGGAGAGTTCAGAATCTTTGATGTGGAAAATATGAGTGAGGATCTTGTACAATTTCATGCTACTTTCTGCCACATAGCTGGTCAGGAAGAACATCAGTATGGATCTTGTCGAATTTGCTGCCAGGACTCCCGAGGATGTTTAATTGTAAGGAAAGGTATTCAGCTGTTATTGGATAATGGAACTGTCAAGGTTACAGGCCAAAACAATGATTACCATGAGGTTAATGAGATTGAGGTTTGTTTGGCTGAAGAAGAGTCAGATGATGAGTATGCCTCTGCGGATGAGTACTTCTCCTCAGATGAAGATATGTTTTCCAGAGATGACTCTGTAATGACTGAATGTGTTGAAGAGGGAGTAAATTTTATTGTGCCTTGTTTTGGTGCACCCACCCCTTTTGAAGTTGAATATCATGGCAAGCCAGCTATTGCTCCATTGGTGATTAGTTTTCCAGGTCCTGTCCCCTACAAATCAGACAAGGTTGTACCCTACAAATATAATGCTACAATTTTAGAGGATGGTGTGGAAGTTCCCATCCAGCCAATGCCTAATGTTGGAGATATTGCTTAGACTAGCAGAGTGACCCGCAATGGTCGTATATTCGCACCGGTTGTTCGTGGGGATGTTAGTACTGGAAAAAAATTGTTGAAATGTTGAACCCAAGAAGGTAGTGGGTGAATCGAGTGGAGCTACGCTAGAAAAGGAGGTAGATGATATTTTGAAGATAATCAAGATGAGCGACTACAGAATTGTAGATCAACTACTACAGACTCCTTCAAAAAATCTATCTTGGCTTTATTTTTGAACTCCTCTGCTCACAGAGAATCTTTGATGAGGGTATTGCACCAAGATTTCATGGAAAGTGATATGCCTGTAGACCAATTCAACAGTGTGGTAAGTAACATTACATCATGTAATAACCTGAGTTTCTACAACGATGAACTGCCCGATGAAGGAAGGAATCACAATCTGGCCCTCCACATCTCTATGAACTGCAAGAATGATTCATTATCCAATGTGTTGATTGATAACGAATCCATATTGAATGTTATACCGAGGAGCCAGCTTATGAAGTTGAAATATCAAGGAACGCCCATGCTCCCAAGTGGCATTATTGTGAAAGTGTTTGATGGATCAAGGAAATTTGCTATTGGTAAAGTGGACTTGCCTATTCATATAGGCCGACATTTGTTTCAGATTACTTTCCAGGTCATTGATATTATACCCGCTTACAGTTCTTTGTTGGGACGACCGTGGATACATGAGGCAGGGGCTATCACTTCGACTTTACGCTAGAAGTTTAAGTTTGTGTGTGAAGGAAAAGTGGTAATTATAAATCGAGAACATGCATTATTGATATCTCATTTGTCCTCTTTCAGCATTGTGGAGGCGGATGAAGCTGCTGTTGGAACCCAGTTCCAAGCTTTATCTATTGATAATATAAGAGGAAATGAGAATTATATGGGTTCGTTTATGGATGCTCAGCAGGTTGTGCGTAATGGACATAGTGAAGTATTGGGACAGATTGTTGATCCACCTATAAACAAGAATAGAGTTGACTTGGGGTTCTTTGTGAAGAATGATAAAGGTAAGAGCATGAAGCTGAAGTATACTATAGGCAAGTATAAAGACATCTTTCGTAGAGGGGGTTATCTTCATCCAACTATTTTCGGGATTAATGCCATTGTGGAAGATGAAGCATAGCCAGAAATGCCAAATTATGTGACACACGGAGTTAGGATTCAGAATTGGATCACCATTGATGTTCCCTCTTGCATACATGTTTCAAAGTAATTTGTTTTTTGTTAATCTTTTTGAAAAGAAAAAAAAAACTTTCACTCTTCCCAAGGTGAAACTATTGATATTGTATGGGCTTATCTGTTTGCTTTGATTTTTAAAATCAATAATAAAAGTTGTCTTTGTTTCCCAAATTGTGTTTTTATTTTTTGCTTTTTTCTTGGAAATGGTAATTAGAAAAAACTTTTCAAAATAAATAATAACTGAAATTCAATCCGCATGATCACTTGTTATATGTGTCAGTTTCTAAAAGCAATCATAAATCATATGTGCAGATTAATTAAAAAACCCGTTGAATACAATAACCCTGCACCCTCTCCCTACTTTGAATGTCCTGTGTATAGGGATGAAGAAGAAGACTATGATGTGATTCCAGAAGAGGTCTCACGGTTGCTTGAGCACAAGGAGAATGTCATTCAGCCATATAAAGATCCATTGGAAGTAATAAATTTGGGTTCAGAAGAAGATCCGAAGGAAGTCAAGATTGGAGCATTAGTACATCCTGATGTGAAGAGAAGGTTGATTGAGATGTTGAAAGAGTGTGGATATTTTTGCTTGGTCTTACCAAGATATGCCTGGTCTAGATACAGATATTGTAGAGCACCATTTGCCGCTGAAGCCAGAGTGCCCGCCAATCAAACAGAAGTTGCGAAGAACTCTCCCAGATATGGCAGTGAAGATCAATGAAGAACTTCTAAAGCAGATTAATGTCGTTTTTCTTGTGACATTAGTGTACCCTTAGTGGATTGCCAATATTTTCCCAGTACCGAAGAAAGACAGAAAAGTTTGAATGTGCGTAGATTACAGAGATCTAAATAAATATAGTCCAAAAAGATGATTTTCCATTGCCACACATTGATATGTTAGTGGATAGCACAACAAAATTCAAAGTTTTCTCGTTCATGGACGGATTTTCCGGGTATAATCAAATAAGGATGGCTCCTGAGGACATGGAAAAAACAAGGTTTATCACACCCTGGGGAACATTCAGTTACAAAGTGATGCCCTTCGGGTTGAAGAACGCTGGTGCAACGTACCAGAGGTCTATGACAACCCTATTCCATGATCTGATGCACAAAGAAATTGAGGTATATGTTGATGATATGATTGCTAAACCCCAGACTGAAGAAGGGCATGTAGAATATTTTTTGAAGTTGTTTCAGCGTTTGAGGACGTATCATCTCCTCTTGAATCCAAATAAATTTACCTTCGGTGTTCGGTCACGGAAATTTTTCGGTTTCATTGTTAGCCAAAGAGGGATTGAAGTTGACCCTGATAAAGTCAAAGCAATTCAAGAAATTCCAGTGCCGAGAACTGAAAAGCAAGTTAGAGGGTTCCTCGGGTGTTTGAATTATATTTCTAGATTCAATTCCCACATGGCTACAACGTGTGAACCGATCTTTAAGTTGTTAAAGAAAGATCAAGGTTTTGTATGGACAAATGACTTCCAAAGGGCATTTGAAAGTATTAAAGAATATATGCTTGAACCTCATATCTTACTCCCTCATATTGAAGGAAGACCATTGATTATGTATCTTACAGTGTTAGATATTTCCATGGGATGTATTCTGGGCCAACAAGATGAAACAGGGAAGAAAGAGTACGCCATTTATTATCTCAGTAAAAAGTTTTTTGATTGTGAATCACAATATTCCATGCTGGAAAAGACATGTTATGCTCTGGCCTGGGCGGCAAAATGTTTGCGACAGTATATGTTAAATCACACTACTTGGTTGATCTCCAAAATGGATCCAATCAAGTACATTTTTGAAAAGACTGCTCTTACTGGGAGAATTACCTGATGGCAGATGCTGTTATCTGAATATGACATCGAATACCGCACTCAATAAGCTATTAAAAGCCGCGTGTTGCCAGATTATCTTGCTCACCAACCAGTTGATGGTTATCAGTCTGTGATGTATGATTTCCCCGATGAGGATGTGATGTTTCTAAAAGTGAAAGATTGTTATGAACCATTTCCTGAAGAAGGTCCTGATCCTGAATCTTGTTGGAGCATGATATTTGATGAAGCTATGAATGCTTATGGTAAAGGAATTGGTGCTGTGATTTTCAATCCACATGGATCACACATTCCCTTTACTGCAAGGTTAACATTTGATTGTACTAATAATATAGAATAATATGAGGCTTGCATCATGGGTCTCGAGGAAGCTATTTATCTCAGAATTTAAATTCTAGATGTGTATGGGGATTCATCTTTGGTAATAAATCAGATTAAAGGAGAGTGGGATACTCGTCTCCCCGGCTTGATCCCTTACAAAGATTATGCTAGAAGATTGTTACCCTTCTTTAATAAAGTTGAATTTCATCACATCCCCAGAGACGAAAATCAAATGGCAGATGCTCTGGAAACTTTGGCTTCTATGTATCAAGTGAATACATGGAATGATATACCTTGAATTATAGTTTGGCGACTGGATAAGCCCGCTCATATGTTTACAACAGAAGAGGTAGAAGATGAGAAACCTTGGTATTACGATATCAAGCATTTTCTCCAGACTCATAAATACCTGATTGGTGCTTCGAATAAAGATAGAAAGACATTGAGAAGATTGGCTGGAAGCTTCTTCCTCAGTAAAAATGTGTTGTACAAGAAAAATTATGACATGGTCTTGCTCAGATGCATGGATAGACACGAAGCAAACATGTTGATGCATGAGATTCATGAAGGTTAATTTGGAACTCATGTCAATGGGCATTCGATGGCTAAAAAGATGCTAAGGGCAGGTTACTATTGGCTGACAATGGAATCAGACTGTTACAGATTTGCAAAGAAATGCCATAAATTCCAGATTTATGCGGACAAGATTCATGTGCCTCTGACATTTCTCAATGTTATCTCTTCCTCGTGGCCTTTCTCTATGTGGGATATTGACATGATTGGAATGATAGAACCCAAAGCTTCAAATGGACACTGTTTTATCTTGGTAGAAATTGATTACAACACCAAATAGGTGGAAGCTGCTTCATATGCTAATGTTACTAAGCAGGTGGTAGTGCGCTTCATTAAGAATAATCTCATATGTCGGTATGGTGTGCCGAGCAGAATTATCACTGATAATGGTTCGAATCTGAACAACAAGATGATGACAGAACTTTGTGAAGAATTCAAGATTGTCCATCACAAGTCATCTCCGTACAGGCCGAAGATGAATGGAACTGTTGAAGCTTCTAATAAGAATATCAAGAAGATCATCCAGAAGATGGTTGTTACTTATAAAGATTTGCATGAAATGCTCCCTTTTGCTTTACATGGATATCAGACATTTGTCTGCACTTCAACAAGAGCAACCCCGTTCTCCCTTGTGTATGGAATGGAAGCGGTGCTCCCAATCGAGGTTGAGATTCCCTCTTTGCGTGTGATAATGGAAACCATGTTGTCAGAGGATGAATGGGTCCAGAACAGGTTTGACCAATTGAATTTGATCGAAGAGAAGAAAATGACAGCTTTGTGTCATGGGAAGTTATATCAGAAGAGAAAGAATAAAGCTTTTGATAAGAAGGTCAAACCTCGTGAATTCAGAAAAGGCGACCTTGTGCTCAGGAAGATCATGTCTTTTAACGTTGATTCTAGGGGAAGTGGACTCCCAATTTTGGAGGACCATATGTTGTCAAGAAAGCCTTCTCTGGCAGTGCATTAATTCTTGAAACTATGGGTGGCGAGGAGTTCCCACGTCCCATGAATCTTGATGCAGTTAAGAAATACTTCGCCTAAAGAAATAAAAGAACAACTCGCTAATTTGAAAACCAGAAAGGGAGGCTTAGGCAAAAAGGAGCGTCTCGGTAGGCCGAAAACCCGAAAGGGAGGTCTAGGAAAAAATTAGAGACATAAACAGAATAAAATTTCCCGCTAAGTTGAAAACCCGCAAGAGCAGCTTAGGAAAAAGTTAGGAACTTTCTTGGTAAGTAATTACATCAGAGAAGACTTGATCATTGAAGCAACAATCTTCTTGGATCCTCACCATACTTCAACAGAAGTTGCTGCTCAGAATTTCAAAGTTGTTAGAGGGAATAGTGGTCATTGTATCTCAATGTATCTTTTCCATTATATATTACCATTTTCCGAACTTTGTAATCATCCGTGGAGTCTCACCATTCGCAGACTACCATTCTATCAATAAAATTTGAGCTTTTACCCAATTCTTTGTATTTCTTATTTTTATTCAGCTTACAAAGACTCCATTTATTATTGATAATAATTTTCAAAGCAAAAAGATTAAATAACAAAATTAGTTTTCAAAAAGAATTTACAACTCACTTTTACTTTCGATTTTGTGATTCAAGAGGAAAACAAAAGTGGTGATCCCAGGAATGGACAAACTCCAGTAATTTTGGGAAGTTTTGTTTCCCCTGGGAAGGTTTTCTCAGGTCGTTTTCGCTGCTATGCATGTGATTTTTGTATATTGAAGACGATATCAATTGGCATAAGGTGCAGTATTGGGTTTGTGATCCCAATGTCCCCAGTCCAGTCTTGGTTCTTTTTTTTTATTGCATGGTCTGAGGCCTCTATCCAAGATTCCCCAGCGAAGTCTTCCCTCATATGACGAAAGGTATTTTTCCCTTGGTGTGCTAAGATGGAACTATTTGTAAAATTTCGCCCTTTCTGCAGTATTGGCATTATTGTTGGTATTTATTTCCCAGGCAACTAGACCAGGGCAGTATATTTTCTAAGAAGTGTTGAGACAGTTGTCAACTCTTTGGGTTTTCACCTGCCAAGTGTTGGGTTTGATTTAAAATCCCCATGATTTTGACCTTTCTCTATAATGTTGACTTCTTGATTCCCCAGGAAGGCTATCCCAAGGCATCTTTTGTTGGAATAGGTTTGCATGATATGAAGACTCAATCCAAGATTCCCCAGTGAAGGCTTCGCTATTTGATATAAGTCTTTTCTCCCCGTGCATGTTGAGATTTGACTCATTTATGAAGCATCTCCCTTTTGGCAGTACTTGCATTTTGTTCGATTGCCCGATAATCAGGCAAGTGCAATGTTTTATTTAAGAAGTGTTGAGGCATTTGTCAATTTTTTGGGTTTTCACCCACCAAGTGGTGGGTTTGATTTAAAATCCCCATAAGATTGATTTCTTGCTATAATGTTAGACTTCTTAACTTCCCAAGTTGTTATCCCAATGAGGTTTCATACTTTTTCCCCGGAGAAGTTGGTGCAATACTTACTCTCAATATTGAAGAACGTATCTTGGTTTCTCCTCTTCGATGTGGTGTTGGCCTCCCCAATGAATTCAGCATGAGGTCCTCAGTTTATATCTCGATAATGAGGCATTATCTCGCCTAGTGAAATCTGTATGATATTTCCCCAATGAAGTCAGCTCGAAATCCTCAATTGATGTTTTGTTGATATGGTTTCCATCTGCCTTATTTGAAATCAGTATTGCAATCCCCAATAGAAGTGCAGATCGTGAAAACATTTGTTTCCCCATTGAAGTCTGAGTGTTATTCCCCGGTGAAACATGGAGAAGGATGTTATATCCCTGTATTTGTATTGTTTTGTCGCTATGATTTGTTTACTTCTGGATTATGTTCCTTCCCAGTGAAGTTAAGCCGTGAAATAGGATTTTGTTTCCTCGTTTGGTGCTTATTTTCTTATGGAATGTTCATCTTGGATGTGATTTAGCCGAGCGTTGATTGTGCCCAAGTTGGTTTTTCCTGGTTACTCCCAGTGTTATATGTTTGTTTTGTCAGCATATACATGATAACACTCATACATTCATACATACATCATGCATAGTTAAATTTAGCAAATCATTTCTCATTCACATTCGTTAATATTTTGTTGACATATTACCCTGTTTTGTAGAGTTGTGTTGTCCTCTCCACAATAGATTGTCGGTCTTAAGCAGAAAGTGTATATTCTTTCAATTTCCCCACTGAGTTATCCCTCGTGGAATATTTTTGCTTTAGTCTCAAAGGATGTATTTTGGTTGACTGTTTCACTCCAATTTATTTCTGGTTTGAATCTTTGTTTCCCAGCAATATTATTACTTTGGATTTCTGCGAGCTTCGAGCATTGGTTTGAGAATGTGCATTTATTTTGGCACGAGAAAACTTTTATCTCCTCAGCAGGAATATGTTAGCATTTCCCCAGGAAGCTGTATTTCATTCCCCAGGAATTCATATTTCTTTCCCCAGGAAGTCATGATTCATTCCCCAGGAAGTCATATTTCTTTCCCCGAGAAGTCATGATTCATTCCCCAGGAAGTCATATTTCTTTCCCTAGGAAGCCATATTTCTTTCCCCAGGAAGTCATATTTCTTTCCCCAGGAAGCCATATTGCTTACCCCAGAAAGTCATTTTTAGAATCCTTCCTATAACAGCAAGTGGTAGTCTCTTTATTTGAGACAGCTTATATATTACCCTTTCCAAGCGGAACGCCTTGGTTAAAGAAGTAGTTGAGACCTGTTCTAGGTGAAACACTTGAATTTTGGAGAAACTTGTTATTCTTTTTGCTACCTTCAGTGAATGTTGGTAGTTCACCATCGGTGAACGTCGGTGTTATGATATTTCTTTTCTACCTTCAGTGAACGTTGGTAGTTCACCATCAGTGAACGTTGGTGATTGTTATCTTTTTGCTACCTTTAGTGAATGTTGGTAGTTCACCGTTAGTGAACGTCGGTGCTATGATATTTCTTTTCTCTCTACCTTCAGTGAAAGTTGGTAGTTCACCATCAGTGTACGTTGGTGATTGTTATCTTTTTGCTACCTTCAGTGAACTTTGGTAGTTCACCGTCAATGAACGTTGGTGCTATGATATTTCATTTCTCTCTACCTTTAGTGAAAGTTGGTAGTTCACCATCAGTGAACATTGGTGATTGTTATCTTTTTTCTACCTTCAGTGAAAGTTGGTAGTTCATCGTCAGTGAACGTCTATGTTTGTCTCTCTACCTTCAATAAAAGTTGGTAGCTCACCGTTAGTGAACGTAGGTGTTGTTATTCTTTTCTCTTTCTACCTTTAGTGAATGCTGGTAGTTCTGCCTTCAGTAAAATTTGGTGTATCCTTTCGATCTTCTACCTTCGACTATTGAGTTTGGTAGTCCACAATTGGTTGTCAATCACTTTTATCCTGTACTATCTCCTCTTTAGCTGTGTTGATGCTACCTTATCTCTTCTTTGGGTGTTACACCAATAGAGTCGGGTCTTTTTGATTCACCAGTGATTTATTTTCCTTGTCGGGTTTCTCTTTTGATCCTTATCTCCTTTTCTACATCCCCAGAGGTGTTTTGCGTCCCTTTGAAGTTGTTCATATGCATTCATACTCATAAGCAATGCATGGCATCTTAGGGCCAAAAATAGGGTTTATTTTATATTTAAGTATCTTCGATCACGTCGACACAATGATTTTTAACCTTCGTATCTTCGGATAGAAGAAAATTAAATAAGGACAGCTGTTGTACCCCAATTTTTGCCCCTAAGATCCCTTCATCACACCATATTGATTCAATCACAACAAGATTACATTAGGGATTTTGGTTCGCCTCCCTATCTTTAGCTTTACTCTTTGAGGAATCACCAAGCACCTTGACTTGTTTTTTTTTTGTGATCGTGCATGTTTTGGTTTGACTTTCCTTTTAATTAATAAAATGCAATGTTGGTTTGTATTACTTGTTACTAATGTAGGTAAAGGCAATGTGGCTTAGCAAATTGATCCATGGGTTCATGAGTTTATTTCCATGCGCTAGTCAATAAAGCTTGAGAAATTCAAACCTCACCATTGAATTTGTTTTGGAAGAAATGGCATGGCAAGGTTTATTTTGGTTCACCACATTTCAAAGTTATCAAGATTGATTCAAAAGTACAAGTGGTTGATTAAAGAAGTTGTCATGGTTGGACAAGGCCTTGTTCCGATTGGTCACAAGTGCATATTTCTCTCAATTCTCAAGATATGGAAGTGGTTTTGGTTGCTATGAGATCTCATTATCATTCTCAACAACTTCTATCTACAAAGCAAAAGTGTTGGTACAAGAAGGTTGTTTAAAATTGTCAAAGTTCTTCAAAGCATTTTCTTGATCTAGGAGCTAGGGTTTTGAACTTCAAAGAAGTATATCTTGCTCATCTTTTGGTATTTTTGAGTGATTCCAAAAACATCATTCTCTTCAAAGGGTTATAAAAAATCACTTTAAAAGTTTCAAGGATTTTTCATGTGGAAGAAACCTGATAATGAAGAAAGATTACAAGTCCTCAAGATGAACTCCCAACTTCCCATGTGTGACTTCAAATGATCATAACTTGGACAATTTTTATCACCTTGAGCCCACTCTTTTTCCACAATGATTTTAAGGATGTGAACTTTATTCCTTCGTTGGTTTGTAAAGTGAGAAAATGGATGGAGGATGCTTTAAGGATACAAAAGATTATAGGTCATTTAATGATTTTTTGCCAACTTCAACAATTCATAAGTCTCTCAACTTTTGGAGATTTTGAATGTTTCAAGTTTCAAAATGTCATTCAAGAGGTCTATTTCATGCCTTATTTTTTGGTCAAGAGCAAATTCCAATAGGAAGGCCATGTTTGGATGCAAAACATTATAGGTCACTTTTAAAGAAAAACTTAAAATATTTCTAAGTATGGAAAGTCAACCTCTTTTCCCAACTTTGACTCATTGCAACTTTCAGCTCAAACATCTATTTAATTCCATTATTTTCCCATTGCAAAGATTGTTATCTCATCTTTCTAAAGCATCAAGAACCATGCCTTAAGACCCCTAGAGCTGAGAATGCCATTGTTTCAAAAGTGGTAACTTGGAATTGAAGTTTCATCACAAGTCAGAATTTGAATTTCATGTTACAACTTCTAACCCTCAAATTAGCACGCATTTTGGGTCTAAACATGATTAGCCAACTTTCCCAAGTGGATTAGTGCATTAAAATGCGCATTTTGGATGACTTTGACAAAAGAGAAGTCACACTTTCTTCATGATGCAGACCCACACAACTTCCCTCAAAATTGCATCGTTTACCCTTCCTTTTGATCCCATTTGCTTCTCCTATAATTACATGAGCTATTCCATTCGTTTTCTCAAGCTTGAACAGCCAAAATCACCCTGCCAAACTCGCTCCATAACTCACTTTTCTGCAACTTCGAAATTATTGTTCGAGCCTTTTTCAATCCATTCTTTCTATCAATTCACCTTCCTTGATCTTCCCTGAAGCTAACAGAAGAAGAATTGAGCCTTGAAACTTTCTGAATTGATCTGACCAAGTCCATTTACAGAGCTCTGCAACTGAACTTCAATAGGTATATTTCTCCATCAATTCTTCTAAACTTTGATATCATTGTGAAGCTCTCATTTCCCTTGTTCTTGTCGCAACACTTTCTTTTAACTGAAAACACATTTTGGCCATGAATTTTCAAATTCCTTTTCAAAAAATTTTTCCAAATTGCTTGAGCTACAATTTATATAAATTTTTCGCGAATGTGTGGTTGTCTTCGTCTTGATGAGACGAAGAGAATGGTACTGGTCTCGTGCTCTAATTTTACAGTTTGAGCAAGCTCGATTTGAGACTGGCTGGAGGTTGAAGATGACCAACGTGTCATCCTTCAACCAATGAAATAGCGTCATTTGAAATTTTTGAATATTTGATTTAATTAATGATCATGTGTGTTATTCGCTAATGACCATGATATGCACAGCTCGTCTGATCCATTGGATCAGCTTACTAACGCGTTTTGTCTCTCATCCATTGGATCAGCTTACTAACGTGTTTTGTCTCTCACCATTGGTCCACATTTTTTTGACTTTATTTTATTTTTGTGATTTTTATATTTAAATTGTTTTAAACTTCAAAAAATCATAGAAAATTCATTTTAAGTCCAAGAAATCTGAAAAAATTATGAGAAATATTTTTTTTTTTATTTTTCTGATTTTTATTTTTTTACAGTTTTATTTTGTGTTTTGATATTTTTTTATAAATTTTCACTTTATTTGAATTGTTTTAAATGTTTAAAATTACTTTTATGCATTTAAATTCTAAAAAAAATATGGAATGATCCAATGATATTGTGAAAAATATTAGTGACCTCATTCATTTTTTATTTCTGACTTTGTTATTTTTTTTATCATTTTTGGTTTATTTTACTCATTTCTTTTAATTTTAAAAATAGTTTCTGACTTTAAAAAATTACCAAAAATTGTATAAAAAGATTTGAGTTCATTTTTTATTTTTCTATGGTCTTACTTAATCTTTATTGATTAATTTGAACATAGTTGATATTTTTCTCTCTTATTTCTATTTTAAAACATTTTAAAACCCTTTTTTAATGCATATATTAAATGTAATATTATTTTGTATTATTTTCTGGCTGATCTTGGGTTAAATTTTTGATCATGAACTTTATTAACATCATTGGATCCATGTTATTGAGTCTAACTCCATAAAAATGGGCGAATGAGTTTAATAATAGTTTGATTAAATTTTAATTCAAAAATGGTTTGTATATTGTTTCCCACCCCTCTTCATCTTATCCCTTTCTTATTGAACTAAGTGTTATTGGAGCATGATCTCTATATCATGTCTCAAAACAAATGGTGCATAGATTGCTATTGACCAAACTCAAAATAGGTGCGACTTCTTTATAAGTCCACTTACGATTGCTTAACATAGCGCTAAATTTTGTCCTGATTCGAGAAAATTATCATTCATAGCCCAAACTTATGATTGCAAGCACAAGATGTTAATTTGAACCCTTTGATACAATAACCTTGAGATTCATTGTGTAGGTTATTTGGTTCTACCAATCTTCTAATGGATCTTCATTAATTTTGGTCAACGCGGATCACTTAAACATCATTGATCATTATATGTTACACTGAGGATTCTTAAATGGATGATATACTTCACACGAAGCAAATGCAATTCATTGTGTATAGGCTTTGGTTCTACCAATCCCCTAATGAGTTCCAAATGCTAGTTTCAAGATGGTCATCCAACTAACCACTAATTACTAATAATTGACTTTATTTTGTATTTTTATTTTATGCACCATTTACATTTCATTCTATTTTTCATCTTTGCTCACTTGAGCATTTACTTTCTTGTCATTTTTATTTTGCTCACTTGAGCTTTTATTTTTTTTAAGACACTTAATAATCAACATGAACCATAAAACACTTTAATGATACTTGGACTATTTAGTTACTATCCTTGGCATTAGGGAGTATTGGACTTCTTGGACTTAGGATTAGAAGCCTTGGCCTATGTTGGTGACCTTGTGACCTTAATTGATATTTTGTCTGGAGTTCTTGAGGTTTATCTCAAGACATTGGGTTGTTTGTTTGTTTTGTGAGCAAGTTATTGTGATTAAATACTTTGTTTGTAATCTGGAATTTACCCATATACAATTGTTACTCTGCCCAATTTTTGCGAAGACTTAATACAGTTGAAGTTTGGTTCCCTCAAGAGGTCTAGTATCTTTCCTTGCTTGGATTCAATCCAAAGAATGGTAATTATATCTTGACTCATAATGCCAAGTATTGTATTCTTGTTGGTTAGATGGTTCTTCTCCCTAGCTTTTACCTCATGCTTTAGGATAGTCTCTTCTTCTCCTCCTATCTTCTTCAATTTCAAAAATCTTCTCTCTCCTTTTGTAAACTCTTCTTGTTTTAAACTTGAACCACTTTCATAATATACTTGGACCTAGGTCCATGCATTTTAAAAACCTTTTCATAAATAAATTTCAATCAACTTAAATAATACCTTGACATTTTTTGTGAGAAGACTAAAAGTCAATCAATCTCATTTCAAACCATTTTGCCACTTTGTCTTTTTTTACTTTAAAAACGTTTCTCAAAAGATTGGACTCTTGTCAATCCTTATAGGGATGCAAACACTATACTTCTATAATATATAGTGAAGTGAGATATTTTCCACTTCGGTGTTGAGTGAGGCATTGTTAATTTTAAAATACAACCATATCCTCCACTTTGAGATGATGCAAATTCTCCTTTCTCATGATTGTGGGTAGTAAGTATGTTTTCCATATTGACAATGACGATGATGTCTTATCTCATAAAATTAACCAACACACTTGTGTTTTAAATTTTTTTAAAGGTGAACTACGTGTACCCTGATCCCCTATTGCACGAGTGGTGGTACATAGTCACTAAAGGTTCGAAACCGCGGCGGGTGCAAAAATCATAAAAAGTACCTCTTTTCTCACCTCCACCATCTATTTTTTTTATACAACATTTTATAGCCAAAATATACAGATTTACAAAGAGGTTCCTGCAGAGTATCGTAGATGTTTAGGGTGCTAATACCTTCCCTTTGCATAACCAACCCCCTTACCTAGAATCTTTCCCCCTCTTTTGGGTTATTCGCTCTTGTCCCATTCCTTTGGAAACAATAAAGCGCAGTGGCGATTTTTATTTTGATCTGTATAAGTCTAGTCAATCTAATGGCTTAGTCTTAAATATTTCTACCGTTACAAGTTGATTTTCAGTCATCTGAGCAATTGACTGAGTAAATTTGTGGTGCAAGACTTGAAACTTGGTATGAGCATTCTTGAAGACCTATAATGAACCATGAAAGTCACTTGAGGCATTAAAAGTCCAATTATCCTTGATAAAACCAAAACCCTAATTTGTGGGCTCAGTGCTTAAGAGTTGAGCTTGTCTGGTCAACTCTTTGAGAATCGTTGAGCATTTCAGATATTTTGTGAGAAATGTCTTGAAGATAAATGAGGGTAAAAGCTTTTACTATAATGCCACTAGGGCGTATAGGAGTTCCCGGGTATTTGAGCTTCATGAGAGTGCTTCTTGGTATGATATTTAAAGCATATCCATTGTCTATCAGCACATTGGACAAAGAGTCATTCTTACAATTCATAGATTTATACAGAGCCAGTTTATGGCTTCTCCCTTCATCGTGAAATTACTCATCACAAATACTCAGATTGTTACAAGATGTAATATTCCCCACAACACCATTGAACTGATCCAGAGACACATCCCTTTCAACAAAATCCTGATCCAACACCCTCATCAAAGATTCGCGGTGATTAGAAGAGTTCATAAACAAGGCTAAAATGGAAATCTTAGATGAAGTTTGCAATAACTTATCCACAATCTTGTAATCACTCATCTTGATGATTTTCAACAGATCATCAACATCCTTTTCCAAGGCGGCGCCACTAGATTCTCCTACCACTTCTTAGGTTCAGCATTCTCAATAACCTTCTTACCAGAATTAATATCGCCTCAAAAGGTAGGGGCGAAGACACGACCTCTATGAGTTACCAGACTAGCTTCAGAAATATTCTCGACATGGGACAAAGGTTAGATAGGAATTTCCACACCATCTTCTAGGATAGTTGCTTTGTACTTATAAGGCACAACTTTATCTGATTCATATGGGATAGGACCAGGATGATAGATAACTTGGGATAAATAACAGGTTTGTTGCAGTATGTAATTTCTACAGAAGCTAGAACACCAAAATATGGTACAATGACATTTACTCATGCCTCTTCAGCATATTCATGAAACATACCATTGTCGAAAGAAAATAATTCATCAACAGAAACATACTCATCATCAGACATTGCCTCAACAAGGTAGTTTTGAACCATGTTAACTCCATTATAATCATCTATGTTTCTTGTGACTATAATAATACCTTTGTCTAATAGCAGTTGAATACCTCTTCTCACAATAGAACAACCACAGGAATCTCTATAGCAAATTTGACAGGAACCATAATGATGTATCTCCTGACCATCCATATAACAAAAATTAGCATGCAACTGCACTAGATCATCATCCATATAATTCACATCAAAAATCCGGAATTCACTGGGACATCCATAAACCATATTCACACCATTCTCATATTCTGTCTTTGGCCTAATGATATGGATAAGGCCTTGATCCAACATCTCTTATAAGTCACCTTCTACCACAGAACAACCGCGAGTGTTTTCTCTATATACCCTGCAGGCTTTATGGTCATGCTTACAGTGACTGTATTGATATAACAAAGCATGCATCTTCACTAAATTTCCTCTTAACATGTTTATGTCAAAGATTCTGAATTCTCCTGGACAACTAGAAACCATATTCCAAGTACCTCCACCTCCATGCTTGGGTAGTGGATTAGCCTTCACATTGGGACCAATATCTTTAAAAGACAAGAGACCAGATCTTACCATCTTCTGCACTTCAGACTTCAAAAGATAACAATTTTCAATTCTATGCCCAGGGGCTCCTTGATGAAAAGCACAAGTCTGGTCAGCTTTATAATACCATGGAAAAGTTGCGAGTACAGCCGGAGGAGGCCTAGTTTTTATCGGGTTCTTCTGAATTAAATTTAGAAACAATCTTGTATAACTCATCGGGATAGAAACAAAAGCTTCTCTCCTATGACCTTTCCTTTGATTACCTTTTTGAGGTGCTTTATGATAGGCAACAATAGTCGGAGCTACATTGACGATTCGAGTTACTGAAGCAACATGTTGTTCACGTTGATGATGTTTTCTTAGAGGATTAGTCCTTTCTTGAACAACAACATTTGTCTCTCCTTCTTTCTTTCTAGAAAACTCGTATGACGATTTCTTTGTTTGACTAGAACCTTCATCTTTTGACATTCGTACTTCCCTGGCGGCTTCCTCTAGACAGACATCTATACATACCATCTAAGTGAAATCACTTAGTGAACTTGTAACCATTCTTTCATAGTAAAATGAACCAACGTTTGTTAGGAATACCTTAATCATTTATTTCTCTCCCATTGGGGGTACCACTTGGGAAGCAACCTCCCACCAATGATGCACATACTCTTCAAATGATTCCTTATCTCTCTTAGACATCGCTCTCAATTGGTCATGGTCAGGTGTTATAAACATGTTGTACTTATACTGCTTCACAAAAGCTTCACCCAAGTCATTGAATATATATATATATATATATATATATATATATATATATATATATATATATATATATATATATATATATATATATATATATATATATATATATATATATATATATATATATATATATATATATATATATATATATATATATATATATATATATATATATATATATATATATATATATATATATATATATATATATATATATATTTCTAATGTCCAATCCCATATACCATTTCAAGGCAGCACCAGTCAAACTGTCTTAGAAAAAATGAATAAGCAAGCGTTGGTCATCAGTATGAGTGGACATTCTCCTGATATACATCACCAGGTAATCACATGGGCAAGTGTTTCCCTTGTACTTCTCAAACTCTAGTACTTTAAATTTTACTAGCACTTTCACATTAGGAACTAACAAGAGGTCACTGACATTTTATCCGAATAACTCTTTTCCTCGGAGAGCCTTCACTTCTTTCAGCATTTCATTAAATTGATCCTTAAAGTCCTCCATTTGGTCATAAAAGTCCAAACTTTCACTTGGTGGAGGTGCAAAATGATAAACCTCATCATTAATAAAGGGACTTCATTCACTACAGGAGGTGCAACATGATGAATCTCATTATTAATAATAGGGATAGCATGCAACACAAGAGGTTCAGCATGATGAATCTCATTATTAATAACAGGGACATCATGCACCACATGAGGTGCAGAAACAACAACAGTTTAAACAAATGGAACAACTTGAGCAGCAGGATTATAACCTTCTGGTATGAAATTCTCAGGCATTCCCCATGAGTAAATGTGAGGCATACAATATTGAGTAGCATTAACTAGAGTAACAAAGATAGGAACTTATAGAACCTCTGAAATAATAGTTGTCCATTGTGGTTGAGTAGCATGAGGAGACATAGGAGGAGGAGGTGGTGGCTGATTTTGAGCAGCCACCAATGACTCTACCAAAGTAGTCAGATTAGCGATACCAGCTCTCAAGGCAGTAACTTCTTTGTGAAGCTTACAATTCTCTTGTTCAAGGTTTTCTGTCTTCCTTCTAGAATTAGCCCGAGTATTGTAGCAATGAGACAACTTGTCGACTGAACGAGGCAGAGAAACAAGTAAGACACCTAGGAAAGATAGAAATGAAAAAATATGTGCAAAATGATGCATGATATGCAATGCATATGATTTGATGTGTTTATTCAAGAAACTCAAATAATTATAAATAATTGCAAATATTGAGGGACTAACACATTTGGAAATGCTGAAAATCTCATTTTAATAATCTTTGGAATGGATTACAACTTTTAGTACAAGTTTCAATAATCCTAAGTACAAGGGAATAAATATGGAATTAAAAAATACTAAGTAGCCAAAACTAATGAAGATCTTTCCACACACTGACGTTTTCCCTTGAATCTTGCAATCTGAGCCTTCAACTGTTTGTTCTCTTTTGCATACTTGTTGGTGACTTGTTTCTATCCACCAGAATTGGAAAATAGGTGACCGGGACCTGGGTGAACTCTAGATGAAAATAAATACTCCTTCTTCTCCATCATCTCCACAGCATGACTCTCAAGAATCTCAATCAAGTCATCATTCTCTTTCAATTCTATTGAGTAGGACACCTCCAAAGTCTGGTACTTGTTCTTCCATGCTTCCTTCTCTTGCTGCATACTAACTAGGGCAAGCTGAAGTTCCTCCACATCATCTAAGAGAGGAGGAGTAGTCCTCATAAACATATCAGATATAGGTTCCTCGTGAGAATAAGGCATCTTCAACTGAATTTCCCTTGCTTGTACCCATCGAAGATGAAGCTCTAAGGAAACAGCTCCTCTTGGTCCCAAATCTTTTCTACCCTTCCTATGAATATGGCGCCAAGCCTTTTCAATATCTTCCTTAGCTGCCTTGTGATGTTCTCCTTCTTTGAGAAAAAACTACTCAGATGAATGTTATTTGGCTTGTCTTTCATTGGATATCCAACTTGACGACGTGCAAGAACAAGGTTATAATTAATTCCTCCCTTTGTACCAAGAGGAGACACATTGGGAAAAACACCACAACTATCAATAACTTTCATATCATAATAAGCCTGATGATACCAATAAATGTCAAAATGAGTGAGAGCCATAATCTTTGGTGCCCAACGTGGTTCCTTCTTGATATGCCAAAAAGCAACAGACTAAGGTAAGTGAGAAATAAAACACTAATATAACAACGGTGAGCAACAGATGATCATCCCATCTTGATGGAAATTCCTAAAATGGATGGAATAATAAGTATCTCTTAGAAGTGTATGGACTGGATTCCCGATCATAAAAATCCTAATAGCATTAACATCCACAAATTTATCGATGTTAGGAAACAAAAACAACCCATAAGCAAGAAAAGAAAATATAGACTCAAAAGCAGATGTACTCTTCATCTTGGAGAAGTAACGAGCTTTCTCCATTACAAACTGAGCAGGTAAACCTCTGATTCCTCCTTTGGTAGTCATGTTAGCCTCAATATTATACTTCCTCAAGTGATTTATTACGTAAATTTCATGAGATTTGGGCTCTCCTTCTAAGCCGTTGAAAGGAACACAATCAGTAATAGGTAAACCAAGTAAGTAAGAATAATCCTCCAATGTGGGCATCAGCTGATAATCAGGAAAAGTAAAACACTGGTATAACGGATCATAGAACCAGACCAATGTGGAAAGAATACACTGCTTCATCTTAAGCTTCATAAGAGGCACAATGGCTCCATACTTCTTCTGGAAATCTGTGGGACTCTCAATCTAAAGAATCAAACTCCTCAGTTCCTCTATCTTAGGATCCTTCAAACTATACATTCGAGTCTTTCTCCTTCTAAAATCCATGGTCAAAAGAGTACTTGAGATATTTGCAAAGGTCAACCTTAATTTCCTTGAAAAAATGTTTAAAAAAGTTCTCATGGGTGCATGAATGCATGATGATGCAACAATCACACACAAGATCACAAACATGGGGGTTCATAGGTTCGACGTCACAATCATGAAGTCAAAGGTACTACCCACAAGGTAAGGACTAATGGTTTATCACCTACCGAATAAGGTTCTAAGGAAATCCCAGAGTCTACATCCTTCCTTCAGATATTAACAACATCCCGATTAGCTAGTTAATTAGAAATATTCTCGGGAAAAACTCATCTAAGTGCAGCATCCCGTGACAACTACTTCCAGATTGCTCTGTTATAGTCTCTGCACTACACCTAAAAGGCCAAGATGGGTTAAGCGTTTTATGGCTTCTCAGCTTCATGGGCTCCCAGGTCGAAAGAAACACGTCTTTCCGATTGCTTGGTAAACAAATACTACAATTAAAGGGGGCTCCACTGAGTGGGGGATCTCATGTCTCCTTTTTCATAATTACTCCCTCAAAGTTAACATGACTATATCGCCCATCCTATCTTAAGTTTTCCCAAGTCAGGGTATAGGACTTATAAGAGATCACTAAGCACCCTGAAAGCCAGAAAAAATCCATACATACATATATACAACAAATAATAGCACATACACAGATAAACAAAGATAGGCTCAACCCACTTATAGATTTTGTATTTTCCCCAGTGAAGTCGCCAGTTTTCTGTAGCGATAGAAATATTGAGGCTAAGTCATTGGATTGACTTAACTCGTACATATCAAATAAAAATTGCCACCATGCATTATTGTTTCCAAAGGAAATGGGAAAGGAGCGAATAAACCCAAAAAAGAGGGGGGAGAATCTAGGTACAGGGGTTGGCTATGCAAAGGGAAGGTATTAGCACCCTAAAAATCTAAAGTACTTTGCGGGAACCTCTTTGAAAATATGTGTATTTTGACTATAAAAAGTGTATACAAAAAATAGATGGTGGAGATGAGAAAAGAAGTGGTTTTTACAATTTTTGCACCCACCGCGATTGCGAACCTTTAGTGCCTAAGTACAACCTTCCGTGCAATAGGGGATCAGGGTACTCGTAGTTCACCTCAAAAATTTAAAACACATATGTATTGGTTAATTTTAAGAGAAGATACATCATCGTCGTATCAGAGTGAAAAACATACTTACTACCCACACTTATGAGAAAAGAGCATTTGCGTCATCTCAAAGTGGAGGATATAACTTGGATTTAAAATACAACACTCAACACCCAAGTGGAAAATAGCTCTCTTGACTACATATCATAGAAGTATAATAGCTTGCATCACTACAAGAATCAACAAGAGTCTAATCTTTTGAGAAAAATTTTAAAGTAAAAAGCAAAAGTGGACAAAAATGGTTCGAATGAGATTAATGAATTTTAGTCTTTCAAAAAAAAGATGTCAAAGTATGGTTAAATTGATTAAAGTTTGATTAAGAAAATATTTTTTTTTTAAAATGCATGGACCTAAGTCCAAGTTTATTATGAAAGAGGATCAAGTTAGAAAACAAGAAGAGTTTTGAAAAGGAGGGAGAAGATTTTTGAAATTAAAGAAGATGGGAGGAGATGAAGGGACTATCCTAAAGCATAAGGTAAAAGCTAAGGAAAAGAGCGATCTAACAAACAAAAAGCCAACACTTGACATAAGAAGTCAATGAGGAATTCCCATCCTTTGGATTAAAACCAAGCAAGCAAAAAAAACTAAACCTCCGAAGAATACCAAGCTTCAGGTGAATTAAGAACCAAGCAAAGTCTTCATTGACAAAGATTTTCCAGAGTTACAATTGTATATAGAGGAATTCTCAATCACAAACAAAGAATGAAAATTAGAATAACCTGC
This sequence comes from Vicia faba, assembly GCA_948472305.1. Lineage (NCBI taxonomy): Eukaryota > Viridiplantae > Streptophyta > Magnoliopsida > Fabales > Fabaceae > Vicia > Vicia faba. The sequence continues at coordinate 40,631,502 of OX451735.1, forward strand.
ACATAGAAAAAGCTCAAACCTATGCCTTGGAGTAAACCCCAAGTAGTTCAGAAGATCTTCTCAAAAAAATCAACCAAAGGTTACAGAGTTCCAAGGTCTCATGGCTTCTAATCCTAAGTCTCAGGAATCCACAACTCCACAGTGCTAGGGATAATAACCAAGTAATCCAAATAACCTTAATAATTTTTAATGTCTAAGTTGATTATTAAGTATATTTACAAAGAAAAGGAAATAAAGCTCAAGGGAGCAAAGGTAAAAGGCGGAAAAAAAATGCTCAAGTGAGAAAAAGGCAAATAGCATGAGATGTAAATGCTAAAAAATAAATGGTACATAAAAGTAAAGACACAAAAGAAAGGCATAAAGTAAAGTTAACTGTTACTGAATTAGAAGTTAGGGTTCAAGTATAACAAAGGTTAGTTGAATGATCATCTCGAAGCTTGATTTTGAAAACTAATTAGAAGATTGATAAAACCAAATCCTCTCAACAACAAGTTTCATTAGCTATTTGTGAAGTGTATCTTTCATTTCAAGTACTCAAATCCAACACATAAGACCAACGATAATTGAAGATCGCACTTAGGCCAAAGTTGATGAAGGCTTGTTAGAGGATTAGTAAGATCAAAGCCTCCTAACAACAAGCTTCAAATGCTTTGAACAAAAATCAAATAATCAATTATACTTGGGCTTTCAAACATAAAGTTTGGGCCACGAATGATCATTTTTCGAATCGAGACAAATTTAGGGCTATGTTAAGCAATCGTAAGTGGACTTATGTAGAAGCCACGCCAATTTTGAGGCTAGTAAATAGCAATCTATGGACCATACATGTTAGATAAATGTTAGATCATTCTCCAAAAACATGTAACACAAGTAAAAATAAGAAAGAGATAAGATGAAGAGGAATAGAAATGATAGTGTAACCAGTGCCTCAGATGAAATTAGGGTTTCAAATATCATCAACATCATTCATCCATTTTGGTGGATTTGATTTTTCAACCTATCAACACCCAAGATCCAATGAGGTTGAGGAACTTTTCCCAAAGTAATACTTAAGTGTCCAAATCAGGACCAATCAAAAATAATAAAATATATTTAATATAAAAACAAAATTTAAATGACTTATAAAAAGGAAATAATTTGTAAAATACCCAATATGTATTAAAACACCAAATAAAAATCCTAAAAAAATATCATAGGTCAAACATGAGTCAACAAGTGGTGACAAAAAATTTTAGAATTTTTTAAAGTCAGAAACTATTTTTAAAATATAAAGAAATAAGCAAAATAAACTAAAATTTATAAAAATAAGTAAAATCAAAAATAAAAATAAAATCAGGTCACCAATATTTGTCAAGAGGCCATTGGATCCTTCCATAATTTTTTCAGAATTTTAAAACATTAAAAAGTATTTTTAAACAATTAAAACAAGTCAAATAAAGTAAAAAATCATAAAAAATACCAAATTAAAAAATAAAATTGTTAAAAAATAAAAATCAGAAAGACAAAAATCAAAAGTATTTTTGATAATTTTTCACAATTTTAGAAGTTAACATGACTTTTTATGAATTTTTAAAGTTTAAAACAATTAAACAAAAAATAAAAAATAAAATAATAAACCAAAAAAATATGGACCATTTGATCAATGTCAAAACGCGTTAGTAAGCAGATATGAGGGACCTGGCGCACTATGCATGTTATGGTCTTTATTGAAAAACACACCGGATCAATTATTTAAAAACAAATTTGAAAAAATTAGGTGGCGCGATATCATTGGTTGAAGAGAAGACATGTCATCGTCTTCAACTTCCAGCCACCTCTAATTCGTGATTCCATAAACAGTAAAATCAAGAGTTCAAATCAGTGTCATTCTCTTCGTCTCTTCAGGTCTATTCCAATGGTACCCTCGCGAAAAATTTATATAACATGTAGCTCTGATTTGAATAAAAACCAGAAGAAAAAATTTGAAAGGGGATTTGAAAACAGAAGCACCAAACTTAGTTATAGTTGAAAATGAACTATGCTATGAGCAACAGTGAACCAAGAGCTACATTGTAGCAAGAATTTTGAAGAGAATTAATGAAGAATTTTACCTGTAGAAATTTAACTTCAGAGCTCTGAAACTAGACTTTGTTAGCACGATTTGGGACAACTCAAGGCCTGATTCTTGTTGTGTTAGCTTCAAGGAAGTTCAAGGATGAAGACTGAACAAAGAAATTGGATTGAAAATAAGGAAAGGGTGAATTCGAAAACTCAGAAATGTGAGCTATGGAGAGAGTTTGACAGGCTGATTTTGGTTGTTCAAGCTTGAGGAAACGAGTGGAATAGGGTATATATTTATAAGAGAATTGAATGATGAAAATAATTGGAAGAAATAGTGAGATTTGGATGGAAATTTAGTGAACCTCAAAAATGAGAATAGTGTGACTTGCTTAGCATCAAAACTCACTTAACTCCTGTGTTTTTAATGCTTAAACAAGTCTGGGCAAGTTTGTTAAATATGTTTAAGTGAAAAACATGGAAAAAATTGGTCATTAGAAGGCACATTATGATAATCAAATTCTGACTTCAAGCAAAAACTCAGTTTCATGGAAGCAACTTCAAGAGCATGGGACACACAATGTAGGAGGCTTTATGGTCTCATTAATTTTGCATTGGAGAGATCTCGCAACAAACTTTACAATGTGCCAAGCAAGTTAGCATTTGGAGATGTTAGCACAAAGTTACATCATTTTGAAATTGGGAAAAACACACGAATATTTGAAACTTAAAAAATTTCTAAGTATAGAACTCAAAATGACCTATAATGTTCTTCAAAGTTACATGCTCTTCCACTCAAAATTTGATCTTGATCCTGGAAGATGAAATTAAGTAGACCCTTTGAATTGAATTTGGTAATTGAGATCACTCAAAAATCATAAAAATTGAAAGATTTATGGTCTTTGGAATATGATGAACAAATTTGGGGAAATTCAGAAAAGACGTATAATCTTTTCAATTCTTTAATGACTTTCCAAGCATTTTCAAGCCTAGCACCTTGAAACAAAGTTGTAGTAGACATCCAAAAGATTATTTTAGAAAAAGAATGAGCTCAAGGAGATAAAAAATGACCAAGTTATGATCATTTGAAGTCACACAAGAGAATTTGATATCCTTTTCAAAGGACTTGTAATCTTCTTCAACCATTAGTGATCTTCCATTCTATATTAGCCTTAGATCGTTGAAGAGAAGTTGTTAAGGACTCTTCAAACAATATAATGGATTTTGAATCAATCAAAAATCTCAAAAAATGAGTAACATATGGTTCTTTGAATTCAGCAAACCCTAGCTCATAGAGTGTCAAAGTAACTTGGAACCCCTTTACACTTTTAGTGATTTTTCTTACACAATTGGATCTTATCATGTGAAGAGAAGTTGTTTTATATGATAATAAGAACCCATAGAAAAAAGAACCAACTCAAAATATTGAAAATTGAGACAGTTATGCACTTGTGATCACTAAATCAAATACTTTCTCAATTAGGTCAAACTTGTTGAATCAACATTTAATCTTTTGAACTTTCTTTGCGAAATAAAGAATGGTGGATCACATTAGACCTTTAAATGATGTTGTATTGAAGCACACTCAAAAATGGATCTTAAGTATCAACGAAACTTGTTTAAGAAGGCATCTAAATAAACACATGAACATATGAATCTTATTAATGAATGACATTCTCTTTGAAGTAAGCTTGACCTTACATGAAATTGATAGTTTCTTTAAACCAAAGAATTGTGATGTCATCATCATAGCCTTGAAGCTAAAACTCGTGGATTTCATTGAACAACCATTTTACTGAGGACTACACCTCAAAACCCTAGGTTAGACGGTGAGATGGATGCAATTGTGTCATCACCTACAATATGAACATCCAAAGAAACATATATACATATTTTGATGTTAGTTAAGAATTAATCAACATAACATGCACATGTACAAGATACACAACTCAAGTTGATTGGTGATTTTTGTACCCGAAAATTTCCATCCCATTTTTCAAGATACCTCCTCATCCTCCTAGGGTTCTCAATTGCTCAAGACTACTCATGGGTTGGCCAGATAAACTCTCCTCCTAAGTAGTTGAGCTACAACTAGGGTTTTGCTTATTTTAAGGAAATTTTGAATTCTAATGCCTCAAGTGGATTTCCTAGTTTCTCATATGTCTCAGAGAATACTCGTGCCAAATTTTAAGCCTTGCAGCATAACTTTTCTCAGTTAATTAGTCAGATGATTGAAAATCAATTGTATTGGGCAAAAAGTCAACTTTGACCAATTTACAGTCAAACTTCAATATTTTTGGTCAACATCAACATTTTGAAGTCACATTCATCATTTTATCAATGGTTGATCATGATTCATCAAGAAAACTCAAAATTCATCAAAAGTCAAAAGTTACTAAATTAGGGTTTTTTAAAGAGAAGTCAACTAAACTTTGACCAAGCATAACTTTAACATACCATATCAAAATATTCTCAACCAAATACCTTTTTGAATGAAATTCAATTCTCTATAACTTTGTTTCTCTAATCTCAAGGCCGTAAATGCTTCATTTGAGAGATATGGGCCAAAACATTACATGTCATTTTAAAAGTCAACAAAAAGACACTTTTTGTTAAAGCAATTTACGTCAAGATAAAGGCTTCAAATGAAAAAGATTACCAACATGAAAGTTGTAGGGGGCATCTTGAGGTTTCCCAAAAGTCAAAGATCACGTTCATATGACAAAAATTGAGAGAGTTATGATTGGTACAAGTTGGGTAATTTTGAGAAAATGCATGAAATCCAATTTGAGCAAACTTGAACTTTTGGGCTAATGGGCTTATCTTTTAAGGTCCAAACGTGTTATTGACCTCATAATGGACCTCTAAATCCATTTGTGTGCCATTTAAATTTTTAATTAATTTATTTTGATTTTTATTGATTTAAATTCAAAATTAAATCAAATAAATATTAAGTCGAGGTATAAGGCATAAAAAGCTTTTGATTCTGATCTTTTGGAGACCCGAGATCACATTACAAACTGTGTGGAGTTATTCTTGAAACTAATCTTTATGCTTTTGTCTTATTCCAATCTATTTTCAACCAAAATCAAAGATATGATTTCCAAGATGTCCAAGACCATCTTTTAACCTAATCTCTTCCTATATATATACTCATCATATTCAGACAAGGGGACATGAAAAAAGCTACTCAAGAACACTCTCTCAAAATGTCAAATTTTGTCAAAATAGGGAAAATTGAAATCCATCATACAACCATCCTCAAGGCCAACCATCCATTCAAATCGATTCCCGAGGTGCCGTAGAGTAAGTTAGGATCGTTCTTGATGATCAAAGAAGCCTAAAATGTGCATTCCATACATCACTAGTTACATGTTTTTCATGAATTTCATATTTTGATTTTTACAATGCTTTGACTGAAACTAAGGATTCTAACGTGTTTTTGAGACAAAACAATGCAGGTTTGATCCCTTGCATGAGACCCGTAACGCCAGGATAGCCCATCACTATTCTTAAACTGATTTTTATTGCTTTACTTGTATCTCTTCGTACAGGATGAATTAGCAAAAACTAAGGCCACCACTGGATTCATAAGGGTCGATTTAGGGGGGTAGGGTCCTTCTTGTTCAGTAATGTGCATTCTTTTTGCAGGTTAACAAAAGCACCTCACCAAAGAAGACAACCGGGGCTAGGGCTTCAGCGCCTCTCCAATCCTTTTTTTAAATTATGTTTAACTTGTTTCATTTTATAAATGGAGGAGAGCGTAGCACCGCTGGTCAAGGCGAAGGTTTGTGAATGTATGGGTGTGGGTTCGATCCCTGGGTTTGCAACATTTTTTTGTTATTTTCCACCTAACACGCGAATTCCAAATATAATATGCAGCGCCTATTCTCCAGACACAAACAAGCGCATGGCTTAGTTGCACGCAAGGAAATATGAATCCAGGAGGGCGTGGGTTCAACATCCACCCATGCATTCTTTTTCCTTATTTTGTTTAACTTAATTTTCTTTTCTTTTTCTCTTTACTAACCCTAATTTAAATTAATCAATTTTCAAATTAACTTAATTTTTTCCTTAATACTAATAAATTAGGTTTAGGGTTTAATTAATATTTAATTTTTATAATTAATTAATTAATTAACTTTTTCTTAAATATTAAAATCAATTAGAATTTAGGTTTGATTAATTATTTTTCCACAAAAAGTCACAAAAACTTTTTTTACATTCTTTTTCCTATTTTCTTATTATTTTATTTATTTAAATTCATAGAAAAATGTATAGGTCACATTCCCTATGTAGTAGTGTATATTTATTTTCCGCGGTTTTTCCTAATTATGTAACTGCTCATATAATGTAATAGCGTAGGTTTATTTTCCCGCAAGTTTTTACTTAGGTACCTCTCCCAAAGCCATGTAATAGCTTAGGACTTTACCTTCTGCACTTATATTTTTATCCAATTGCTAGTAATTAGGGTTTGTATGGCAAGACTAAAAACAACCCAAAAAATCCTAATTCTCAAGATAAATAACTGAAAACAAACACTTCGCAGACTTCAACCTTTAGGGTAACCTCTCTTGTTGTCTTAAAAATATTGTCATGTCCCTTGAAAGTGGGGATACTTTAGCAAAAGACCCTCGATCAAATCATCATAGTCCCTAGGATACAAAGATCATAGTCCCTCGATGTCCCTCAAAGTGCCTACGAAAAATGATATAGTCCCTACGAATAATATGATGATAGTCCCTTCGAATTGCTAAGGTATCCTTACATGGTGCCTTTGATGACCATACGATGATCCTACGCTTGTCCCTTCACATCCAATTGATAGGGATACCTACTCACTAATGGCATAGATAGTACTATCTCTAAAGGAGAAGGAAAATAATAAGAAAGACTTTAGTGGGTAAAAAACTCTTAATTCCTTGCTTACAAACAAAACATTTTTCTCATATCACACTTTAAAAACAACAAATATTTTCAAAAACACTTTGCATACATTCTTAAGGACTGATACAAGAATTATTACAAAGTCGGCCTTACATTGGCGATTTCAAAATATTTTCAAACAAATCACACACAAAACTGGCGACTCTGTTGGGGACTACTATTTAAAAGAGAGGGGTTTCCTTAGATTTTAAGATCACTTTACTTTCTTTAATTGTATGCTTTGCTTGGTCTATTTTAAGGGGTTTGTTTGAATTTATTTGCTTTTAAGATCCTACACCGGGATCTAGGGATACCTTAGGTAAGTAGCAATAGATCCTAAAGGTTGTATGGCGTAGACCGATATGGATAATATGATGGCTACGTTACTGTTACACTTTGGTTTGTACTAATGTTCCTTGAGTCAGTCAAGGATAACATTAGGGTTTCGCATGGTGTCATTAGCACTAACTGACTACATGGATCTGAATAGGGAAAGCCCCAAAGATGACTTTCCGCTTCTGCATAATGATGTTCTGGTTGACAACACCGCTCAACATAAAGTATTTTCCTTCATGGATGGTTTCTCTGGTTATAATCGAATCAAGATGGCACCTGAAGACATGGAGAAGACTACCTTTGTCACACAATGGGGCACTTTCTATTACAAAGTTATGCCTTTTGGTTTGAAAAACACCGGCGCAACATATCAGTGTGCTATGGTAGATTTGTTCCATGACATGATCCATCACGAGATAGAGGTTTACGTTGATGACATGATAGCCAAGTCTCAGGCTGAAGCAGAACATCTCGACCACCTGCACAAGCTGTTTGAGAGGTTGAAGAAATACAAGTTAAGGATGAATCCAAACAAGTGCACCTTTGGTGTAAGATCCGGTAAACTCCTAGGTTTCATCATCAGTGGTAAAGGTATTGAAACTGATCCCGCCATGGTTAAATCCATTCAAGAAATGTCAGCTCCCCATAATGAGAAGGAAATCAGAGGTTTTTTCAGATGATTGAACTGCATTGCCAAATTTATTTCCCATTTGCCCGCTACTTGTGAGCCAATCTTCAAGTTATTGAAGAAAGATCAAGTAGTGAATTTGAACGAAGATTGTCAGATAGCCTTTGACAAAATCAAGGAATACCTCCAGGAACCTCCAATTGTGATGCCACCGATTGAAGGAAGACCCCTTATCATGTACTTAATAGTGTTTAGAGAACTCAATAGGGTGTGTATTGGGGTAACACGACGAGTTTGGTCGAAAAGAGCATGCAATATACTACCTTAGCAAAAATTTCACCGACTGTGAAATAAGATACTCACTGCTCGAGAGAACTTGATGTGATTTGGCATGGGCTGCTCGTTGACTAAGACAGTATATGCTGACTCATACTACTTTGTTAATCTCTAAGATGGATCCGATAAAATATATATTAGAGAAACCGACTCTCTCCGGAAGAATATCGAGAAGATCTTGCAGAAGATGATAGTGACACACAAAGATTGGCATGAGATGTTACCATTTGCTCTTCATGGTTATCTCACTTTAGTACGTACATCAATTGGAGCAACCTCGTTCTCTCTAGTCGGTATGGAGGTTGTTTTACCTATTGAACTCCAGATTCCTTCCCTAAGGATTATGAAAGACGCAGGTTTAGATAAATTTGAATGGACTATTACTAGACTGGACCAAATAAATTTGATCGATGAAAAAAGGCTTGCAGGTGTTTGTCATGGTCAGATGTATCAGAAACGCATGATCAAAGCCTTTAGACAGGAAAGACAAACATCGGGTATACCAGGCTGGTGATTTGGTAATAAAGCGCATTATCCTACCACAAGGTGATCCCAGGGGAAAATGGACTCCCACATACGAAGGGACATTTGTGATCAAAAAGATATTTTCTGGTGGTGCTATGAGACTTACTACCATGGACGGTGAAGATTTTCCACACCATGTGAACACGGACATAGTTAAAAAGTACTACGCATAAAAGAGACTTACTAGGTTGACAGGCCTAGGAAAAAGTAAGGGCATTCTGGCAAACCAAAAGGGTTCGGGAAAAATTAGGGATATATATAAAAAAATTGTACATCTGGCAAGTCGAAAACCTGAAAAGGCAGCTTTGGCAAAAAAGGATATCCCAATGGATTGAAAAATCGAAAGGGTAGTCCAGGAAAAAGTTAGGGATTAAAGCGTACGACTATGTCTTGTTGGATAACCCATCAACTTACATCCAACTTCATTACTGGCGTCAAGTTCAAACGGTATAAAATAATTCAATCATCTTCTTCCAACAGCAAGTGATGAGATGCTTGAAGACATAGGGGCAATAGCATAGTTGAAACTTGATGAGATCATTTCCACATAGCTATTTTTCCTTATTTTTCTTTGTACCCTTTCTTTATTCTTACGACGATTTCCTCTTACTAGGATTTATGTCTCTATGTATAAAATTGCCTGCTTATAGGCAAACTTTTAGAATAAATGCAATTAGATTTCAAAGTTCAAATTTTGTTACTTTCTCTGTTTTGTTTGCAAAAACGTCCAATGATTACATTGAATGAACATATGCATTTGAACATGATTATTGTTAACAAAATATATGCATAAAAACATGGTTAGAATTTACTAAAGACTCTAGGAGTTGGGATAATGTTCAAGAAGGGGGGGGGGTTGAATTGTAAAACGAAATCTAAAGCAAATGACAAGATATTTTTATCCTGGTTCGTTTGATCTCAAACTACTCCAGTCCACCCGTCAAGGTGATTTCGCCTCTCTCCAACGAGGTCTTAATTCACTATATTCAACTGAATATTACAGACTGCTTTAACAACTGCTAAAGCCTTCTTGATTCAAACCACAACCCGGTTTGTCAAGGCAACACTTTCTTACAAAGGTATAAAACAATGTGTGTGAATGTTTTCTACAAAACTTTATCACAACTGTGATGTATACACAAAATGAAGCTTAGAAACTAGATTGCTAAACAATAATGAAGTATCAGAGTTTGTGGTTTAGCAAAACTGTTAGAGTGAAGATTAAGGTTCAGCTTTGTGCGTGTAGAGAGTTGGAGAGCATTAGCCATTATAATCTTCAAAGCCTTGTTTATATAGCACTTGAAAAGATGAACGTTGAATGCAATATTCTTGATTCAATGCTAATAACAAGCTTTCCTTTTTGAGCAGATCTTGTCTGGAATGAGGCCGTTGGAATTTATTAGCGTTCAATGCACAGTACCGTTGCTTCTTCAATGCACGTTCTGGCTTGGCTCATTCTGATTCTGCTTCGCTGCTGATGAACTATTGTGTTTCTGTATCAGAGTGTTTACGCGCAGTTCTGTTCATCAAGCTTCAGCATGTACGTGAGTTGATTATCTGATCTTGACGTTCTGATGTAGCAACTTCTGATGCTGGTGTATGAAATCAAATTCTGATGCTGAAATAAACGTGATCTTGCTTATGTCAATCAGAGTATCTGCAAGTCAGAACATAATAATTTTAGGCAGCATATAGTTCATTCATGAAACTTATAAATACTATATCTTTTCACTTTGTTATCATCAAAACTTAAATATAGGGTAGTAGATTCAAACATTGTTCTAACAATCTCCCCCTTTTTGATGATGACAAAAACTAGATATTTTAAATGAAAAATAACGTGAAAAGGTATCTGGAAAATGTATCAGAGTAAGAAGTAAAAGAATAAGGAGTAAGGAAATACTCCCCCTGAGTTTATTACTTCCCTTTGATTATACGTGTTCTTCAGGATTAGATCTTTTTCTTTCTTTGAACATCAGAGAGCAGAGCTTCAGAGCTTTTCTTATCAGAGCTTTGCTTTGGATCAGAGTGTTAGGACGATCAGAACTTCATATCGATCAGAGCAACATTGATCAGAGCTTCTACATTTTGATCAGAGCTTCTAGTCTTCAGAGTGTCCAGGAGCTTCCTTGTGCCTGTAGACTTTAAACAAAACAGAAAAAAACTTTCAAGTAATAGAGTTAGAATGTTTGAGAATTTCTGTCTAGTTAGCCGTTATTGATTTAAATATCATTCTTGTTCTCCCCCTTTTTGTCAGCAATCAAAAAGTGTTGGTGATGTGCTAAAACAATTTAGATCAGAAAAACAAATTATATTAAAATAGTTCAGAATCAGAGGAAGAAAATATTACCAAACATAATCAAAACAGTACATCAGAAAATGAAGAGAACATGAAAAAAAGTTAGGCATGAAAAAGATTTAAGGTTGAGGGGGCATGCGTGAGAACAGGCTCTCCAGCATCGCTTGAATCATGATTGCCATTTAAAAGAATGATTACTTTTCATTAAATGCTTGCTGATTTTGGGGGATTTGAGAAAGATACTTAAAAACGGTTACCAGACATGTGTCTCAATGCACCCAATCAGCGTTTTTCCTTCTCAGAAGCGTGCACGCGTTCTGCTTCAGAGATTTGCTGATGATTGGATGACACTTGTTTGATGTAGTGATCAACACGTCTGTCTTTGAGATTAGACTCTCAGATCTTTAGACTTGCATCTGATACAATCTGCATGTTCTATCTTTCTGAAAGGAGATTGATCAGAAGTTCACAGTAAAATAATTACATTCTGAAGGTAAAAATATGGAATTAAAGCATTTTCACTCTGGGCATACTTTCATGCTGAGATGTTTCAGAATGAAATTGAACCTATCTTCTGAAAGGGGTTTAGTAAAGATATCAGCCCATTGATGGTCTGTATCTATAAATTTTAAGTTTAAAATACCTTTCTGAATATAGTCCCTAATGAAATGATGTTTTATTTCTATATGCTTAGCTCTAGAATGTAAAATAGGATTCTTACTTAAGCAAATAGCAGAAGTATTATCACAAAGTATAGAAATGTTACTCTCAAAAATCTGGAAGTCTTCAAGCTGACTTTTCATCCAGAGCATTTGTGTGCTACATCCTGCTGCTGCTATGTACTCAGCTTCTGCTGTTGACAGAGCAATTGTTGATTGCCTTTTGCTGGACCAAGAGATCAGATTCTCTCCCAGAAACTGGCAGCTTCCAGAAGTACTTTTGCGTTCCACTCTGTCTCCAGCAAAATCAGCATCACAGTAGCCTACTAAGCTGTAATCACTAGATTTTCTATAAAACAAACCCAGATTAGTAGTACCTTTCAGATACTTGAAAAATCGCTTAACAGCTGTTAAGTGAGATTCTCTAGGATCTGATTGGAATCTAGCACAGATACAAACGCTGAATAATATGTCAGGTCTTGAAGCAGTCAGATAGAGGAGAGAACCAATCATACCTCTGCAGACTTTCTGTTCTACACTTTTGCTTACCTCTTCTCTTTCCAGAATGCACGTGGGATGCATTGGAATCTTTGATGGCTTACATTCTGAGAGGTCAAATTTCTTCAGAAGATCTCTGATGTATTTGCTCTGATGAATGTAAGTTCCTTCTGGAGTTTGATTGATCTGAATTCCTAGAAAGAATTTCAGTTCCCCCATGAGGCTCATCTCAAATTCTGCCTGCATACACTTAGCAAATTTTCTTCCAAGAGAAGGATTAGTAGAACCAAAAATAATATCATCAACATAAATTTGACAGACTAAGATGTCACTCTTAACTGTTTTACAGAATAGAGTAGTGTCCACTTTCCCTCTGGTGAATTCATTTTCAAGCAGAAAGTTACTTAGCCTTTCATACCAAGCTCTGGGAGCTTGTTTCAGACCATACAGTGACTTCTTTAGTTTGAAAACATGTTCTGGATGTTTTGTATTTTCAAAACCTGGGGGTTGGTGAACATAAACTTCTTCTTCTATATAACCATTTAAGAATGCACTTTTGACATCCATCTGATACAGAGTGATGCCTCTATTAACAGCAAATGAAATTAAAAGTCTGATAGATTCTAACCTGGCGACTGGGGCAAAGGTTTCTGTATAGTCTATCCCCTCTTGCTGACTATAACCTTGTGCAACCAGTCGTGCCTTGTTTCTGATGACTTCACCTTGTTCATTTAGCTTGTTTCTGAACATCCATCTTGTTCCAATGACGTTGAATCCTTTTGGTCTGGGAACGAGATCCCATACGTCGTTTCTGGTGAATTGATTCAGCTCTTCTTGCATTGCCAGAATCCAGTCATTATCCAGAAGTGCTTCATCAATAGAAGAAGGTTCAATCAGAGACACAAGTCCCATAAGAGTTTCTTCAGAGTTTCTGAAGCTTGCTCTTGTTCTGATTGGATCTTCCTTTCTTCCTAGGATAGTCTCTTCTGGGTGATCCAAGCTGCTTCTGGGTAATCTCTTCTGAGGTTGATCAGCAGCTGTTGAAGGATTTTTAGCAGTGCTCCTTTCAGACGTTGAAGGAATGTCTGTGTTGAGAGCTTCTGATGACTTGTCCTCAGAACCTGCAAATTCAATTTCTATACCTGCAAAATTTTCATTCTGCTTTGACTTTTCAGAGTCAAGCTTATCATCAAAATGAACACTGATTGATTCTTCCACAATCTGTGTTTCTGTATTGTATACTCTGTACCCTCTTGAGCGTTCAGAGTATCCTAACATAATACACTTCTGTGCCTTAGAATCAAACTTGTTCAAATAATTCTTTGTATTTAATATAAAGCAAGTACATCCAAATGGATGAAAATACGAAATGTTGGGCTTTCTGTTCTTCCACAATTCATATGGAGTCTTTTCCAGAATAGGTCTTATTGAGATTCTATTCTGAATGTAGCACGCTGTGTTTATTGCCTCTGCCCAGAAAGTCTTAGCAACGTTTGTCTCATTGATCATGGTTCTGGCCATTTCTTGCAATGTTCTGTTCTTTCGTTCTACAACTCCATTTTGTTGGGGAGTTCTAGGACAAGAGAAATCATGCAGAATGCCTTTGTCATTTAAGAATGACTCAAAATCTTTATTTTCAAATTCTCCACCATGATCACTTCTGACTTTAACGATTCTAAGATCTTTTTCATTCTGAACTTGGTTACAGAAGGTAACAAACACAGAATGTGACTCGTCCTTGTGTCTTAAGAACTTTACCCATGTCCATCTGCTATAGTCATCTACGATTACTAACCCATACTTCTTACCACTGACTGAAGCAGTTTTAACTGGTCCAAATAAGTCAATGTGCAGAAGTTCTAATGGCTTAGAGGTAGAAACAACATTTTTGGATTTAAAAGAAGGTTTTGCAAATTTGCCTTTCTGACATGCTTCACACAGAGCATCTGAATTGAACTTCAAATTAGGAAGTCCTCTGACCAGATTGAGTTTGTTAATCTGAGATATTCTTCTCATACTAACATGCCCCAATCTTCTGTGCCAGATCCACTGCTCGTTGTTAACAGACAGAAGACATTTTACATTCTGACTCTTTAGTTCAGAAAGTTTGATTTTGTAAATGTTGTTTTTCCTCTTACCATTAAACAGGATAGTCCCATCTTTCTGACTAACAGCTTTACATGATTTTTGATTAAAGATTATATCATAACCGTTATCACTTAATTGACTTATGGATAACAGATTATGCATCAATCCATCTACTAGCAGAACATTATTAATAGAGGGAAGATTTCCATTACCTACAGTTCCAGAGCCAATTATCTTTCCCCTCTGATTGCCTCCAAAGCCAACGTGGCCTCCAGGCTTAAGTTCCAGGCTTTGGAACATATGCCTTCTTCCCGTCATGTGTCGTGAGCAGCCAGAGTCCAGGTACCATGACTGGTGTTTCTGACTTGCTGCTAAAGATATCTGCAACATGTATTATTTTATCCTTAGGTACCCAGATTTTCTTGGGTCCTGACTTGTTAGTTTTACCAAAACTCTGGTTGAATTTTGGTTTCACAGAGTGCTTACTGCTAGTATATTTGATGTCATGTGTGTGACCATACACAAAGTGTGAATTTAGAGGAGTGTGTTTAATGGTTAAATCCATGACATTCTTTGGTGTAGGAACCTTACCTTGGTATCCTATTCCTTTCCTGCCGTTTCTGCTAACTCCATAGATCATTGAAGCCATTCTGCTTCTATCTATGCTTTTAGCAAGGAACTTCTGGAAACTGTGATCATACTCCTTGATGATCTCATCAGCGTTGCTGGGAGTTTCAGAAATTGGTTCCTTCTGAGAGTTTTGTAAAGAGTTTTCTAATTTTGAAATTTTATCTCTCAGCTCAGAGTTTTCCAATTTGAGACTCTCAGACTTATTAGAGTCAGATTCAAGATTCCTTTTCAGGTCTCTGAATTTAGCTCTAATCTGCTGATAGCGTTCCAGAATTTCATTGAGGCTTTCAGCAAGTTCAGCCTTTGTAAAATTAACAGCGAAGTTAGGAAATACCTCTTCTGTGTCTGATTCTGAGTCTGATTCAGAAGCTTCACTATCTTCTGAGATGTTAGCCATGAGCGCTATGTTTTCCCTTTCATCATCTGATTCTTAGTCAGCTTCAGACGAGTCAGAGTCATCCCATGTGGCCATGAGACTTTTCTTCTTCTTTCTTCCAAACTTCTTTTTGGGCTTTTCCCTCTGAAGCTTTGGACAGTCACTCTTGTAATGTCCTTGCTCATTGCACTCATAGCAGATGATGTCTTTTGTGTTTGGCTTCTTGCTACTGGAGGAGCCTTCAGATCTTCTGTATCCAGAGGAAGAATCTGTTCTTCTATATCTGGAAGAAGACTCGTTCTGATCAGATCTTCTGGGATTCCTGAACTTCCTTTGTCTTTGCTTCCACGGTTGATTTACTCTTCTGGAGAGAAGGGAAAGTTCGTCTTCTTCTGATGAGGATCCATCAGATGTTTCTTCAACTGCCTGCAAAACTTTAGACTCAGATTTTCTGTTAGATTTTAAAGCTAAAGGCTTACCTTGCTTCTGAGGCTCGTCAGCTTCTAGCTCTATCTCATGACTTCTGAGGGAGCTTATAAGTTCCTCCAGAGTGATTTTGTTGAGATCTTTAGCTAGCTTCAGAGCAGTAACCATAGGCCTCCACTGCTTGGGTAAACTTATGATTATCTTCTTGACATGATCAGCAGTAGAGTATCCTTTGTCCAGAACTTTGAGACCAGCTACCAGAATCTGGAATCTAGAGAACATAGTTTCAATGGATTCAGATTCTTCCATTTTGAACGCCTCATACTTCTGAATGAGCGCCAGAGCTTTTGTTTCTTTGACCTGAACGTTGCCCTCGTGCGTCATTCTGAGAGAATCAAAGATATTTTTTGCTGTGTCTCTGTTGGAGATCTTTTCATACTCAGTATAGGAGATGGCACTGAGGAGGATGGTTCTGGCCTTATGGTGATTCTTGAAATCACGCTTTTGTTGATCAGTCATTGATTTTCTATCAATCTTCTGACCACTTGCATTCACAGGGTGCGTGTATCCATCTGTCACCATATCCCACAGATCAGCATCATGTGCTAGAAAGAAGCTTTCAATTCTGTCTTTCCAGTAATCAAAGTTTTCTCCATCAAAGACTGGAGGTTTGCCACTGAATCTGTCTCTGTCCTCATTGTTGTCATTGCTGAAGTGAGAATTGTTTCCTGCCATTGTGTTTTTCTGACGCTGGATCTTGTACTGACACGGTTAAGTGTTTTAGCTCAGAACCAGGCGCTCTGATACCAATTGAAGGGGTGAAAAACACAAGAAGGGGGGGTTGAATTGTAAAACGAAATCTAAAGCAAATGACAAGATATTTTTATCCTGGTTCGTTTGATCTCAAACTACTCCAGTCCACCCGTCAAGGTGATTTCGCCTCTCTCCAACGAGGTCTTAATTCACTATATTCAACTGAATATTACAGACTGCTTTAACAACTGCTAAAGCCTTCTTGATTCAAACCACAACCCGGTTTGTCAAGGCAACACTTTCTTACAAAGGTATAAAACAATGTGTGTGAATGTTTTCTACAAAACTTTATCACAACTGTGATGTATACACAAAATGAAGCTTAGAAACTAGATTGCTAAACAATAATGAAGTATCAGAGTTTGTGGTTTAGCAAAACTGTTAGAGTGAAGATTAAGGTTCAGCTTTGTGCGTGTAGAGAGTTGGAGAGCATTAGCCATTATAATCTTCAAAGCCTTGTTTATATAGCACTTGAAAAGATGAACGTTGAATGCAATATTCTTGATTCAATGCTAATAACAAGCTTTCCTTTTTGAGCAGATCTTGTCTGGAATGAGGCCGTTGGAATTTATTAGCGTTCAATGCACAGTACCGTTGCTTCTTCAATGCACGTTCTGGCTTGGCTCATTCTGATTCTGCTTCGCTGCTGATGAACTATTGTGTTTCTGTATCAGAGTGTTTACGCGCAGTTCTGTTCATCAAGCTTCAGCATGTACGTGAGTTGATTATCTGATCTTGACGTTCTGATGTAGCAACTTCTGATGCTGGTGTATGAAATCAAATTCTGATGCTGAAATAAACGTGATCTTGCTTATGTCAATCAGAGTATCTGCAAGTCAGAACATAATAATTTTAGGCAGCATATAGTTCATTCATGAAACTTATAAATACTATATCTTTTCACTTTGTTATCATCAAAACTTAAATATAGGGTAGTAGATTCAAACATTGTTCTAACATTATTTCCCCAACGGAGTTTATTTCTCCGATATTGCAATTCCCCGACATGATTATTTTTCACAGCCAGATGTCATTTAACTTTGTCCTCCCCAGAAGAGTTGACATCCATATCTGGAACTTGGTGAGACAGCACGTCAAAGGATTATCCATTTCTTTTGTCTCTAGTCAGGGTACATAAGAATCAAATCCTTGAAAAGAATGATGAACGACCAATTTTCCTGGAATTCTTCTATCCCTGAGTAAAAATCGAACGTCCCTAGTGGAGTGTCTTCAAACAGAAAGCAGAAATCCCTAGAAAATACATTCTAAACAAAATTGAGGAACTACTATCCCCGTCCTCAGCAACAGTCAGGGGTTTATTTTCCCAGCCAAAGATGTTATATGAAGTTACTGTTTCCGTCAGCAACATCTTACGTCCATACATCATTTACAAAATACCATAGCATATGCATACAAAACTCATATAGTATTAAAATTTATTTTGAGAGCATCATTACGCAATGCATTACATACATCTTGACATTGCATAAAAATAACTTTTTTTCCAGGTTAGTTCACAAACAGATAAATATTGTCAACATTTTATCATCCTTTAGATAAAATCAGTCAACATTCATTATGATATTCCTTTGGATACAGCCAGGAGTAGACTTATTCCAGTACATCATTCAAATACAGTTTAGATATGATGAAGACATAGATCCATTTTGATACTCATTCCAATACATCGTCTAGACACAGTTCAGATACGATCAAGACATAGATCCATTATGATACTCATTCCAGTACATATTCCAGATACAGTTCAGATACAATCAAGACGTAGATCCATTCTGATATTCATTCTGGTATATCTTTAGATACAGTCAGGCGTAGACTGATTCTAATATGGATCTCAGATACAGTCGGGTGAAGACTCATTCTGATCCTCTTATAGATACAGTTAAGACATAAACTTATACTAGAACATCATTCAGATACAATCTAGACATAAGATTCATTCTGACACTCCCCAACACATCTGCTAGATACAGTCAGAGACAGACTCATTCTAATATACTTCTCTGATACAATTGAACAGACTCATTCTGATACTCTTATCAATAGTTACTTAGGATGGCATCTATAATCCCATCTTCGACGATACTCTATCACTTCTTAAAATGGCATCTTTAATCCCATTCAAGAATTACAATCAACCAACAGTGTTACTCCGTGTATATGTGAGTGCAAATTTCTTGGCACGTAAGTGTTCAATCCTCTTCCAACTTCAGATCACGAATGACGAGCATGCCAATATAACTCTTCAGGTTTAAGAAGATTGAACAGGGGCAGCTATTGTACCCCAAAATTTTCCCTCCCATTTTTCAAGATACATCCTCATGCTCCTAGGGTTCTCAATTGCTCAAGACTACTCAAGGGTTGGCCAAATAAACTCTCCTCATAAGCAGTTGAACTACAACTAGGGTTTTGCTTCTTTAAAGGAAATTTGGACTTCTAATGCATTAAGTGGACTTCATAGTTTCTCATATGTCTCAAATAATCCTCATGCCAAATTTCAAGCCTTGCAACACAAGTTTGCTTAGTCAATTAGTCAGATGAATGAAAATCAACTATATTGGTAAAAAAGTCAACTTTGACAAATTTACAGTCAAACTTCAATATTTTTGGTCAACATCAACATTTTGAAGTCACATTCATCATTTTATCAATGGTTGATTATGATTCATCAAGAAAACTCAAAATTCATCAAAAGTCAAAAATTACTAAATTAGGGTTTTTCAAAGAGAAGTCAACTGAACTTTGACCAAGCCTAACTTTCACATGCCACATCAGAAAATTCTCAACCAAAACTCATTTTGAGGGAAATTCATTTCTCTACAACTTTGTCTCTCTAAGCTCAAGGCCAAAAATGCTTCATTTGAGAGATATGGGCCAAAACATTACATGTCATTTTAAAAGTCAACAAAAAGACACTTTTTGTCAAAGTAATTTACGTCAAGATAAAGGCTTCAAATGAAAAACATTACCAACATGAAGGTTGTAGGGGGCATCTTGAGGTTTACAAAAAGTCAAAGATCACCTTCATGTGACAAAAATTGAGAGAGTTATGATTGGTACAAGTTGGGAAATTTTGAGAAAATGCATGAAATCCAATTTGAGCAAACTTGAACTTTTGGGCTAATGGGCTTATCTTTTAAGGTCCAAACGTGTTATTGACCTCATAATGGACCTCTAAATCCATTTGTGTGCCATTTTAATTTTTATTGCATTTATTTTGATTTTTATTCATTTAAATTCAAAATGAAATCAAATAAATATTAAGTCGAGGTATAAGGCATAAAAGGCTTTTGATTCTGATCTTTTGGAGACCCGAGATCACATTACAAACTGTGTGGAGTTATTCTTGAAACTAATATTTATGCTTTTGTCTTATTCCAATCTATTTTCAAACAAAATCAAAGATATGTTTTACAAGATATCCAAGCCCATCTTTTAACCTAATCTCTTCTTATATATATGCTCATCATATTCGGACAAGGGGACACGAAAAAAGCTACTCAAGAACACTCTCTCAAAATTTCAAATTTTGTCAAAATAGGGCAAACTTGAAATCCATCATACAACCATCCTCAAGGCCAACCATCCATTCAAATCGATTCCTGAGGTGTCGTAGAGTAAGTTAGGATCGTTCTTGATGATCAAAGAAGCCTAAAATGTGTATTCCATACATCGCTAGTTACATGTTTTTCATGAATTTCATATTTTGATTTTTATAATGCTTTGATTGAAACTAAGGATTCTAACGTGTTTCTGAGACAAAACAATGCAGGTTTGATCCCTTGCATGAGACCCATAACGCCAGGATAGCCCATCACTATTCTTAAACTGATTTTTATTGCTTTACTTGTATCTCTTCGTGCAGGATGAATTAGCAAAAACTAAGGCCACCACTTGATTCACAAGGGTCGATTTAGGGGGGTAGGGTCCTTCTTGTTCATTAATGTGCGTTCTTTTTGCAGGTTGACAAAAGCACCTCACCGAAGAAGACAACCGGAGCTAGGGCTTCAGCGCCTCTCCGGTCCTTTTTTTAAATTATGTTTAACTTGTTTCATTTTATAAATGGATGAGAGCGTAGCACCGCTGGTCAAGGCGAAGGTTTGTGAATGTATGGGTGTGGGTTCGATCCCTGGGTTTGCAACATTTTTTTGTTATTTTCCATCTAACACGCAAGTTCCAAATATAATATGCAGCGCCTATTCTCCAGACACAAACAAGCGCCTCGCTTAGTTGCACGCAAGGAAATATGAATCCAGGAGGGCGTGGATTCAACATCCACCCATGCATTATTTTTCCTTATTTTGTTTAACCTAATTTTCTTTTCTTTTTCTCTTTACTAACCCTAATTTAAATTAATCAATTTTCAAATTAACTTAATTTTTTCCTTAATACTAATAAATTAGGTTTAGGGTTTAATTAATATTTAATTTTTATAATTAATTAATTAATTAACTTTTTCTTAAATATTAAAATCAATTAGAATTTAGGTTTGATTAATTATTTTTTCCACAAAAAGTCACAAAAACTTTTTTTACATTCTTTTTCCTATTTTCTTATTATTTTATTTATTTAAATTCATAGAAAAATGTATAGGTCACATTCCCTATGTAGTAGTGTAGATTTATTTTCTGCGGTTTTTCCTAATTATGTAACTGCTCATAGAATGTAATAGCGTAGGTTTATTTTCCCGCAAGTTTTTACTTATGTACCTCTCCCAAAGCCATGTAATAGCTTAGGACTTTACCTTATGCACTTATATTTTTATCCAATTGCTAGTAATTAGGGTTTGTATGGCAAGACTAAAAACAACCCAAAAAATCCTAATTTCAAGATAAATAACTGAAAACAAACACTTCGCAGACTTCAACCTTTAGGGTAACCTCTCTTGTTGTCTTACAAATATTGTCACATCCCTTAAAAGTGGGGATACTTTAGCAAAATACCCTCGATCAAATCATCATAGTCCCTAGGATACAAAGATCATAGTCCCTCGATGTCCCTCAAAGTGCCTACGAAAAATGATATAGTCCCTATGAATAATATGATGATAGTCCTTTCGAATTGCTAAGGTATCCTTACATGTTGCCTTTGATGACCATACGATGACCCTACTCCTATCCCTTCACATCCAATTGATAGGGCTACCTACTAACTAATGGCATAGAAAGTACTATCTCTAAAGGAGAAGGAAAATAATAAGAAAGACTTTAGTGGGTAAAGAACTCTTAATTCCTTGCTTATAAACAAAACATTTTTCTCATATCACACTTTCAAAACAACAAATATTTTCAAAAACACTTTGCATACATTCTTAAGGACTGATACAAGATTTATTACAAAGTCGGCCTTACATTGGCGATTTCAAAATATTTTCAAACAAATCACACACAAAGCATGTTTTCAATAGTGAGCTAAGTAATTAAGAGTATGTAGATAACTATGGGTGAAAAGAGTGCTAACACCTTTCCTTTTCATATCTTACCCTCCTGAACTCAAAATCTATCAAAGGTCTTTCTTGTTCTTTTCACCTGTCCCAAAAATTGGTTAAAATAAAAGTCGGTGGCGACTCTAGCTATCCACACATTTGGATAAAAACAAAAAGTCAGTTCTCCCACCGTATTACAGAACTGGCGACTCTGTTGGGGACTACTATTTAAAAGAGAGAGGTTTCCTTAGATTTTAAGATCACTTTACTTTCTTTAATTGTATGCTTTGCTTGGTTTATTTTAAGGGGTTTGTTTGAATTAATCTGCTTTTAAGATCCTACACCGGGATCTAGGGATACCTTAGGTAAGTAGCAATAGATCATAAAGGTTGTATTGCATAGACCGATATGGATAATATGATGGCTACGTTACTGTTACACTTTGGTTTGTACTAATTTTCCTTGAGTCAGTCAAGGATAACATTAGGGTTCCGCATGGTGTCATTAGCACTAACTGACTACATGGATCTGAATAGGGAAAGTCCCAAAGATGACTTTTCGCTTCTGCATATTGATGTTCTGGTTGACAACACCGCTCAACATAAAGTATTTTCCTTCATGGATGGTTTTTCTGGTTATAATCGAATCAAGATAGCACCTGAAGACATGGAGAAGACTACCTTTGTCACACAATGGGGCACTTTCTATTACAAAGTTATGCCTTTTGGTTTGAAAAACACCGGCGCAACATATCAGTGTGCTATGGTAGCTTTGTTCCATGACATGATCCATCACGAGATATAGGTTTACGTTGATGACATGATAGCCAGGTCTTAGGCTGAAGCAGAACATCTCGACCACCTGCACAAGATGTTTGAGAGGTTGAAGAAATACAAGTTAAGGCTGAATCCAAACAAGTGCACCTTTGGGGTAAGATCCAGTAAACTCCTAGGTTTCATCATCAGTGGTAAAGGTATTCACACTGATCTCGCCACGGTTAAATCCATTCAAGAAATGTCAGCTCCCCGTAATGAGAAGGAAGTCAGATGTTTTTTCGGATGATTGAACTACATTGCCAAATTTATTTCCCATTTGCCCGCTACTTGTGATCCAATCTTCAAGTTACTTAAAAAATATCAAGTAGTGAATTTGAACGACGATTGTCAGATAGCCTTCGAAAAAATCAAGGAATACCTCCAGGAACCTCCAATTCTGGTGCCACCGATTGAAGGAAGACCCCTTATCATGTACATAACAGTGTTTAGAGAATTCAATTGGGTGTGTATTAGGGTAACACGACGAGTCTGGTCAAAAAGAGCATGCAATATACTACCTTAGCAAAAATTTCACCGACTGTGAAATAAGATACTCACTGCTCGAGAAAACTTGATGTGATTTGGCATGGGCTGCTCGCTGACTAAGATAGTATATGCTGACTCATACTACTTTGTTAATCTCTAAGATGGATCCGATAAAATATATATTAGAGAAACCGGATCTCTCTAGAAGAATATCGAGAAGATCTTGCAGAAGATTATAGTGACATACAAAGATTGGCATGAGATGTTACCATTTGCTCTTCATGGTTATCTCACTTTAGTACGTACATCAATTGGAGCAACCCCGTTCTCTCTAGTCGGTATGGAGGTTGCCTTACCTGTTGAACTCCAGATTCCTTCCCTAAGGATTATGAAAGACGCAGGTTTAGATAAATATGAATGGTCTCATACTCGACTAGACCAAATAAATTTGATCGATGAAAAAAGGCTTGTAGCTGTTTGGCATGGTCAGATGTATCAGAAACGCATGATCAAAGCCTTTAAACAGGAAAGTCAAACATCGGGTATACCAGGCTGGTGATTTGGTAATAAAGCGCATTATCCTACCACAAGGTGATCCCAGGGGAAAATGGACTCCCACATACGAAGGGACATTTGTGATCAAAAAGATATTTTCTGGTGGTGCTATGATACTTACTACCATGGACGGTGAAGATTTTCCAAACCATGTGAACGCGGACATAGTCAAAAAATACTACGCATAAAAGAGACGTACTAGGTTGACAGGCCTAGGAGAAAGTAAGGGCATTTTGGCAAACCAAAAGGGTTCGGGTAAAAATTAGGGATATATATATATAAAAAAATTGTGCATCTAGCAAGTCGAAAACCTGAAAAGGCAGCTTTGGCAAAAAAGGATATCCCAATGGACTGAAAACTCGAAAGGGCAGTCCAGGAAAAAGTTAGGGATTAAAGCGTAGACTATGTCTTGTTGGATAAACCATCTACTTACATCCAACTTCAATACTGGCGTCAAGTTCAAACGGTACAAAACAATTCAATCATCTTCTTCCAACAGCAAGTGATGAGATGCTTGACGACATAGGGGAAATAGCATAGTTGAAACTTGATGAGATCATTTCCACATAGCTATTTTTCCTTATTTTTCTTTGTACCCTTTCTTTATTCTTACGACGATTTCCTCTTACTAGGATTTCTGTCTCTTTGTATAAAATTGCCTGCTTATAGGCAAACTTTCAGAATAAATGCAATTAGATTTCAAAGTTCAATTTTTTTTACTTTCTCTGTTTTGTTTGCAAAAACGTCCAATGATTACATTGAATGAACATATGCATTTGAACATGATTATTGTTAACAAAATATATGCATAAAAACATGATTAGAATTTACTAAAGACTCTAGGAGTTGGGATAATGATCAAGTCATCCATAAATCTCCACAGAGTTATATTCATAAGCTAATCCCCATCAGAGATTATCCCCTTAACACAGTTTATAGTAATTCACTTCTCCAGCAGGGTTTATTTCCCCAACGGAGTTTATTTCTCCAATATTGCAATTCCCCGACATGATTCTTTTTCACAGCCAGATGTCATTCAACTTTGTCCTCCCCAGAAGAGTTGACATCCATATCTGGAACTTGGTGAGACAGCACGTCATAGGATTATCCATTTATTTTGTCTCTAGTCAGGGTACATAAGAATCAAATCCTTCAAAAGAACGATGAACGACCAATTTTCCTAGAATTCTCCTATCCCCAAGTAAAAATCAAACGTCCCTAGTGGAGTGTCTTCAAACAGAAAGCAGAAATCCCTAGAAAATACATTCTAAACAAAATTGAGGAACTACTATCCCCGTCCTCAGTAACAGTCAGGGATTTATTTTCCCAGCCAAAGATGTTATATGAAGTTACTGTTTCCGTCAGCAACATCTTACGTCCATACATCATTTACAAAATACCATAGCATATGCATACAAAACGCATATAGTATTATAATTTATTTTGAGAGCATCATTATGCAATGCATTACAAACATCTTGACATTGCATAAAAATAACTTCGTTTTTCAGGTTAGTTCACAAATAGATAAATATTGTCAACAGTTTATCATCCTTTAGATAAAATCAGTCAACATTCATTATGATATTCCTTTGGATACAACCAGGAGTAGACTCATTCCAATACATCATTCAGATACAGTTTAGATATGATCAAGACATAAATCCATTCTGATACTCATTCCAGTACATCGTCTAGATACAGTTCAGATACGATCAAGACATAGATCCATTATGATACTCATTCTAGTACCTATTCCAGATACAGTTCAGATACAATCAAGATGTAAATCCATTCTGATATTCATTCTTTTATATCTCTAGATACAGTCTGGCGTAGACTGATTCTAATACAGATCTCAGTTACAGTCGGGTGAAGACTCATTCTGATCCTCTTATAGATACAGTTAAGACATAAACTTATTCTAGAACATCATTCAGATACAATCTAGACATCAGATTCATTCTGACACTCCCCAACACATCTGCTAGATACAGTCAGAGACAGACTCATTCTAATATACTTCTCAGATATAGTTGAACAGACTCACTCTGATACTCTTATCAATAGTTACTTTGGATGGAATCTATAATCCCATCTTAGACGATACTGTATCACCTATCCAAATGGCATCTTTAATCCCATTCAAGAAATACAATCAACCAACAGTGTTACTCCGTGTATATGTGAGTGCAAATTTTTGGGCACTTAAGTGTTCAATCCTCTTCCACCTTCAGATCAAGAATGACGAGCATGCCAATGTAACTCTTCAGGTTTAAGAAGATTGAACAGGGGCAGCTATTGTACCCCAAAATTTTCCCTCCCATTTTTCAAGATACCTCCTCATGCTCATAGGGTTCTCAATTGCTAAAGACTACTCAAGGGTTGGCCAAATAAACTCTCCTCATAAGCAGTTAAACTACAACTAGGGTTTTGCTTCTTTAAAGGAAATTTGGACTTCTAATGCATGAAGTGGACTTCATAGTTTCTCATATGTCTCAAAGAATCCTCATGCCAAATTTCAAGCCTTGCAACACAAGTTTGCTTAGTCAATTAGTCAGATGATTGAAAATCAACTATATTGGTAAAAAAGTCAACTTTGACAAATTTACAGTCAAACTTCAATATTTTTGGTCAACATCAACATTTTAAAGTCACATTCATCATTTTATCAACGGTTGATTATGATTCATCAAGAAAACTCAAAATTCATCAAAAGTCAAAAGTTACTAAATTAGGGTTTTTTAAAGAGAAGTCAACTAAACTTTGACCAAGCATAACTTTCACATGCCACATCAAATAATTCTCAACCAAAACTCATTTAGAGGGAAATTCAATTCTATAAAACTTCGTCTCTCTAAGCTCAAGGCCAAAAATGCTTCATTTGAGAGATATGGGCTAAAACATTACATGTCATTTTAAAAGTCAACAAAAAGACACTTTTTGTCAAAGCAATTTACGTCAAGATAAAGGCTTCAAATGAAAAAAATTACCAACATGAAGGTTGTAGGGGGCATCTTGAGGTTTCCAAAAAGTAAAAGATCACCTTCATATGACAAAAATTGAGAGAGTTATGATTGGTACAAGTTGGGAAATTTTGAGAAAATGCATGAAATCCAATTTGAGCAAACTTGAACTTTTGGGCTAATGGGCTTATCTTTTAAGGTCCAAACGTGTTCTTGACATCATAATGGACATCTAAATCCATTCATGCGCCATTTTAATTTTTATTTCATTTATTTTTATTTTTATTCATTTAAATTCTAAATTAAATCAAATAAATCTTAAGTGGAGGTATAAGGCATAAAAGGCTTTTGATTATAATCTTCTGGAGGCCCAAGATCACATTAAAAACCGTGTGGAGTTATTCTTGAAACAAATCTTCATGCTTTTGTCTTATTCCAATCTATTTTCAAACAAAATCAAAGATAGGTTTTACAAGATGTCCAAGCCCATATTTGAACCTAATCTTTCCTATATATATTCTCATCTAATTCAGACAAGGGGACATGAAAAAAGCTACTCAAGAACACTCTCTAAAAATCTCAAATTCTGTCAAAATAGGGAAAACTTGAAATCCATTATACAACCATCCTCAAGGCCAACCATCCATTCAAATTGATTCCTAAGGTGCCATAGAGTAAGTTGGGATAGTTCTTGATGATCCAAGAAGCCTAAAACGTGCATTCCATACATGGTCGATGTCGTACCCCAAATTTGCCCTATCTCTTTTACTTTTGTCTGGCTTTGAACTTTGCATCCCATTTGCACCATTTTTTTACTCAGTCATTTGCATATCCCGCATCTCATGGAATCAAGCGCCTTTGTTTGAGGTATTAGGGTTGTGCCCTCTTTATGTCTAATTTTGTTTCGAAGTTCTCTTATCAGGTAAAAGGGAAACACATCTGGTTCTCAATTAGTGGATCATGGGATGGATTTTTGGGATATCACGAAGTTTTTGTCATCAAGTTTCAAGTCTTGAATCACAATTTTCTAAGAAAGTCATTCACAAGCACAAAATGGTCAAATGCACTCTGAAAAGTCAAACTTTAACTTTTGTTAAATATCAAGTTTCAACCATTATATTTCATCAAAACAAGAAATTGGTTCACCAAGAAGTCAAAATTCAGAAACTACTTTGAGAAAATAAAGAAATCAATTTTTTTAAATACTTGGGAAATTTTCTAAGTGGTATGAGATTTCAGAACTTCTGGGCCAAATTCCACGCAAGTGCAATCAGAATTAGCAAGGACGGTTCAGAACATGGCTCTCTAGTCAGAACATATGGGGCTGTGTTCTTTGGTCAGAACATAACTGTTGTACCCTAATTTTCCCCCCTAAGATCCCTTCATCATACCATGTTGATTCAATCACAACAAGATCACATTAGGACTTTTGGTTCTTCTCCCTATCATTTAGCTTTGCTCTTTTTGAGGAATTACCAAGCACCTTGACTTGTTTTCTTTTGTGATGATGAATATTTTGCTTATATTTTTATTTTATTAATAAAATGCAATGTGGGTTTTCCTTACTTGTTAATAATGTAGGTAAAGGCTATGAGGTTTAGCAAGTTGCTCCATGGGTTCATGAGTTTATTTCCATGCCCTAGTCAATATAGCTTGAGGAGTTCAAACCTCACCATTGAAGTTGTTTTGGAAGAAATGGCATGACAAGGCTTATTATTGTTCAACATATTTCAAAGTTATCAAAATTGATTCAAAAGTACAAGGGGTTGAGGGAAGAAGTTGTCATTATTGGACAAGGTCTTGTTCCTATTAGTCACAAGAGCATATTTCTATCAAATTTCAAGACATGGAAGTGGTTTTAGTGGCTATGAGTCCTCATCATAATCCTTAACAACTTCTATTCACAAAGAAAGAATGTTTTCACAAGAAGTTTGTTCAAACTTGTCAAAGTTCCTCAATGCATTCTCTTGATCTAGAGGCTAGGGTTTTAAACTTCAAAGGAGCATATCTTGCTCACCTTTTGGTATTTTTGAGTGATTCCTAAGATATGCTTCTCTTTAAAGAGTTCCCAAAAAATCACTTCAAAATTTCCAAGGAGTTTTCATTTGGAAAGAACTTGGTGAAGAAGAAAGATTACAAGTTATCCAGATAAATCCCCAATTTTCCATATGTGACTTCAAATAGTCATAACTTGGTCAATTTTTATCACCTTGAGTCCATTCGTTTTCCATGATGATCTTGAAGATGTGTACTTTTTGCCTTCTTTTATGTACAAAGTGAGAAAATGGATGGAAGTTTCCTTAAGAATGTAAAAGATTATAGGAAATTTCATGATTTTTGGCCAACTTCAACAAGTCATAACTTGCTCCTTTTTTTTTAGATTTTGAAAAGTTCAAATTTCAAAATGTCATTCAATAGATCTACTTCATTCCATCTTTTTTGGTCAAGATCAAATTCTAAGTGGAAGGCCGTGTTTGGATACAAAAGATTATAGGTCATTTTTGAAGAAGAATTTGAAATATTTCTAAGTATGGAAAGTCAACTTTTTTTCTTCAACTTTAACTCCATGTAACTTTCAGCTCAAGCATCCATTTGATACCATACTTTTTCCATTGCAAAGCATGTAACCTCATATTTCCAAAGCATCAAGAATTATGCCCTAGGACACCTTGAGTTGGAAATACCATGGATTTGAATTAGGTAAATTGAAACTGAATTTTTCACAAAGTCAGGATTTTGAAATCTTTGTTTTGGCTTGTAATCACAAGTTTTCCATGCGTTTTTGTTTCTAAACATGATTAGCAACTTGCCAGAAGTGATTAGCATCATGAAACGCACGATTTAGCTGAGTTTTGATCAAAATTGAGTCACACTTTCTTCATGATGCAGACCCACACGAATTCCCTCCAAAACGCATCATTCACTCTTCCTTTTGATCCCATTTGCTTCCCTATAAATAGAGGGCCATCCCTCATCCATTTTCCCAAGCTTAGAGAGCCAAGAACACCCTGCCAAAACTTCACACCAAGCCACTTTTGTTGAATTTAGTTTTTGAAATTTAAGCTTCCTTTTCCAAAATTCTTTGTGAATTCATCCTCCTTGAGCATCATACAAACTCTCCAGCACTTAAACCAATCAAAACGACCCATAATTCAAGCTACATAAGTCCAGTTTCAGAACTTCTTACTTGAACTTCGAAAAGGTAGAATTCTCCACCATTTGGATCCAAATCAAACACTAATTTATTCTACTCGTTTGTCTGATTCTAATGCTGCTTACAATTTTTAAATCCATTGAGAATTGAGAGAGAAATCCCAAACTGGAGGTGCTCGCTATTTTCTGAGTTTTTGATTCATAGCTCTCTCCATACCTTATATAAATTTGGCGCGATGGTTGTGTTAGAATCGTCTTGAAGAGACGAGTTCAATGATGCTAGCCAGGGATCCTAATTTTTCCATTTGAAGGATCTCATAAAATCCCCATTGCAGGGTGTCTGGAGGTTGAAGACGATGACATGTCTCGTCTCAGCCAATGATAGCGTGCCAAGCATTTTAATTTCACTGGTTGCCCTTTTTCTGATCCCATGTGTATTTCACTAAGGTCCATATCAAGCACAACACATCTGGTCCATTGGATTAACTTACTAACACGTTTTGACTATGATCTAATGGTCCACATCTTTTTGGTTTTATTTAATTTTCTGATTTTATATTTTTATTGATTAAATTTTCAAAAATTCATAACTCTTTTAATTTTTATCCAAAAATTATGAAACAATTCACAAAATTACCTTGAATTATTTTTGATCTCACGAATATTTTTTCATATTTTTATTTTAACATTTGGTATTTTTTATATTTTTTGTATTATTTGCTTTCTTTTAATTACTTAAAAAATATTTTCTGACATTTTTTAATTCTGGAAAAATTCATAAATATTATTTTGCATATCTTTAACTTTCTGAAAATTTTAAGGAATTTTATGTTGAGGTTTACTATTTTTGATCTATTTTTTGTTTGTTTTAGCAATTTTAAATAGTTTAAAAATAGTTTTTGACTTTTTAAAATTACCAAAAATTTTATAAAAATATTTGGATCCATCTCTGATTTTTCTATGGCCTTATTTTTCATTTCTTGATTAATTTGAATATAATTGATATTTTTCCTCATTATTTTCTATTTTTATACATTTTTAACCCTTTTATTGTATATATTAAATATATTATTATTTTGTGATTATTTTCTGGCTGTCTTGAGTTGATTTTTTGATCATGACTTTATTAACATCATTAAATCTTGGGTGTTGAGTTCAACTCCACCAAAATGGATGAATGATTTTAATAATAGTTTGATTAAATTTTTAATTCAAAAGTGGTTTATTCATCTTTTTGCCCTAATCCTCTTCATCTCATCCCCTTCTTATTGCACTAAGTGTTGTTGGAGTATGATCTCTATATCATGTCTCAAAACAAATGGTGCATAGATTGCTATTGACCAGCCTTAAAATAGGTGTGACTTCTATATAAGTCCACTTACGATTGCTTAACATAGCGCTAAATTTTGTCCGGATTCGAATAAATGATCATTCGTGGCCCAAACTTATGATTGCAAACCCAAGTATGTTAATTTGATCTCTTTGATCCAATAACCTTGAGATTCATTGTGTGGAGGCTTTGGTTCTACCAATCCTCTAATGGATCTACAACACCTTTGGTCAACGCGGATCACTTAAACATCGTTGATCATTAAATGGTTCTTGTGAGAATTCCAAATGGATGATATACTTGACAAAAAGCAAATGAAACTTGTTGTGTGGAGGCTTTGGTTCTACCAATCCTCTAATGAGTTCCAAACGCAAGTTTCAAGATGGTCATCCAACTAACCACTAATTATTGACTTGTTTTATCTTATGTTTTTATTCTTTTTATGCTTTATGTACTATTTATTTTTCAGCATTTACATTTCATGCCATTTTCATCTTTGCTCATTTGAGCATTTATTTTATTGTCATTTTTACTTTGCTCACTTGAGCTTTTCTTTTCTTTTCTTAAGATACTTAATAATCAACATAAACCCTAGTAAACTCTTAATGGTACTTGGACTATTTGGTTACTATCCTTGGCATGATGGAGTATGGGACTTTTCCTTGGACTTATGATTAGAAACCTTGGCCTACCTTGGAGACCTTGTGATCTTATCTAATTATTTTGTCTGGAGTTCTTGAGGTTTACCTCAAGACATTGGGTTGCTTGTTTGTTTTTGTGTGCAGGTTTTTGTGATTACATTCTCTGTTTGTAATCTGGAATCACCCGTATACAGCCGTTACTCTGCCCAATTTTTGTGAAGACTTAATACACTTGAAGAGGTCTAGTATCTTTGCTTGCTTGGTTTCAATCCAAAGAATGAGAATTCTATCTTGGCTCATAATGTCAAGCTTTGGCTTCTTGTTGGTTAGATGGTCCTTATCCTTTCCTTTTACCTTATGCTTTAGGACAACCCCTTCTTCTCCTCCCATTTTCTTTAATTTCAAAAATCTTCTCCCTCCTTCTGAAAACCTTCCTTGTTTTGAAACTTGAAACACTTTCGTAATAAACTTGGACTTAGGTTCATGCATTTTTAAAACATTTTCATCATTAAACTTCAATCAATTTAATAATACATTGACATTTTTTGTGAGAAGACTAAAAGTTAATCAATCTCATTTCAAACCATTTTGCCACCTTGGCTTTTATCTTTAAACTTTTCTCAAAAGATTAGACTCTTGTCAATCCTTGAAGTGATGTAAACAACTATACTTCTACAATATTTAGTGAAGTGAGATATTTTCCACTTGGGTGTTGAGTGAGGAATTATTGATTTTAAGATCCAAGCCATATCCTCCAATTTGAGATGATGCAAATTCTCCTTTCTCATGATTGTGGATAGTAAGTATGTTTTCCACATGGACAATGACGATGATGTATTATATCTTAAAATTAATTAACACACTTGTGTTTCAAATTTTTAAAAGAGGAACTACGTGTACCCTGATCCCCTATTGCATGAAAGTTGGTACGTAGGCACTAAAGATTCGCAACCGCGGCGGGTGCAAAAATCATAAAAAATATATTTCTCTTCCCACCTCCACCATCCAGTTTATATACAACACAAGCCAAAATATACAGATTTTTTCAAAGAGGTTCCAGAGGAGTACCGTAGATGTTTAGGGTGCTAATATCTTCACTTTACATAACCAACCCCCTTACCTCGAATCTTTCCCCCTCTTTTTGGGTTAATCGCTATTTTCCCATTCCTTTGGAAACAATAAAGCACGGTGGCAATTTTTATTTTGATTTGTATAAAGTCTAGTAAATCCAATGGCTTAGTCTTGAACATTTCTACCGCTACAATATCTCCTCAGCATATGGAGGTTACGTTCCACGCTTCAGTCAGAACATATGCAGGCTTTGTTCTTTGATCAGAACATGACTCCTCAGAGTTTCATTCTTCAGCATATAAAGGCTATGGTTTGCTTTCCATTTAGAACATCATCAAGCCCCACAATACCAGCTTTGTGAAACCTGCACTTCACTGCCCAAACTTGCATATAACTGCCAAACCAGCTGCCACAACACTCCAAGGTGCTGCTAATCCAGACCACGCCTGCGTTTTCTACAAACCCCATAATTGCACCAAATTAGCATACCAAAATTGTGATTAAAAAGCAAAGGAACATTATGCCAAAAGTGTTTAAAACTCATTTGTTTTTCCCCCCAAAACCATAGCAAATCCATCTATAAATAGTTTGTTCCATCACACGTTCAAGGGGCTGGCTTTTGAAGAGAGGATTATCAAATACACGGAAAACAAAAGAGAGGAAAAAAAAGGAAACAGTCAAACACTCATAAACTTAGAATTTTCCAAATCAAAAACCTTTGTTTTTCCCTTTGAAACAAAAGAACTTAACATTGTTGTTTCCTGTTTATGCAAACCCCAGAACATTCAAAGGCAGTAGCTCAAATCCTAAACCCACACTTCAGGTTCAAGGTAAGTCATTCTAACTTTAAAACTCTCATTCAGAACATCATTTAACATGTAAATACTATGATGTTGATGCTTCCCATATCATTGCATAAGTAGAAAAAACTGTGGATCAGAACTTCTAGAATAATGCTAGGCTCAAGATTAGGTTTAGAACTTCTACAAACTGTCATGCTTTTATCCTTCTGATTTGCTGTTATTAAGATCTGAACAAGTTACAAATATTCTGACTAATGTAATGGAGGAAATGAGGCGTAATATAGAACTTCTGAGTTCTACTCACTGTTTTAACACATACAGAACTTATGAAATTTCCTCACTGTTAACACGCACAAAACTTCTAAATTTTTCTCATTATTCTAACATTCAAAACTTCAGTATGTAGCGACCCAGAACTTTTTATTTCTTCCTTCTAACGTTTCTTTCAGGATTCCATTGGTATCAACCCAGAATTTCTGATCACCTTTGACGTTTCATTCTGGACCACAGCGCGCCTGGCATCAGAACTTTTGATCCCTTTCATTTTGCTTTCAGCAGCATGCTGATCTTATTTCTCTTTATCTTTCCTTTTTTTCTCTTTTATTTTATTATTAGTACTATTTTTATTTTTTTATAAAAAATACATAAAAAAACATTTTCTTTCATTAACGAATTATTTTTTTCTTTTAGTTTATTAAAACAGAAAAAAAACATTTTTCAAAACAAAAAGAAAACAAATCTTTTTTTTTATTTCTTGCATTGTACATTTCGATATGGTTGTAATAGTTAAATAGGATTTAAATTCTTATCCCTCCCCATGTTCTACTTAGCACCACCCTCTCTCTCTATTTATTCATTTATTTTTTACTTTATTACTTCAGAATTTTCTTAACTCTATTTTTTTGTTGTTTTAGTTTTAAAAAACTAAATAATCACCTTTTCGATTAATCAGATAATTCTTAAAAATTAGGTTAAATTTAATTTGTTAATTTTGTTTATCTCAACATGTGATTTATTTTAATTAACATCTTTTGTTATTTTGCTTAGTTATAAAAATCAAAAAAATATATATTAGAATATTTTAGAATTAGATTCTAGCTTACTTTTGATTTCATAAATTATTTAAGATTTGATTTATGAAGCCATAAATATATTTATAATTTAAGTTTCCTTATTTGTTCAAACCTTGAAACCATACCTTAGGTAGCTGGATGAGGCGATTAAACCCAGTTCTGATCGCCTTATGTCGAAATAGACTTTTAGTCCACTTGTACATAACATACAATTAGATTTTTAGTTTCCCTCTTAACCTTTTTCTTTTGTAATTAAAACTCAACTATCACAAATCAAAAATACAAAAACACTTTTAATCATTACTTGAATTTATTTTAAAACTCGCAAAACACTCAACCAATCAAAGCTTCCCCCAAAGGGTATGTTATCTTCGTTCTACCGCGATACTGGCCGTGCCTATTGCTAGAATGTGTGCGTTAACATCGCCCACTAAAAAACACAAACAAATAAACCCTTTTATAGAGGAACTAAGGTGTTCTGATTCCTTCATTGGATACGTAGGCAAAGGGTCGCGAAACCCTCACGAACGCAATAATAAAAACCATTCATTTCCGCTTAAGCAAGCATAGTTATAGATGAATACACCCTTTAAGACAAGCAAACAAAATGGATCCCGTTGAGTACAATGGATGTGAGGGGTGCTAATACCTTCCCCTCGCATAACCGACTACCTTACCCTTTCTCTTGGTTGCAAGACCATCTTATCCATTCCCTTGTGGTTTTATCGATATTTCCCCTTCCATCGGGATAAATAAAGTTTGGTGGCGGCTCTGTGTTTTCTGCCGGTAGCTTCAGCTGGCGACTCTGTTGGGGAACTTTTGCGAGTCTCTCCTAGTTTTGTTTATTTGTCTTTTTGGGTGTTTATTTATTTTCTTTATATTTCTTTACTGTTTTATTATTGCTATATTTGTATATATTGCATATATTGTTGCTACTCACATATTCTAGATAAATTGTGATGTTGGGTTTGGTGATTACATTTGATAAGTCCTATACCTGGACTTGGGTTACACATAGGATTAGGACGGGTGGTATAGTCATGTTAACTTCGAGGGAGTAATCCCGAAGAAGGAGGCATGAAATCCCCCCACTCAGTGGAGGTCCCCTTGAAATTAGTGATGTTTACCGAGTAATATGGAAGACGTCGTTGCTTTCGACCTAGGAACTCGAGAAGTTGAGGGCCATAGAACCACTAACCCATCCTGGCCTTCTAGGTGTAGTGCAGAGACTTTAACGGGGTAATCCGGGAGTAGTTGTCACGCGGTATTGCACTCGGACGAGTTTTTTCTGCGAATATTACTGATTACCAAGTAATTGGGACGTCGGTAATATCCAAAGGAAGAGCGTAGACTTCGAGAACTCTTTAGAACCTTGTTCGGCAGGTGATAGACCCCTAGTACATACCTCATGGGTGGTTACTTTGACTCCATGTCGGTGACGTCAGACTTTTGATCCTGTTACTTTCAGCCTGTGCAATGGACTACGCAATGGTTATCTAGAATATGTGGAGCTGAGACTTCATGCCATAGCATACCATGACATCATATCATCATGTATATATATCTCATATCTAGGGAAATCCAAAGACCAGTCTCTTTGATGTAGCTTTTCAAAAAAGGGGAAAATTTTAAAAGATAGACGAGTCTTTGGGTCTCCTCAAAAATAAAGATAAAGCATTCATCCATATTACCATTCATTCATTTTTCACAACAAAAACTCATTGGGGTCCCTTTTCAAACAGACTACAGTAAACAACAAAGACGACTTTTCCACATCCTTACCGTACCAGAGGAAACCAACAAAGGCTAATGGATCTTTTTAAAGAGAACCAGAATGCACTCCACCAAGATATGGACACCATCGGTACTCGCATAGATCAGCTTATGGAAACCCTTCATGTCGTGATCAAGGGTCAAGAAGAACTACATCAAAGTGTTGCCAAGCTTACTCCTGCTGCTCCCTCCACTTCTACTAATGGGAGGAATGACAATGCAAATGTTGAGACTCCCACCGGCATTCCTAGGAATGATGTCGACGGTCATCATGATGTTATTGATCTTGATGAACCCCAAGTGAACCTTGCCGCCGGAATTGCCGAAACTGTGAAAATGTATCATGCTCTCGAAGAGCGTCTTAGAGCTATGGAGGGTATCAAGGCTTCTGGATTCAATACTTCTGCAATGTGCCTCGTTCCTAGGGTAGTTATTCCTCCCAAGTTCAAAGTCCAAGATTTTGACAAATACAAAGGAACTTCTTGCCCAGAGACTCATCTTCGTTCCTATTGTCGCAAAATGGCTGCCTATGCTGAAAATGAACCGTTACTCATGCACTTCTTCCAAGATAGCTTGACAGGTGCACCGTTGGATTGGTATATGCAATTGGAAAGATCTCACGTCAGTACTGGGGGAGAACTTGCTGACGCCTTTTTGAAACATTACCATTACCATACTCCCATGGCTCCTAGCCACACTCAGCTTCAAGGACTGATACAAAAATCTGTAGAGTCGTTCAAAGAGTACACTCAAAGGTGGCGTGAATTGGTTGCAAGGGTCCAGCCTCCTCTCTTGGATCGTGAATTGACTTATTTGTTCGGGGGCACCCTGCAAGACCCATATCTCCAAAATATACTCGGTAGTATTTCGACCTCCTTTTCGAACTTGGTTGCCATCAGGGAATGTATTGAAGATGGCCTCAAGTCAGGAAAAATTCAAGGTACATCTAGCGTTATCAATGGAAGTAACAAGAAACCTTGCTTTGGCCTCCTCAAGAAGAAAGAAGGAGAGACTAATGCTACTATCAACAAAGGAAAGGCCCCGGTCCATCATCAAGATCAAGCTCTACACCGTCAAACGCGTTCATCCTAACGTTCCTCGAGCATGTGCTACAATCTCAGCTCAACAACCGCGGGTGACTCAGCATCAATCAATCCATCATCAACATCATTACACACAGAGACAATTGTATGTTCAACGAGCATGATATGGGACTTTTCAGCTGAGTCATCAACCCCAGGGGAAACAAGGATGAAAGAGGAAGAAATTTATTGAAAGGAGGGTGGATCCCATTCCCATGTCTTATGCACAACTTCTCCCTCAGTTGCTTGCCAATCAGTTGGTTCAATTGCGTGAACTTGGTCCAACACCAAATCCTCTCCCACGAGGGTATGATATCAGTGCTCGTTGCGAATTCCATTCAGGGGATCCAGGCCACAAAATTGAGAATTGTAGGGCATTAAAAAACAACTTTCAAGACCTCCTTGATGCCAAAGTTATCACGTTTACTCCAAAGGGTCTGATAATGGATTGAATCTCCTTACTGAGATAGGTGTCAAGACTGCAAGAGCGACTCCTCAAATGAGCCAGGGCTGAAGAAGTCTCCTGAGCATGGTAATTTCTAATTTCATTTGCATTATCATTTGTAACCTTTATTGTTTTGTTCAGTACCCATTGTATATAAAACTGTTTGTCTTTTTATATTGAATCACCATGCATTGACTGTGTTTGTCTTGAACTAACCCATTAGTATTCACTCATTTACGTTTTGTTATTGTACTTGCTTTTGATGCTTAACTCTTTTTAATTTAAAGAACAAAGTAACTCTAGAGGGAGGATGATGAAGATTTGATACTAAAATTCTCAAACGGTATGCTTTTGAATAAAACCATGCTGACGATGTACAAGCATTGTTTCAAATCCCCAAATACCGTAGTTATAAGGAAGATAGACCCTCGTCAACCCTTTCGAGCTTCGAAGTAGGAGTTTCTTTTACACAGAAAAACCCTCAATTTTAACCTCGCGGCGGGTAGATTTCAGTTAATCTGATCGAGCATCCAAAACTCGTCAAGAGGGAGTTCCTAGGGATACAACAATGGTTATCCATTAAAGGGCTAGGAGAAGTCAACACCACAATGATAAACCGTTACCTACCAGCAGCGTGCATCGAAGAGAACGATATCCCGATGGGTATCTCTTACACAATCAGGAGGTCAGCAGATGACGATACGATAACAATTATTCTTCATCTATCCAGGGCTCAGACAACCACAACCATTTCTAACAAATCGAAGATGGAGCAAAGATCAATAACTTGTTCAAAAAGAAAGAGAAAAAAGCCCCGTTAAGTCAAAACTTGAAAAACAGGAGACTTAGGCAAAAGTCAGGGCATCCCGCTGGACTGCAACTTCAAATTCAAGAAATTGTCCAGGAAAAAATTAGCAAAAGCGAAATAAAAAAAAATAATCCTCAGCAAAGAACAAGATCGAGTGATCAGACGCCAAGAAGCCAGTGATCGTCGGGTCTTAGAAACCCCTTATGGTTCCTCAATCATCGCAAACTCTCTTCTTAGGAGATGAGCACTCGTATCGAGTTAACTGAACATAGGAATGGAGAACATCATGGAGAATGGGTGGGCACCAAATAATTTTGAGCCTTAAATATTTTTTCTAAAACTGTGAACCAGTCCACGTTACAACCATTAAAAGTCCTGACTGAAACATGGGTTAATTTGAAAGCAATATTGTAGCAAGAATACGGTAACCTGACACCTCGGGGATGTACTAAAATTTGATTTGGTAACACGTCACCTATTCATAAAAACAAAAAAACTGATGCTTCGACATCATTTTAATAAAAGTTTTTTGAACTTCAAGACAAGCATAGAATTTGCATTAGAATCATCGTTCTTAGACAAACATTCGTTGCATATAAATAAGTGCTTGAACATCAAGTAAGCTTGCGTGATGAGCATCAATTGAAAACATGGTCATCTCGAAGGATGAATTGTTGTAGAAACTTATCAAAAAACAAAGAATGATCTTATTCTGGGGCATTCCCTCAAGCTGCCAATCAGAGGCTATCACGTCGATAAATCTCTTCCATATTTTGCCAGTCAATCAGAAGCAATCAAACTTCAAACTGGGGAAATCAAGCTGAGTAACCTATTCAAAATTTGTGCAACCTGGGGAAATTACATCGAGATTCGACAAATCTCTACGAGAATCCATGATCAGAGGCAGATATTGGGGCATGCCACTTTGCATCGTATTATGACACGAATCTTCCAGCATTCCACTTGAAGAGATCCTTGCAGACAGGGGCATTCCTCCTCCCCTCTTATGAAGCTACTCAAGAAAATTCCTGTCATCTGTATAAATGCAATCAGTCTAAAAGCGTCATGATGTCCACTTTGGTTCAGTTAACATCCTCGGAATCATCATCATTCCCTGCAGATGTTTAAACACGCAACTCCCTAGCAATAAAGTGAACTTAGGGCATCTGAATACACTCATTTCCATTTCCTAATCCCCAAGTGGTTCGTGAAGTAAGGAAAGTCAGACGGGTCCCTTTCCTCCCTGGCAATAGAGAAAACTTGGGGCATTTGATGAGATCCATGTCTCTATTTAGTCATTCACAAGCAGTCCAGCAGGTGAAGAAAGTCAGATCAAGCTACTCCTACTTAACAAGATTTAATCCCCAGTGAACTCGACAAGGATATAACTCAATTCTCTCAATTTCAAGCACCAGTCCATATTAGTACCTCAAGATGACGAGCAACAAATCCCAATAGGCTTTTGGCACTTTACATACAATAATCATCACGATATAATGCATTGCATCCTCAAACGCATAACATATCCATGGATCATCATGTCACACTTCAAATGCATATGGAGCATGATTCAGATTTGGTACCTTTCCAGAAATCCCCAAATCAATCCCCAAATTAACAAAACGTCCCCAATAAGAATATCATCCTCATAATTCCCAGTTAACATATGTAATTATGCTACCAACTAAAATAAACCATGGTGCCAGTACGTCATACTCCCCAACTCTCAATATTCACGTTATCTTTCATAGGGTCGTGGGTCGCTAGTAGGTATTACCCTCACGTTATCTTTGCTAGGGTCGTAGGTTGCTCGTAGGTCTTACCCTCACGTTATCTTTGCTAGGGTCGTAGGCCGCTCATAGGTCTTACCCTCACGTTATCTTTTCTAGGGTCGTAGGTCGCTCGTAGGTCTTACCCTCACGTTATCTTTGCTAGGGTCGTAGGTCGCTCATAGGTCTTATCCTCATGTTATCTTTGCTATGGTCGTAGTTCGCTCGTAGGTCTTAACCTCAAGTTATCTTTCATAGGGTCGTAGGTCCCTAGTAGGTCTTACCCTCACGTTATCTTTGCTAGGGTCGTAGGTCGCTCGTAGGTCTTACCCTCACATTATCTTTTATAGGGTCGTAGGTCACCCATAGGTCTTACCCTCCCATTATCTTTGCTAGGGTCGTAGGTCTTACCCTCGCGTTATCTTTGCTAGAGTCGTAGGTCACTCGTTGGTCTTACCCTCACGTTATCTTTGCTAGGGTCGTAGGTCGCTCGTAGGTCTTACCCTCACGTTATCTTTGCTAGGGTCGTAGGTCGCTCGTAGGTCTTACCCTCACGTTATCTTTCATAGGGTCGTAGGTCGCTCGTAGGTCTTACGCTCACGTTATCTTTCATAGGGTTGTAGATCCCTAGTAGGTCTTACCCTCACGTTATCTTTGCTAGGGTCGTAGGTCGCTCGTAGGTCTTACCCTTGCGTTATCTTTCATAGGGTCGTAGGTCATTCTTAGGTCTTACCCTCATGTTATCTTTCAAACGTTCGTAGGTCGCTAGTAGGTCTTACCCGCACGTTATCTTTGCTAGGGTCATAGGTCGCTCGTAGGTCTTACCCTCACGTTATCTTTGCTAGGGTCGTAGGTCGCTCGTAGGTCTTTCCCTCACTTTATCTTTGCTAGGGTCGTAGGTCGCTCGTAGGTCTTACCCTCACGTTATCTTTCATAGGGTCGTAGGTCGCTCGTAGGTCTTACCCTCATGTTATCTTTTCTAGGATCGTAGGTCGCTCGTAGGTCTTACCCTCACGTTATCTTTTTTAGGGTCGTAGGTCTTACCCTCACATTATCTTTTATAGGGTCGTAGGTCGCTTGTAGGTCTTACCCTCACGTTATCTTTTTTAGGGTCGTAGGTCGCTCGAAGGTCTTACCCTCATGTTATCTTTTTTAGGGTCATAGGTCACTCGTAGGTCTTACCCTCACATTATCTTTTATAGGGTCGTAGGTCGCTTGTAGGTCTTACCCTCACGTTATCTTTTTTAGGGTCGTAGGTCACTCGAAGGTCTTACCCTCATGTTATCTATTATAGGGTCGTAGGTCGCTCGTAGGTCTTACCCTCACGTTATCTTTTTTAGGGTCGTAGGTCACCCGTAGGTCTTACCCTCACTTTACCTTTCTCTTGGGTCATAGATCATACGTCTATCTTTACCCATTTTCTTTAACTTTCTCTTGGGTCATAGATTATACGCCAATCTTTACCCATTATCTTTACCTTTCTTTTTGGGTCGTGAAATACCGCTTGATAGATTCTTTGTCGTCATCAAGTTCTACTCATTATATTTAAGTTATCAATTATTCAAGTAATTTTACTTTCAGTCATCACGACATCGTCAACCATATCCTTTCAGTCACTATGCCGCCCACTCCCTCAAGAACCTTGTATTGGCACCGTTACCCCAATACGAGCTACCATTGTTCAACCATGTTTATCCATCATGACCAGACCACCAGGAGACCAGTTTGTCCTTCCCCAGCAGACATTCACACCAATGAATGACACTCACACCATCTCTCCAGGGAAAATTTCGGGTCCTGGTATTTAATCATCTTCTACCTTGAACTTTCGAAAAGCTGACGCCAATCTCACCTTCAAGTTCAAGACGATTAAATAGGGGCAGCTGTCGTACACCAAATTTTCCCTATCATTTTTACTTTTGTCTGGCTTTGAACTTTGCATCCCATTTGCACCATTTTTTACTCAGTCATTTGCATATCCCGCATCTCATGGAATCAAGCGCCTTGGTTTGAGGTATTAGGGTTGTGCCCTCTTTATATCTAATTTTGTTTCGAATTTCTCTTATCAGGTAAAAGGGAAACGCATCTGGTTCTCGATTAGTGGATCATGGGATTGATTTTTGGGATATCATGAAGTTTTTGTCATCAAGTTTCAAGTCTTGAATCACAATTTTCCAAGAAAGTCATTCACAAGGGCAAAATGGTCAAATGCACTCTGAAAAGTCAAACTTTGACTTTTGGTAAAAATCAAGTTTCAACCATTATATTTCATCAAGACAAGAAATTGGTTCATCAAGAAGTCAAAATTAGAAACTACTTTGAGAAAAGAAAGAAATCAATTTCTTTAAATACTTGGAAAATTTTCTAAGTGGTAAGAGATTTTAGAACTTCTGGGCCAAATTCCACGCAAGCGCAATCAAAATTTCCAAGGATGGTTCAGAACATGGCTCTCCAGTCAGAACATATGGGGGTTGTGTTCTTTGGTCAGAACATAACTCCTCAGCATATGGAGGTTATGTTCCACGCTTCAGTCAGAACATATGAAGGCTTTATTCTTTGATTTGAACATGACTCCTCAGAGTTTCATTCTTCAGCACATAAAGGCTATGTTCTGCTTTCCATTCAGAACGTCATCAAGCCCCATAAAACCAGCTCTGTGAAACCTGCACTTCACTGCCCAAACCTGCATAAAACTGCCAAACCAGCTGCCACAACACTCCAAGGTGCTATTGATCCAGTCCATGCCTGCGTTTTCCTCAAACCCCATAATTGCTCCAAATTAGCATACCAAAACTGTGATTAAAAAGCAAAGGAACAATATGCCAAAAGTGTTTAAAACTCATTTGTTTTCCCCCCCAAAACCACAGCAAATCCATCTATAAATAGTTCATTCTATCACACGTTCAAGTGGCTGGCTTTTGAAGAGAGGATTATCAAATACACGAAGAAAAAAAAGAGAGAAAAAAAGGGAAACACTCAAACACTCATAAACTTAGAATTTTCCAAATCAAAAACCTTTATTTTTCCCTTTGAAACAAAAGAACTTAACATTGTTGTTTCATGTTCGTGCAAACCCCAGAACATTCAAAGGCAGTAGCTTAAATCCTAAACCAACACTTCAGGTTCAAGGTAAGTCCTTCTAACTTTGAAACTCTCATTCAGAACATCATTTAACATGTAAATACTATGATGTTGATGCTGCCCATATCATTGCATAAGTAGAAAAAACTGTGG
This sequence comes from Vicia faba, assembly GCA_948472305.1. NCBI lineage: Eukaryota > Viridiplantae > Streptophyta > Magnoliopsida > Fabales > Fabaceae > Vicia > Vicia faba. The sequence continues at coordinate 40,675,529 of OX451735.1, forward strand.
ATCAGAACTTCTAGAATAATACTAGTCTCAGAATTAAGAATTAGAACTTCTACAAACTGTCATGCTTTTATCCTTCTGATTTGCTGTTATTAAGATCTGAACAAGTTACAGATATTATGACTAATGTAAGGGAGGAAATGAGGAGTAATACAGAACTTCTGAGTTCTACTCACTGTTTTAACACATACAGAACTTCTGAAATTTCCTCATTGTTATCACGCATAAAACTTCTGAATTTTTCTCATTATTCTAACATTCAGAACTTCAGTATGTAGCGACCCAGAACTTTTTTTTTCTTCCCTATAACATTTCTTTCAGGATTCCATTGGTATCAACCCAGAATTTCTGATCACCTCTGACGTTTCATTCTGGACCACAGCGCGTTGTGCATCAGAACTTCTGATCCCTTTCGTTTTGCTTTCAGCAACATGATGATCCTATTTCTCTTTATCTTTCCTTTCTTTCTCTTTTATTTTATTATTAGTACTATTTTTATTTTTTTATAAAAAAGACATAAAAAAACATTTTTTTTCATTAACTAATTATTTTTTTTCTTTTAGTTTATTCAAACAGAAAAAACCTTTTTCAAAACAAAAACAAAACAAATCTTTTCTTTTATTTCTTGCATTGTACATTTCGATATGGTTGTAATAGTTAAATAGGATTTAAATTCTTACCCCTCCCCATGTTCTACTTAGCACCACCCTCTCTCTCTTTATTTATTCATTTATATTTTACTTTATTACTTCAGAATTTTCTTAACTCTTTTTTTTTTGTTTTAGTTTTAAAAAACTAAATAATCACCTTTTTGATTGATCAGATAATTCTTATTAATTAGCTTAAATTTAATTTGGTAATTTTGTTTATATCAATGTGTGATTTATTTTAATTAACATCTTTTGTTATTTTGCCTAGTTATATAAATCACAAAAATATATATTAGAATATTTTAGAATTAGATTCTAGCTTACTTTTGAGTTCATAATTTATTTAAGATTTGATTTATGAAGCCATAAAAATATTTATAATTTAAGTTTCCTTATTTGTTCAAACCTTGAAACCATACCTTAGGTAGCTCCATGAGGCGATTAAACCCCGTTCCGATCGCCTTATGTCGAAATAGACTTTTAGTCCACTTGTACATAACATACAATTAGATTTTTAGTTTCCCTCTTAACCTTTTTCTTTTGTAATTAAATCTCAACTGTCACAATTCAAAAATCCAATAAAACTTTTAATCATTACTTGAATTTATTTTAAAACTCGCAAAACACTCAACCAATCAAAGCTTCCCCCAAAGGGCATGTTATCTCCGTTCTACCACAATATCGATCGTGCCTATTGCTAGAATGTGTGTGTTAACGTCGCCCACTAAAAAACACAAACAAACAAACCCTTTTCTAGAGGAACTACGGTGTTCTGATTCCTTCATTGGATACGTAGGCAAAGGGTCGCGAAACCCTCACGAATGCAATAATAAAAACCATTCATTTCCCCTTAAGAAAGCAAAGTTGTAGATAAATGCACCCTTTAAGACAAGCAAACAAAATGGATCATGTTGAGTACAACGGATGTGAGGGGTGCTAATACCCTCCCCATCGTATAACCGACTCCTTTACCCTTTCTCTTGGTCGCAAGACCATATTATCCATTCCCTTGTGGTTTTATCGATATTTCCCCTTCCTTCAGGATAAATAAAGTTCGGTGGCGGCTCTGTGTTTTCTGCCGGTAGCTTCAGTCGGTTACATGTTTTTCATGAATTTTGTATTTTGATTTTTAAAATGCTTTGATTGAAACTAACGATTCTAACGTGTTCCTGAGATATAACAATGCATGTTTGATCCCTTGCATGAGACCCATAACGCCAGGGTAGCCCATCATTATTCTTATTCCAATTTTCATTTATTTGTTCATATCTCTTTGTGCAGGATGAATTAGCAAAACTAAAGGCACCATTGGATTTAAAAGGGTCAATTTAGGGGGTAGAGTCCTTCTTGTTCATTAACGTGTGTTCTTTTTGTAGGTTGACAAAATCACCTCATCAGAGAAGACGACCAGAGTTAGGGCTTCGGCGCCTCTCCTGTCTACTTTTATATTATATTTAACTTGTTTCATTTGATAAACAGATGGGAGCGTAGCACCTCTGGTCAAGGCGAAGGTTTGTGAACGTAAGGGTGTGGGTTCGATCCCTGCACTTGCAACATTTTTTTGTTATTTTCCATCTAACTTGCAAGTTCCAAATATAATATGCAGCGCCTACTATCCAAACACAAACAAATGTCTGGCTTAGTGGCAAGCAAGGGAATGTGAAGCCAGGAAAGCGTAAGTTCGACACTCACCCCATACATTCTTTTTCCTTATTTTTTTAACCTAATTTTCTTTTCTTTTTCTCTTTACTAACCTTAATTTCAATTAATCAATCATCAAATTAACTTAATTTTTTCCTTAATGCTAATAAATTAGGTTTAGGGTTTAATTAATATTTAATTTTTCTAATTATTTAATTAATTAACTTTTTCTTAAATATTAAAATCAATTAGAATTTAGGTTTGATTAATTATTAATACTTAAACTATTTTTTCCACAAAAGGTCACAAAAACTTTTTTTACATTCTTTTTCCTATTTTCTTATTCTTTTATTTATTTAAATTCATAGAAAAATGTGTAGGTCGCATTCCCTATGTAATAACGTAGATTTATTTTCCTTGCTTTTTCCTAATTATGTAACTGCTCATAGGATGTAATAGCGTAGGTTTATTTTCCCGTAAGTTTTTACATATGTACCTCTCCCAAAGCCATGTAATAGCTTAGGACTTTACCTTTCGCACTTATATTTTTATTCAATTGCTAGTGATTATGGCTTGTATGGCAAGACTAAAAATAACCTAGAAAACCCTAATTCTCAAGATAAATAACTAAAAACAAACACTTCACACACTTACACCTTTAGGATAACCTCTCTTGCTTCCTTACGAATATTGGTAACGTCCCTCGAAAGTGGGGATACTTTAGCAAAAGACCCTCGATCAAATCATCATAGTCCCTAGGATACAAAGATGATAGTCCCTCAATGTCCCTCAAGTTGCCTACGAAAAATGATCTACTCCCTACTGTTGTACCCTAAAATTTTCCCTCTCTTTCTACTCAAGACATGTCCTTTGAGATCCCCAACTTACCCTAGGATGACTAAGAATTGACAAGACAAATTCTCTTCCTAAGGCAATGAACCTCACCTAGGGTTTCAATTCTAAGCAATATGTGTGAGTCCCAAGGATCCCCAATGTTCTCCATTGTCCTAATATGTCCTCAAGACCGTCCATGCCAAATTGCATGCCTTGCACAACAAGTTTGCTCAGTCAACTGCTCAAATGCCTGGAAATCAACTATACTAGGTCAAAAGTCAACTGTGACCCAAGTGTAGCAGTAGAAATGTTTAAGACTAAGCCATTAGATTGACTAGAATTATACATATCGATATAAAAATCGCCACCGCGCTTTATTGTTTCCAAAGAATGGGAAAAGAGCGAATAACCCAAAAAATAGGGGGGAAGATTCTAGATAAGGGGGTTGGTTATGCAAAGAGAAGGTATTAGCACCCTAAACATCTACAATACTCCACAGGAACCTCTTTGAAAAATCTGTATATTTTGGCTATAAAATGTTGTATGAAAATAGATGGTGGAGATGAGAAAAGAAATATTTTTTATGATTTTTGCACCCACCACGGTTGCGAACCTTTAGTGCCTACGCACCACCTTTCGTGCAATAGGGGATCAGGGTACATGTATTTCACCTTTTAAAAATTTTAAAACACAAGTGTGTTGGTTAATTTTATGAGATAGGACATCATCGTTATTGTCCGTGTGGAAAACATACTTACTACCCACAATCATGAGAAAGGAGAATTTGCATCATCTCAAAGTGGAGGATATGGCTTGGATTTTAAAATCAACAATGCCTCACTCAACACCCAAGTGGAAAATATCTCTCTTCACTACATATTCTAGAAGTATAGTTGTTTTCATCACTACAAGGATTGACGAGAGTCTAATATTTTGAGAAAAGTTTTAAGATAAAAAGCCAAAGTGGCAAAATGGTTTGAAATGAGATTGATTGACTTTTAGTCTTCTCACAAAAAATGTCAAGGTATTATTAAGTTGATTGAAGTTTATTTATGAAAATGTTTTGAAAATGCATGGGTATAAGTCCAAGTTTATTATTAAAGTGGTTCAAGTTTAAAAACAAGAAGAGTTTTCAAAAGGAGAGAGAATATTTTTGAAATTAAAGAAGATGGGAGGAGAAGAAGAGACTATCCTAAAGCATAAGGTAAAAGCTAGGGATGAGAACCATCTAACCAACAAGAAGCCAATACTTGACATTATGAGTCAAAATAGAATTCTCATTCTTTGGATTGAAACCAGGCAAGCAAAGATAATAGACCTCTTGAGAGAACCAAACTTCAAATGTATTAAGTCTTCACAAAATTGGGCAGAGTAACGGCTGTATACGGGTGAATTCCAGATTACAAACAAAGTATGTAATCATAATAACCTGCACACAAAACAAACAAACAACCCAATGTCTTGTGGTAAACCTCAAGAACTCCAGGCAAAACATCAATTAAGTTCATGTTGATTATTAGGTGTCTTCAAAAAGAAAATAAAAGCTCAAGTGAGCAAAAATAAAAATGACAAGAAAGTAAATGCTCAAGTGAGCAAAGATGAAAAAAAAGAATGAAATGTAAATGCTAAAGTAAATGGTGCATAAAATAAAAGAGCATAAAATAAAAACATAAAATAAAGTCAATTATTAGAAATTAGTGGTTAGTTGGATGATCATCTTGAAACTTGCATTTGTAACTCATTAGAGGATTGGTAGAACTAAAGCCTCCACACAACAAGTTGCATTTGCTTTTTGTCAAGTATATCATCCATTTTGGAATCCTCAAAAGTACCATTTAATGATCAACGATGTTTAAGTGATCCGCGTTTACCAAAAGTGATGTAGATCCATTAGAGGATTGGTAGAACCAAAGCCTCCACAAAATGAATCTCAAGTTTATTGGATCAAAGAGATCAAATTAACATACTTGGGCTTGCAAACATAGGTTTGGGTCATGAATGATCATTTATTCAAATCGGGACAAAATTTAGCGCTATGTTAAGCAAATGTAAGTGGACTTATATAGAAGTCGTACCTATTTTCAGGCCGGTCAATAGCAATATATGCACCATTTATTTTGAGACATGATATAGAGATCATGCTCCAATAACACTTAGTGTAATAAGAAAGGGATGAGATGAAGAAGGGTGGGAAAGAATATACAAACCACATTTGAATTAAAATTTTATCAAACTATTATTAAAATCATTCATCCATTTTTATGGAGTTAGACTCAACACCGTGGATCCAATGATGTTAACAAAGTTCATGATTAAAAACTCAATACAAGATCAGCAAAAAAATAATCACAAAATAATATTACATTTAATATATATATATATATATATATATATATATATATATATATATATATATATATATATATATATATATATATATATATATATATATATATATATATATATATATATATATATATATATATATATATATATATATTAAAAAGGGTTTTAAAATGTTAAAAAATGAAAATAAAGGAAAAAAATATCAACTATATTCAAATTGATTCATAAAAAAGAAATAAGGTCATAGAAAAATCAGAAATAGACTCAAATATTTTTTCATAATTTTGTCAGATTTTTTGGACTTAAAATGAATTTTCTATGATTTTTTGGAGTTTAAAACAATTAAATAAAAAAAATCATAAAATAAAATAAAAACCAAAAAGATGTGGACCAATGGATGAGAGTCAAAACGCGTTAGTAATCAAATCCAACGGATCTGGCGCGTTGTGCATATCATGGTCATTACTGAATAAAACCCTGAATCAAATATAAATCAGATTTTCAAAAATTACAAATGGCATGCCATCATTGGTTGGAAGATGACACGTTGGTCATCTTCAACCTCCAGCCAACGTGAAACACAGGTCCCTCAAACAGTAAAATCAGAAGCTCAGACCTATGTCATTCGCTTCGTCTCATCAAGACGAAGACAACCACACCTTCGCGAAAAATTTATATAAATCGTAGCTCAAGCAATTTGGAAGGAAAGTTTTGAAAAGGAATTTGAAAATTCATGGCCAAAACGTGTTTCCAGTTAAGAGAAAATGTTGTGACTAGAATCAGGGCAATGAGACCTTCACAATGATATCGAAGTTTGGAAGAATTGATGGAGAAATTTACCTATTGAAGTTCAGTTGCAGAGCTCTATAAATGGACTTGGTTAGATCAATTCAGAAGGTTTCAAGGCTTAATTCTTCTTCTGTTAGCTTCAGGGAAGATCAAGGAAGGTGAATTGATAGAAAAAATGGATTGAAAAAGGCTTGAACACTGATTTCGAAGTTGCAGAAAAGTGAGTTATGGAGTGAGTTTGGTAGGGTGATTTTGGCTGTTCAAGCTTGATAAAACGAATGGGATAGCTCATGTATTTATAGGAGAAGCAAATGGGATCAAAAGAAAGGGTGAATGATGCATTTTGGAGGGAATTCGTGTGGAGTTGCAAAAAATAAAAGTGTGACTTCTATTTTAATCAAAACTCATCCAAACCTTGCATTTTAATGTGCTAATCACTTCTAGAGGTTCACTAAACATGTTTAGAAGCAAAAGCGCACATAAAAAATGTGTTTAGAAGCTAAATCAAGGATTTCAAATTCTAACTTTTGAAGAAACTTCAGTTTCAAGTTACCAAGTTCAAATCAATGGCATTCTCAGCTCAAGGAGTCTTAGTGTATGGTTCTTGATGCTTTAGAAAGGTGAGATTACAAGATTTTCAATGGGAAAAGAATGGAATCAAATGGATGTTTGAGATGAAAGTTTCAATGAGTTAAAGTTGGGAAAAAGAAGTTGACTTTCCATACTTAGAAATATTTCAAGTTTTTCTTCAAAAGTGACCTATAATGTTTTGCATCCAAACATGGCCTTCCTCTTAGAATTTACTCTTAACTAAAAAAGATGGAATGAAATAGACCTCTTGAATGAAATTTTGAAACTTGAACCATTAAAATTCCAAAAATTGAGAGTTATGAATTGTTGAAGTTGGCAAAAAATCATGAAATGACATATAATCTTTTGTATCCTTAGGGCATCTTCCATCCATTTTCTCACTTTACATATAAAAGAAGGAATAAATTTCACATCCTCAAGATCATTATGGAAAAATAGTGGGCTCAAGGTGATAAAAATTGACAAAGTTATGATCATTTGAAGTCACACATGGGAAATTGGGGATTCATCTGGGGGACTTGTAATCTTTCTTCATCATCAAGTTTCTTCCACATGAAAACACCTTGAAACTTTTGAAGTGATTCGTTAATAACCCTTTTAAGAGAAGGATGTTTTTGGAATCACTCAAAAACACCAAAAGATGAGCAAGATATACTTCTTTGAAGTTCAAAACCCTAGCTCCTATATCAAGAAAATGCTTTGAGGAACTTTGACAATTTTAAACAACCTTCTTGTACCAACACTTTTGCTTTCTAGATAGAAGGTTTTGAGGAACCATGAAAACTTTTTCAATTAACCACTTGTACTTTTGAATCAATCTTGATAACTTTGAAATGTGGTGAACCCAAAATAAACCTTTCCATTCCATTTCTTCCATAATAACTTCAATGGTGAAGTTTAAATTTCTCAAGCTTTATTGACTAGGGCATGGAAATAAACTCATGAACCCATAATCAAATTGCCAAGCCATATTGCCTTTACCTACATTATTAACAAGTAAGACAAACCAACATTGCATTTTATTAATTAGAAGGAAAGTTAAAACAAAACATACATGATCACAAAATAAAATCAAGTCAAGGTTCTTGGTGATTCCTCAAAGATCAAAGCTAAAGATATGGAGGAGAACCAAAATCCCTAATGTAATCTTGTTGTGATTGAATGAATATGGTATGATGAAGGGATCTAAGGGGAAACAATTGGGGTACAACACCAAGTACAGTCAAACTTTAAGATTTTTGGTCAACATCAACATTTTGAAGTGATATACATCATTTGATCAAGGGTTGATCATGATTCCTCAAGAAATGCTCCTAATTCATCAAAAGTCAAAAATGGAAAATTAGAGTTTCTATAGGAAAAGTTAAACAAACATTGACCAGGAATAACTTTCTCATACTTTATCATAAATTTTTCCATAAAAGCTCATTTTTAAGATAATCCAATTCCCTACAACTTCTCTTTAGCCCTCAAGTTCAAGAAATGCACCATTGGAAAGATACAAGCTCATACATTATAGGTCCTTTCAAAAAGTCAACAAAAACACCTTTTGGGTCAAAGCTCATTACATGAACATGGAAGATCTAATTGAGATGAAACCAAAAAGGTTGTCTAGAGGACATCCTAAGCTCTCTAAAAAGTCCAAAAACACCCTCTTAGGGTTAAATATGAGACAAATATGCATTTCTAAAGTTGACCAATTTTTGGAAAAATGCATGAAGCCAATATTGATCAAACTTGAATTTTTTCCAAATGGGCCCATGTTTTCATGCTTGAAACTTGTTCTTAACATGGCCCACGACCTATAAGCTCACTCATAAATTATCTCATTATTTTTATTATTTACTTTGATTTTTTATTCATTAAAATTCAAATGGAAATAAATAAACAAAAGAAATAATGAATGATATGATTTGAGAATCTTTTTCTCATAAAATGAAAGGTAAAATATGCTGGCAAATCAAAGGGAAATCGTGGAGGGAAGAAAGATTGGATTTGTTTCAAAACAAGCCAAAAATCAAATAATTGGAAAGAAGATATTTATCATTAAAGCATTGGATTTTTTATACAATTGTTGACCTAATGAGATTTACTACATATACATAACAAGTCCATACCTAATACACGCGAAAAAGCTGCCTCTACAAACCCAAGCAAAAGTTCAAAAATCCAAAGAAAAAATGAAAATTGCACCACGCGATTTAGCGGTTTCCAGGCCAAACAATTTTCATCATTCATCTTCTAAAGCCCTCAGGAGACCATTCATACTCTCCACAAGACGTGCAGCACCCTAGAACTCCAGATCCACGCGTCACCAGATTTTGGTAAGCTTGGGATTCGAAACCTTGCAAATACATGATGTAAATCAATTTTTGTTCCATATTCATATTTATATTACTGCTTTGATCTATTCTAACGTGAAACATGACGGTTTGAGTGCAGATTTAGAGAGTTGTAATTGTTAGGGCAAAGCTTCAGTCAAGCTTCGTTTTCAATGATACAGGGACTTTCACACAAAAAAAACCCCACCATCAGATTCGCAAGGGCCTAATTAGTCCAGTAGGGTTTTTTTATGTTTAGTTTCATTGAAATTCGCAGGCTTAGATTTTTGTTCAAACGAAGAAGGTGATCGGAACCACCGTCAGGGGTGGTTTGACCAGCCAAGGAATTTGTGTGGCATATTAGGATGTTGTGATTGGTTTGTTCAAATATCAGGGCCCCACTTTTGGCGCGCGTGTTTTACAATCAGCATTTAGGACCAGTTTTAATATGTAATCAATTTTTTATGGTTAGATTAACGGAAATACAGTCGTCCCAACGGTAGAGACAACATGCTTAAGGCTTTATGTGTGTGCAAGTGCAGGGGTTCGAGTTTTGCCTCTTGCATATTATTTTTTTCTGAATATTTCTTGCAGATCATGTGCTTTGGGGTCCAGCGTGTCCACCATGCATCTCCAGATCTCATCCATCAAATCACTATAGTATCAAATCCAGCACCTCTGGAAACGCTTCTCCATGGTGAACCCTCTGGATCTAGCAACACCATATCCCATACAGTTGTACTAGGCCAATGCAATCTGGTCCTAGCCGCAATTCAGCAGCATAACCCCCCAATTGGGCTTCTCACCCCCTCAAGCCCTCTTCTTAATTTCTTTATTTTTTATTTAGTTTATATTTGTTGTTTATTCATTTTTTTAAAAAAATCAGAAAATCAGAAAATCATCAAAAAATAGGATTTAGAGTTTTTTTATAAAAAAAAATTTTTGCAAATTAATTTTATTAAATTTTAACTTTTTTCTTTGATTTAAAATCATTTAGAGATTAGGTTAAATTTCAAATCTTTTTTCATAAAATATCAAAAAATAATTTTAATGAGCAATTATATTTTTTAGGGTTCAGAGTTTATTCTCGTCTCAATTTTTGCGTGTTATTATTTTTCATACGATTATTTTTTATTATGTAACTGCGCTCGGTTTGGAATAATTTAATTAGAGTTTTCAATTTCCGCACTTTACTTTTCAGTCATTATTTATGTAACTACACCAAAGCCTTATAATAGATGTAGGAACTTTATTTCTTGCCTTATATTTCTTATGTGCTTGTATATAAACTGTTAGTAAATTAGGCGTGCATGACAAGAATCAAATAATCATTAGGTCACTAATTGCAAGATAAATATAACTGAAAAAACACACTGTTGTACACTTGCACCCCTAGGGTATTTCCCCACTTTGGTTGCCTCGGAAAATAATGCTCATGTCCCTCAAACGTTGGGATATCTTAGCAAAGACCCTCAGTTTAAAGTCATCATAAAGATCATAGTCCCTAAACGTCCCTCGAGTTGCCTACGAGAAATGATCTTGTCCCTTGATGTTGCCTATATGATGATAGCCCCTTCAAAATGCTAAGGTATCCTTACATGTTGCCTTCAATGACCATACGTGTCCCTTTCGATAGTCCATCAACATCCAACGATAGGGATACCTACTCACTAATAGTGGGATAGCACTATCTAAAGGGTAGGAGGAAAAGAACATCCTTTTTCAAGTAGGTAGACAGTTCTTAAGTACTTGCTCAAATCTGATTCTTTTTTTTACACTTACACACTTTCAAACTTCTTTTCAAAAAACGCTTTATCACACTCTTGAGGAATGATACAAGAGTTATCATAAAGCAAACAAAATCTTTTAAAACACACAAACACGAAAACAGTTTTCAAAAATGAGCAAGTACCTAAGAGCCCGTGGAAAACCACAGATGGAAAGGGTGCTAACACCTTCCCTTTCCATAATCTACCCCCTTACTCAGAAAATCTCGAAAAAAGGTCTTTTATGTTCTTTTCACCCTTTCCTTTATTGGATAAAAGAAAAGTTGGTGGCGACTCTTGCTTATCATGACATTTGCGGGAAAAAAACGCAAACCAGTATAACAATCGGTTCTGCCACCGTATCACACCTACGAATAATATGATGATATTTCCTTTGAATTTCTAAGGTATCCTTACATGTTGCCTTCGATGACCATACGATGACCCTATGCTTCTCCCTTCACATCCAATAGATAGGGCTACCTACCAACTAATAGTACGGATAGTACTATTTCTAAAGCATGAGGAAAAGAATAAGAAAGACTTTAGTGGGTAAGGAACTCTTAATTGCTTGCTCACAAACAAAACATTTTCTCATATCACACTTTCAAAACAACAAATATTTTCAAAAACACTTTGCATACATTCTTGAGGATTGATACAAGAATTATTACAAAGTCAATCTTACATTGGAGATTTCAAAATATTTTCAAACAAATCATACAAAAAGCAAGTTTTCAAAAGTGAACTAAGTAATTAAGAATCCAAAGATAACTATGGGTGAAAGGGGTGCTAACACCTTCCTTTTTCATATCTTACTCCCCCCCCTCCCCCGGAACTCGAAATCTAACAAAGGTATTTCCTGTTCTTTTCACCTTTCCTAAATATTGGATAAAAGAAAAGTTGGTGGCAACTATAGCTATCCGCACATTTGGATAAAACCAAAAAGTCAGTTCTCCCACTATATTACAGTGATCCCTCAAGAGAAAACTTAAAGATAGGATGAAGTAGAAGGGAAAACCAACCCTAATGTGTAATCTTGATGTATTTATAACATGAGATAGTGAGAGCTCTTAGGAAAAAAATTGGGTATAACAGGGCTGAAGCCATGAATTTTGCTTGCTATATTCACAATAGAGTGACAATCAGAACTGGAACTTTCGTTACTCTGTATGAATTGTGGAGTTAAAGAAAGCTAATTGTTAATTACTTCCATGTCTTTAAAATCAAATTTTATATTCTGGCTAATCTTGAGCCAATAAGGAAGTTGGATACTAAGAGTGATGAAGGAATTTTTCTAGAATACTCTATTAACAGTAAAGCATATAGAGTATTCAACTCCTAAACCAAGGTGATGATGGAGTCCTCAAATGTTATTGTAGATGACTCAACTAATGAAGATGGTGTCCCAGAAGAAGTTGAGATAACTATTCCTACTGAAGATGTGGTTCCTGAAAAAAATGTCACAACATCTACCACAGATGTCGCAGAGTCAAGTGTTGATTTTGAAGTTGAAGAACCTCAGGTAAATAACAAAGGACCCTCTCTTAGAATTCAAAAGGATCACCCTAAGGAGCTTATATTATGAAATCCTAGACAAGGTGTTGTCATTAGATCAAGAGAAGCGGTATGAAATGCTTGCTTTGTGTCAAAGATTGAACCTAATAATGTGAAGGAAGCTTTGACTGATGAGTTATGGACTAATGTTATGCAAGATGAGCTTGGTAAGTTCAATAGAAATGAAGTCTGGGATTTTGTACCAAGACTTGAAGGGATGAATATCATTGGTACAAATTGGGTGTACAAGAACAAGATAGATGAACAAGGAGGTGTCATCAGAAATAAATCTAGACTGGTTGCTCAAGGTTACACTCAAATTGAGGGAATAAACTTTGATGAAACATTTGGTCATGTGGCTCGCTTGGAGTTTATTAGATTGTTGCTTGGTGTAGCTTGTCATCTAAGGTTCAAGCTATATCATATGGATGTCAAGAGTGCCTTTCTAAATGGGTACTTGAATAAAGAGGTTTATGTTTAACAACCGAAAGGATTTGTTGATCCTTCTTTTCCAGATCATGTGTTTAGACTGGAGAAGGCCATGTACATACTGAAACAAGCTCTAAGAGCTTGGTATGAAAGATTGACTGAATTTCTAGTTAGTCATGGATACATAAAGGGTGGAATTGATAAAACTCTCTTTGCCAAAGATGAAGCTGGAAAGTTGTTGATAGCTCAGATCTATGTGGATGACATTGTTTTTGGAGGAATTTCGGATGACATGGTCCAACATTTTGTCAGACAAATGCAATCTGAATTTGAGATGAGTTTGGTAGGTGAACTGACTTACTTCCTTGGATTGCAAGTCAAGCAGATGGAAGACTCCATTTTTCTTTGTCAGAGAAAATATGCAAGAAATATTGTGAAGAAGTTTGGGTTGGAAAATGCGAGCCATAAGAGGACTCTTTCTCCTACACACCTGAAGTTAACCAAAGATGAAAAAGGAGTTAGTGTTGATAAAAGTTTGTATAGAAGCATGATTGGCAGTCTTCTATATCTTACTACTAGTAGACCAGACATCACATTTGTTGTTGGAGTATGTGCAAGATATCAAGCAGAACCTAAGGTAAGCCACATTAATCAAGTAAAGAGGATTTTGAAGTATGTGAATGGAACATGTGATTATGGTATGATGTACTATCATGATACAAATTCCTCGTTCGTGGGATTATGTTATGCTGATTGGGTTGGAAGTGTTGATGATAGGAAGAGTACCCCAGGAGGATATTTCTTTATGGGAAAGAACTTAATTTCGTGGTTCAGTAAAAATAAAAACTTTGTTTCTCTATCTACTATTGAAGCTGACTACATTGCAGCAGGAAGCAGCTGCTCTAAACTGGTATGGATGAAGAAAATCATGTCTGAATACAATGTCACACAAGATGCTATTACATTGTTTTGCGACAATTTGAGTGTTATAAATATTTCCAAAAATCCTATTCAGCATAGTAGGACCAAGCTCATTGACATCAGACATCACTTCATCAGAGAACTTGTAGAGGACAAAATCATTAAACTTGAGCATGTCAAAACTGAGAGTCAGCTTGTTGATGTCTTTACAAAAGCTCTTGATGCTGCTCAGCTCGAGAACCTAAGGAGGATACGTGGGATCTGTATCTATGAAGAGCTATAGCAATTATTGTTGGTGTTGTATCTTGTGTTGAGGATGCTAAGTGTGGTGTTGCACCTAATGAATGTTCTGCTAGTGCTTTCGAGGAAAGAGAAGATGCTACTGCATAACAGTTGGTCACAGGATTTTTCTTGGATTTATCTTATGATTCTGTATATTTTGGTTTATGACTTTGTAAGGGCTAAATGCTCAGGATGTTTTTAAATTTTTATGCCCTACTACTATAACGTTAAGTGCTTAAATTGTTGCTAATATTGCCTGCTTACCTTTGTCACATTATGGCTACAAAGAGGGAGTAGTATGATATTGAGGGTGCTGGAGATGGCACTTGCTGAGGGGGGGAATTCTATGATTCTCTATTTTGTGATAGCAAGTATTGAGGGGGAGTCCCTACTGGTTTTTTTAAGCTATTTTTGAAGAGATGTCAGACATGATGTCTTGACATCATGGTGTGAGAACTTAGGTGTTCTCTATTTTTGGTGTAGTTATGTTAGTAGATCAACTAAATACTAACTATTTGATGTATGTGCTGCTAATTTCGGTGTTGCTAACCTTGCATATGTGTTTTTTCCGTTGTTGTACCTCTGACATGTATATTTGATTTATTTTCATGCATACTTTATTGTGCAAGGGTTGTTTGGGTGTTTTAGCCAAAAAGTGCAAAGGGGGAGATTGTTATTTCTCTGAAATTATGATTGGCTTACATTTTGGTAAAACCATTTTAGCAGTAACATGTTGAACAAGATGTTCCAACATTTTTCCTTCAACATGTCGAGTAAGATGTCCCGACAAGGAGATAGGACATCGCATCTACAACAAGCTAACATTTGTGGATCAACTGATTTTTAGCTATTGAATATTCAGGGAATATTCAATTAGCTTATGTGGCGTCCAAGATTGACAAAACAAAATATTCTCTGTTGGTTTTCGAAGATTTGATTAGTTTATAAATATGGAGACAATTTAGGAAACTAATGATTGAAGACCTATTTTCTTGGAGGAGTTTATGCAGACTTTATGCAACCTCATTACCGCAGTTTTGAAGCCCAAACTAGTCCAAAATAAAGTTATAAATAGACTGGTGTATACCTAGTTTTATGGGAACTTACAGATGTGTTTATGTTAGAGTTTTTAGAATCCTTATTTGGGGGTGTAAGTTCTTTGTTAGATGTTCATAAGCTTTTAAGCATTGAATATATTGTATGTCAAATCTCATAAGCTTTTAAGCATTAAGTCTTGTGTGTTTTGGAAGTATAGCCTCCGGTTATGTTTATTCTCTACTTGTTTTTAGAGTTTGATCCAATTGTTGAGGGTAATTGAAGATGGATTTTAGGAGGGCCTCATACCTAGGAAAATCTTGAATTAACTTTGACTGGAATGGAAATTAGAAGAATCTTAGTATCAATTCAACTAAACAAGACAAAAGTCTTGGGTCATCTTCAACTGGAATAGAAATCAGAGATCTTAGTGTCGATTTGACTGAACCAGAGGAGGTCTTTAATTAACTTTGACTGGAAGGGAAATTAGAAGAATCCTAGGATCGATTCAACTAAACCAAATAAAAGTCTTGGGTCATCGTCAACTGGAATAGGAATCAGAGAGATA
This sequence comes from Vicia faba, assembly GCA_948472305.1. NCBI lineage: Eukaryota > Viridiplantae > Streptophyta > Magnoliopsida > Fabales > Fabaceae > Vicia > Vicia faba. The sequence continues at coordinate 40,691,256 of OX451735.1, forward strand.
TTAGTGTCGATCTGACTGTACCAGAGAAGGTCTTTGAGGACATCTTTCTAAGGATATTGCTGAAATAGCCCTTCATCAGATGTAGCTTTTGAGAAGACTACCAGGTCACATAAGTAGTCAATGGTGTTTGTTGATTTGATCTTTCCCTGAAAAATGGTAAAGAGTTAGTCGTATGCAATGTCATGATGTATGAAATGCGTTGTGATGATGGTCTCAAAATAAATGAGATTATGTTGTATGTGCATGCCATGATGTATGAATATGGAATGCTATTGTGATGTTTCTTAGTCTGGGAAAGTAAATCCCTGAATGTTGTTGAAGAGTATTATAAAGACGAATCCTTCGTTTCCGCCGAGGATGATGAATGGATATGATTTGACAGGGATTTCCTCTTTCTGTTTGAGGATGTCCTGTCGGGGATTGACTCTACTTGAGAATAACTCTGTGGAGGAAGATGCTTTATTGGAAGATTTTGCCGTTGTAGAGAAATAAACTCCGTTGGGGAATGAACTTCCGTAGTTAGAGAAATAAACTCTACTCAGGAGGAGGTTTTGTAACTATTTGAAATTATAAAACTCGGCTGGGGAATATAGATTGCAGCTGGAGAAGGAATTTTGCTGGAGGATAATTCCTGCTTGGGAAAGGAGAGATTGAAACTTTGGTTGTTTCTACTCTATGGGGAACATAGACGTCACGGGGTCATATGTAATGGTGACTTCGTCTCAAACTGTCTCTGCCCCTGTCTTTAAAGTCATTAGCAACTGTCTTTCTGTTTCTTATGCAAGTATTTGTAAACAGTAATCATATTCAAATGCATATGTCAAGAATAATCATTGTAAGTTTTTGCAAAACAAAACAGAAAAAGAAAAACAAATAGTTTTTGTACTTTTAAAGAAATGATTTGTATTGATTTTTGAAGTTCTCCTATAACGGGCATTTTTGTACAAAGAGGCTGCGTTTTAGTAGGAGAACGCAGCCGTAAAGAGTGGACTATACAAAATAGTGTACAAAGAGAAGAAAGCAGTTATGTGCAACAATCCCATGGAGTTTCGATTTTGCTATTTCCCTTATGTCTTCAAGCGTCTCATCACTTTGCTACTTGTCCGAAGCTGACTGGATTGATCGGTACCGTTTGAGCTTGATAGTTGATACTGAAGTCTGATTGCAAGGTGATCCAATGGGACATAGTGATACGCTTCAAATCCCTAACTTTTGCATGGACCGCCCTTTCGGGTTTTCAGTCCACCGGGATACCCTTTTTTTCCCAAGCCGCCTTTGTAGGTTTTCGACTTGTCGGGTGTACATATTTTTTTTTATCCCTAACTTTTGCTCGAACCCTTTTGGTTCGCCGGGATGCCCTTATTTTTGCCTAGGCCAGTCAACCTAGCGGGTCTTTGTTTACGCGTAGTATCTTTTCACTATGTACGCATTAACGGGGTGAGGAAGGTCATCACCATCCATGGTGGTCAGAATCATGGAGCCACCGGAAAATATGCTTTTGATCATAAATGGCGCTTCGTATGTGGGAGTCCATTTGCCCCTAGGATCACCTTGTGGCAGTATGATGTGCTTGATTAACAGATCACCCACTTGATATACTTGATGTCTGACCTTTTTGTTGAAAGCCTTGACCATCCGTTTTTGAAACATTTGACTATGACAGACAGTAGTAAGTCTTTTCTCATCAATCAGATTCAATTGATCAAGTCGATTCTGGATCCAATCGTCTTCGTTCAAGCCTACATCCTTCATGATCCTCAAAGAAGGGATCTGGACCTTAATGGGCAGGACATCCTCCATACCATATACCATAGAATAGGGTGTTGCCCCTGCCGATTTTCGTGCTGAGGCGCGGTAACCATGAAGAGAAAATGGTAACATCTCATGCCAGTTTTGTATGTCATCGTCATCTTCTGTAAGATTTTTTTAATATTCTTGTTAGCAGCCTCCACAGCGCCATTCATCTTCGGCCGGTAAGGGGAAGAATTGTGATGCTGGATCTTGAATTGTTTATATTGTTCGGTGATCATCGTATTGTTGAGATTTGTAACATTATCTGTAATGATTCTCTCTGACACACCATACCGGTAAATCAGGTTATGCTTGATAAACCGCGCCATAACATTCTAGGTAACAGTAGCAAAAGAGGCAGCCTCAACCCACTTCGTAAAGTAATTAATGGCCAAAAGGATAAAGTGATGCCCATTGGAAGTGGTAGGTCTAATTTCTCCGATCATATCAATGCCCCACATTACAAAGGGCCAGGGAGCCGTCAAGACATTCAAGGGAACCGGAGGTACATGCACTTTATCAGTGTAGATCTGGCATTTGTGACAAGTTCTGGAATGCTGATAACAGTCTGCTTCCATAGTGGACCAATAGTATCCTTCCTGTAGGATCTTTTTAGCCATGGTATGCCCACTAGAATGGGTGCTAAAGGTACCTTCATTTAACTCTGCCATAATCCTCTCTGTTTCGCTCTTGTTACGCACCGAAGTAAAGTAGAGTCATGGTTGCGCTTGTAGAGGATTCCATTACTAAGGAAGAACTTTGCACAGAACCTCCTCAGAAACTTCTTATCATTGGTAGATGCCTCCTCAGGATATTCTTGAGCCTCGAGATACCTCTTTACTTCATGAAACCAAGTTTCATCTGCTACTTCTTCAGTGTCAATCTCGTAGCAGTATGCTAGTTCATCCAACCTCTTAATAGTGATCCGGGGAGCCTTGTTGTCCCACTTGACCTTGAACATAGATAACATAGTAGCTAGCGCGTCCGATAACTGATTCTTTTCTCGTGAAAAATGTTCAAAGGTGACCTCTTCAAAGTGTGGAAGCAATGTCAGCACATGTTCTTTGTAAGGGGTAACATTTGGGTGCTTTATGTTCCACTCTCCTTTGATTTGACTTATTACCAAGGCTGAATCCCCGAATACGCTCAAGAGCTTGATCCTCAGGTCAATAGCAGCTTTGAGACCCATGATCCATACTTCATATTCCGCCATATTATTTGTACAGTTGAAACATAATCGGGCGGTGAAAGGAGTATGACAACCCTCAGGAGACATGATTACAGCATCGATGCCATTGCCGAGTGTGTTGGAGGCTCCATCAAAAACCATAGTCCATCGGGATCCTTCCTCGGATCCTTCATCAGGTCTGGCTTTCAATAAGTTCCACTTGACAGTCAGAAGAGGAGTAACAAGTTCCTCAATAGAAGTAACAAACATGTCATCTTCAATAGCATTGACACCACGAACGTGCTTGGGCATAGGAGCAGTGATGAGATTGGGAATCTCAGGGGCGTCAAACTCAATTTCCTTCGCCTCGAGAAGGTCTTGTACCCTGTTTTTCAAATCCCAACAGTCATTTGTATCATGGCCTGGACTTTTTGAATGATAAGCACAGCGAGCATTTGGATTGTAGCGGAGAGAGGAAGTGTTGGGATTCTTCGGAGCTTCCCGTAAAGTTACCATATTAGACTTCAACAAATGTGGCAAGACTTGAGACATAATCATATTTATCCGGGTAAACTGTCTTGTCGGCCTTTCTGTTCTAGGCTGATTATTCCTTTGTTGAGTAGCTGCAGGTTTAGAGATCATAACAGCCCCTACCACTGGACGGCATTCAGTTCTGTCCTGATTCCTTTGATTGTACACAGCACTAACCTCTTTCTTCCCAGCAAATGGCTTCCTTACTGTACTGGAGGATGCATCCTTTTGTATCTTACCACTCCTAATTCCATCTTCCACTCTTTCTCCTGTCAAGATCAATTCAGTAAAGCCGACTAAGGAGCTTCCAATCAGGTGATTGAAAAATGGACCAGACAGGGTACCCAGAAACATATCCACTAGCTCCCTATCAGACAGGGGAGGCTGGACTCTTCCTTCTAAGTCCCTCCACTTCTGAGCGTAGCCTTTAAAGCCCTCGATCGAACCCATAGACATACATTGGAGTTGTGTACGGGTGGGAGTAAGGTCTGCATTGTACTAATACTGCTTATAGAAAGCAACATCCAGATCTTCCCAATTATGGATATTGGTCCTTTCCAGCTGGTAGAACCGCTCTAATTGAGTTCCGGATAGACTATCTTGAAAGAAGTGGACCCATAAGTCCTTGTCAGCAGTATGAGGATGGATCTTCCTCACATAAGATTGGAGGTGCATCTTGGGACACGAAACCCCATCATATTTGGCGAACATCGGCACCTTGAACTTTTATGGGATGACAACCCAAGACACCAAACCCAGCTCTTTAAAATCCAGCCTAGGCACCTTCTGGATTTCCATTGCACTCAAACGCTCTTCCAGCTGTTTGTACTTTTCATCATCCGGAGGATACTACTCTTCTTTGTAATCAGTCTCATCATCAGATTCCCTTGGACTGGGGACTTCCTCTCTTGTCTCCCGCTCTTGATTATCTCCTTCTTTTGATGAAGATGTCAGCTCAACCACTTGCCTTAGCGGTCCTTTGAATCTCCTTCCCAGGTTTACCACACCATCTGTCTTCCTTGGCTTCTTAGTCTTGACTTTAACAATCAGGGCTTTTAGTTCCTCTTTACCCTTGGCCAGAGCCATGATCATCTGTTGAAACTGTGCATTCTGAGTCTGTAGATTCTTCACTGTTTTTTCTAGAGCCATTGCTAAAATAAACAACGTAGAAGATGAGAAACATGTTATGAAACCTGCTTATGCAATGATATGTATGATATATGTATGCAATGTTTTCAAGGATTTCTAATACTCAAATTTGCTTAAACAGAAAGAGAACAAACGTAAATTGTATTAAGATGTCTTATTGATCACAAGAATTCCTCTTGGGCTTACAAGGAATGTAACAAAGCAAAAGTAAAACTCTCCCAGCAAAAAGACTCAAGCTTCCCACTAACGCATCCTCTTTGGTGCGATGTAAGAATTTATACTCTTCTCCTCATGAAGTAACCGAGTGAGCTCTAAAACCTTCTTCTGGTTGGCGTAGAATTATGTTTCGAAAGTATCCCGTTCTTCTTTGAGTTAGATCCAGGACCTCAGTATCTCCTCAAGATCAGTTGGCATGTCAGGATGAAGAATGACGTAAGGAGTGTCTCCCTTAGCAATTGGCTTCATAATCACAGGTAAGATGGCGGGGTAAGGCATCATAAGACATTGAGCATGAGCTCGCACCCATTTGAGGTAAGGCTCAAGTGGGATGGAATTCTTGTTCCCCAGTGCCCTGCTATCAACTCTATTTATCATACCCCAAGCTCGAATGAACCTCTTACGATAACCTTGAACATCATTCTCATAGTCAAATGTGATTCCTTGGATGAGTGCGTCGTGAGGACCATCCCTTCTAGCATAACCAAACTGTCGCAATGCCAAACAAGGATTATAAGTGATTCCTACCCTAATGCCTAAGAGAGGGACATTAGGGAATTCCCTACAATGATCAATAATGGTAACATTCTCTGAGGATCTCAAACACCAATGAATATCCAAATGTGTAAGAGACATCAACCTACGAGACCATCTCATACCCTGATCATTCTTCAAAACAGACAGGGGTAGGTGAGAAATGAACCACTTAGCCAATAGAGGAGTGCAACACAGAAGGGTCCCTCTTCACTTCAGAGTACGACTATGCAAAGAGTGTAGAATATGCCCAATTAAAGTAGGCACCGGATTATGCGACAGAAAAACCTTAACCGCATTCACATCTATGAGTTGGTTTGTGTTAGGGAATAGTACCATCCCATAGATGAGAAGGGCCAACACCTCTTCAAAAGCTTGTAAATCCAGATTATCCCAAAAATATTAAGCTTTCTCAAAAAGGAACTTAGCTAGAAATCCTTGGACACCTCCTCTGGTTTCCCAATTTGCCACTACATCATACCTTTGTAAAGGTAGAGCTTAAGCAATCTCTTCATGCTTTAGGTCTCTTTTCGTACCATTGAACGGTAACTGATTAAGGATAGGTACCCCCAATAACTGAGAAAACTCCTCCATAGTGGGCACTAACTGGTAATTAGGAAAAGTGAAGCAGTGGTGTAACGGGTCAAAGAACTGAAAGAGCACCTTTAACATTTCTTCGTCTGGGGTTGCAGTGACCAAGTTGAGAAGTCGACCATGCTTTTCAGTGAAGGGAGAGCTTTCAGGAATCCTTGATGCTAACTCCTTGAGCTGAGGAGGTACTTTCACAAGGTTGATTTGGATAGTGTTCCTGCGAGCGGATGTCATGTCCTGCAAAATAAAACAAAGATAAGGCCTAGAAAATCCTTGAAATGGTTAGTATGATATGCCATGTTATGATGTCATGATTATGCTAAGAAATCACATATATATCAAGCACAAGCAAATCACACCAAGACCTTAAGTTTAAGGATTGCATGGGTTTTAAGGTAATACTATCTTGAAGTTGGATTGGTTCAACCTGTCCTATAAATAGTAACTGGGTTCTAAGGGATCTCAATATCACTGATCTTTCCCACAAGTTTCGTTCGATAGGCAACTGACTTGCAACTAAACAAAACTCAGGAGTCAAACCTCAATGAGTGTAGCATCGAGTATCTGTCGACTTTGGGAGTACATCAAAGACGGCCATCTCACTACGTCCTAATGGTCAAGTTGTTCATTTAAAGGTTCTAAGGTCAGTTGACGCTTCATGACACCACACAACGGCCCCGTATTCTCCTTGATTAACTCAAGGGCTACCGGCACCAACCAAAGTGTCGCATCAACATAGCCATCGCTTCAACCGTGTCGGTGTCATGAACCGTGTCGCATCAACTGTGTCTTGTATCAGTCCTCAAGAGTGTGATAAAGCGTTTTTGAAAACTTTGTTTGAAAGTGTGTAAGTGTGAAAATTTCAGGTTTGAGCAAGTACTTAACGGTCATCTACCTACTCGAAAAAGGAATTTCTTTTCCTCCTTCCCTGTAGATAGTGCTATCCTACTATTAGTGAGTAGGTAGCCCTATCGTTGGATGTTGAGGGACTATCGAAAGGGACGCTATGGTCATTGAAGGCAACAATGTAAGGATATTTTAGCATTTCGAAGGGACTGTCATCATATAGGCAACATCGAGGGACAAGATCATTTCTTGTAGACAACTCGAGGGACGTTAGGGACCATGATATTTTGATGACTCTAAAATTGAAGGTCTTTTCTAAGATATCCCTACGTTCGAGGGACATGACCATTATTTTCCGAGGCAACCAAGTGAGGTATACCTTAAGGGTGCAAGTGTGTAACAATGTGTTTTTTCAGTTATCTTTATCTTGCAATTAGTGATCTACTGATTAATTGATTCTTGTCATGCACGCCTAAGTTACTAACAATTATATACAAGCATGTAAAGAAAAAGAGAGAAATAAAGTCCTACGTTATTACAGGACTTTGGTGTAGATACATGGGTAATGAACGAAAAGTAAAAATGCAAAGATAAAAACCCTAATTTAGCTACTACAAACCGGGCGCAGTTACATAAATGTTAAAAACTAAATCGTATGAAAAAAATGATAGCGCGCAAAATTAAGACGGGAAAAAGTTCTAAACCCTAAAAAAACCTAATTGCTCAAAAAATATTTTTTGTATTTTATGAAAAAAAACATTTGAATTTTAACCTAATTCTTCTAACTAATTTTAAATTAAGGAAAAAGGTTAAAATTTAATTTAATTAATTAATTTGCAAAAAGTTAATTTTATTAAAAAACTCTAAATCCTAATTTTTATGTTTTCTGATTTTTTATGATTTTTATGATTTAAAAAAAAAGAATTCACAAAAATAAATAAACTAAATAAAAAAAACATAGAGAAATTAAAAATGGCCCTGAGGGGGTGTGAAACCCAATTAAGGGGTGGTGTTGTTGAATTTGTCTAAGCCCTGAAACTGGTGGCCCACAGCTAGCGTGAGATCCAATGGGAGGCTTACTGGGAAGTCCACCATGGAGATGCACTATTGAGCGCTAGATCTTGGAGAAGGAATGATCCTATGGATGAGATGTTAGAGTGCATGATGCGCACGTTTGGAATTGAATAACTGAATCTACAAGAAATATTTAGAAAAATAATATGCAAGAGGCAAAGATCGAACCCCTGCCCCTGCACACATGCAACGCCTTTAGCGCGCTGTCTCTACCGTTGGGACGGTTGTACTTCCGGTAACATAACCACATTAATAAATATATAATATAAATTAAATGCTAAACGTTAAAACAATCAGAACACACGCGCAGGGTGGGTCCCTTTTATTTGAATGATCCAATTAGAAGAAAGCCTTGGGCCACGTAGAGTCCTTGGATGGTCAAACCACCATGGGCAATGGCTCTGGTCACCTACTTCAGCTGCCCAAAAATCAAACCTGCAAAATATTATGATAACAAGCATAAAGATAACCCTACTAGACTAATTAGGACCTTGCGATTCCAATGGTGGGGTTTATTTTGTCTGAAAGTCCCTGTATCCTGAGATATGATGCTTGGCTGAAGCTTTGCCCAAACAATGGCAAACTTTCATCCCTGCGTTAAATCTCCCATGTAATGGTTCTAGACAGTCACAAATGTTATCATGAACATGCATATGTACAAATAAATCATTTATATTGCAAGATAAAAAAAGTTTGAATTCACAAAAATCTACCAATCTGGTGATGCTTGGAAGAGAGCTTCTTGGCACGTTTTGGTTTGAATAATGGTTCAAACACGCTTCTGGGAACTTCAAGAGGAAGAATGACTCCTTGGTTTTGATCAACAAGGGCTTGAATGGGTGCTTTTGAGTTTTTCGATTTCTTGGAATTTTTGTAAATTTGTATGGCTCTCTTTGTGGTTGCTGCCTGTTTTCTCTTGACCTATGGTTGTTGTGCTTTTATAGTGAATCTCATTAGGGTTGTAATTGTAGCACCATATCTATGCCTTGATGCCCCTTTAAAAAATAAAGATTTTGGTTCAAAACTTCCCAAAAGAAGAGATTCACTCTCTTATTTAGTCCACACAGTTTTTGACAGCTGGACAACATCTTTTTGGTTTAAAAAAGATTTGCATCTTCTATATCTTGCACATTCTTGCATTTGTTTATTATTTATTTAATTTATTTTGAATTTATTTGAATAAAATCAATATAAATAAAATAAAATAAAACAAAATAATGCATGGACATGTTTAGTAATCCCTAGATGCATCATGAACACGTTTGGACTCTAAAAATTGGGCCCAATAACTCAAAAATACAATTTTCCCCAATTAATATTTCATGCATTTCTTGAAAATTGCCCAACTTGTGCAATCCACATCTCTCTCAATTTTAATCCTAAGAGGGTGTTATTGGACTTTTTAGCAATCTTAGGATGTCCTCTAAACAATATTTTCGGTTTCATCTTAATTGGATCTTCCATGTTCATGTAAGGAGCTTTGACCCAAAAGGTGTTTTGTTGACTTTTTGAAAGGACCTATAATGTATGAACTTGTATCTTTTGATTGAGGCATTTCTTGAACTTGAGGGATGAAAATAAGTTGTAGGGAATTGGATTCTCTTCAAAATGAGACTTTAAGGAAAAATTTCTGATGAAGTATGAGAAAGTTATGTCTGGTCAAAATTTGGTTGACTTTTCCTATAGAAACCCTAATTTGCCATTTTTGTATTTTGATTAGTTAGGAGCATTTCTTGAGAAATCATGATCAACCCTTGATAAAATGATGGATAATACTTCAAAATGTTAATGTTGACATAAAATCTTGAAGTTTGACTATATTTGGGTCACAGTTGTGTAGCGGTAGAAATGTTCAAGACTAAGCCATTGGATTGACTAGACTTTATATAAATCAAAATAAAAATCGCACCCGCGCTTTATTGTTTCAAAAGGAATGGGAAAAGAGTGAATAACCCAAAAAAAATGGGGAAATATTCAAGGTAAGGGGGTTGGTTATGAAAAGGGAAGGTATTAGCACCCTAAACATCTACGGTACTCCGCAGGAGCCACTTTGTAAAATTTGTATATTTTGGCTATAAAAACTATTTTATATAAAAAGTGGATGGTGGAGGTGAGGAAAGAAGCGTATTTATTTTATAATTTTTGCACCCTCCGCGGTTGTGAACCTTTATTTTCTACGTACCACCTTTCATGCAATAGGGGATTAGGGTACACGCAGTTCCTCTTTTAAAAATTTGAAACACAAATGTGTTGGTTAATTTTATAAGATAAAACATCATCGTCATTGTCCGTATGGAAAACACACTTACTACACGCAATCATGAGAAAGGAGAATTTGCATCATCTCAAAGTGGAGGATATGGCTTGGATTTTAAAATCAATAATGCCTCAATCAACACCCAAGTGGAAAATATCTCTCTTCACTACATGTTGTAGAAGTATAGTTGTTTGCATCACTACAAGGATTGACAAGATTCTAATATTTTGAGAAAATTTTAAAGATAAAAAGCCAAAATGGACAGATGGTTTGAAATAAGATTGATTGACTTTTAGTCTTCTCACAAAAAATGTCAAGGTATTATTAAGTTGATTGAGGGTTTATTTATGAAAATGTTTTGAAAATGCATGGACATAAGTCCAAGTTTATTATTAAAATGGTTCAAGTTTCAAAACAAGAAGAGTTTTCAAAAGGAGGGAGAAGATTTTGAAATTAAAGAAGATGGGAGGAGAAGAAGAGACTATCCTAAAGCATAAGGTAAAAGCTAGGGATAAGAACCATCAAACCAACAAGAAGCCAATACTTAACATTATGAGCCAAGATATAATTCATATTCCTTGGATTGAAACCAATCAAGCAAAAATACTAGACCTCTTGAAAGAACCAAACTTCAAGTGTATTAAGTCTTCACAAAAATTGGGCAGAGTAACGGCTGTATACCGGTGATTCCAGATTACAAATAGAGGATGTAATCACAAAAACCTGCACACAAAAACAAACAAGCAACCCAATGTCTTGAGGTAAACCTCAAGAACTCCAGACAAAATAATCAGATAAGATCTCCAAGATAGGTCAAGGTTTCTAATCCTAAGTCCAAGAAAAGTCCCATGCTCCATAATGCCAAGGATAGTAACCAAATAGTCCAAGTACCATTTAATGATTTTTAGGGTTTATGTTGATTATTAAGTATCTTAAGAAAGGAAAATAAAAGCTCAAGTGAGCAAAGTAAAAATGGAAAGAAAATAAATGCTCAAATGAGCAAAGATGAAAATGGCATGAAATGTAAATGCTAAAAGTAAATAGTACATAAAGCATAAAAAAGAATAAAAGCATAAGGTAAAACAAGTCAATAATTACTGGTTAGTTGGATGACCATCTTGAAACTTGCATTTGTAACTCATTAGAGGATTGGTAGAACCAAAGCCTCCACACAATAAGTTGCATTTGCTTTTTGTCAAGTATATCATTCATTTGGAATTCTAATAAGTACCATTTAATGATCAACGATGTTTAAGTGATCCGTGTTGACCAAAGGTGTTATAGATCCATTAGAGGATTGGTATAACCAAAGCCTCCACACAATGAATCTCAAGGTTATTGGATCAAAGAGATCAAATTCACATACTTGGGCTTGCAATCATAAGTTTGGGTCACGAATGATCATTTATTCGAATCGGGACAAAATTTAGCGCTATGTTAAGCAATCGTAAGTGGACTTACATAGAAGTCGCGCCTATTTTGAGGCCGGTCAATAGCAATTTATGCACCATTTGTTTTGAGACATGATATAGAGATCATGGTCCAATAACACCTAGTGCAATAAGAAAGGGATAAGATGAAGAGGGAATGGAAAAAATGAATAAACCACTTTTGAATAAAAAATTTAATCAAACTATTATTAAAATCATTCATCCATTTTGGTGGAGTTGAACTCAACAACCAAGATCCAATGATGTTTATAAAGTCATGATCAAAAAATCAACTCAAGACAGCCAGAAAATAATCACAAAATAATATTATATTTAATATATACATTAAAAGGATTTAAAAAATGTTTAAAAATAAAAAATAGAGGAGAAAAATATCAACTATGTTCAAAATAATCAAGAAAGAAAAAGTAAGACCATAGAAAAATCAGAAATGGATCCAAATATTTTTATAAAATTTTTGGTAATTTTTAAAAGTCAGAAACTATTTTTAAACTATTTAAAATTGCTCAAACAAATAGAAAATAGGTCAAAAATAGTAAACCTCAATATAAAATTCCATAAAATTTTCAGAAAGTCAAAAATATGCAAAATAATATTTATGAATTTTTTCAGAATTAAAAAAAGTCAGAAAGTATTTTTTAAGTAATTAAAAGAAAGCAAATAAATTAAAAAATATGAAATGTCAAAATAAAAATGTGAAAAAATAGTCATGAGATCAGAAATAATTCAAAGTATTTTTGTGAATTTTTTCATAATTTTTGGATAAAAAATAAAAGAGTTATGAATTTTTGAAAATTTAATCTATAAAAATATAAAATCAGAAAATAAAATAAAACCAAAAAGATGTGGACCATCAGATCATAGTCAAAACGCGTTAGTAAGCTGATCCAGTGGACCAGACGCGCTATGCTTGATATGGACCTTAGTGAGATACGCATAGGATCAGAAAAAGGGCAACCAATGAAATTAAAACGTCTGGCACACTATCATTGGCTGAGACGAGACATGTCATCGTCTTCAGCCTCCAGACACCCTGCAATGGGGATTTTTTGAGATCGTTCAAATGGAAAAATTAGGATCCCAGGCTAGTATCATTGAACTCGTCGCTTCAAACGATTCTAACACCACCATGGTGCCAAATTTATATAAGGTATGGAGAGAGATATAAATCAAAAACCCAGAAAATAGCGAGCACCTTCAATTTGAGATTTCTCTCTCAATTCTCAATGGATTTAAAAAATTTAAGCAGCATTGGAATCAGGAGAATGAGTAGAATAGATTGGTGCTTGATTTGGATCCAAATGGTGGAGAATTCTACCTTTTCAAAGTTCAAGGAAGAAGCTCTGAAACTGGACTTCTGTAGCTTGAATTATGGCTCGTTTTGATTGGTTTAAGTGCTGGAGAGTTTATATGATGCTTAAGGATGATGAATGCGCAAAGAATTTTGGAAAAGGGAGCTTAAATCTCAAAAACTGAGTTAAAAAAAGATGGGTTCGTGTGAAGTTTTGGAAGGGTGTTTTTGGCTCTCAAAGCTTGAAGAAATGAATGGGGGATGACCATCTGTTTATAGGGAAATGAATGGGAATGAAAATTGGAAGAAACAAGGAAGTTTGGAAGGAAATTGAGTGAAGGTCGAGCACGAGTGAAGTGTGACTTCATTTCCATTAAAACTCAACCAAATCTAGCATTTTGGGGTGCTAATCACTTATTGCAAGTTTCCTAATCAAGTTTAAATCAAAAATGCGAATAAATCTTGTGTGTAGAAGTCACATTATGGATTTCAAAACTCTGACTTTGTGGAAAATTCAGTTTCAAGTTACCAAATTCAAATCCATGGCATTTCCAACTCAAGGGGTCTTAGGGCATGATTCTTGATGCTTTAGAAAGATGAGGTTACAAGTTTTGCAATTGAAAAAGAATGGAGTTAAATGGCTACTTGAGATGAAAGTTTCATTGATTCAAAGTTGAAGAAAAAGGGTTGACTTTCCATACTTAGAAATATTTCAAATTCTTCTTCAAAAATGACCTATAATCTTTTGCATCCAAACATGGCCTTCCACTTGTAATTTGCTCTTGACCAAAACAGATGGAATGAAGTAGCTCTCTTGAATGACATTTTGAAACTTGAACCACTCAAAATCTCCAAAAATTTAGCAAGTTATGACTTGTTGAAGTTGACTAAAAATCATGAAATGACCTATAATCTTTTGCATATTTAAGGCAACCTCCATCTATTTTCCCACTTTGCAAATAAAAGAAGGCACAAAGTTCATATCTTCAAGATCATTATGGAAAAAGAATGGACTCAAGGTGATGATAATTGACCAAGTTATGATTAATTGAAGTTACTTATGTAAAATTATGGATTCATCTGGATGACTTGTAATCTTTCTTCTTCACCAAGTTTCTTCCACATGAAAACTCCTCGGAACTTTTGAAGTGATTTGTTGATAACCCTTTGAAGAGATGAATTTCTTAAGAATAACTCAAAAATACCAAAAGGTGAGCAAGATATACTCCTTTGAAGTTCATAACCCTAGCTTCTAGATCAAGAGAATGCCTTGAGGAACTTTGACAAGTTTGAACAAACTTCTTGTACCAATATTCTTGCTTTGTGAATAGAAGTTGTTGAGGATGATAATGAGAACTCTTAGCCACCAAAACCACTTCCATATCTTGAATTTTGAGAGAAATATGCTCTTGTGACCAATAGGAACAAGTCCTTGTCCAAATATGACAACTTCTCCAATCAACCCCTTGTACTTTTGAGTCAAATCTAATAACCTTGAAATGTGATGAACCAAAGCAACCTTGCCATGACAATTCTCCCAAAACCAATCCAACAGTGAGGTTTGAACTTCTCAAGATATATTGACTAGGGCATGGAAATAAACTCATGAACCCATGGAGTAACTTGTTAAATCTCATTGCCCTTCACCTACATGGATAATAAGCAAGACAAACCAACATTGCATTTTATTAGTTAAATGAAGAAAAGAAAACAATATTCCTGATCACAAAAGGAACATAAGTCAGGGTGCTTGGTAATCCCTCAAAAGGAGCAAAACTCAAAGTAGGGAGGGGAACCAAGAATCCTAGTGTGATCTTGTTGTGAGTGAATCAACATGGTATGATGAAGGGATCTTAGGGGGAAAATTGGGGTATAACAGCTGCCCTTATTTAAGTTTCTTCTATCCAAAGATATGAAGGTTAAAAATCTTCATGTCGACGCGATCGAAGATACTTAAATATAAAACAAAGTCTATTTTTTGCCCTAAGATGCCATGCAAATGCTTATTCATATGAATGCATATGAATAGGACCAAAGAGACACAAAGTATCATTGGGCATGCAACAATAATAAAGAAACAAAGGAGCAACCCCATCAGGAAAATAAATCACTGGTGGACCAAAAGAACTGAATCAGAGAGGATGGTAGGATGGTCAAAGGACACACCAAAATCTACGAAAGGCGAAGCTACCAATGTTTACTAAAGGCAGAGAGAAAGATAACAATCATTGGTGTTCATTATCGATGGTCTACCAACTTTCACTGAAGGTAGAAAGAGAATATATCATAGCACCGCCGTTCACTGACGATGAACTACCAACTTTTACTGAAGGTAGAAAGAGAATATCATATCACCGCCATTCACTGACGATGAACTACCAACATTCACTGAAGATAGAAAAAAGATAACAAACACCGACGTTCACTGCCGATGGTCTAGCAACTTTCACTGAAGGTAGAAAGAGAAATAATCATAGCACCTCCGTTCATTGACGATGAACTATCCACGTTTACTGAAGATAGCAAAAAGATAACAAACACTGACGTTCAATGCCGATGTCGTACCAACTTTCACTGAAGGTAGAAAGAGAAAATATCATATCACCGCCGTTCAATGACGATGAATTACCAACGTTCACTGAGGGTAGCAAAAAGATAACAAACACCGACGTTCATTGCCGATGGTCTACCAACTTTTACTGAAGGTAGAAAGAGAATATCATATCACCGTCGTTCATTGACGATGAACTATCAACATTCACTGAAGATAGCAAAAAGATGACAAGTTTACCCAAGATTTTGGTGTTTCGCCTAGAACGGGTCTCAACTTCTTCTTTAACCAAGGCACTCCACCTGGAAAGGATAATACATAAGTTGTCTCAAATAAAGAGACTTGCTATTTGTTATCACAAAGGATTGTAAAAGGAAATGACTTTTTGGGGAAAGAGGTATGACTTCCTGGGGAGAGGCCATGATGTTCTTGCTGAGGGGATAAAGTCTTCTTGTGCAAAATAAATGCACCAACCAAAGCTTGGAGTTTTTCAGGATTCCAAAGTGAATAGCATTTCCAGGGAACCACGGATCCAAACCATAAATAAACTGGAATGAAACTGTCAACCTGAATTCATCCTTTGAGAAATAAACTCAAGAGGGAAAACCAAATTTATCCAAACAAGGAACTGTACCGGAAGGCTAAGGCAGAAATCTTCTATGAGGGACAACTCAGTAGGGAAATTGAAAGAATGTATGTTTTCTGCTTAAGACCAACGCTCTAATGAAAAGAGGGTAACTTATCTCTGCAAAATAGGGTAATATGTCAATAAAAATATTAACAAATGTCAATGAACAGTGATTTATCAATTTTAGCTATGCATGATGCATGTATGAATGTATGAGTGTTATCGTGTGCATGCTGACAAAACATATACACAACATGGGGATCAACCAGGCAAAACTGCCTCGGGCACTAACAACACTCGACTAAGCTTCAACCAAGATGATCATTCCAAGAAAGGAAAAGGCCAGCTGCGGAAACCAAACCTACTGCCTGCTTTTAACTTTACTGAGGAGAAACATAATCTGGAGGTAGCTAAATCAAACAGATACCGGGGTAGAACATCCTTTTTCAGGCTTCACCCGGGAAACTGGTGTTTCTCAAAAGTAACATGCCTACTAGAGATTGCAAGACCAGTCTCAAATAAAGCAGACTGACACCGAAACATCCAAACTTCGCTGGGGAATTGAAGCCTACTTCACTGGAGGAAATGCGGATTCACACTTCACATCATGAAAACTCAGAAAATAGGAGAAATGAATCCAAACATGACCGAGGATATCGGAACCATAAACCCAATACGGCGAAAACAACCCGAGTAGACCTTCCCAGGGGGAACAAAAACTTCTCAAAACAACCAGAGTTTGTCCATTCCTGGGATCACCATTTTTGTTGTCATTGTTTCATCACAAATCTCAAAGTAAAAGTAAATTGTAAAAATACTTTTTTTTTTGAAAAATCAATTTGGTTATTTAATCTCTTTGGTTTGAAAGTTATTATCAGTAATAAATGAAGTCTTTGCAAGCTAAATAAAATAAGAAACACAAAGAATTGGGTAAAAGCTCGAATTTCATTAACAGAATGGTAGTCTGCGAATGGAGAGACTCCATAGATGATTACAAAGTTTTGGAAATGGTAATACATAATGGAAAAGATACATTGAGATACAATGACCATTATCCCCCCTAACAACTTTTGAAATCCTGAGCAGCAGCTTTTGTTGAAGTATGGTGAGGATTCGAGAAGATTGTTGCTTCAACGATCAAGTCTTGTCTGACGTAGTTACTTGCCAAGAAAATACATAACTTTTGCCTAAGCTGCCCTTGCGGGTTTTTAACTTAGCGGGAAATTTATTCAGTTTATGTCTCTAATTTTTGCCTAGACCTCCCTTTTGGGTTTTCGGACTACCAAGATACTCCTTTTTTTCCTAAGCCGCCCTTTCGGGTTTTCAACTTAGCGAGCTGTTCTTTTATTTCTTTAGGAAAAGTATTTCTTGACTGCGTCAGCATTCATGGGACGTGGTAACTCCTCACCATCCATAGTTTCAAGAATTAATGCACCACCAGAGAAGGCTTTCTTGACAACATACGGGCCTTCAAAATTGGGAGTCCACTTGCCCCTAGAATCAGTGTTGAAAGACATGATCTTCCTGAGTACGAGGTCGCCTTCTCTGAATTCACGAGGTTTGACCTTTTTATCAAAAGCTTTCTTCATTCTTTTTTGATATAACTGGCCATGACACAAGGCTGTCATTCTCTTCTCCTCAATCAAATTCAATTCGTCAAACCTGTTCTGAACCCATTCAGCCTCCGTCTGCTTGGTTTCCATTATCACACGCAACGAGGGAATCTCTACCTCGACCAGGAGTACAGCTTCCATTCCATAAACTAGGGAGGACGGGGTTGCTCCTGTTGAAGTGCGGACAAATGTTCGATATCCATGCAAAGCAAAAGGGAGAATTTCATGCCAATCCTTATAAGTAACAACCATTTTCTGAATAATTCTCTTGATATTCTTATTACCAGCTTCAACAGCCCCATTCATCTTTGGCATGTATAGAGATGAATTGTGATGGACTATCTTGAATTCTTCACACAGTTCTGTCATCATCTTGTTGTTCAAATTTGAGCCATTTTCAGTGATGATTCTTCTCGGCAAACCATACCGGCATATAAGATTATTCTTAATGAAGCGCACAACCACCTGCTTAGTAACATTGGCATAACAAGCAGCCTCCACCCACTTGGTGAAGTAATCAATTGCCACCAAGATAAAACGGTGCCCATTCAAAGCTTTGGGTTCTATCATACCAATCATGTCAATACCCCACATAGAGAAAGGCCATGGGGAGGAAATCACATTGGGGAGCGTCGGAGGCACATGGACCTTTTCTGAATAAATCTGGAATTTATGGCACTTCTTTACAAATTTGTAAAAGTCAGATTCCATTGTCTGCCAATAATAACTTGTCCTTAGCATATTTTTAGCCATCTAATGTCCATTGGCATGAGTGCCAAATGAACCTTCATCAATCTCATGCATCAACATGTCTGCTTCGTGTCTATCCACGCATCTGAGAAAGACCATGTCATAATTTCTCTTGTATAACACATTTTCACTGAGGAAGAAACTGCCTTCCAATCTTCTCAATATCTTTCTTCGACGCACCAATCGGGTATTCTTGAGTCTGAAGAAGATGCTTGATATCGTAATACCAAGGTTTTTCATCTGCAACCTCCTCTGTTGTAAACACATGAGCGGGCTTATCCAAACGTCGAACCATAATTTGGGGTATATCATTCCAAGTATTCACTTGGTACATAGAAGCCAGAGTTGCCAAAGCATCCTCCATTTGGTTTTCATCTCTAGGGATGTGATGGAATTCAACTTTATTGAAGAATGGTAATAATCTTCTAGCATAATCTTTGTAAGGGATCAAGCCAGGGTGACGAGCATCCAATTCTTCTTTAATTTGATTTATTACCAAAGCTGAATCACCATACACATCTAGAATTTTGATTCTGAGATCAATAGCTTCCTCGAGACCCATGATGCAAGCCTCATATTCTTCCATATTATTAGTGCAATCAAATGTTAACCTTGCAATAAAAGGAATGTGCGATCTATGAGGAGTGACAATCACAACACCAATTCCTTTACCATAAGCATTCACAGCTCCATCAAATATCATACTTCAACGAGATTCAGGGTCAGGACCTTCCTCAGGTAATGGTTCATCACAATCTTTCAATTTCAGGAACATCACATCCTCATCGGGGAATTCATATTCTGCAGACTGGTGATCCTCCACTGGTTGGTGACCAAGATAATCTACCAACACTCTACTTTTAATAGCCTTTTGAGTGCGGTATTCGATATCATATTCAGATAACAACATTTTCCAGTGGTCAATTCTCCCAGTAAGAGCAGTATTTTCAAAAATGTACTTGATTGGATCCATTTTGGAGATTAACCAAGTGGTGTGATTCAACATATATTGCCGCAAACGCTTTGCCGCCCAGGCCAAAGCACAACATGTTTTTTCTAGCATGGAATACCGCAACTCACAATCAGTGAATTTTTTACTGAGATAATAAATAGCGAACTCCTTCTTCCTTGTTTCATCCTGTTGTCCAGAATACAACCCATGGATTTATCTAACACTGTCAGATACATAATCAATGGTCTTCCTCCTACGGGAGGGAGCAAGATAGGAGGTTCAAGCAGATATTCTTTAATACTCTCAAATTCCCTTTGGCAGTGCACACACAACCTTGATCTTTCTTTAACAACTTAAAGACCGGTTCGCATGTTGCAATCATGTGGGAAATGAATCTGAAAATATAATTCAAACGCCCGAGGAAACCTCTGACTTGCTTTTCAGTTCTTGGTGCTGGCATTTCTTGAAATGCTTTGACTTTATCAAGGTCAACTTTAATTCCTTTATGGCTAACAATGAAACCCAACAACTTCCTCGATCAAACACCGAAGGTGCATTTATTTGGATTCAAGCGGAGACGATACTTCCTCAAACGCTGAAACAACTTCAACAAATCTTCTATATGCCCTTCTTCAATCTGGGATTTGGCAATCATATCATCAACATATACTTCAATTTCCTTGTGCATCAAATCATGGAATAGGGTTGTCATAGCCCTCTGGTACGTTGCACCAGCGTTCTTCAACCTGAAGGGCATCACTCTGTAACAGAATGTCCCCAGGGTGTGATAAACGTTGTTTTTTCCATGTCCTCTGGAGCCATTCTTATTTAATTATACCCGGAAAATCCATCCATGAACGATAATACTTTGAATTTTGTTGTGCTATCCACTAACATGTCGATGTGAGGCAATGGAAATTCATCTTTTGGACTAGCTTTATTTAGATCTCTGTAACCTACGCACATGCATACTTTTCCGTCTTTTTTTGGTACTGGGACAATATTGGAAATCCATTGAGGATACACTGACGTCACAAGAAAACTAGCATTAATCTTCTTTAGAACCTCCTCTTTGATCTTTACTGCCATATCTGGGTAAGTTCTTCTCAACTTTTGTTTAATTGGCGGACACTCTGGCTTCAACGGCAAACAATACTCGACAATATTTGTATCTAGACCAGGCATATCTTGGTAAGACCAAGCAAAAATATCCACATTCTCTTTCAACAACTCAATCAACCTTCTGTTCACATCGGGATGCAACGATGCTCCAATCTTGACTTCCTTCGGATCTTCTTCTGAACCCAAATTGATCACTTCCAAAGGCTCTTTATATGGTTGAATGGTATTTTCCTCGTGCTCAAGAAACTGTGAGACCTATTCTAGAATTTCATCATAATCTTCTTCTTCAGCCCCAAACACAGGACATTCAAATTTGGGAGAGGGTGCAGGGTCATTGTATTCAACGAGTTTTTTAATTAATCTGCACATATGATTTATGATTGCTTTTAGAAACTGACACATATAACAAGTGATCATCCAGATTGAATTTCAGTTATTATTTATTTTGAAAGGTTTTTTTTATTACCATTTTCCAATAAAAAGAAGAAAAAATAAAGACATAATTCGGGAAGCAAAGACAACTTTTATTAATGATCTTAAAAGTCACAGCAAACAGATAAGCCCTAGAACATTAATAGTTCCACCTTGGGCAGAGTGAAATCCTTTCAAGAAAAAAAAGATTAATCAAATCAAATTACTTTGAAACATGTATGCAAGAGGGAACATCAATGGTGACACAGTTCTGAACCCTGACTCCATGTGTCACATAATTCGGCATTTCCTGCTCTGCTTCATCCTCCTCAACAGCATTAATTCTAGAATCAGTTGGATGGAGGTAACCTCCGCTGTGGGAAACATCATGATAGCTGCTCATAGTAGACTTTGACTTCAAACTTTCGCCTTTACCATTATTCAAAGAGAAACCCAAGCCAGTTATGTTCTTGTTCACGGGTGGATCCACAATTCGTCCCCAAACTGCACTAAGACCATTGCGCACAACCAGCTGCGCGTCCTTTAGCGAGACCATGGAATTCTCATTTCCCCTTATGTTGTCAATGGATAGGGCTTGGAACTAGGTTCCAACAGCAGCTTCATCTGTTTCTATAATATTGAAGGAAGACAAATGAGATATCAACAATGCCTGCTCCCCATTTATGATCACTACCTTCCCTTCACGCACAAACTTTAGCTTCTGATGTAAAGTTGAAGTGACAGCCCCCGCTTCATGTATCCATGGTCGTCCTAGAAAACAACCATATGCAGGAATAATGTCCACGACCTAGAAGGTTATCTGGAACAAATGTGGTCTTATATGGATAGGTAAGTCCACTTCACCGATGACAGATTTCCTCGACCCATCAAATGCTTTCACAATGATGCCACTCGGGCGCATAGGTGTTCCTTGATATTTCAACTTCATGAGAGGACTCCTCGGTATAATATTCAACGCGGATCCATTATCAATTAGCACATTGGATAGATAATCATTCTTGCAGTTCATAGATATGTGGAGGGCCAGGTTGTGAATCCTCCCTTCATCTGGTAATTCATCATCACAAAAACTCAATTTATTACATGACGTAATGTTTCCAATTACACTGCTGAATTGATCTATTGGCATGTCACTCTCCACAAAAGCTTGGTCTAGTACCCTCATCAAGGATTCTCTATGAGCATAGGAATTCATCAATAAAGCTAAGATAGATATCTTTGAAGGACTCTACAGTAGCCGATCTACAATTCTGTAGTCGCTCATCTTAATTATCTTCAAAATATCATCTACTTCTTTCTCTAGCGTAGCTCCACTAGTCTCTCCTGTAGTCTTCTTAGGTTCATCATTCTCAGCAATTTTCTTTCTAGCAACAACATCTCTCCGAACAACCGGCGCAAACACACAACCGCTACGGGTCACCCTACTGTTTTCAGCTATATTTCCAACATCAGGCATTGGCTGGATGGGAACTTCCACACCGTCCTCCAAGATTGTAGCGTTGTATTTGTAAGGCACAACCTTATCTAATTTGTAGGGGATAGAACCTGGCAAACTAATTACCAATGGGTTAACATCTGGCTTGCTATAATACTCCACTTTAAAATGGGCTGGTGCACCAAAACAAGGAACAATGACGTTTACCCCTTCTTTAACACAACCAGTCATCAATAAGTCATTTCTGGAAAACAAATCTTCGTCTGAAGAGAAATACTCATCCGCGGAGGCATACTCTTCCTCTGACTCTTCTTCTATTAAACAAACCTCAACCATATCAACTTCATGATAATCATCCCTCTGACCTGTGATCTTGATAGTTCCATTGTCTAACAACAACTGAACACCCTTCTTCATGATTGAACATCCTCGGGGGTCTCGATAGCAAATTATGCAAGATCCATATTGGTGTTCCACCTGACCAGCTGTATGGCAGAAGGTAGCATGCAACTGCACGAGATCCTTATTCATATACTCCACATCAAAAATTCTGAATTCACCAGGACATCCAGAAACCATGTTCACTTCCTCTTCATACTCTGCCCTAGGCCTGATTATGTGGATGAGGCCCTCGTCCATCATCTCCTATAAATCTGCCTTTATCTTATCGCAACCCTGTACATTTGTACTGCAAGTAGCACAAACAGTATGGTCATGCATATAGTAGCTAAATTAACAGAGGTCTGTGGGCATTTTCACCAAATCTCCTCTAACCAGATTAATGTCAAAAATCTGGAAGTCGCCTGGACAACCGGCCACCATATTTACAGTATTTACTCCCCCATGCTTGGGTAGAGGATTATCTTTCACATTAGGTCCCACGTCTTTGAAAGATAGAACACCAGACTTCACCAATTTATGCACCTCAGTTTTCAAAGGATAACAATTCTCGACATTATGCCCTGGTGCTCCCTAATGAAAGCACGTGTTTGGTCTGCCTTGTAATACCAAGGCAATGGTGACGGTATGGAGGGAGGTGGTCGTGTCTGGACTAACTTTTTTCTAAATCAATGCCGATAATAGCTCTTTATAGCTCATGGAAATGTTGTACCCCAATATTTGCCCCTAATATCCCTTCATCATACCATATTATTTCAATCACAACAAGATCACATTAGGGCTTTTGGTTCTTCTCCCTATCTTTAGCCTTGCTCTTTTGAGGAGTTACCAAGCACCTTGACTTGTTTTCTTTTGTGATCATGGATATTTTTCTTTGATTTTCTCTCTAATTAACAAAATACAATATTGGTTTGTCTTATTTGTTAATAATGTAGGTAAAGGCAATGAGGTTTAGCAAGTTGCTTTATGGGTTCATGAGTTTATTTCCATGCCCTAGTCAATAGCTTGAGAAATTCAAACCTCACCCTTGAATTTGTTTTGGAAGAATTAGTATGGAAGTGGTTTTGGTGGCCATGAATCCTCGTCATCATCCTCAACAATTTTCTATTCACAAAGGAAGAATATTGGCACAAAAAGTTTGTTCAAACTTGGAAAAGTTCCTCAAAGCATTCTCTTGATCTAGAGGCTAGGATTTTGGACTTCAAAAGATCATATCTTGCTCATATTTTGGTATTTTTGATTGATTCCAAAAACATTCTTCTCTTCAAAGAGTTACCAAAAAATCACTTTAAAAGTTCCAAGGAGTTTCCATGTGGAAGGAACTTGGTGAAGAAGAAAGATTACAAGTCACCCAGATGAATCCCCAATTTTCCATATGTGATTCAAATGGTCATAACTTGGTCAATTTTTATCACCTTAAGCCCATTCTTTTTTCATCTTGATCTTAAGGATGTGTGCCTCATGCCTTCTTTTATGTGAAAAGTAAGAAAATGGATGTAAGTTGCCTTAAGAATGCGAAAGATTATAGGTCATTTCATGATTTTTGGCCAACTTCAACAAGTCATAACTTGCTCAATTTTTGGATATTTTGAATGATTCAAATTTAAAAATGTCATTCAAGAGATCTAATTCATTCCATCTTTTTTTATCAAGAGCAAATTCTAAGTGGAAGGTCATGTTTGGATGCAAAAGATTATAGGCCATTTTTAAAGAAGAATTTGAAATATTTCTAAATATTGAAAGTCAACTCTTTTTCTTCAACTTTGACTCCATGTTACTTTCATATTAAGCATCCATTTGATTCCATTATTTTTCCATTGCAAAGCTTGTAACCCCATCTTTCCAAAGCATCAAGAATTATGCCCTAAGACCCCTTGAGTTGAAAATGTCATGGATTTAAATTTGGTAGTTTGAAACTGAATTTTGCACAAAGTCAAAATTTTGAAATCTTTTTTTTGGCTTCTAATCACAAGATTTCACGCGTTTTTGGTTCTAATCATGTTTATAAACTTTCCAGAAGTGATTAGCATCATGAAACGCACGATTTGGCTGAGTTTTGATCAAGTTTGAGTCACACTTTCTTGATGATGCAAACCCACATGAATTCCCTCCAAAATGCATAATTTTCTATTCCTTTTGATCCCATTTGCTTCCCTGTAAATAGAGGGTCATCCCCCATTCAATTTCCCAAGCTTAGATAGCCAGAATCACCCTGCCAAACTTGATTCACAACACAGAATTCAGCTACTTCGAATTCTATTCTCAAGCCTTTTTCAATCCAATTTTTCCATCAATTCACCTTCCTTGATCTTCTCTAAAGCTAACCATATAATTACATTCAAGAATCGTGCCCTATATTGCTCCATAGAAGTCAAGTTTCAGAGCTCTGCAACTCAACTTTAATATGTAGATTCCTTCATTAATTCTTCAAAACTCTGATATCATTGTGTTGCTCTCATTGCCCTGGTTCTAGTCGCAACACTTACATTTCACTGGAAGCACATTTTGACCATGAATTTTCAAATCCCTTTTCAAAACTTTCTTTCCAAATTGCTTGAGCTACAGTTTATATAAATTTGGTGCGAGGGTGTGGTTGTCTTCGTCTTGAAGAGACGAAGCGAATGGCATAAGTCTGAGCTTCTGATTTTACAGTTTGAGAGACCTGCAATTCGTGATGGCTGGAGGTTGAAGATGACCAACGTGTCATCTTCTAAACAATGAAGGCGTGCCATTTGTTATTTTCAAATTCTGATTTTATTATTGATCCTGTACTTTATTCATTAAAGACCATGATATGCACAGCGCGTCAGATCTCTGGGATTTGATTACTAACGCGTTTTGACTTTCATCCAATGGTCCACATCTTTTACTTTTATTTTCTTTTTCTGATTTTTATATTTTAAATGTTTTAAACTTCAAAAAAACATAGAAAATTCATTTTTAGTCCAAAAAATCTGGAAAAAATTATGAAAACTATTTTTGATTATTCTCTTTCTGATTTTTATTTTTTCACAATTTAATTTTGTGTTTTGGTATTTTTTATAAATTTTACACTTATTTGATTTGTTTAAAATGTTTAAAAATACTTTTACACATTTTTAAATTCTAAAAAAATTATGGAATGAACCAATGATATTGTGACAAGTATTGGTGACCTTATTTTATTTTTGTTTTTGACTTTACTATTTTTTAATATTTTTGTTTATTTTACCCATTTATTTTAATTTTTAAAAATAGTTTCTGACTTTTAAAAATTACCAAAAATTTTATAAAATTACTTGGCCTCTTTCCTGATTTTACTATGGTCTTATTTTTCATTTCGTGATTAATTTGAATATAATTGACATTTTCCTCATTATTTTCCATTTTTTAAACATTTTTAAACCCTTTAATGTATATATTAATTATATTATTATTTTGTGAATATTTTTTGGCTGTCTTGGGTTGATTTTTTGATCATGGGTTTATTAACATCATTGGATCCATGGTGTTGAGTTTAACTCCACAAAAAATGGATGAATGATTTTAATAATAGTTTGATTAAATATTAATTCAAATATGGTTTCTCTTTTTACCCTAATTCCTCTTCATCTCATCCCCTTCTCATTGCACTAAATGTTGTTGGAGCATGATCTCTATATCATGTCTCAAAACAAATGGTGTATAGATTGCTATTGACCGGCCTCAAAATAGGTGCGACTTCTATATAAGTCCACTTACAATTGCTTAACATAGCGCTAAATTTTGTCCTGATTCGAATAAATGATCATCCGTGGCCCAAACTTACGATTGCAAGCCCAAGTATGTTAATTTGATCTCTTTGATCCAATAACCTTGAGATTCATTGTGTGGAGGCTTTGGTTCTACCAATACTCTAATGGATTTACAATACTTTTGGTCAACGTGGATCACTTAAACATCGTTGATCATTAAATGGTACTTATGAGAATTCCAAATGGATGATATACTTGACAAAAAGAAAATGCAATTTGTTGTGTTGAGGCTTTGGTTCTACCAATCCTCTAATGAGTTCCAAATGAAAGTTTCAAGATGGTCATCCAACTAATCACTAATTATTGACTTGTTTTATCTTATGTTTTTATTCTTTTTATGCTTTATGTACTGTTTATTTTTCAGCATTTACATTTCATGTCATTTTCATCTTTGCTCATTTGAGCATTAATTTTCTTATCATTTTTACTTTGCTCACTTGAGCTTTTCTTTTCTTAAGATACTTAATAATCAACATAAACCCTAATAAACTCTTAATGGTACTTCGACTATTTGGTTACTATCCTTGGCATTATGGAGCAGTGGACTTTTTCTTGGACTTAGGATTAGAAACCTTGGTCTATCTTGGAGACCTTGTGATCTTATCTGATTATTTTGTCTGGACCTCTTGAGGTTTACCTCAAGATATTGGGTTGCTTGTTTGTTTTTGTGTGCAGGTTTTTGTGATTACATTCTCTGTTTGTAATCTGGAATTCACCCGTATACAGCTGTTACTCTGCCCAATTTTGTGAATACTTTATACACTTGAAGAGGTCTAGTATCTTTGCTTGCTTGGTTTCAATCCAAAGAATTGGAATTCTATCTTGGCTCATAATGTCAAGTTTTGGCTTCTTGTTGGTTAGATGGTTCTTATCCTTAGCTTTTACATTATGCTTTAGGATAGCCTCTTCTTCTCCTCCCATCTTCTTTAATTTCAAAAATCCTCTCCCTCCTTTTGAAACTCTTCTTGTTTTAAAACTTAAACCCCTTTCATAATAAACTTGGACTTAGGTCCATGCATTTTCAAAATATTTTCATAAATAAACTACAATCAACTTAATAATACCCTGACATTTTTGTGAGAAGACTAAAAGTCAACCAATCTCATTTCAAACCATTTTGCCACTTTGGCTTTTACCTTTAAACTTTTCTCAAAATATTAGACTCTTGTCAATCCTTGTAGTGATGCAAACAACTATACTTCTACAACATGTAGTGAAGATATTCCACTTGGGTGTTGAGTGAGGCATGTTGATTTTTAAATCCACGCCATATCCTCCACTTTGAGATGATGTAAATTCTCCTTTCTCATGATTGTGGGTAGTAAGTATGTTTTCCATACGGACAATGACGATGATGTCTTATCTCTTAAAATTAACCAACACACTTGTGTTTCAAACTTTTAAAAGAGGAACTACGTGTACCTTGATCCCCTATTGCACAAAAGGTGGTACGTGGGCACTAAAGGTTCGCAACCGCGGCGGGTGCAAAAATCATAAAAAATATATTTCTTTTTTTACCTCCACCATCCATTTTATATATAACACATTTTTTATAGCCAAAATATACAGATTTTACAAAGAGGTTCCTGCGGAGTACCGTAGATGTTTAGGGTGCTAATACCTTCCCTTTGCATAATCAACCACCTTACCTTGAATCTTTCCCCCCTTTTTGGGTTATTCGCTCTTTTCCCATTCCTTTGGAAACAATAAAGCGCAGTGGTGATTTTTATTTTTGATTTGTATAAAGTCTAGTCAATCAAATGGCTTAGTCTTGAACATTTCTACCGCTATAGAAAAAATGGCGACTTCACTGAGGAAAGATTGACCTCTTGCTGGTCCATCCCTAAGTGGGTTAAGCCTATCTTTGTTTATATCTGTATATGTACTATTGTTGTTTATGTGTTATATTTTGTATATATGTTTGTTTGGATTTTCCTGGTTTTCAGGGTGCTTGGTGATTACTCATAAGTCCTATACCCGGACTTAGGAAAACTTTAAGATAGGACGGGAGGTATAGTCATGTTAACTTTTAGGGAGTAATCCCAAAAAAGGAGGCATGAGATCCCCCACTCAGTGGAGGACACTTTGGTTGTAGTGTCGTTTACCGAGTAATCGGGAAGACGTACTGCTTTCGACCTGGGAGCCTGCTGAAACCGAGGACCGTAGAATACCAAACCCATCTTGGCCTTTTAGGTGTAGTGCGGAAGCTATGACGGAGTAATCCGGAAATAGTTGTCACGCGATACTACCTTCGACTTCATGCTCGTGACGTTGAACCTATGAACCCTATATGTGTGACCTTGTGTGTGATT
The DNA here is from genome assembly GCA_948472305.1 of Vicia faba. Taxonomy (NCBI): domain Eukaryota; kingdom Viridiplantae; phylum Streptophyta; class Magnoliopsida; order Fabales; family Fabaceae; genus Vicia; species Vicia faba. Next base: position 40,720,122 of record OX451735.1, read on the forward strand.
GTTGCATCATGCATCCATGCACTCATCAGTATCTTTTGAAGAAATAATATTTCAAGGGATTTAAACGTTGACTATTTGTGAATATCTCATGTACTTTTAACCATGGATTCTGGAAAGAGAAAGACCGGGAAATACAGTTTCAAGGATCCCAAGATAGATGAATTGGTTAGTCTAATTCCAGAGATTGAGTGTCCTGCAGACTTTCGGAAGAAGTATGGATCCATCATTCCTCTCATGAAGTTGAAGATGAAGGAGGGTATTCTCTCGACCTTGGTCCAGTTCTACGATCAGATGTATCACTGCTTTACTTTTCGGATTATCAGTTCATGCCTACACTGGAGAAGTATTCTTATCTATTGGATTTACCCGTTACCGATCGTGTTCCTTTTAGTGGTTTGGAGGGTGAGCCAAAACCACATGAGATTGTTGCTTTGATTCATCTGGGGAAGTCTGAGGTGGAATCCCATATGACTACTAAATGAGGGATTAGAGGATTACCAGCTCAGTTCTTATTGGAGAAAGCTCGTTACTTTTCCAGAATAAAGAGTACGGTTGCTTTTGAGGCCATCTTTGCTCTGCTTGCTTATGGATTATTCTTATTTCCTAATGTGGACAAGTTTGTCGATATTAACGCTATCAGGATTTTCATGATTAGAAACCCAGTTTCTACACTGTTGGGTGATGCTTATTACTCTGTTCATCTTCAGAATTCTTATTATGGAGGAATGATTATCTGATGCACGCCTTTGTTGTACGGGTGGTTCATCTCTCATATGCCTCAGTCTGATGCTTTTTGGGATGTCAAGAAGGAACCCCGGTGGGCTCCTAAGATCATGGCACTTACTCACTCGGATATTGATTGGTATCATCGAGCTTACCAGGATGCGGAAATTATTGACAATTGTGGTAGTTTCCCCAATGTACCTCTTCTTGGTACAAAGGGAGGAATTAACTATAACCTTGTTCTTGCATGGCGACAGCTTGGTTATCCGATGAGGGACAAACCGAACAGTATTCATTTGAGTAGTTTCTTTATGAAGGAAGGAGAAGACCACAGGGAAGCAAGGGAGCAGATTGAGAATGCCTAGCGTCACATTCATAAGAAGAGTAGGAAGGATTTAGGACCTAGAGGTGTTGTTTCTTTGGAGCCATATCTTCAGTGGGTCTGATCGAGAGCCATCCAGTTGAAGATGCCGTATAATCGGGAGACACCCATGCCTGATTTGTTTGTGAAGACCACTCCTCCCTTATTAGATGATCTAGAGGAGTTGTAGCTTGCTTTGGTTAGGATGCAACAGGAAAGGGATGCTTGGAAGAACAAGTTCCAGACTTTAGAGAGTTCCTACAGAGCAGACCTGAAGGAGAAAGATGATTTGATCGAGATCCTTGAGAGTCGAGCAGTAGAGTCTATGGAGAGGCAAGGGGGTTTATTTTCTCCTAAGCCTCAAACAGGTGCTGATTACTCACTTCCTGCTTCAGATGATTGGAAGGAGGTTGCCATCAGACATGTGGAAGAGAACCAGAGGTTGAAGGCTCAGATTTCCAGGCTCACAGGGAAGCGCCAGCATACAGATTGATCTCTATCAGCTCTTTTTCTCAGGATTTTTAGATTGTATTTTCATCTTGTACTTGGGATCATTGAAACTTGTAATCCATTTTGAAGGTATTATAATATAAAAAAATTCAGTATTTCAAATGCGTTATTATTTTAGTGTTTGCAATATGTCTATAAACGTTAAATCCCTTGAAATATTAAATGATAAAGTAAAAATAATCATATGCATTGCATATAATGCATCATATTCCACATATTTCTTGCATTTATTATGCATATCCAGGTGCCTTACCCAGCTTTTGCTTCGTTCAGCAAACTGACTCATCACTACAACACTCGGGCTAACTTCAAAAAGAAGATGGACAACTTGGAACAAGAAAATCGCGAGCTACGCGAAGAAGTTTTTGCTTTGAAGGTTGGCTTGGCGAACTTGACTAATCTGATGGAAGCTCTGGTGGTTGCTCAGAATCAGCCACCGAGTGTTCAACCTCAACCAACAAGGGCAAATGTTGAAGTTCCTACTGTTCCCATATCTGCTATTCCGACTGTTGTTCAAAACCGTATGCCTCAGGGTTATCCGTGGGGAATGCCAGAGAAATTTGCACCTGAAGGTTTCAATTTGGGCCCCCAAGATGCTCCAGTGGTTCAAAATGTTGTTACTCTGGCACCTCATGTGGTGCATACTGTTCCTGCTGCACCTCCTTCGGTGAATTTGGTTTCGTTTGTTAATGAAGATGTGTGTCGTCCTTTCCCTCCGCCGAGTGAAGACTTGGGTCTTTGTGACATAATGGATGAGTTCCAAGAGCAGTTTGATAGAATGCAAAGAGAGATGAAGGCTCTTAAGGGAAAAGAGCTATTTGGGCAGAATGTGAATGAGCTGTGTTTGGTCCCGAATGTTAAAGTACCTGCTAAGTTCAAGGTCCCGGAGTTTGAGAAGTACAAGGGCAACACTTTCCCTCGTGCTCACTTGGTGATGTACGTGAGGAGAATGTATACCCACACCGATGATCAACATCTGCTGATTCACTTTTTCCAGGATAGTATGACCGGCGCAGCATTGAAATGGTACATGAGTTTAGACAGCGCCAACATCCATACTTTTTAATGATTTCGGAGAAGCATTCATTAAACAATACAAGTACAATGTGGACATGGCACCCGATCGTGACCAGCTTAGGGCCATGGTTCAGAAAGATAGATAATCGTTCAAAGAGTATGCACAGAGATGGTGCGAAGTGGCTGCACAAGTGATTCCTCCCATGGAGGAGAAGGAAATGACTAAAACTTTTCTGAAAACTCTAGGCGCTTTCTACTACGAAAGAATGGTAGCAAGCGCACCAAGTGATTTTACAGAGATGGTAGGAATGGGTGTCCGCCTAGAAGAGGCTATAAGAGAAGGTTGTTTGACAAAGGGTGAAGGATCTGAAGGTGTGAAAAGGCCACCTTATGGGTTTACAAAGAAGAAAGAGGGGGATACAAATGTTGTCATACAAGAGAGGAGAGTGAACGCTCCTAGAAGGAATTATCAGCGTCACCAGCAAGTTGCCTCAGTGACTCCTGTATGAATGTTGCTCCGACTACAGTTGCTTATCAAAGACAGTCCCAGCAAGGGAACCAAGGGAATAATTAGAGAAGGGAGAACTATGACCCCATTCCCATGAGTTATGCATAGCTACTACTAGCATTGATTCAGAAGAAGTTGGTTCAGACACGACCATCTCCCGCCGTACCATCACCATTGCCTTGGTATTACAAAGCACACCAGACGTGTGCCTTTCATCAGGGAGCACTAGGGCATAGTGTTGAAAATTGTTATCCTTTGAGGACTGAAGTGCAAAGGTTGGTGAAGTATGGAATTTTATCTTTCAAAGACATGGGACCTAATGTGAAAGATAATCCTCTACCCAAACACGGGGGAGTGAATGCTGTAAATATGGTGGACGGTTGTCCAAGCGACTTCTGGATTTTTGACATTAATCTGGTTTGAGGGGATTTGGTGAAGATGCACACAGACCTCTGTGAATTCAGTTATTATACGCATGACCATGCCGGTTGTGTTATTTGCAGTGCAAACATACAGGGTTGCGAGAAGATAAAGGTTGATTTATAGGAGATGATGGATGAAGGTTTAATCCATATAATCAGACCTAGGGCAGAATATGGAGAGGAAGTGAGTATGGTTTCTAGATGTCCGGGTGAATTCAGAATTTTTAATGTGGAGCATTTGAATGAGGATCTCGTGCAGTTGCATGCTACCTTCTGCCGTACTGCTGGTCAGGTAGAACACCAATATGGATCTTGCATAGTTTGCTGTCGAGACCCCCGAGGATGTTCTATTGTGAGAGAGGGTGTTCAATTGCTGTTAGACAACGGAACTATCAAGATCACGGGTCAAAGAGATGATTATCACGAGATTGATATGGTTGAAGTTTGTTTGATGGAAGAAGAGTCAGAGGAAGAGTATGCCTCTGTGGATGAGTATTTCTCTTCAGACGAAGATTTGTTTGCCAGAAATGACCTATTGAGGGCTGATTATGTTGAGGAAGGGGTAAACGTCATTGTACCTTGTTTTAGTGCACCCGCTTATTTTGAGGTGGAGTACCATAGCAAACCAGCTGTTACACTATTAGTAATTAGTCTGCCAGGTCCTGTTCCCTATAAATTAGATAAGGTTGTGCCTTATAAATACAACGCTACAATCCTAGAATATGGGGTGGAAATTCCCAACCAGCCAATGCCAAATGTTGGAAATATAGATGATAATAGCAGGGTGACCCGTAGCGGTCGTGTGTTTGCGCCGGTTGTTCGAAGAGATGTTGTTGCTGGAAAGAAAATTGCTGAGAACGATGAGCCTAAGAAGGCTGCAGGAGAGACTAGCGGAGCAACATTAGAGAAAGAAGTGGACGATATCTTGAAGATAATTAAGATGAGAGAATACAAAATTGTAGATCAGCTATTGCAGACTCCTTCAAAGATATCCATCTTAGCTTTATTAATGAATTCCTTTGCTCATAGAGAATCACTAATGAGAGTACTAGACCAAGCTTTTGTGGAGAATGACATGCCGTTAGATTAATTTAGCAACGTAATTGGAAACATTACATCGTGTAACAACTTGAGTTTCTGCGGTGATGAGTTACCAGATGAAGGGAGGAATCATAACCTGGCCCTCCACATATCTATGAACTGCAAGAATGATTCGTTGTCCAATGTGCTAATTGATAACGGATCCGCGTTGAATGTTATACCGAGGAGTACCCTCATGAAGCTAAAGTATCAGGGAACACCTATGTGCCCGAGTGGCATCATTGTGCAGGCTTTTGATGGGTCGAGGAAATCTGTCATCGGTGAAGTGGATTTGCCCATCCATATAGGACCACATTTGTTCCTGATAACCTTCCAGGTCATGGACATTATTCCCGCATATAACTTTTTTCTAGGAAGGCCATGGATACACGAAGCAGGGGTTGTCACTTCAACTCTACATTAGAAGCTAAAATTTGTGCGTGAAGGGAAGGTAGTGATCATAAATGGGGAGTAGGCGCTGTTGATATCCCATCTATCATCTTTCAGTTTGTAGAAGCGGATGAGGCTGTTGTTGGAACCTAGTTCCAAGCCCTATCCATTGACAACATAAGGAAGAATGAGAATTTGGTGGTTTCCCTGAAAGACGCGCAGCAGGTTGTGCGCAATGGTCATAATGCAGTTTGGGGACGGCTTGTGGATCCACCCGTGAACAAAAACAGAGCTGGTTTGGGTTTCTCTTCGAGGAATGGCAAACGCGAAAGTTTGAAATCAAAGTCTTCTGTGAACAGTTATCATGATGTGTTCCGCGGCGGAGGCTACCTCCATCCAATTGGTTCTGGAATTAATGTTGTTGAAGAGGATGAAGCAGAGCAGGAAGTATTGAATTATGTGACGCATGGAGTTCGAGTTCAAAACTGGGTCACCATTGATGTTCCTTCTTGCATACATATTTCAAAGTAATTTGTTTGGTTAATTTGTTTCTTTCTTTTGAAAAGCTTTCACTCTGCCCAAGGTGGAAGTATTAATGTTGTAGGGCTTATCTGTTTGCCATAACTGTTAAGATCATTAATAAAAGTTATCTTTGCTTCCAAATTATGTCTTTTATTTTCTGCTTTTTCCTGGGAAATGGTAAATAAAAAATAAAAAACCTTTCAAAATAAATAATAACTGAAAATTAATTTGCATGATCACTTGTTATATGTATCAGTTTCTAAAAGCAATCATAAATCACATGTGCAAATTAATTAAAAAACCCGTTGAGTACAATGACCCTGCACCCCCTCCCAACTTTGATTGTCCTGTGTTTGGTGCTGAAGAAGAAGATTATGATGAGATCCCAGAAGAGGTCTCACGGTTGCTTGAGCACGAGGAAAAAACCATTCAGCCATATAAAGAGCCTTTGGAAGTGGTTAATTTGGGTTCACAAGAAGATTCGAAAGAAGTCAAGATTGGAGCATCGTTGCATCCTAATGTAAAGAGCGGGTTGATTGAGCTTTTGAAAGAGTATGTGGATATTTTTGCTCAGTCTTATCAAGATATGCCTTGTCTAGATACAGACATTGTCGAGCATCGTTTGTCGTTGAAGCCAGTGTGTCCGCCAGTTAAACAAAAGTTGAGAAGAACCCACCCGGATATGGCAGTAAAGATCAAAGAGGAGGTCCTAAAGCAGATTAATGCTGGTTTTCTTGTGACGTCAGTGTATCCTCAATGGATTTCCAATATTGTCCTAGTACCGAAAAAATATGGAAAAGTCTGCATGTGCTTAGATTACAGAGATCTAAATAAGGCTAGTCCAAAAGATGATTTCACATTGCCTCACATTGACATGTTAGTGGACAGCACGGCAAAATTCAAAGTATTCTCGTTCATGGACGGACTTTCCGGGTATAATCAAATAAGAATGGCTCCAGAGGACATGGAAAAGAAATGTTCATCACACCCTGGGGAACATTCTGTTACAGAGTGATGCCCTTCGGGTTGAAGAACGCTGGTGCAACGTACCAGACGGCTATGACAACCCTATTCCATGATCTGATGCACAAAGAAATCGAAGTATATGTTGATGATATGATTGCCAAATCCCAAGCTGAAGAAGGGCATATAGAAGATTTGTTGAAGTTGTTTCAGTGTTTAAGGAAGTATCGTCTCCGCTTGAATCCAAATAAATGCACCTTCGGAGTTAGATCGGGGAAATTATTGGGTTTTATTGTTAGCCAGAAAGGAATTGAAGTTGACCCTAACAAAGTCCAAGCAATTCAAGAAATTCCAGAACCAAGAACTGAAAAGCAAGTCTGGGGTTTCCTCGGGCGTTTGTATTATATCTCCAGATTTATTTCCCACATGACTACAACGTGTGAACCGATCTTTAAGTTGTTAAAGCAAGATCAAGGTTGTGTGTGGACGGATGATTGCCAAAGGGCATTTGAAAGTATTAAAGAGTATCTGCTTGAACCTCCTATCTTACTCCCTCCCGTAGAAGGAAGGTTGTTGATTATGTATCTAACAGTGTTAGATAAATCCATGGGTTGTATTCTAGGACAACTGGATGAGACAGGAAAGAAAGAATTCGCCATTTATTATCTCAGCAAAAAGTTCACTGATTGTGAGTCGCGGTATTCCAAGCTAGAAAAGACATGTTGTGCTTTGGCCTGGACGGCAAAGCGTTTGCAACAGTATATGCTGAATCATCCCACTTGGTTGATCTCCAAAATGGATCCAATCAAGTATATTTTTGAGAAGCATGCTCTTACTGGGAGAATTGCCCGCTGGCAGATGTTGTTATCTGAATATGATATCGAGTACCGCACTCAAAAGGATATTAAAAGTAGTATGTCGGAAGATTACCTTGCTCACCAGCCAGTGGAGGATCATCAGTCTGTAGAGTATGAATTCTCCGATGAGGATGTGATGTTCCTGAAAGTGAAAGATTGTGATGAACCATTGCCTGAGGAGGGCCCCGACCCTGAATCTCATTGCAGTATGATATTTGATGGAGCTGTGAATGCTTATGGTAAAGGAATTGGTGATGTGATTGTCACTCCTTATGGATCGCACATTCCTTTTACTGCAAGGTTAACATTTGATTGCACTAATAATATGGCAGAATATGAAGCTTGCATTATGAGTCTTGAGTAAGCTATTGATCTCAGAATCAAAATTCTATATGTGTATGGCGATTTAGCTTTGGTAATAAATCAGATTAAAGGAGAATGGGACACTCGTCACCCTGGCTTGATCCCTTACAAAGATTATGCTAGAAGATTACTACCTTTCTTCAATGAGGTTGAATTCCATCACATCCCTAGAGATGAAAATCAAATGGCGGACGCTCTGGAAACTCTGGCTTCCATGTATCAAGTGAATACTTGGAATGATATACCCCAAATTACAATTTGATGGCTGGATAGGCCCGCTCATGTGTTTGCAACAGAGGAGGTAGCAGATGAGAAACCTTGGTATTATGATATCAAGCATTTTCTTCAGACTCAGGAATACCTGATTGGTGCGTCGAGGAAAGATAGAAAGACACTGAGAAGATTGGCAGGCAGTTTCTTCCTCAGTGAAAATGTGTTATACAAGAGAAATTATGACATGGTCTTGCTCAGATGCATGGATAGACATAAAGAAGACATGTTGATGCATGAGATCCATGAAGGTTCATTTGGCACTCATGCTAATGGACATTTGATGGCTAAAAAGATGCTGAGGGCAGGTTATTATTGGTTGACATTGGAATCTGACAGTTACAAATTTGCAAAGAAGTGCCATAAATGCCAGATTTTTGCAGATAAAATCCATGTGCCTCCGACACTTCTCAATGTGATTTCCTCCCCATGGCCTTTCTCTATGTGGGGTATTGACATGATCCGGATGATAGAACCCAAAGCTGCGAATGGACACCGTTTCATCTGGGTAGCAATTGACTACTTTACCAAATGGGTAGAGGCTGCTTCATATGCCAATGTAACCAAACAAGTGGTTGTGCGTTTCATTAAAAACAATCTTATATGCCGGTATGGTGTGCCGAGTAGAATCATCACTGACAATGGCTCGAATTTGAACAACAAGATGATGATAGAACTGTGCGGAGAATTCAAGATTGTCCATCACAATTCATCTCTATACAGGCCAAAGATGAATGGGGCTGTTGAAGATGCTAATAAGAATATCAAGAGAATTATCCAGAAAATGGTTGTGACTTATAAGGATTGGCATGAAATGCTCCCTTTTGCTCTGCATGGATATCGAACATCTGTTCTCACTTCAACAGGAGCAACCCCGTTCTCCCTAGTGTATAGAATGGAAGTTGTACTCCCTGTCGAGGTAGAGATTCCCTCGTTGTGTGTGATAATGGAAGCCAAGTTGACTGAGGTTGAATGGATCCAGAACAGATTTGACCAATTGAATTTGATTGAAGAGATGAGGATGACAGCTTTATGTCATGGGCAGTTATATCTGAAAAGAATGAAGAAAGCATTTGATAAAAAGGTTAAACCTCGTGAATTCAGAGAAGACGACCTCGTGCTCAGGAAGATCATGTCTTTCAACACTGATTCTAGGGGAAAGTGGACTCCCAATTTTGAAGGCCCATATGTTTTCAAGAAAGCCTTCTATGGTGGTGCATTAATTCTTGAAACTATGGATGGCGAGGAGTTCCCACGTACCATGAATGCTGACGCAGTCAAGAAATAATTCGCCTAAAGAAATAAAAGAACAACTCGCTAAGTTGAAAACCCGAAAGGGCGGCTTAGGCAAAAAGGAGCGTCTCGGTAGGCCGAAAACCCGAAAGGGCGGTCTAGGCAAAAATTAGAGACATAAATAGAATAAATTTCCCGCTAAGTTGAAAACCTGCAAGGGCAGCTTAGGAAAAAGTTAGGGATCTTCTTGGCAAGTAACTACGTCAGACGAGACTTGATCGTTGAAGCAACAATCTTCTCGGGTCCTCACCATACTTCAACAAAAGCTTCTGCTCAAGATTTCAAAAGTTGTTATGGGGAATAGTGATCATTGTATCTCAATATATCTTTTCCATTATGTATTACCATTTCCCAAACTTTGTAATCATCCATGGAGTCTCGCCATTCGCAGACTACCATTCTATTAATGAAATTCGAGCTTTTACCCAATTCTTTGTGTTCTTATTTTTATTTAGCTTGCAAAGACTTCATTTATTACTGATAATAACTGTTAAAGCAAAAAGATTAAAAAAGCAAAATTAACTTTTCAAAAAAAAGAAGAAGAGATCTTTACAATTCAATTTACTTTGGGATTTATGATGAAACAATGACAACAAGAATGGTGATCCCAAGAATGAACAGACTCCGTTTTCTTTAAGAAGATTTACTCCCTTCATGAAGGTTTTCTCAGGACATTTAGCTGGTATGCGCAATCTTTGTGTGTTTCTCAGATAGTTAAAGACGATATCAGTGGGTGCAAGGTACAGTATTGGGTTTGTGATCCCATTATCCCCAGTCAAGTCCTGGTTCGCTTTTGATTTTGGGTTTGCATGGCCAGACGCCTCTGTCCCAGATTCCTCAGCGAAGTGTTCCCTCGTATAATGAAAGGTTTATTCCCTTGGTGTGCCGATATGTCGCTATTTTTGTAGTATTGGTATTAATGTTGACTTCTTAATTTCCCGGGAAAGTTATCCCAGGGCATCTCTTGTTGGAATGAGTGTTTGTGATGAAAAGTTTCATCCGCAGTTTTTTCTCCAGGGAGGTAGGCTTGATTCCCCAGTGAGGTTTGGTAGTTTCAGCATTAGTCTTCTTTAATTGAGGTTGGTCTTGCAATCTCCAGTAGGCATGTTTCTTTTGGAAAACTGTTTTCTCCATTGAAACCGGAAGAAGGGTGTTCTATCCTGGTATTTGTTTGATTTGGCTACATCCGAATTATGTTTCTCCTCAGTGAAGTTAGGCAGGCGATGGGTTTGGTTTCTGTAGTCGCTTTTACCTTTCTTGGACTGATCTTTCTGGTTGGAGTTTAGCCCAATGTTGTTAGTACCTGAGGCGGTTTTGTTTGTTTATACTGATCATGTATCCTTTTACCAGCATATGCACGATATCACTCATACATTCATACATACATCATGCATTTCTATAAATCATCGTTCATTGATATTGTGTTCTGATCTTCCTGCAGCGCTCTTTTCTTAGTTGAATTGGCTTTTCCTTCTTGAGTTTATTTCTCAAAGGATGTATCTTCATTGGCCGTCTTGCTCCAGTTTATGTATGAATTGGATTTGTGGTTGCATGACAATATTATTTACTTTGGATTTCTGAGAACTTTGAGTTTTGGTTTGTGCATTTATTTTGCACGGGAAGACTTTATCTCCTCAGTAGGAATATCGCGGCATTTCCCCGGGTAAGTCATATTTCTATCCCCATAAAGTCATTTCTCTTTGCAATTGCCTTTGACAATGAGTAACAAGTCTCTTTATTTGAGACAACTTATGTTTGATCCTTTCCAGGTAGATTTCCTTGGTTAAAGAAGAAGTTGAGACCCGTTCTAGGTGAGACACCAGAATCTTGGGGAAACTTGATATATTTTCTCTTTCTACCTTCAGTGAACTTTGGTAGTACATCGGCAGTGAATGTCGGTGTTTCTTATCTTTTTTCTATCTTCAGTGAACGTAGATAGTTCATCGTCAGTGAACGGTGGTGGTATGATATATTTTCTCTTTCTACCTTAAGTGATTGTTGGTAGTACATCGGCAGTGAACGTCGGTGTTTCTTATCTTTTTGCTATCTTCAGTGAACGTTGATAGTTCATTGTCAGTGAACGGCGGTGGTATGATATATTTTCTCTTTCTACCTTCAGTGAACGTTGGTGGTACATCGGCAGTGAACGTCGGTGTTTGTTATCTTTTTGCTATCATCAGTGAACGCTGATAGTTCGTCGTTAGTGAATGGCGGTGGTATGATATATTTTCTCTTCTACCTTTAGTGAACGTTTGTAGTACATCGGCAGTGAACGTCAGTGTTTCATATATTTTTGCTATCTTCAGTGAACGTTGATAGTTCATCATCAGTGAATGGCGGTGGTATGATATATTTTCTCTTTCTACCTTCAGTGAACGTTGGTAGTACATCGGCAGTGAACGTCGGTGTTTGTTATCTTTTTTATATCTTCAGTGAACGTTGATAGTTCATCGTCAGTGAACGGCGGTGGTATGATATATTTTCTCTTTCTACCTTCAGTGAACGTTGGTAGTACATCGGCAGTGAACATCGGTGTTTGTTATCTTTTTGCTATCTTCAGTGAATGTTGATAGTTCATTGTCAGTGAACAGCGGTGATATGATATATTTTCTCTTTCTACCTTCAGTGAACGTTGTTAGTACATCGGCAGTGAGCGTCGGTGTTTGTTATCTTTTTGCTATCTTCAGTGAACGTTGAAAGTTCATTGTCAGTGAACGGCAGTGATATGATATATTCTCTCTTTCTACCTTCAGTGAGCGTTGGTAGACATCGGCAGTGAACGTTGATTTTTGTTATCCTCCTCTCTGATTCTGTTCTTGTGGTTCACCAATGATTTATTTTCCTGGTGGGGTTGCTCCTTTGTTTCTTCATTTTTGTTGCATTTCCAATGTTACTTTACGTCTCCCTGGTTCTATTCATATGCATTCATATGCATAAGCATTTGCATGGCATCTTAAGGCCAAAAATAGGGTTTGTTTTATATTTAAGTGTCTTCGATCACGTCAACACGAAGATTTTTAACCTTCGTATCTCCGGATAGAAGAAACTTAAATAAGGGCAGTTGTTGTACCCCAATTTTTGCCCCTAAGATCCCTTCATCATACCATATTATTTCAATCACAACAAGATCACATTAGGGCTTTTGGTTCTTCTCCCTATCTTTAGCCTTGCTCTTTTGAGGAGTTACCAAGCACCTTGACTTGTTTTCTTTTGTGATCATGGATATTTTGCTTTAATTTTCTCTCTAATTAACAAAATACAATATTGGTTTGTCTTACTTGTTAATAATGTAGGTAAAGGCAACGAGGTTTAGCAAGTTACTTCATGGGTTCATGAGTTTATTTCCATGCCCTAGTCAATAGCTTGAGAAATTCAAACCTCACCATTGAAGTTTTTTTGGAAGAATTAGTATGGAATTGGTTTTGGTGGCCATGAATCCTCATCATAATCCTCAACAATTTTCTATTCACAAAGGAAGAATATTGGCACAAAAAGTTTGTTCAAACTTGGCAAAGTTCCTCAAAGCATTCTCTTGATCTAGAGGCTAGGGTTTTGGACTTCAAAGGAGCATATCTTACTCATCTTTTGGTATTTTTGAGTGATTTCAAAAACATTTTTATCACCTTGAGCCCATTCTTTTTCATGTTGGTCCTAAGGATGTATTCTTCATTCCTTCTTTTATGTGCAAAGTAAGAAAATGGATGGAAGTTGCCTTAAGAATGCAAAAGATTATAGGTTATTTCATGATTTTTGGCCAACTTCAACAAGTCATAACTTGCTCAATTTTTGGAGATTTTGAATGGTTCAAATTGCAAAATGTCATTCAATAAATCTACTTCATTCCATATGTTTTGGTTAAGAGAAAATTCTAAGTGGAAGGCCACGTTTGGATGCAAAAGATTATAGGCCATTTTTAAAGAAGAATTTGAAATATTTCTAAGTATGGAAAGTCAACTCTTTTTCTTCAACTTTGACTCCATGTAACTTTCAGCTCAAGCATCCATTTGATTCCATTATTTTTTCATTGCAAAGCTTGTAACCTCATCTTTCCAAAGCATCAAGAATTATTCCATAAGACCCCTTGAGGTGAAAATGCCATGGATTTGAATTTGGTAGTTTGAAACTGAATTTTGCACAAAGTAAGAATTTTGAAATCTTTGTTTTGGATTCTAATCACAATATTTCCACGCTTTTTTGGTTCTAATCATGTTTAGCAACTTGCCAGAAGTGATTAGCATCATGAAACAAACGATTTGGATAGGTTTTGATCAAGTTTGAGTCACACTTTCTTCATGATGCAAACCCACACGAATTCCCTCCAAAACGCATCATTTTATATTCCTTTTGATCCCATTTGCTTCCCTGTAAATAGAGGGTCATCCCCCATTCAATTTCCCAAGCTTAGATAGCCAGAATCACCCTGCCAAACTTGCTTCACAACACAGAATTCAGCTACTTCGAATTCTATTCTCAAGCCTTTTTCAATCCAATTTTTCCATCAATTCACCTTCCTTGATCTTCTCTGAAGCTAACCATATAATTACATTCAAGAATCGTGCCCTATATTGCTCCATAGAAGTCCAGTTTCAGAGCTCTGCAACTCAACTTCAATATGTAGATTCCTTCATTAATTCTTCAAAACTCTGATATCATTGTGTTGCTCTCATTGCCCTGGTTCTAGTCACAACACTTACATTTCACTGGAAGCACATTTTGACCATGAATTTTCAAATCCCTTTTCAAAACTTTCTTTCCAAATTGCTTGAGCTACAGTTTATATAAATTTGGTGCGAGGGTGTGGTTGTCTTCGTCTTGAAGAGACGAAGCGAATGGCATAAGTCTGAGCTTCTGATTTTACAGTTTGAGAGACCTACAATTCGTGATGGATGGAGGTTGAAGATGACCTACAAATTCTGATTTTATTATTGATCCTGTACTTTATTCATTAAAGACCATGATATGCACAGCGCGTCAGATCTCTGGGATTTGATTACTAACGCGTTTTGACTTTCATCCAATGGTCCACATCTTTTACTTTTATTTTCTTTTTCTGATTTTTATATTTTATATGTTTTAAACTTCAAAAAAACATAGAAAATTCATTTTTAGTCCAAAAAATCTGGAAAAAATTATGAAAACTATTTTTGATTATTCTCTTTCTGATTTTTATTTTTTCACAATTTAATTTTGTGTTTTGGTATTTTTATGAATTTTACACTTATTTGATTTGTTTAAAATGTTTAAAAATACTTTTACACATTTTAAAATTCTGAAAAAAATTATGGAATGATCCAATGATATTGTGACAAGTATTGGTGACCTTATTTTATTTTTGTTTCTGACTTTACTATTTTTTACTACTTTTGTTTATCTTACCCATTTATTTTAATTTTTAAAAATAGTTTCTGACTTTTAAAAATTACCAAAAATTTTATAAAATTACTTGACATTTTTAAAACATTTTTACCCATTATTTTCCATTTTTTAAACATTTTTAAACCCTTTAATGTATATATTAATTATATTATTATTTTGTGAATATTTTTTGGCTGTCTTGGGTTGATTTTTTGATCATGGCTTTATTAACATCATTGGATCCATGGTGTTGAGTTTAACTCCACAAAAAATGGATGAATGATTTTAATAATACTTTGATTAAATATTAATTCAAATGTGGTTTCTCTTTTTACCCTAATTCTTATTCATCTCATCCCCTTCTCATTACACTAAATGTTGTTGGTCAATGATCTTTATATCATGTCTCAAAATAAATGGTGCATAGATTGCTATTGACCGACCTCAAAATAGGTGCGACTTCTATATAAGTCCACTTACGATTGTTTAACATAACGCTAAATTTTGTCCCGATTCGAATAAATGATCATTCGTGGCCCAAACTTACGATTGCAAGCCCAAGTATGTTAATTTGATCTCTTTGATCCAATAACCTTGAGATTCATTGTGTGGAGGCTTTGGTTCTACCAATCCTCTAATGGATCTACAAAACTTTTGGTCAACGTGGATCACTTAAACATCGTTGATCATTAAATGGTACTTATGAGAATTCCAAATGGATGATATATTTGACAAAAAGCAAATGAAACTTGTTGTGTGGAGGCTTTGGTTATACCAATCCTCTAATGAATTCCAAATGCAAGTTTCAAGATGGTCATCCAACTAACCACTAATTATTGACTTGTTTTATCTTATGTTTTTATTCTTTTTATGCCTTATGTACTATTTATTTTTCAGCATTTACATTTCATGCCATTTTCATCTTTGCTCATTTGAGTATTTATTTTCTTGTCATTTTTACTTTGCTCACTTGAGCTTTTCTTTTCTTTTCTCAAGATACTTAATAATCAACATAAATCCTAAAAAACTCTTAATGGTACTTCGACTATTTGGTTACTATCCTTGGCATTATGGAGCAGTGGACTTTTTCTTGGACTTAGGATTAGAAACCTTGGTCTATCTTGGAGACCTTGTGATCTTATCTGATTATTTTGTCTGGAGCTCTTGAGGCTTACCTCAAGACATTGGGTTGATTTTTTGTTTTTGTGTGCAGGTTTTTGTGATTACATTCTGTGTTTGTAATCTGGAATTCACCTGTATATAGCCGTTACTCTGCCCAATTTTGTGAAGACTTTATACACTTGAAGAGGTCTAGTATCTTTGCTTGCTTGGTTTCAATCCAAAGAATGAGAATTCTATCTTGGCTCATAATGTCAAGTTTTGGCTTCTTGTTGGTTAGATGGTTCTTATCCTTAGCTTTTACTCTATGCTTTAGGATAGCCTCTTCTTCTCCTCCCATCTTCTTTAATTTTAAAAATCCTCTCCCTCCTTTTGAAACTCTTCTTGTTTTAGAACTTAAACCCCTTTCATAATAAACTTGGACTTAGGTCCATGCATTTTCAAAATATTTTCATAAATAAATTTCAATCAACTTAATAATACCCTGACATTTTTGTGAGAAGACTAAAAGTCAACAAATCTCATTTCAAACCATTTTGCCACTTTGGCTTTTACCTTTAAACTTTTCTCAAAAGATTAGCCTCTTGTAAATCCTTGTAGTGATGCAAACAACTATACTTCTACAACATGTAGTGAAGAGAGATATTTTCCACTTGGGTGTTGAGTGAGGCATTGTTGATTTTAAAATCCAAGCCATATCCTCCACTTTGAGATGATGCAAATTCTCCTTTCTCATGATTGTGGGTAGTAAGTATGTTTTCCGCACGGACAATGACGATGATGTCTTATCTCTTAAAATTAACCAACACACTTGTGTTTAAAACTTTTAAAAGAGGAACTACGTGTACCTTGATCCCCTATTGCATGAAAGGTGGTACGTAGGCACTAAAAGTTCACAACCGCGGCGGGTGAAAAAATCATAAAAAATATATTTCTTTTCTCACCTCCATCATCCATTTTATATATAACACATTTTTTATAGCCAAAATATACAGATTTTACAAAGGGGTTCATGCGGAGTACCATAGATGTTTAGGGTGCTAATACCTTCCCTTTGCATAACCAACCCCCTTACCTTGAATCTTTCCCCCTTTTTGGGTTATTCGCTCTTTTTCCATTCCTTTGGAAACAATAAAGCGCGTTGGCGATTTTTATTTTTTATTTGTATAAAGTCTAGTCAATCCAATGGCTTAGTCTTGAACATTTCTACTGCTACAGGGAATAGGGTCATAACTCTCCCTTCTCTGATTAGACCCTGGATTCCTCTGCTGGGATGGTCTCTGATAAGCAATGATAGTTGGAGCTGTATTCATAACAGGAGTAACTGAGGCGACTTGCTGATGACGCTGATAATTCCTTCTAAGAGTGTTTACCCTCCTCTCTTATATAACAGCATTTTCATCTCCTTCTTTCTTCTTGGTAAACCCATAAGATGGCTTCTTCGCACCTCCAGATCCTTCACTCTTCGTCAAAAGGCCTTCTCTTACAGCCTCTTCCAAGCAGATACTCATTCCTACCATCTCAGTAAAGTGACTTGGCGCGCTTGCTACCATCCTCTCGTAGTAGAAAGCTCCCATCGTCTTCAAGAAAATATTATTCATCTCTTTCTCTTCCAAGGGAAGAATCACTTGGGCGGCTACCTCGCGCCATCTCTGTGCATACTCTTTGAATGATTCCTTGTCTTTCTGAACCATGGCCCTAAGTTGATCACGGTCAGGCGCCATGTCCATGTTGTACTTGTATTGTTTGATGAATTCTTCTCCCAAATCATTAAAAGTATGGATATTAGCATTGTCCAAACTCATATACCACTTCAACGCAGCACCAGTCAAACTATCCTGAAAAAAGTGAATCAGCAAACGCTGATCATCAGTATGGGTAGACATTCTCCTCACGTACATCACCAGATGAGCACAAGGGAAAGTGTTTCACTTATACTTCTAAAATTATGGGACCTTAAACTTAGCAGGTATCTTAACATTTGGGACCAAGCATAGCTCATTTACATTTTGCCCAAATAGCTCTTTCCCCCTAAGGGTCTTCATCTCTCTCTACATCTTGTCAAAATGCTCTTGAAAATCATCCATTCTGTCATAAAGACCCAAGTCTTCACTTGGTGGAGGGAAAGGACGACACACATCATCATTAACAAACGGAACCATATTCACCAAAGGAGCCGCAGCAGGAACATCATGCACCACCGGAGGTGCTGGAGTAACAATAGTCTGAACCACTGGAGTATCTTGAGGCCCGAGATTTAAACCTTCAGGTGCAAAATTCTCTGGCATTCCCCATGGATAACCTTGAGGCATGCGATTCTGAACAACAGCCAGAGTAGCAGATACGGGAACATTCAGAGCTTTAGTATTTTCCCTTGTTGGTTGAGGTTGAACACTCGGTGGCTGATTCTGAGAAGCCACCAGAGCTTCCATCAGAGTAGTCAAATTGGCCAAGCCGGTCTTCAAAGCATAAACTTCTTTGCGCAGCTCTCGATTCTCCTGTTCTAAGTTATCCATCTTCTTTTTGAAATTAGCCCAAGTGTTGTAGTAATGAGTCAGCTTGCTGAACAAAGTAAAGAAGCTTGGTAAGACACCTGGGTATGCATAACAAATGCAAGAAACATGTGCAATATGATGCATGATATGCAATGCACATGATTATTTTACTTTGTTATTTAATATTTCAAGGGATTTAAAGTGTATAGACATATTGCAATCATCAAAGTAATAGCGCTTTTGAAATACTGAAAATTTTATTATAATAACTCCAAAATGGATTACAAGTTTCAATGATCCCAAGTACAAGATGAAAATAAAATCTAAAACTCTAAGAAGTAAAACAGATGGAGATCACTATATACGTTGGCGCTTCCCCGTGAGCTTGGCAATCTGAGCCTTTAACCTCTGGTTTTCTTCTGTATATCTGGTGGCCATCTCCTTCCAATATTTTGAATCAGGAAGTGAGTGATCAGCACCTGATTGAGGTTTAGGAGAAAATAAACCCCATTGCCTCTCCATAGACTCTGCCGCTCGACTCTCAAGGATCTCAATCAAGTCGTCTTTCTCCTTCGGATCTGCTCTGTAAGAACTCTCTAAAGTTTGGAACTTGTTCTTCCAAGCATCCTTTTCCTGTTGCATCCTAACCAAAGCAAGCTGCAGCTCTTCCAGATCATCTAATAAGGGAGGAGTGGTCTTCACAAATAGATCAGGCATGGGTGTCTCCCAGGTATACGGCATCTTTAACTAAATGGCTCTCGATCGGATCCATTGAAGATATGGCTCCAAAGAAACAGCACACCTAGGTCCCAAATCCTTCCTACCCTTCTTATGAATGTGACGTGATGCCTTCACAATCTGCTCCCTAGCTTCCCTATGGTCTTCCCCTTCCTTCAGAAAGAAACTACTTAAATGAATACTATTTGGTTTATCCCTCATCGGATAACTAAGTTGTCGCCGTGCAAGAACAAGGTTATAGTTAATTCCTCCCTTTGTACCAAGAAGTGGTACATTGTGGAAACTACCACAGCTGTCAATAATCTCTATATCCTGGTAAGCTCGATGATACCAATCAATATCCGAGTGAGTAAGTGCCATGATCTTAGGAGCCCAACGGGGTTCCTTCTTGACATCCTAAAAAGCATCAGACTGAGGCATATGAGAGATAAACCATCGGTACAACATAGGCGCGCAACAGATAATCATCCCCCCATGATAAGAATTCAGAAGATGGATAGAGTAATAAGTGTGATCGGTGGATCTGGAACTGACTGTTTTAAAGCTGGTTCGCGAAATGTCGCGGTAAGCAAGAGTCGCCACCGTCTTTTATTTTCTCCAAATGGAAAGGACAAAAGCACAGAAAAATTCCTTTAAAGAGATTGCTCTCGGTTCGGGAGGTAGGTTATAGAAAGGGAAGGTGTTAGCACCCTTTCTATCCATGGTTATCCATGGGCTCTTAGGTACTTGCTCATTGTGTTTTCAAAATTGTTTGTTTTCCTTTCAATGTGGGTTTCAAAAATATTCTTTGAAAAGTTTCAATTCAACTCGTACGTCAGAGTGTTTGAAAAGTTTGTTTTGAAAGTTTTTGAAAGTGTGTTGGTGTGAAAGTATTTTGATTTGTTTGAAATTAGAGCAAGTACCCTTGAGAACCTACCTACCCTAAGGAATTCGTCTGTGTAAATGTCCTTTAAAGTAGTGCTATCCCACCATTGAGAGGTAGGTAGCACCACCGTTGGAGGTGTTCGGGTCAATTCGAGTTTGTAGGGACATGGTGATCACCAGAGCAATGGGAAGACACCTTAGAAGCTACCCTCATGCCAGGTTCCCGGATCATGAGGACTTACTAAGACGTCCTCTACTCGACGACCACCTTTCGAAAGGCAACAGTGAAGCGTACCCTAGGGGTGGTGTGTGAATTGTGTGTCATTTTCAGTTTATTGTTTGTCTTGTCATGTTTGTTGTGATCTACGCTTGATTTTATTTTTATGGCCATACATTCTTTCATGCATATTTATTAACAGTTAAAAGTGCGGGAATTTAAAGTGCGGAAAAGATAAAAGTCCTACGCTATTACAAAGGGCGAGAGTCTACAACGCCAAATTAA
The DNA here is from genome assembly GCA_948472305.1 of Vicia faba. Classification (NCBI taxonomy): domain Eukaryota; kingdom Viridiplantae; phylum Streptophyta; class Magnoliopsida; order Fabales; family Fabaceae; genus Vicia; species Vicia faba. The sequence continues at coordinate 40,740,474 of OX451735.1, forward strand.
TCCAGACCCATTTTAAAATAAATTGCAGAAAAGAAATGTCTAATAGCTATTACATGGCTTTGGGGCATATACAGAATTATTTAAACAATATAAAATAAATGCGCGAAATAAAGAGATTAAACAATAGGGCGTTGGACCCTTTTACAAACAATTAAAATTAATCAAAGAATCTAAAATTAAAATTAAATGAAGAATAGTCTTTTTGTGTTTTTTAGATTTAAAAGAAAAAAAGACAAATTAATTAAAACTAAAATGCTAAACCCTAGCCCTAATGTTTTTTAAGTTTATTATGAAAATATTGACTTTTAACCTAAGTTAATTCTAAATTCATTTATGTACATTTTTTAATTTATGAAAATAAATAAATAACATTATTATTCTGAAAAAAGAGGGAGAATTAAAAAGAAAATAAAAAGTTATTAAACCTAAACTCTATTTTTTTGGATTTTTAGTTATTAAGAAAGTATTAACATCTAACCTAAAATGCAACCCTAGTTTAATTATGAAAAATACTAATACTATGGCAAAAAACAAGGAAAGTTAAAAGGAAAAAGTCATTAACCTAATTCTATGTTTTTGTTTTGATTTTTTATTAAAAGGAATTAAAGTTGAAAACCTAATTAAAACTAAGTATTTACATGTTATTATTTATACAAAAAAAACAATATTTAAAATAAAATAGTTATTAAAATTTTTGACTTTTCTGATTTTTTTGAATGTTTTTTATGTTTTTTGTAAAAAAATTTATTAATTAAATAAATAGCAAGTAAAAGAAATAAAAGAAAAAATTAAAGAAAGAATAAAAATAAAAATGATAAAGCAAACCAGGGGGGTGTGGTCCCAAATTTGGAGGTGTAGGCCTGGTGATTTTGGCCCATTTGCATTGTGAATCATTGACTTTTCTGGATCATGTGCCAACGTGTTGACTTGATGTATGGTGCACTCTTCATCTTGGCCATGGATCTGATGCTCTCTGGACGCGTGGAGGTTGGATGAGGATGGAACATGGTGGACGTCACTATGAACGCTGCATGTGAATTCAAGTTGAAAAACAATATGAAATTGTGTAGACCTGGGACTTGAACCCAGGTCATGAGAGTCACATGCGCTTATCCCTTGCCACTGAGCCATTTCATTTTCAATTAATATATAATAGTTAATAAATAATAAAAAGAATAAACAAAACGTTAGTGATTTCACGCGCGCGAATTCGAATTGCCCAGTCTCCGTGTGACAACTCATCGTCTCTTTCATTTTTTCTGAAACATGAAGGGCAAAGGCAACGTTTTTTGATTGTTGTTTTAGGGGGCCTAATAGAAAATAGCGACTAGCCCCTCGTCGCTCATAAATTGAGCGCGAGGGTGCCATCTTCTTCGTTTCAATCTCCTTAAGCTAATGGCACTGGTTTGGAAGCATGATTTTTCCTTGGTCAGAAAGCCCCAAATTTGAAACCTGCAAAACCTAGAAATTGGACATGGCGAAATCGCGTATGTGGCACAACAATGCAATTAAACATAATGATTAGTTCTAGAAACTCATAAGGAACATGAATCCACAGTTAGAATGGCATGATGATGCTTAGAATGTAAATCACGATTGCCACTTTTTTGCTGTACAGTTTGAGTTGTGGGTACCAGTTCAGGGAGTTTTGGAAGATGTTATGAATTGGGATACGTTCAGAATTGTCTCTGGAAGCTATTGGTACAAAAATTAAGGCTTGAAAAGATCCCCAGCTTTGAAATCAGATTTGCATTTTATGGCTTATTTTCAAAATGTCCAATGGCTTTTTCAGCGAGCTTTTTGCTATGTTCTAGTTAGGGTTCGACTCAGTGATCATCATGGAATGGAATAGGCTTGCTATTTGACCTTAATCCATGCTTGAGAAAGAATTGGTCTTAGGGTTTCTTCCATTAACCATTTTTCCTATTTTCTAGCCAAAACCTAGACCTAGTGTGCAAATGAACCTTAGCCTGATTTTTGAGTTGGTTCATGATACATAGGAATTGTCCAAGTTCATATGACACCATTTCATTGATTTTTAAATTTTATTTGAATTTTCAAAGAATTAAAATGAATTAAATCATCAAAAATTAAATAAAATAAAAAAATCAATATTTGGTCTTGAAATTAACCATGGGACACGTGTGTGGCATGACAAGGATGAACAAAGTGAGAAAAATGGGGCCCTTTTGTCAAAATTGGATTTTCAAGGATAGTTGACTTTTGCCATTTCACAAAAATTTCCCAACTTCTACAAGGCATAACTTGCTCAATTTTTAAGATTTTCTCATGTTCTTGGACATTTTGGAAAGGTCTTTGAGTCCTTTAACCAATGCCTTTGGTCACATGTCATTTTGATTTACCAATCTCAAGTTATGGCCTTTGACTTAAAGTCCCTTTTTGTTGACTTTTGAAAATGACCTGTAATGTTGAAATTGATAACTTTTTGTGAGAGCATTTCTTGGACTTGAAGTATGAAGATGAGTTGTAGGAAATGTCTTTCTCTTCAAAATGAGCTTTGGATGGAATTTTTCTGATAATCCATGTGAAAGTTATGCCCTGGTCAATTTCAGTTGACTTTTTCAGCTGTCCAAATATAGCAACTTTTGCATCTTTGATGATTTCTGAGCCAAATTTTGAGAATCATGATCAAGCATTGATCAAATGATGTTTGTGGCTTCAAAATGACATATTGGCCAAAAATTTGAACTTTTGACTGCCAAATGACCATTTTGCCCCTACAGTTGACTGTAGTGCAATTTAGGGTTTTGACTGTGCAATCTTGAGCTGAATGCCTTGAAACTTGATATGAGGATGTTTGACCATGTTTGTAAGCATATGAGACTTGATTGAGCCTTTGAAAACTTCCTTTTCTTGATCAGACTCAAAACCCTAATTTTGACTGTATGTGAGACTGTTGCACTGCACAACCCTTGGGGAATTTTGTGACCTGGCTTGGCAATTTCTTGAGGAATATGGGAGGGCAAATTTTGGGGTATAACAGTTGCCCCTGTTCAATCTTCTTAGACCTGAGGATGCAGATTGGCTGACGTGCCTTTCGTAATCCGAGGGTAGAAGATGATTGGACACTAGAGTGCCCGGAAATTTGCGCTCACATGTTAGCAATGATGGGAATGGGCTTATAGATGCCATTTGGAGATCGCTGAATAGGATGATGGGCTTATAGATGCCATCTGGATGTTGATCGCGTAGGAGATTCCTTAGCGAGAACCCGCATACCTGCAAAAGAGAAAATGAGTACCTGACACGTTGCAGGAGCTGATTTTAGATGCTTCGGTATAGACATGTCCTGACAAGTTACAGGAGCTGAGTCTGGAGCTTCAAACGGCGATGAAAGAACCGGGGATGATTACTTCCTTAGCATGAATGGTAAGAGAGCCTTGGGTGACTTTAACTTCAACAACGCTCGTTGAGAAAAATCTGGGGTGTCTTCTACTGGGATAAGAATCAGGGAGATCTTAGGGTCGATCTGACTGAACCAGAGAGGCCTTTGACTGGGTAAGAATCAGGAAAATCTTAGGACGATTTAACTGAACCGGTCTAGGTCTTGAAATGTCTTCAACTGGATAAGCATCAAGAAAATCTTGGGACGATTTAACTGAACCAGAGAAGGCCTTTGACTGGATAAGCAATCAGGAAAATCTTGGGACGATTTAACTGAACCGGTCTAGGTCTTGAAATGTCTTCAAAGGGATAAGCATCAGGAAAATCTTGGGACGATTTAACTGAACCAGAGAAGGCCTTTGACTGGATAAGCAATCAGGAAAATCTTGGGACGATTTAACTGAACCGGTCTAGGTCTTGAAATGTCTTCAAAGGGATAAGCATCAGGAAAATCTTGGGACGATTTAACTGAACCAGAGAAGGCCTTTGACTGGATAAGCAATCAGGAAAATCTTGGGACGATTTAACTGAACCGGTCTAGGTCTTGAAATGTCTTCAAAGGGATAAGCATCAGGAAAATCTTGGGACGATTTAACTGAACCAGATAAGGCCTTTGACTGAACCAGTCTAGGTCTTGAAATGTAGCTTGAGAACTTAACTGGATCTTCCCTGAAAGGTAAAAGTCAGTCATATGCAATGCATGATATGGATCAAGCAATGATGTTCTCAACATAAATGAGATTTGTATGATGCAGTGCGTTATGCATGCTGTAATGATGTATGTGACGTTTTATGTATGTTTTCGTCTAGGAAAGTAAATCCTTGACAGGTGCCGGGAAATCGTATCCTGGGCTGATGTTGAAGAATAAGCTTTTGCTTCCGCCGGGGATGATAATTGCAAGAGTACCGGTAGGAGAAGATGACTCCGTTGCGGAATAAACTTGGCAAATGGAGGATTCTGCGGGGAGAAAAGATACTCTAGCGACCATGCTGGGAAGCAATACTCTGTGGGAAGAGTGATGCCTTGCTGAATATTGATAGTAACTCTGTTGGGGATACCGTTGTTGTATTGGAAGCGTGAATAGACTTCGCTGGGGATAGGAAAGAACTATGTCGACGACGACCTTCCCTTGGCTTTTGGCTGAGGATAACCCAGTTATATCCTGTTGAGGAGATAACTCTTTAAATCCAGCCAGACGACGCGTTCGTGTCCTGTGAAGGATAAGCTTCCAGAATTTACTGGGGATAAGCTTACTGCTTGGGAAGATGTGAATTCCAACTTCCTTGGAGAACTGGATTGGACTCCCCTGGGGAGTTTTGAACTGTAACCTTGTAAGTTGAAAGAGGGAACCTATGTAGGGTTGTCTGTTGACGAGCTCGTGTAAAACTGTATCTGAAATGGAGAAAGAACCTGGGTAGGGTTATTTGTGATGATGAGTTCGTGTAAAACTTCGTTCTTGGAAAGGGAGAACCTGTGTAGGGTTTCTGGGTGACGAGTCCATATAAAACTGCATCTTGAAGAGAAGGAACCGGTGTAGGGTTACTTTGATGAGGAGTTCGTGTAAAACTTCCTGATGAACCGGGGTTAGGTTACTTGGATAAGTTTGTGTAAAAACTTCTGGAGGAACCGGGGTTAGGTTACTTGGATAAGTTTGTGTAAAAACTTCTTGATGAACCGGGGTAAGGTTATTTGTGATAAATCCATGTAAGATTTATAGCGGAACCGGGGTTAGGTTACTTGGGTAGGTTTGTGTAAAAACTTCTTGATGAACCGGGGTAAGGTTATTTGGATATTGGGATACCGCCGGGGAACAATCTTTAGACCAAGACTGCCGGGGATTAAGAATATATGCTGCTGGGGGAATATTGGGATTTACTGGAGGATACCCAATTTCCTTGAGACTTGTTAACTTTGTTTGAGGAATGATGCACTGACTTGCTGTTCTGGGGAATTTAAGATGCCTGCTATGTTCTTCAGCCTAACCTGTTTTGATACTTTGTAGGACAGAACAATTAGATTGCTTGCCCCTGTTTCTGAGGTGGGAGAGGAAGACCTGAGAGGTGCTGATAGCTTGCTGATGGACAAACCTTCTTCTGGTAGGCAGGTGACGAGATGACAGGACATAGTCGTACGCTTTGATTCCTAATTTTTGCCTGGACCGCCCTTTCGGGTTTTCAGTCCACCGGGGTACCCATTTTTGCCCAAGCCGCCTTTCCAGGTTTTCGACTTGCCGGGTGTACAGATTTTTTCATTTCATCCCTTCATTTTGCCCGAACCCTTTTGGTTCGCCGGGAAGCCCTTAGGTATGTCAGCCTAGCGGGTCTTTGATTATGCGCAGTATTTTTTCGACTATGTCCGTGTCCTCAGGATGTAGGGAATTGCCCCTGTTAGAATTGTTTTGTCATGCCCCCAGAAGATCTTCGTTTGATCGTCCAATGCCCCAGGTGACTTAGACGGAGATTTGCCCCAGGCTGGTGGCGTCGCCATATTGTCAGAAGGTGTCTGATCGTGCAAGATTCGTTGCTGGATTGCCCCAAGTGACTCAGGCAGAGATTTGCCCCAGGCTTTTTGGCCTTTTGAGAGATTCTCTGGATCTTGACTTAACTGCCCCAGATGGTAGACCATGATCGTGCCGTGCCCCTTGGTTGGAGATACTCTTGTTCATTAGACTTTCGTCATGCGACTTTCTATGCTGTTCAAACAAAAAGTCATATGCAAACGAAGTTATGTTAAAAATGCAAAGCTTATGTCTGTCTTGAATATTTTGAAAATGCGTTCTTTTCATAAAACAAGTGAATGTTTGTAAAACGTGATGTCAACTCCGTATTTACCGTAGGCCTTAAGGAGTCAGGATACCTTTCGTACAGTATGCTTTCGAACTAACCCATACTTCAGCTAGGACTTTTTAAGGGTTATAACGTGGCCTGGTTCGTGGTTTTAAGAAACAAAGGATAACGGCTCAAATTATTTGTACCCACCCGCTCTTCGTAATATTCTCTAAACCTAAACTCAGTTGATCCTACGTTAGACCTTGTTTGAGTCTTTGCTTTGATATACCAGCGATGGTTCGAATGTTGACAATTTATTTTAAATAGGCAGTCATCTTTGTTTTTGTTGAGGGTTTGTTATCCCTTTCTTTTTGATTTTGTTATCCCTTTCTTTTTTGCCTGAACTGTTTCCTTTTTGGAATTACAGTCAGCGGGATGCCCCAGTTCCATAAGTCCCCTTTGTAGGTTTAGACTTTTTGGGCTTTTTCGTTTATGATTTTTTGTTGATAATGACTGTCTGTCCTTATGATTATTCGGAACCATCACTGTCTTTCTTCGTTTTGTAAGGATCTCTTTTTGGTGCCATTCGTTATGCACTCGGATCAACTGAGAGACTACCCTTCCCCGGGTTATGATTAAGGGTTTTGATTTTCGAAAATAAAAACTCCTACTTCTTTGGCTCAGAGGGGTTAGCGAGGGATTATCATCTTTATAACTCCAGTGTTTAGGAATTGAAACAATGCCTGTACCTCATCAGCGGGGTCTGTTCAGAAGCATACTGTAGATAACGGTATCGTTTTCGTCATCCTCCCTCAAGAGGCTTAGAATTATTAATCGAGAGTTGACATCAGAAAAAATATGAAAATAATTTGCGTATAGTGAATACGAATATATTGATTCAAAATAGACATAAGCGATGCATTAATGAAATAACAATGTTTTAACAATGAGTAAATGTTTGAACAAAAGAAAATTACAATTTGAAAATTCGAATGAACAAAAATTTCTAGTCTCAGGGCTTGTCACTTCAAATGGTGAGCCTTGGAGGGATGGTAGAAAAATTCAGCCTGACCATCTTGTGTGAATTCCAGTGCTCCTTCATCAATCAGGTCCTGGATCTTGTTTTTCAAAGCCCAACACTCGTTTGCATTATGTCCTGGACAGGCAGAGTGGTAGGCACACCTTTTATTGGGATCATAAGCAGGATGTGCTGTGTTGGGGTTCTGGGGATGATCCCTTAATGTGATCAGGTTCAATCTCAACAGGCGTTGTAAAGCTTGAAACGGCGACATATTGAGCAGGGTGAACTGCCTCCTGGGCTTGTCTGTCTGAAGTTGGTGAAGTTGCTGCTGAATTGGTAATACTGGAGCCATATGAGGAGCTTTCTCCTTGCCTCTTTGTCTCAAAGGTGGTGGAACGATGATTGGCTTTTTACCCTTAGATGTTTGCCCCAGTTGGTTACCCTGAAGCAGTTTGTTGATGAGAACCCCGAGCTCATCTTGTCTTTGATTTAAACCCTGAATGGCAGTCATCTGCCCCAGCATCTGGGCTTTCAATGCATCCACCTCAGCTTGTAGGTGTTCCAGCCTTTCATCCTCAGCACTGTTCCTGACAAAAGTCTCCATGATAAGTGTCCTTAGCTCCTCCTGCCCCTTGGATAGATTCAGGAGGATTTCCTCGAACCGAGTCCCTTGAGCAAGAAAGTCCTGATTGTCTTGTTGGGAAGCCATGGCTGAAATAAACAGCGGGAAAGGTGAGTGACCTGCAAAAAGGGATACCTGTGATGCAATGATGTGTATGATATGCATGCAATGTTTTCAAGGACCTCGCGGGGTAAACAAGGAAATTTGTTAGCATTTGGAATTTAGAGCTTGATTGAAGGACACCCATGTTATTGAGAACTCTTCTTCAAGAGTCAAAGGCTCACCATATCAAGTGGGTCATAGCCCCTGACTTTAGTCATCATGTCTGGTTTTGATTCCCAAACAACCTTGGTTAGGGAACCTTCTTCAGGAGTCAGAGCTCACCATATCAAGTGGGTCATAGCCTCTGACAACATTGGCTAGAAGAAAATAAATCTCTTTGCCCCTTGCTAGATGTTTGATTTATATGACCTGTATCACAAGCCCTTGAGATCCTTGAAATGGGTTAGGATGTATGCAATGGTATGATGTCATGATATGCATGGGGTAATGTGGGTAACCCTGTTATGAGTCCCAATTAAGGACTATAAACAGACCCTGCAAGAAATTCAGTATACTTTGTTATGAGTCCCAATTAAGGACTATAAACAAAACCTGCAAGAAATTTGGTAAACCTTGTCATGAGTCCTAGTTAAGGACTATAAACAAAACCTGTAAGTAGTTCATGTGTCAGCTAACCAGCATGCAAGTAGGCAAGTACAAAGGCACACAAGTCACACAAGAGAAACCCTTAGGGTTTAGGCCAGCATGGGGTCTGGGTAGTACCCTCTTGAAGTTGGTGGGCTCAACCTGTCCTAATCAAAGTAACCGGGTTCTAAGGTTCCCAATATCACGGGATTGCTTTCATTGTTCATCGTTTCGATTTAGCCACTGAACTGGCGACCGAAATATTCCAGGAAAGCAACCCTCAATTGAGTGTAGTATCGAGTATCAACCAACCTCGGACTGCACCAAAGTCAGTTATCTCACTACCCTAAAGAGGCCAAGATTGTTCAATTAAGGTTCCTAAGGTCTGTTGATGCTTCATGACACCACATGGAGGCCCCGTACTCTCCTTGACTGACTCAAGGGTTACCGGTACACACCAAAGTGCCACATCAACGTAGCAGACTGTTTCAACCATGTCGGTATACCCCGCACAGTTCCCTCACAGCCTTGTTGCTACTTTCTAAGAAAGGTATCCCCAGATCCGGGTTAGGATCTATAGAACTCCCAAGCAACCCACAATTTTAAAGCACACAAGGAAAACAATTGAAAACACAGTTATGAACTAGCCCTAAGGTACGCCTCACTTTAAGTATGTCCCCAGCAGAGTCGCCAGTTCTGTGATCGGTGGATCTGGAACTGACTGTTTTAAAGCTGGTTCGCGAAATGTCGCGGTAAGCAAGAGTCGCCACCGTCTTTTATTTTCTCCAAATGGAAAGGACAAAAGCACAGAAAAATTCCTTTAAAGAGATTGCTCTCGGTTCGGGAGGTAGGTTATAGAAAGGGAAGGTGTTAGCACCCTTTCTATCCATGGTTATCCATGGGCTCTTAGGTACTTGCTCATTGTGTTTTCAAAATTGTTTGTTTTCCTTTCAATGTGGGTTTCAAAAATATTCTTTGAAAAGTTTCAATTCAACTCGTACGTCAGAGTGTTTGAAAAGTTTGTTTTGAAAGTTTTTGAAAGTGTGTTGGTGTGAAAGTATTTTGATTTGTTTGAAATTAGAGCAAGTACCCTTGAGAACCTACCTACCCTAAGGAATTCGTCTGTGTAAATGTCCTTTAAAGTAGTGCTATCCCACCATTGAGAGGTAGGTAGCACCACCGTTGGAGGTGTTCGGGTCAATTCGAGTTTGTAGGGACATGGTGATCACCAGAGCAATGGGAAGACACCTTAGAAGCTACCCTCATGCCAGGTTCCCGGATCATGAGGACTTACTAAGACGTCCTCTACTCGACGACCACCTTTCGAAAGGCAACAGTGAAGCGTACCCTAGGGGTGGTGTGTGAATTGTGTGTCATTTTCAGTTTATTGTTTGTCTTGTCATGTTTGTTGTGATCTACGCTTGATTTTATTTTTATGGCCATACATTCTTTCATGCATATTTATTAACAGTTAAAAGTGCGGGAATTTAAAGTGCGGAAAAGATAAAAGTCCTACGCTATTACAAAGGGCGAGAGTCTACAACGCCAAATTAATCCAGACCCATTTTAAAATAAATTGCAGAAAAGAAATGTCTAATAGCTATTACATGGCTTTGGGGCATATACAGAATTATTTAAACAATATAAAATAAATGCGCGAAATAAAGAGATTAAACAATAGGGCGTTGGACCCTTTTACAAACAATTAAAATTAATCAAAGAATCTAAAATTAAAATTAAATGAAGAATAGTCTTTTTGTGTTTTTTAGATTTAAAAGAAAAAAAGACAAATTAATTAAAACTAAAATGCTAAACCCTAGCCCTAATGTTTTTTAAGTTTATTATGAAAATATTGACTTTTAACCTAAGTTAATTCTAAATTCATTTATGTACATTTTTTAATTTATGAAAATAAATAAATAACATTATTATTCTGAAAAAAGAGGGAGAATTAAAAAGAAAATAAAAAGTTATTAAACCTAAACTCTATTTTTTTGGATTTTTAGTTATTAAGAAAGTATTAACATCTAACCTAAAATGCAACCCTAGTTTAATTATGAAAAATACTAATACTATGGCAAAAAACAAGGAAAGTTAAAAGGAAAAAGTCATTAACCTAATTCTATGTTTTTGTTTTGATTTTTTATTAAAAGGAATTAAAGTTGAAAACCTAATTAAAACTAAGTATTTACATGTTATTATTTATACAAAAAAAACAATATTTAAAATAAAATAGTTATTAAAATTTTTGACTTTTCTGATTTTTTTGAATGTTTTTTATGTTTTTTGTAAAAAAATTTATTAATTAAATAAATAGCAAGTAAAAGAAATAAAAGAAAAAATTAAAGAAAGAATAAAAATAAAAATGATAAAGCAAACCAGGGGGGTGTGGTCCCAAATTTGGAGGTGTAGGCCTGGTGATTTTGGCCCATTTGCATTGTGAATCATTGACTTTTCTGGATCATGTGCCAACGTGTTGACTTGATGTATGGTGCACTCTTCATCTTGGCCATGGATCTGATGCTCTCTGGACGCGTGGAGGTTGGATGAGGATGGAACATGGTGGACGTCACTATGAACGCTGCATGTGAATTCAAGTTGAAAAACAATATGAAATTGTGTAGACCTGGGACTTGAACCCAGGTCATGAGAGTCACATGCGCTTATCCCTTGCCACTGAGCCATTTCATTTTCAATTAATATATAATAGTTAATAAATAATAAAAAGAATAAACAAAACGTTAGTGATTTCACGCGCGCGAATTCGAATTGCCCAGTCTCCGTGTGACAACTCATCGTCTCTTTCATTTTTTCTGAAACATGAAGGGCAAAGGCAACGTTTTTTGATTGTTGTTTTAGGGGGCCTAATAGAAAATAGCGACTAGCCCCTCGTCGCTCATAAATTGAGCGCGAGGGTGCCATCTTCTTCGTTTCAATCTCCTTAAGCTAATGGCACTGGTTTGGAAGCATGATTTTTCCTTGGTCAGAAAGCCCCAAATTTGAAACCTGCAAAACCTAGAAATTGGACATGGCGAAATCGCGTATGTGGCACAACAATGCAATTAAACATAATGATTAGTTCTAGAAACTCATAAGGAACATGAATCCACAGTTAGAATGGCATGATGATGCTTAGAATGTAAATCACGATTGCCACTTTTTTGCTGTACAGTTTGAGTTGTGGGTACCAGTTCAGGGAGTTTTGGAAGATGTTATGAATTGGGATACGTTCAGAATTGTCTCTGGAAGCTATTGGTACAAAAATTAAGGCTTGAAAAGATCCCCAGCTTTGAAATCAGATTTGCATTTTATGGCTTATTTTCAAAATGTCCAATGGCTTTTTCAGCGAGCTTTTTGCTATGTTCTAGTTAGGGTTGGACTCAGTGATCATCATGGAATGGAATAGGCTTGCTATTTGACCTTAATCCATGCTTGAGAAAGAATTGGTCTTAGGGTTTCTTCCATTAACCATTTTTCCTATTTTCTAGCCAAAACCTAGACCTAGTGTGCAAATGAACCTTAGCCTGATTTTTGAGTTGGTTCATGATACATAGGAATTGTCCAAGTTCATATGACACCATTTCATTGATTTTTAAATTTTATTTGAATTTTCAAAGAATTAAAATGAATTAAATCATCAAAAATTAAATAAAATAAAAAAATCAATATTTGGTCTTGAAATTAACCATGGGACACGTGTGTGGCATGACAAGGATGAACAAAGTGAGAAAAATGGGGCCCTTTTGTCAAAATTGGATTTTCAAGGATAGTTGACTTTTGCCATTTCACAAAAATTTCCCAACTTCTACAAGGCATAACTTGCTCAATTTTTAAGATTTTCTCATGTTCTTGGACATTTTGGAAAGGTCTTTGAGTCCTTTAACCAATGCCTTTGGTCACATGTCATTTTGATTTACCAATCTCAAGTTATGGCCTTTGACTTAAAGTCCCTTTTTGTTGACTTTTGAAAATGACCTGTAATGTTGAAATTGATAACTTTTTGTGAGAGCATTTCTTGGACTTGAAGTATGAAGATGAGTTGTAGGAAATGTCTTTCTCTTCAAAATGAGCTTTGGATGGAATTTTTCTGATAATCCATGTGAAAGTTATGCCCTGGTCAATTTCAGTTGACTTTTTCAGCTGTCCAAATATAGCAACTTTTGCATCTTTGATGATTTCTGAGCCAAATTTTGAGAATCATGATCAAGCATTGATCAAATGATGTTTGTGGCTTCAAAATGACATATTGGCCAAAAATTTGAACTTTTGACTGCCAAATGACCATTTTGCCCCTACAGTTGACTGTAGTGCAATTTAGGGTTTTGACTGTGCAATCTTGAGCTGAATGCCTTGAAACTTGATATGAGGATGTTTGACCATGTTTGTAAGCATATGAGACTTGATTGAGCCTTTGAAAACTTCCTTTTCTTGATCAGACTCAAAACCCTAATTTTGACTGTATGTGAGACTGTTGCACTGCACAACCCTTGGGGAATTTTGTGACCTGGCTTGGCAATTTCTTGAGGAATATGGGAGGGCAAATTTTGGGGTATAACAATAAGCATCACCCAACAGTGTAGGAACTGGGTTTCCAATCATGAAGATCCTGATAGTGTTAATGTCGACAAACTTATCCACATTAAGAAATAAGAACAACCCATAAGCAAGTAGGGCAAAGATGTCCTCAAAAGCAATTGTACTCTTCATTCTGGAAAAGTAACGAGCTTTCTCCAATAAGAACTGAGCTGGTAATCCTCTAATCCCTCCTTTAGTAGTCATATGGGCTTCCACCTCATACTTCCCCAGATGAATCAAAGTAGCAATCTCATGTGATTTTGGCTCACCCTCCAAACCAGTAAAAGGAACACGATCGGTGATAGGTAAATCCAACAGAAAAGAATACTCCTCCAGTGTGGACATCAACTGATAGTCGGGAAAAGTAAAGTAGTGATACATCGGATCATAGAACTGGACCAAGGTCGAGAGAATACCCTCCTTCATCTTCATCTTCATCTTCATGAGAGGAATAATGGATCCAAACTTCTTCCAAAAGTCTGAAGAACACTCGATCACGGGAATTAGACTAATCAACTCATCTATCTTGGGATCCTTGAAACTGTACTTCCTGGTCTTTCTCTTTCCATAATCCATGGTTAAAAAGTACCTGAGATTTTCACAAATAGTCAACCTTTAAATCCCTTGTAATATGGTTTCTTCAAAAGATGCTTATGAGTGCATGGATGCATGATGGAACAATCACACACAAGATCACACATATCGGGTTCATAGGTTCAACATCACGATCATGAAGTCGAAGGTACTACCCATAAGGTGTTGGTCTAAAGTTATCACCTTCCGAAAAAGGTTCTAGAGGTTCCTAGAGTCTACATCCTTCCTTCAGATATTACCAACTTCCCGATTAACTCGGTAATTAGTAATATTCTCAAGAAAGACTCGTCCGAGTGTAGTATCACGTGACAACTATTTCCGGATTACTCCGTCATAGCTTCCGCACTACACCTAAAAGGCCAAGATGGGTTTGGTATTCTACGGTCCTCAGTTTCAGCAGGCTCCCAGGTCGAAAGCAATACATTTTCCCGATTACTCGGTAAAGGACACTACAGTCAAAGGGGCCTCCACTGAGTGGGGGATCTCATGCCTCCTTTTTTGGGATTACTCCCTCAAAGTTAACATGACTATACCGCCCATCCTATCTTAAATTTTTCTCAACTCCGGGTATAGGACTTATGAGTAATCACCAAGCATCCTGAAAACCAGGAAAGTCCAAACAAACATATATACAACATATAACATAAAAAACAACAATAACACATATACAGATATAAACAAAGATAGGCTTAACCCACTTAGGGATGGACCAGCAAGAGGTCAATCTCTCCCCAGTGAAGTCGCCATTTTTCTGTAGCGGTAGAAATGTTCAAGACTAAGCCATTAGATTGACTAGACTTTATACAAATCAAAAGAAAAATCGCCACCACGCTTTATTGTTTCCAAAGGAATGGGAAAAGAGAGAATAACCCAAAAAAAGGGGGAAAGATTCAAGGTAAGGGGGTTGGTTATACAAAGGGAAGGTATTAGCACCCTAAACATCTACGGTACTCCGCAGGAGCCTCTTTGTAAAATCTGTATATTTTAGCTATAAAAACTGTTGTATATAAAAATTGAATGGTGGAGGTGAGGAAAGAAGCGTGTTTATTTTATAATTTTTGCACCCGTCATGGTTGCGAACCTCTAGTTCCTACGTACCACCTTTCATGCAATAGGGGATCAGGGTACACGTAGTTCCTTGTTGTACCCCAAAATTTGCCCTCTCATTTTTCCACAAGAAATCACATCTTCAGGCTTTTCCTGATTTTTCAGATTGGCTCAAGAATCGGTCAAACAGACTTTTCTCGTCAGTCAGACAAAGTTAGGGTTTTCATGACTCTGGAACGGTTCAAACAGTTTTCTTAGGGTTTGGTTGATTTCGGCTCAGTTTTTTATCAGGCGGACGCTTCTTTGACTTTTAATCAAGAACTAGGGTTTGTGCGCAGATTCCTCAGAAAGATTTAATTCTACAGTGCTTGTCAAGTTATTCGGAGATATGGACTGAAACATTTGGATTGAATTCGCAGCGTTTGACTAAATCAGTGAAAAGAGGCATTTGGACTGAGTTTGCAATGTTTGACTAAATCAGTGAAAAGAGGCATTTGGACTGAGTTTGCAATGTTTGACTAAATCAGTGAGAAGAAAAGACATTTGGGCAGTTGTTGTGATTGACTGTGCTTTGCTTTGGATTTTTGAAGCGCCAGGTTTATTAATTGATCAATGCTGAAACCAATGTTTATTTAATTGTTTATTATTCTAAGTTAAATGGTTGGAATTTATTTTCAATTATTATAATTTAAAGAATTATAAATAATAAAATAAACAATTGAAAAGGAGAAAAAGAATTAACTGGTAAAAAATAAATTTTATTCATCTTTAATTTATTTGTTACAATTATTATTTAAATATTTACAAAGTATTTACAATGATAATTTTACAAATATTTAAAATGAAATAAAAAAAACTATCCTAATTTTTTCTAAGCTTCCTAATCTTCATTATTCTATCCAATGCTCCCTCTGCTCCATTTGATTTGATCTGCAAAAAAAAATAAGAAAAGGAAAAGTCAATTGAAGCAGATAAATTAAAGAGACAGACAGTTAATTTAGGCTCATCATTAAAGGCAACTGACTGGAATCAGTTAGCCCTCTCTGCAAATCACGGGATTTCTCCCGGTTCATAGAGAGGGATGGATAATGCTTGCTAAACATGAATGCACAAAGTTGAAATGCACAAATTCAAATTTTTGTCAAACCTACTGCATAATTTCAAAATTGCCAAACAAACTACAAAGTCCAAGACCAAACTGAATGGCCTAAAACAAGTCAAGAGTCCAAACTGAGTTCACATTCAAACTATCCCAAAGAAGCAGGCAGTATGGAAAAGAGATAAAATATGCAGAACTAAACTACATTGCAAGCAACCTCCTATTTTCATCATTTTCCAGCATTGCCTTTTCAGAATAAAGTACAAACATAACATTATCTGATGCTTAAAGCTGTACTGGAGAGAGAAGAAGAGAGGAAAAGAATAGGCTTACAGGTTTAGGCATGAGGACAAGATATATAAAAACAAAACAGAAATAAAATAGTGAGGCAGAAGGCAGAGATATGAAGAAATCAGAATACAAACAAAACTGTCAAGAAAAAGAAACAGAATTATCTATCCACACTTAAACCTTCAAACCGGATTCAAACCCTAAACCTTTTTTGGAGCATATAACACCAAAACCTTCATTTGTCAAAAGGACCCCCGGCATTCAACAAGTTCTAAACATACAAGTCTGAACTGTAAAATAACAAAAACACAAAACCTGCCATGACCAATACCCAAAACCTCACAAAAAGGCCTCAAGCTTAAACTTGTTTCAAAGGTAACGACAGCAGGTCCTGCATAAGCCTTTGAAGACTCAAAAAACCTGCACCAGTCCTCAAGCCTGAAGCCTGAAAGCATCAAGCCAAGCTTAACCTGTCAAAAGACCTCAACAAACCTTAAAACCATAGCCTTCAAAACAGATCACCAAAGCCTTATCATGTTCAAACCAGTTCATCAAACCTCCTGCATAAAAAAACCAAAAGCCAAGACCTAACAAGCAAAACCTGCCTAAAGCTAACAACCAAGCCTAAAAAACCATAAACCTGTCAAACTGATATAGCAAGACAAACTCACATAATATCCAAATCATCCTCAATCTGATAAACCAGTTTCCAAACCCAACGAGGCCTCAGAGAACTCTCATCATAGGCAAACATTAGAGGCAACAGAGACAAAAGGGCTAGCAAGAAGAAGAGGATAAAGAAGCAATATATTCATCATTAAAGCATACAAGGCAACTGTCTAGGCATACAGAATATCTCAGTAAATCATCATTGAAGGCAACATCATCCAAGGCAACCAAACCCACAGAAGCATACTCAGCAAGCCAAAGAGGAAGAAGGGATAAAGAAGCGTACATAGGCAAAGGCAAGGCTAACAGAAGAAGAGAAAAAGAGTAAAGTTATACAGAGCCAGGCAAATAGAAGAGGTTTTCAGGGATCATCATCAAACCCTAAATAGAAGGAAGTAATACAGAAATACCAGTTTCCAGCAAGCGAGCTCAACATCTTCACTGTTTCCTCCACCGTCAAGCCGCCTACGCGCCTCCTAGTCCCTCCTCCTCTGTCTCCAAGAGGTAGTCTTCTCATACCCTTTGCATGCATTTCAAAATGACAAACGAAAACACATAAATCAGAACTCAATCAAAACATAAAATCAAGAAATAACGAAAGCCCTAACGCGATCGAACCTTGCAAGCATCGCCCGAGCAGTACACTGAGGGAGAAAGGGGAACGGTGGCGCTGGTGGCTTGGGCGAGAAGGATGCTGTTCAAAGATCCATGGCGAAGAAGATGAAGGAACGAAGACGAAACGAAGAAGAACGGCGCTGTAACTCTCAAGCTCGTGAACCCTAATGACACAAAACTCACGAACCCTAAACAAAATTGATTCAAACTTGGGCTCTGTCCCACGAAAGGAAGCATAAGGCCCAAATATGTTCCAATTCACACCCCTCCCCCCCCCCCCCCCCCCTTGGCTTCTGTTTTGATTATGCTTGGGCCAAGATAAACCTCCCTAAGGCCCATTCTTGTTTTCTTAAAAACTTAAAACATCTTTTTATTTTTTTTCATTTAATTTTGTTTATACATAAAACAATAATGCATAATATAATTAAAATTTAAAAACATTTCTTTCTTTTTCTTAAAATATCTTGTTTATACATAATTAATTAAAATATATATTATTTTTTAAATACCACAAAAGTTGGAACTTAAACTTTTTTCCTTTCTTTTATTAAAATTTTCTTATTTGTAAAAAATACATTATCTTTAATACCTAAAAGAACAAAACCTAAAACATGCTATTTTCTTTTAGTTAAATTTTCTTAGAATACAAAAATTTAAACAAAAAAAATACAAATTGACAACAATACATAATCAAAATACTTAATTTTTTGTTAAATCAAATATTCTGCAACTTGTAAATAAATCTCATACGCAATACACAAATACTTTGACATACATTTATACATACACTTACACATTTGAAATACATTGACACATACACAATTTCTATTCTTATACATTGCTATACATTACATTGTTTACATTTGATCGCGATTCGATTTGGTTGTAATTATTTAAGTCTCATCCCCCATTTGTAAATTTATACCCCCACTCCCGGATACTATTTGTAATAGCGTAGACTTTAAAATTCCCGCAATTTATCGCTTTCGAATTATACCATGGTTAGACCTAGGGTTTGCATGTACATAAAATCAAACGCTAGATAACCTAATACATGAAATCAATACATGAAATCAACACACAATCACACTTGCACCCCCTAGGGTAATCCCACATGTTGCCTTCCAAAATGGGCCATGCTTGCACGTCGAGTTTCTTTGGCAAAAACAATTCAAATGATCATAAGTCCCTCGATGACGCTTTCGAAAGTTGCCTGTCAAAATGATCAAGTCCCTTCAAGCAAAATTGCCAAAGACACTTGGCACCATTGCATTCATGGTCCATACGATGACCCGCGCCTGTCCCGTTATACATCCTAAACGCAAGATTGTCCATCAAATTCAATGGTGGAACAAAATTGTTAAAAAAGGGGTTGAAAATATAGAGAAAACCTTTGAGTACAATAGGGGTAGACAAAACTCTTAGTTACTTGGAATCAATCTTGCAAAAACCCTTGCCTATTTTTCAAACCACACTTCACAAAACACTTTCAAAACAAACTTCCAAAAACATTTTGAAACATCTTTTCGAAAAGATACACACCGTTGTATATACTCAAACACGAGTCATTACAATGGTTGCCGAAACAAAGGCGTCTATTTCAAAAACATTTTCAAAACACACATGCACACACCATTTTCAAGCAATCAAAATCAAGGCAAGTGATCTAAAACCAAGTAACTAAGAGCCCATGGATAACCATGGATGAAAAGGGTGCTAATACCTTCCCTTTTCATAATCTACCCCCCGAACCCACGAAACATCTCAAAAGGTTTTTCCTGTGCTTTTTTAACCTTTCCTTTAGGATAAAATAAAAAGTCGGTGGCGACTCTTGCTAAACCGAACAAGTGCGAAAACAAACGTAAAACTCAAGTCAGTTCTCCCACCGTATCACAGAACTGGCGACTCTGCTGGGGAGTATATTTAAAAGTGGGGTTACCTTAGGGTTTTTTAGATCACCCTCTCGCATGATTAATTGTTTGCTTTGTTTGCTTTACCTTTGTGGTTCTCTTGTTTAGGCTTGAAATCCTACACCCGGATTTGGGAAACATTCATAGATAGCAATATGTTGTGGAAACTGTGCGGGGTATACCAACACGGTTGAAGCAATAGCTATATTAGTGCGACATATTTGAGAGAATCGGTAACCCTTGAGTTCAATCAAGGAGAGTACGGGGCCGCTGAGTGATGTCACTAACCACTAATGACCTAGAACCTTACTTGACCATCTTGGCCTTTTATTAGGGGTAGTGAGATGACCGGCTTTGGTGCAGTCCGAAGTCGGTAGATACTCGATACTACACTCATTAAGGGTTGTTTTCTTAGAATATTTTGGTCGCTAGTTAAGTGGCTAAACCAAAACAATGAACATTGAAAACAATCCAATGATATTGAGCTCCTTAGAACTCGGTTACTATTTATAGGACAGGTTTTAAGCCAACTACACTCAAGAGGGTACTTACCTATGAAACCCATGCAAGCCTGAAACTAGGGTTTTGTGTGATTTGCCTGTACATATGTTTGTGCATACATCATGAACATCATAAAGCATCATATGCATACACTAACCATTTCAAGGGTTTGGATCTTCACCTTTGTTTTTGTTTTGTAGGTCATGGAAATTCCTCGCAGGAAAACTATCCAAGTCAACCTTATGAGAATCCCTCCCCAACTCAAGGAGCTCACATCCAGAATTCCTGAAAGCTCTCCCTTCAGTGAAAGACATGGTAGACTGCTCAGCCTAGTCAACACCAGCATTGAAGAAGACATGATGAAGGTTTTGTTCCAGTTCTTTGACCCCCTTCACCACTATTTCACTTTCCCCGATTACCAGTTGGTGCCCACTTTGGAGCAATTTTCTCAAATCCTGAGGATTCCTATCCTTAATCAACTACCTTTCAACGGTACGGAAAAGGAGCCAAAGCCTGAAGATGTTGCTCAAGCACTACAATTGCAACCATCCGACATCAAGGGGCATTGGGAAACCAGAAGCGGTGTCAGAGGCTTCTTGGCAAAATTCTTGTGTGAGAAGGCACAAGAGTGTTGGAACTCCTTGGACCTACAAGCCTTTGAAGAAATTGTGGCGCTCCTCATTTATGGGTTGGTCTTGTTCCCAAATCCTGACCAGCTTATAGATGTCAACGCCGTCAAGATCTTCTTATCCAGGAATCCCATACCTACTTTGCTTGGGGACATCCTCCACTCATTTTACACACGAACAATGAGAAAGAGAGGTGTTCTCATGTGTTGTACTCCTCTCCTTGCAAGGTGGTTTATTTCGCACCTTCCACAGTCTATTTTGAAGAATGACCAAGGCCTAAGGTGGTCACAACGGTTGATGACTCT
Organism: Vicia faba; assembly: GCA_948472305.1. NCBI lineage: Eukaryota > Viridiplantae > Streptophyta > Magnoliopsida > Fabales > Fabaceae > Vicia > Vicia faba. Next base: position 40,761,213 of record OX451735.1, read on the forward strand.
CACTCACTATGATGTACATTGGTGCTCTCGATCCAGAGAGAATATCATCATCGTCGATCATTGTGGAGAGTTCCCTAATGTTCCATTACTTGGCATTAGAGGGGGCATTACCTACAACCCTTGTCTGGCTTTGAGGCAGTTTGGATATGCACGGAGGGATGGCCCTCATGACATGTTGATTCCTGACATAGTTTTTGACTTCGACAACGATGCACAAGGACTCCGTCAAAGGTTCATCAGAGCTTGGAGGATGCCTAACAAGGTAGATAGCAAGACACTGGGGCACAAAAATTCCATCCCTCTTGAGCCTTATCTCAAGTGGGTCCGAACCCGAGCCCAGAGTCTAATGATGCCTTACCCTCATGTTTTCCCTGTGATTAAGGAGCCCATTAAGGAAGGAGAGGTTCCCTACACCGTCTTGTATCCTGACATGCCAACGACATGGGAGGAGATGCAGAAGAGTTGGATCCAACTCAGGGAAGAAAGGGATACTTTTGAAGCCAGCTTCTACGCCATCGAGAAGAAGGTTTTGGAACTTACCCGCCGACTCCACGAGGAAGAGACCCTTAATACCTACATCGCACCAAAAAGGATGCACAACATCTTTTTACCCTGAGAAGTTTTTGTAATATTTGGCCCATGGGGCATTTATGTACTAACAAAATTTCTTCTTAATATGACGTGTGTTCTTTTTGTCTGCAAAAATTGTGAATTTCTAAATCCTTGAATGCATTGCATAAATAAACATATCATTCATCATGTGCATAAGCAGGTCTCCACACCAGGTTTCCTTATCTTTCTGCTGTTTATTTCAGTAAGATGGATCTCGAATAAACGGTCAAAGATCTACAGTCTCAGAACTCACAATTTCAATATCTTCTGATGACCTTAGCAAAGGGTCAGGAAGATCTAAAAGCCATGCTCGGGAACAAGGAGAAAGTGAAGAAAAAGAAGAAGAGAGTCGGGGTGGCTACCCTGGGAAGAAGGTTTGAAGGTGAAGCCAGAAGGGTCCTTGAATTTCCCCCTACATCTGAAGAGGGAACCAGTAAAGGAAAAGCGGCCGCGATACCGTCTGAATCCGAAGTTGAAGAGGAAGAGGCGGAAGAAGACGAAGACTACTCAGAACAACAATACCCGCCGGCCGATGACAAGTACAAGAGTTTGGAGGACAGGTTGGCAGCTATGGAGCTGCAGAGAGTTCCAGGCTTAGATTTCGAAGATTTGGGATTAATCGTCGGAATTGTGATCCCCCCGAAGTTTAAAGTGCCAGTTTTTGCAAGATATGATGGGCTGTCTTGCCCAAAGATGCATCTAAGGTCATACGTCCGAAGAAACCAACCTCACACATCTGACCGAAACCTTTGGGTACATTTCTTTCAGGATAGCCTGTCTGGCACACAGCTAGATTGGTTCTACAACCTTGAGAGATCAGAGGTACATAGTTGGGAGGATCTTGCAGCTGCTTTTTATCGCCAATATCAGTATAACTCAGACCTGGCACCAACCCATACTCAGCTACAGAGTGTGGGGATGGCCTCAGGTGAAGGGTTCAAGGAATATGCCCAGAAGTGGCGCGATCTGGCCGGGAGAGTGCAGCCCCCTCTGTCTGATAGAGAGCTTGTTGATATGTTTCTAGGGACCCTGTCTGGTCCATTCTTTAATCATCTGATCGGTAGCTCCTCCGCAGGGTTTACCGAATTAATCCTAACTGGCGAGCGGGTAGAAGCCGGTATCAAGAATGGGGAAATTCAGAAGGATTCCTCTGCATCTACTACGGTTAAGAAATCATTTCCGATGAAGAAGGAAACGGCTGTTGTGTATTCTCAAAGAGGAGCAGGAAGGAGTGAGCGTCGGTCGACTGTGGGGGCCGTAATGATCCAGAATCCATCAAACGATCAACCTCGCAGTAACCAGTCCAGGCCTAAACAGCAATGGGGAGAACGGCCACCATGGCAGTTCACCCGCATCAATATGACACCTGCGCAGGTTCTCCCACATCTGCTGAATTTGAATCTCACCAAGATTAGGGAAGCACCGAAGACTGTGAATACTGCTTCACCGCACTATCATCGCAATGCCAAATGCGCCTACCATTCCGATAGCGTCGGACATGACACAAACGATTATTGGGCGCTAAAAAATAAAATCCAAGACTTGATAGATGTAAAAGAGGTGGAGTTCGACGCTCCAGAGAAGCCAAGCGTGATATCTGCTCCGATGCCGAAGCACGGTCGAAATGTCCATGCTATCGAGGAAGATTTGTATGTTTCTGATGTCAATGACCTGATAACTCCGTTGTTAACCATCAAGTTAAATCTGTTAAAGGCCGGGATTTTCCCGAGATGCAAAGAAGACTGCTACTGTTGTTACTCTCTGCCGTTTGACTGCCCATCACTGAAGAAAGGAATCCAAGGCCTGATGGACAGTCAACAAATTCTGTTTGAAAAGGTTCCTGCTATTCTAACCCCTACTGAAGATGTCTCAATTATCACCATTCACGCCAATCTTTCCAAGGCCGTCAGAAAGCCTGTTAAGATTACATCAGCTACAAAGATTGTTCCATTGAAAATAACTATGCCTGGGCCAGTCCCCTACAGTTCTGACAAGTCAATACCATGGAATTACGGTGGAGACATCTATTACCATGGTGTTAAACAAGTCGAAGTGACCGAAGAAAGCTCTGATGAAGAAGAGGCCAGCATTGGAAACATTGCTGGTACAAGCAAGATCACCCGAAGCGGGAGAATATTTTCTCCAGAGATTGCCCCCCCAAAGGCAACCTTTGGACCCTCAGCTTCTGCCAAAGTTAATCCTGCACCAATAAGACTTTCCGCCGAAACTCCGTTGATTGAAGAAACTGTTATTGTCCCTCCTACTTCTGCTGATAAAGGTAAAGGGACCCAAGATGAGCTCGTCCGGACGAGGGCTCAACCTTTGGTCATCCCGGAGACCTCTAAGAAAGAGATGGAGGAGATCCTGAAGATAATTAAAAAGAGTGATTATGAAGTGGTAAAGCAACTGGGGCAAACCCCCTCGAAGATCTCCATGTTAGCATTACTGCTTTGTTTTGAGGCGCATGCCAAAGCATTGATCAAATTCCTAAAGACAGCCCATGTCCCTCAGGAAACCTCTGTCGACCAATTCGAAGACTGTGTAGCCAGTCTTACAGCAGACAATGGTTTAGGTTTCTCTGATGCGGACCTGACCTCAAAAGGAAGGAAACACAACGACGCATTACATGTGTCAGTGGAATGCCAAGGAACTACTCTGGCCCATGTTCTGGTCGACACTGGTTCTTCTCTGAACGTGCTGCCCAAGAAGGCTCTCGACCGTTTATATTGTGAAGTCTTGGAGTTGAGGCCAAGTAATATCATTGTAAGGGCATTTGACGGGTCGAAGAGAATGGTACACGGAGAGGTAGACATTCCCATTAAGGTTGGCACAGAAGTATTCCCCTCAACATTCTATGTGATGGACATTCATCCGTCATACAGTTGTTTACTGGGAAGGTCGTGGATACATAACGCTGGGGCAGTTACCTCCTCCTTACATCAAATGTTGAAGTACCCTGTTAAAGGAAAGATCATAACCGTGCACGGAGAAGAGGAATATATGATCAGCCACTTGAACTCCTTTCGGTATGTAGAGGTGGAAGGAGAATTCATTGAAACACCATTCCAGCACTTCGAGGAAGTCTCTCCTGATGTGGCAGTAGCAAAAGTGGTAGCTGAGGCACCAAAGCAGATGGCCAGGATGGCATCTCTAAAGGACGCGAAAGCTGCATTGAAGGAAGGGGAGAGCTCAATATGGGGTCAGTTGCCAGATATTCCTCATAAAACGGACAAGTTTGGATTAGGTTTCACTGCTGCGGGACAGAAAGCTATGCGTCGTTCGAAGGTTGAAAGAGCGCCCATCAAGATTTCTCCTTATGGAATCAATGCTCTGGAAGGTGAAGACGAAGAAGCCAACATTGAAGATTGGATCTACCCGACTGTCGATGGAGGACTACGCAACTGGGAGGCAAAGGACTTTGTCCCCATTACTTTTATTAATCAGTAATTATCTGTCGAACATTTCCTGTTGATTTGTAATATTTACTCTTGAACAATCCGTACACTACTTTTTCACCTCATGCCTTGCCCGGGGCATGTAGGTCCATTTGTAAGGGTTTTGATTATCTTCATATCCATATGCCATGTTTAATGATTCATTGGACGTTTTTCATTGATAAACTGATGTGTTCATTTTCTTTCCTTTTTGCATTTTTGTTTGTTTAAGGATGGCTATCCCTTACACACATCCACACTCACAAATGAAGGTACCCATCCACTCTGGATTCTATGGATGACTATTCTGCTATGTCCTTCAATAACTCTGAAGATCTGGTCAATCAGGCTGAGTATGAAGATGACGAAGATTGTGAAGTACCGGGAGAGCTAGCCAGACTTCTACAGCAAGAAGAAAGGGTCATCTTGCCTCACGAAGAGTTGTTGGAAACCATCAACTTAGGAACAGAGGAAGACCGGAAGGAAGTACAAGTGGGTGCCAATCTGGAGCCAAGTGTCAAGGAACGCTTGATAGAGCTGTTAAATGAGTATGTTGAAATCTTCGCCTGGTCTTATGAAGACATGCCGGGTTTAGACACAGACATCGTGGTTCACTGTATCCCTACAAGAGAAGATTGTCCACCGATCAAACAAAAAGTCCGCCGAATGAGGCCCGACATGTCTGAAAAGATTAAAGAAGAAGTGATGAAGCAATTCAACGCTGGTTTTCTGGCTGTTACATCCTATCCACAATGGGTTGCTAACATCGTGCCAGTACCTAAAAAAGACGGCAAGGTCCGAATGTGTGTGGACTACTGGAACTTGAATAAGGCTAGTCCTAAAGATGATTTTCCGCTACCGCACATCGACATTTTGATTGACAATACAGCTCAGCACAAAGTGTTTTCCTTCATGGATGGATTCTCGGGCTACAACCAGATTAAAATGGCCCCCGAGGACATGGAGAAAAAAACCTTTGTTACACAGTGGGGTACCTTCTGTTACAAGGTGATGCCGTTCGGATTAAAGAACGCAGGGGCAACTTATCAATGTGCCATGGTAACTTTATTTCATGATATGATACATCATGAGATCGAAGTTTACGTAGACGACATGATAGCTCGATCACAAACAGAGGGGGAACACCTGGAGCATTTGCAGAAGCTGTTTGCCAGGTTGAAAGAATACAAACTCAGGCTGAATCCAAGTAAATACACTTTTGGAGTTAGGTTTGGTAAACTTCTAGGGTTTATTATCAGCAACAAAGGCATTGAGGTCGATCCAGCAAAAGTGAAAGCAATACAAGAGATGCCTGCTCCCCGCACTGAAAAGGAGGTTAGAGGATTCTTGGGGCGCCTGAATTATATTGCCAGATTCATCTCTCATCTGACTTCTACCTGTGAGCCAATCTTCAAACTACTAAAGAAAGATCAGGTAGTCGAATGGAACGACGATTGCCAAGCTGCTTTTGATAAGATCAAGGAGTATTTGTTAGAACCTCATATTCTGATGCCACCCGTCGAAGGAAGACCATTGATCATGTATCTGACCGTCCTGGATAACTCAAAGGGGTGTGTTTTGGGCCAGCATGACGAGTCTGGTCGAAAAGAGCATGTTATTTATTACCTTAGCAAAAAGTTTACCGACTGTGAGACTCGCTACTCACTGCTCGAGAAAACTTGCTGCGCTTTGGTATGGGCTGCTCGCCGACTAAGACAGTATATGTTGACTCATACCACTCTGTTGATTTCCAAAATGGATCCTATCAAGTATATCTTCGAAAAGCCTGCTTTATCTGGAAGAATAGCTAGATGGAAAATGATTTTAACTGAGTATGACATCCAGTACACCACTCAGAAAGCCATAAAAGGGAGTGTGCTAGCTGATCATCTAGCTCATCAAGCTATCGAAGATTATCAACCCATGAGATTTGACTTCCCGGACAAGGACATCATGAATTTGGACAACATTGAAGGTAACAGACTGTATGACGGACCTGAAAAGGGATCCCGATGGACCCTGTACTTTGATGGTGCTTCGAATGCACTCGGAAACGGTATCGGTGCGGTACTCATTTCCCCGGAAGGTTGCCACACGCCTTTCACGGCCCGACTCTGCTTCAGCTGCACCAACAACATGGCTGAATATGAAGCTTGCATTTTTGGTCTCAAGGCTGCTATAGACTTGGGAATCAAATCTTTGATCGTATTTGGGGACTCGGCTTTGGTTATCAGTCAAATCAAAGGAGAGTGGGATACCAAACATCCCAATCTTATCTCATACAAAGAACATGTCTTGACATTGTTGCCTCATTTCGAGAAAATCACCTTCGAGCATTTCCCGCGAGAAGAGAATCAGCTAGCAGATGCTCTGGCTACAATGTCTTCCATGTTTAAACTCAATTGGGATAACGAGGCTCCCCAAATAACCATCGAGCGAATGGATGAACCTACGCATTGTCACGAGATTAATACCGAAGAAGTAGTGGAACAACCCTGGTTTCATGAAATCAAAAGGTATCTCCAGACTAGAGAATATCCCGAAGGAGCTTCAGTAAATGACAAGAAGTTCCTAAGGAAGTTTGCTGCCAAGTTCTTCCTGAGCAACGGCATCCTCTATAAACAAAGCCATGATTGTGTTTTACTCCGATGCATAGACAAAGCTGAAGCAGAGTTAATCATGACCGAGATACACAGCGGCACATTTGGCACTCACTTGAGCGGGCATACAATGGCTAAGAAGATCCTAAGGGTAACCTATTACTGGTCTACCATGGAAGCTGACTGCCATCAACATTCACGTACTTGCCACAAGTGTCAAGTCTACGCTGACAAGGTTCATATCCCTCCGGTTCCTCTCAACATTCTGACAGCTCCATGGCCATTTGCAATGTGGGGCATTGACATGATTGGAGAGATCAAGCCCACGGCATCCAACGGACATCGTTTCATCCTGGTCGCCATTGACTATTTCACCAAATGGGTCGAGGCAGCTTCCTTCGCCTCTGTTACTAAAAATGTGGTTGCCCGCTTCATCAAGCAAAACCTCATATGCCGGTATGGTGTCCCTGACAGGATCATTACAGACAACGGAACCAATCTGAATAATACTATGATCACCGTTCTATGCGAACAGTTCAAGATTTATCATCACAATTCATCTCCCTATCGACCGAAGATGAACGGTGCTGTTGAAGCGGCGAACAAAAACATTAAGAAGATCATTCATAAAATGACGGTCACTTACAAGGACTGGCATGAGATGCTACCGTTTGCTCTGCACGGATATCGTACCACAGCACGTACTTCAACCGGGGCAACCCCATTTTCTCTAGTATACGGCATGGAAGCTGTCCTGCCCATGGAAGTTCATATTCCTTCCTTAAGAATTATGAAAGACGCAGGTTTGAATGAAGACGATTGGATTCAGACCCGACTTGATCAACTCAATTTGATCGACGAGAAGCGACTCGCTGCTGTTTGCCATGGTCAGACGTGCCAAAAACGGATGATCAAGGCTTTCAACAAGAAAGTCAGACGTCAAATATATCAAGCCGGAGATCTCGTGATCAAGCGGATTATCTTGCCGCAAAGTGATCCCAGGGGCAAATGGACTCCTACTTATGAAGGACCATTTGTAATCAAGAACATATTTTCTGGTGGTGCAATGATTCTGACTACCATGGACGGCGACGATTTGCCGGACCCTGCGAACGCAGACATAGTCAAAAAATACTACGCATGAAATAACCCGACAAGTCGAAAACCCGAAAGAGAGACTTGGGCAAAAATGGGCATCCCGGTGAACCGAAAACCCGAAAGGGCGGTTCAGGTAAAAATTAGGGATAAAACAAAAAATCTGTACACCCGGCAAGTCGAAAACCCGAAAGGGCGGCTTGGGCAAAAAGGGGTTTCCCGGTGGATCGAAAACCCGAAAAGGCGATTCAGGCAAAAGTTAGGGAATTAAAGCGTATGACTATGTCTCGTCGGATCACTTTAAGGACAATCTCTTCATCAACCAGCTCCAAGCTTCTGGTTAATTCAGTCACCGGCAGACGAAGCATTGAACGGGCAGATATTCATAGTTGTAAAGGCTATAGCAGAATGGAATCCCATGGAGTCATTTCACATAGCCATCCTTCTTTTGTATAAAATTTTCAATTTTTACGGCAACATCCTCTTACTAGGATGCCTGTCTCCTTTGTATAAAGATGCCCATAAAAAGTTAATACAAATACTTTTCCAAATGCATAAATTTGCTTTGTTTTCCCTTTTTTCCTTTTGCACTTATGTTTACTCGAGAAACGTCCAATGTTTTGTTAAGTAGGCATATGCACTTGAACACAATCATTTCCTTACAAATCAGGAAAAGATGTTTATTGATAGGTAGAAGGTACGGATAGATATCTCAATGCCCTTTCACAAGGATTCCCCGAACAGAGTTAAACTCCAGGACCCTCAGCAGAACAAGAGCTTTCTCAAAGCTGATCTCCCCAGCCAGAGAGCCTTCCAGAACTTAGTTCCCCTCGGAGATAAGTTCCAAATCCCCAGCGGAGCTAAAATTTCCAACTATCAATCCCTAGTGGAATTAGACCAGTAAACATTCTCCCCACAGAGACATTTCCCACCAGACCGAAGATTCACAGTCATACCTCTCCAGCGTAAGTCTACCAGGTTCTGAACTCTCCAGCAGAGATCATCAGAATTCTCTCACCCCGCAAGTCATCAAGAAGCTCTGAGCCCCGGCATTGGTCCCAAGATCCCTCAACCAGTGAAGATCTTGTTCCCCAAGCAGTTAGTAGACAACAAGGATTTCTCATCCTCAGTAACCCCAGAGTTCTTCCATTATGGGTTTATTTCCCCAACATTTGTCCAGGATTTATTCTCCAGAACAAGTTACATCTCAGATTGATCATTCGCTCACAAACTCCTTCATCATCTGTTGGAAGCTACAGTCGTCGAAGATCAAATTCTCACAAAATTCAAGTTATGAAGCCCGGATTTGACCGGATAGTATCTTGATCACTACAGTACATTGTGAAGACCGGACTACGACCGGATAACAGTATCAAGCTACCGTAAAGCCTGGATTGTGACCAGATAGTGGTATCCCCTCAGAGCACGCTATGAAACCCGGATTCGACCGGACAACATCTTAATCTCTACAGCACATTGTGAAGGCCGGACTACGACCGGATAACAGTGTCAGACAATCGCCAAGCCTGGATTATGACCAAACAACAGTCAAGAATACTATGAAGCCTAGAATCGACCAGATAGTGGTATATCTTCAACACGAGCCGTGAAGCCCGGATTTGACCGGATAGAAGCTTATCAAGTTATTGTGAAGTCTGGATTGCGACCAGTTAACAATACAAACCTCTGTGAAGCCTGGATTACGACCAGACAGCAGTCAAGAATACTACAAAGCCTGGAATCGACCAGATAGTGGTATATCTTCAACAAGAGCCGTGAAGCCCGAATTTGACCGGATAGCAGCTTATCAAGTTATCGTGAAGCCTGGATTACGACCAGTTAACAATACAAACTTCTGTAAAGCCTGGATTTCGACCAGACAGCAGTCAAGAATACTACGAAGCCTGGAATCGACCAGATAGTAATATACCTTTAACCAAAGCCGTGAAGCCCAGATTTGATCGGATAGCAGCTTAGCAAGCTATTGTGAAGCCTGGATTACGACCAGATGACAGTACAAACTTCTGTGAAAGCCTGGAGATCGACCAGATAACAGTTAAGCATTAGCAGAGTGAAGACTCTCATCCTCAGTTCCTCACAGAATATTCGAATATTCTCCAGTGAAGATCTCCCCAAGACAGGAATCCCCAGTAGATTGGCATGCAATCCAAACTCCTGATCCCCCAACAGTGGTCCCAGGATTTCTCATCTTCAACGATCAAAAGATTCTTGCCCTACCCAGCAGCAATCAAGGAATTATTTTCCCCGACAGCAGTCAAGATACTTTTATCTTCAGCTATCCAAGATTCATCTATCCTCAGCAAGATAGCTCATCAGCTTACATGCGCATTCATCACATTCATATCATAAACATTGATATAACATACATTGCATCATGCATCATGCATCATGACATTGCATACAACTAACTCTTTACCTTTTCAGGTAAGATCAGTCGACAGACAAAGATCATCATCTTCTGAGATTCTTTCTAGAAATAGTTCAGATGTGACCCAAACACGGCGACATTCTGATACTTGTTTCAGATTCATCCAGATGCAGTTTTACACGGACTCATCATCAGGAAACCCTACACCGGTTCCTCCTCCACTTCAAGACTTTTGAAAACAGTTCACAAGTTCTCTAGTAACGGATGTTAACCTATCACTTGTTCAGACTCTTCTCAACTTTTGAAAACAGTTTACGAACGCTTCCCAACAACGGATGCTGCTCTATTGCTTATTCAACTTCAAGACTTCTGAAAACAGTTTACGGATTCTTCCAAACAACGGATGTTAATCTATCGTTTATTCAGATGCAACTTTTGAAAACAGTTTACGGACGCTTCCCAACAACGGATGCCGCTCTATTGCTTATTCAACTTCAAGACTTCTGAAAACAGTTTACGGATTCTTCCCAACAACGGATGTTAATCTATCGCTTGTTCAGATGCAACTTTTGAAAACAGTTTACGGATGCTTCCCAACAACGGATGCTACTTTATGGCTTATTCAACTCCAACTCCTGAAAACAGTTTATGGATTCTCCAAACACGGACGTCAATCTATTGCTTATTCAGATCACCAGCTCAGAGATGTTCCGAAACATGGATGCCTTTCTGATACTCGTCCACTCACCAGTGACATACAGTTCAACAATCACCTTCAGATGGCATCTATAAGCCCATCCTCCTCCAACAATTTCCAAATGGCATCTTTAAGCCCATTTCCAAATGGCATCTTTAAGCCCATTTCCAAATTGCATCTTTAAGCCCATTTCCAAATGGCATCTTTAAGCCCATTTCCAGATGGCATCTATAAGCCCATTCTCCTATCAGCAGTCACCAAATGGCATCTTTAAGCCCATTTCCAAATGACATCTATAAGCCCATCCCCCGACAAGATTCTATCACATCCCTGGATGGCATCGTTAAGCCCATCGCCAAATGGAATCTGTAAGCCCATTCCCTCTACCATCACATCGCCGAGTGCAAATTTTCTGGGCACTCTAGTGTCCAATCTCCTTTTACCTTCGAGTCGCGAAAGGCAAACTTGCCAATCTAACTCTTCAGGTTCAAGAAGATTGAACAGGGGCAACTGTTGTACCCCAAAATTTGCCCTCTCATTTTTCCACAAGAAATCACATCTTCAGGCTTTTCCTGATTTTTCAGATTGGCTCAAGAATCGGTCAAACAGACTTTTCTCGTCAGTCAGACAAAGTTAGGGTTTTCATGACTCTGGAACGGTTCAAACAGTTTTCTTAGGGTTTGGTTGATTTCGGCTCAGTTTTTTATCAGGCGGACGCTTCTTTGACTTTTAATCAAGAACTAGGGTTTGTGCGCAGATTCCTCAGAAAGATTTAATTCTACAGTGCTTGTCAAGTTATTCAGAGATGTGGACTGAAACATTTGGATTGAATTCGCAGCGTTTGACTAAATCAGTGAAAAGAGGCATTTGGACTGAGTTTGCAATGTTTGACTAAATCAGTGAAAAGAGGCATTTGGACTGAGTTTGCAATGTTTGACTAAATCAGTGAGAAGAAAAGACATTTGGGCAGTTGTTGTGATTGACTGTGCTTTGCTTTGGATTTTTGAAGCGCCAGGTTTATTAATTGATCAATGCTGAAACCAATGTTTATTTAATTGTTTATTATTCTAAGTTAAATGGTTGGAATTTATTTTCAATTATTATAATTTAAAGAATTATAAATAATAAAATAAACAATTGAAAAGGAGAAAAAGAATTAACTGGTAAAAAATAGATTTTATTCATCTTTAATTTATTTGTTACAATTATTATTTAAATATTTACAAAGTATTTACAATGATAATTTTACAAATATTTAAAATGAAATAAAAAAAACTATCCTAATTTTTTCTAAGCTTCCTAATCTTCATTCTTCTATCCAATGCTCCCTCTGCTCCATTTGATTTCATCTGCAAAAAAAATAAGAAAAGGAAAAGTCAATTGAAGCAGATAAATTAAAAAGACAGACAGTTAATTTGGGCTCATCATTAAAGGCAACTGACTGGAATCAGTTAGCCCTCTCTGCAAATCACGGGATTTCTCCCGGTTCACAGAGAGGGATGGATAATGCTTGCTAAACATGAATGCACAAAGTTGAAATGCACAAATTCAAATTTTTGTCAAACCTACTGCATAATTTCAAAATTGCCAAACAAACTACAAAGTCCAAGACCAAACTGAATGGCCTAAAACAAGTCAAGAGTCCAAACTGAGTTCACATTCAAACTATCCCAAAGAAGCAGGCAGTATGGAAAAGAGATAAAATATGCAGAACTAAACTACATTGCAAGCAACCTCCTATTTTCATCATTTTCTAGCATTGCCTTTTCAGAATAAAGTACAAACATAACATTATCTAATGCTTAAAGTTGTACTGGAGAGAGAAGAAGAGAGGAAAAGAATAGGCTTACAGGTTTAGGCATGAGGACAAGATATATAAAAACAAAACTGCAATAAAACAGTGAGGCAGAAGGCAGAGATATGAAGAAATCATAATACAAACAAAACTGTCAAGAAAAAGAAACAGAATTATCTATCCACACTTAAACCTTCAAACCGGATTCAAACCCTGAACCTTTTTTGGAGCATATAACACCAAAACCTTCACTTGTCAAAAGGACCCCCGGCATTCAACAAGTTCTAAACATACAAGTCTGAACTGTAAAATAACAAAAACACAAAACCTACCATGACCAATACCCAAAACCTCACAAAAAGGCCTCAAGCTTAAACCTGTTTCAAAGGTAACGACAGCAGGTCCTGCATAAGCCTTTAAAGACTCAAAAAACCTGCACCAGTCCTCAAGCCTGAAGCCTGAAAGCATCAAGCCAAGCTTAACCTGTCAAAAGACCTCAACAAACCTTAAAACCATAGCCTTCAAAACAGATCACCAAAGCCTTATCATGTTCAAACCAGTCCATCAAACCTCCTGCATAAAAAAACCAAAAGCCAAGACCTAACAAGCAAAACCTGCCTGAAGCTAACAACCAAGCCTAAAAAACCATAAACCTGTCAAACTGATATAGCAAGACAAACTCACATAATATCCAAATCATCCTCAATCTGATAAACCAGTTTCCAAACCCAACGAGGCCTCAGAGAACTCTCATCATAGGCAAACATTAGAGGCAACAGAGACAAAAGGGCTAGCAAGAAGAAGAGGATAAAGAAGCAATATATTCATCATCAAAGCATACAAGGCAACTGTCTAGGCATACAGAATATCTCAGTAAATCATCATTGAAGGCAACATTATCCAAGGCAACCAAACCCACAGAAGCATACTCAGCAAGCCAAAGAGGAAGAAGGGATAAAGAAGCGTACATAGGCAAAGGCAAGGCTAACAGAAGAAGAGAAAAAGAGTAAAGTTATACAGAGCCAGGCAGATAGAAGAGGTTTTCAGGGATCATCACCAAACCCTAAATAGAAGGAAGTAATACAGAAATACCAGTTTCCAGCAAGCGAGCTCAACATCTTCACTGTTTCCTCCGTCGTCAAGCCGCCTACGCGCCTCCTAGTTCCCTCCTCCTCTGTCTCCAAGAGGTAGTCTTCTCATACCCTTTGCATGCATTTCAAAATGACAAACGAAAACACATAAATCAGAACTCAATCAAAACATAAAATCAAGAAATAACGAAAGCCCTAACGCGATTGAACCTTGCAAGCATCGCCCGAGCAGTACACTGAGGGAGAAAGGGGAACGGTGGCGCTGGTGGCTTGGGCGAGAAGGATGCTGTTCAAAGATCCATGGCGAAGAAGATGAAGGAACGAAGACGAAACGAAGAAGAACGGCGCTGTAACTCTCAAGCTCGTGAACCCTAATGACACAAAACTCACGAACCCTAAACAAAATTGATTCAAACTTGGGCTCTGTCCCACGAAAGCAAGCATAAGGCCCAAATATGTTCCAATTCATACCCCCCCCCCCCTTGGCTTCTGTTTTGATTATGCTTGGGCCAAGATAAACCTCCCTAAGGCCCATTCTTGTTTTCTTAAAAACATAAAACATCTTTTTATTTTTTTTCATTTAATTTTGTTTATACATAAAACAATAATGCATAATATAATTAAAATTTAAAAACATTTCTTTCTTTTTCTTAAAATATCTTGTTTATACATAATTAATTAAAATATATATTATTTTTTAAATACCACAAAATTTGGAACTTAAAACTTTTTTCCTTTCTTTTATTAAAATTTTCTTATTTGTAAAAAATACATTATCTTTAATACCTAAAAGAACAAAACCTAAAACATGCTATTTTCTTTTAGTTAAATTTTCTTAGAATACAAAAATTTAAACAAAAAAAATACAAATTGACAACAATACATAATCAAAATACTTAATTTTTCGTTAAATTAAATATTCCGCAACTTGTAAATAAATCTTATACGCAATACACAAATACTTTGACATACATTTATACATACACTTACACATTTGAAATACATTGACACATACACAATTGCTATTCTTATACATTGTTTACATTTGATCGCAATTCGATTTGGTTGTAATTATTTAAGTCTCATCCCCCATTTGCAAATTTATACCCCCACTCCCGGATACTATTTGTAATAGCGTAGACTTTAAAATTCCCGCAATTTATCGCTTTCGAATTATACCATGGTTAGACCTAGGGTTTGCATGTACATAAAATCAAACGCTAGATAACCTAATACATGAAATCAATACATGAAATCAACACACAATCACACTTGCACCCCCTAGGGTAATCCCACATGTTGCCTTCCAAAATGGGCCATGCTTGCACGTCGAGTTTCTTTGGCAAAAACAATTCAAATGATCATAAGTCCCTCGATGACGCTTTCGAAAGTTGCCTGTCAAAATGATCAAGTCCCTTCAAGCAAAATTTCCAAAGACACTTGGCACCATTGCATTCATGGTCCATACGATGACCCGCGCCTGTCCCGTTAAACATCCTAAACGCAAGATTGTCCACCAAATTCAATGGTGGAACAAAATTGTTAAAAAAGGGGTTGAAAACATAGAGAAAACCTTTGAGTACAATAGGGGTAGACAAAACTCTTAGTTACTTGGAATCAATCTTGCAAAAACCCTTGCCTATTTTTCAAACCACACTTCACAAAACACTTTCAAAACAAACTTCCAAAAACATTTTGAAACATCTTTTCGAAAAGATACACACTGTTGTATATACTCAAACACGAGTCATTACAATGGTTGCCGAAACAAAGGCGTCTATTTCAAAAACATTTTCAAAACACACACATGCACACACCATTTTCAAGCAATCAAAATCAAGGCAAGTGATCTAAAACCAAGTAACTAAGAGCCCATGGATAACCATGGATGAAAAGGATGCTAATACCTTCCCTTTTCATAATCTACCCCCCGAACCCACGAAACATCTCAAAAGGTTTTTCCTGTGCTTTTTTAACCTTTCCTTTAGGATAAAATAAAAAGTCGGTGGCGACTCTTGCTAAACCGAACAAGTGAGAAAACAAACGCAAAACTCAAGTCAGTTCTCCCACCGTATCACATTCCTCTTTTAAAAATTTGAAACACAAATGTGTTGGTTAATTTTATAAGATAAAACATCATCGTCATTGTCCGTGTGGAAAACACACTTACTACTCACAATCATGAGAAAGGAGAATTTGCATCATCTCAAAGTGGAGGATATGGCTTGGATTTCAAAATCAAAAATGCCTCACTCAACACCCAAGTGGAAAATATCTCTCTTCACTACATGTTGTAGAAGTATAGTTGTTTGCATCACTACAAGGATTGACAAGAGTCTAATCTTTTGAGAAAATTTTAAAGATAAAAAGCCAAAATGGCAAGATGGTTTGAAATAAGATTGATTACCTTTTAGTCTTCTCACAAAACATGTCAAGGTATCATTAAGTTGATTGGGGGTTTATTTATGAAAATGTTTTGAAAATGCATGGACATAAGTCCAAGTTTATTATGAAAATGGTTCAAGTTTCAAAACAAGAAGAGTTTTCAAATGGAGGGAGAATATTTTGAAATTAAAGAAGATGGGAGGAGAAGAAGAGACTACCCTAAAGCATAAGGTAAAAGCTAGGGATAAGAACCATCTAACCAACAAGAAGCCAATACTTGACATTATGAGCCAAGATAGAATTCTCATTCCTTGGATTGAAACCAAGCAAGCAAAAATACTAGACCTCTTGAGAGAACCAAACTTCAAGTGTATTAAGTATTCAAAAAAATTGGTCAGAGTAACGGCTGTATACGGGTAAATTCCAGATTACAACATAGGATGTAATCACACAAACCTGCACATAAAAACAAACAAGTAACCCAATGTCTTGAGGTAAACCTCAAGAACTCCAGACAAAATAATCAGATCAGATCTCCAAGATAGGTCAAGGTTTCTAATCCTAAGTCCAAGAAAAGTCCCATGCTCCATAATGCCAAGGATAGTAACCAAATAGTCCAAGTACCATTTAATGATTTTTAGGGTTTATGTTGATTATTAAGTATCTTAAGAAAGGAAAAGAAAAGCTCAAGTGAGCAAAGTAAAAATGGCAAGAAAATAAATGCTCAAATGAGCAAAGATGAAAATGGCATGAAATGTAAATGCTAAAAGTAAATAGTACATAAATCATAAAAAAGAATAAAAGCATAAGGTAAAACAAGTCAATAAATAGTGGTTAGTTGGATGACCATCTTGAAACTTGCATTTGGAACTCATTAGAGGATTGGTAGAACCAAAGCCTCCAGACAACAAGTTGCATTTGCTTTTTGTCAAGTATATCATCCATTTGGAATTCTAATAAGTACCATTTAATGATCAACGATGTTTAAGTGATCCGCGTTGACCAAAGGTGTTGTAGATCCATTAGAGGATTGGTAGAACCAAAGCCTCCACACAATTAATCTCAAGGTTATTGGATCAAAGAGATCAAATTAACATACTTGGGCTTGCAATCATAAGTTTGGGCCACGAATGATCATTTATTTGAATCGGGACAAAATTCAACGCTATGTTAAGCAATCGTAAGTGGACTTATATAGAAATCACACCTATTTTGAGGCCGGTCAATAGCAATTTATGCACCATTTATTTTGAGACATGATATAGAGATCATGCTCCAATAACACCTAGTGTAATAAGAAAGGGATAAGATGAAGAGGGGATGGAAAAAATGAATAAACCACTTTTGAATCAAAAATTTAATCAAACTATTATTAAAATCATTCATCCATTTTGGTGGAGTTGAACTCAACACCCAAGATCCAATGATGTTAATAAAATCATGATCAAAAAATCAACGCAAGACAGCCAGAAAATAATCACAAAATAATATTATATTTATTATATACATTAAAAGGGTTTTAAAAATGTTTAAAGATCAAAAATAGAGGAGAAAAATATCAACTATGTTCAAATTAATCAAGAAATAAAAAGTAAGGCCATAGAAAAATCAGAAATGGATCCAAATATTTTTATAAAAATTTTGGTAATTTTTAAAAGTCAGAAACTATTTTTAAACTATTTAAAATTGCTCAAACAAACAGAAAATAGGTCAAAAATAGTAAACCTCAATATAAAATTCCATAAAATTTTCAGAAAGTCAAAAATATGCAAAATAATATTTATGAATTTTTTCAGAATTAAAAAATGTCAGAAAGTATTTTTTTAAGTAATTAAAATAAAGCAAATAATTCAAAAAATACAAAAAATATCAAATATCAAAATAAAAATGTGAAAAAATAGTCATGAGATCAGAAATAATTCAAAGTATTTTTGTGAATTTTTTCATAGTTTTTGGATAAAAAATAAAAGAGTTATGAATTTTTGAAAATTTAATCAATAAAAATATAAAATCAGAAAATAAAATAAAACCAAAAAGATGTGGACCATCAGATCATAGTCAAAACGCGTTAGTAAGCTGATCTAGTGGACCAGACGCGCTATTCTTGATATGGACCTTAGTGAGATACGCATAGGATCAGAAAAAGGGCAACCAATGAAATTAAAACGTTTGGCATACTATCATTGGCTGAGACGAGACATGTCATCATCTTCAACCTCCAGACACCCTGCAATGGGGATTTTGTGAGATCCTTCAAATGGAAAATTTAGGATCCCAGGCTAGTATCATTGAACTCGTATCTTCAAGACGATTCTAACACCACCATCGCGCCAAATTTATATAAGGTATAGAGAGAGATATGAATCAAAAACCCAGAAAATAACGAGCACCTTCAATTTGAGATTTCTCTCTCAATTCTCAATGGATCTAAAAATTGTAACCAGCGTTGGAATCAGTAGAAGGAGTAGAATAGATTAGTGCTTGATTTGGATCCAAATGGTGGAGAATTCTACCTTTTCGAAGTTCAAGGAAGAAGCTATGAAACTGGACTTTTGTAGCTTGAATTATGGCTCGTTTTGATTAGTTTAAGTGCTAGAGAGTTTATATGATGCTTAAGGATGATGAATGCGCAAAGAATTTTGGAAAAGGGAGCTTAAATCTCAAAAACTGAATTCCAAAAAGATGGGTTCGTGTGAAGTTTTGGCAGGGTGTTTTTGGCTCTCAAAGCTTGAAGAAATGAATGGGGGATGACCCTCTATTTATAGGGAAGTGAATGGGAAAGAAAATTGGAAGAAACAAGGAAGTTTGGAGGGAAATTGAGTGAAGGTCGAGCACGAGTGAAGTGTGACTTAATTTCCATCAAAACTCAACCAAATCTTGCGTTTTGGGGTGCTAATCACTTCTGGAAAGTTTTCTTATCAAGTTTAAATCAAAAATGCACATAAATCTTGTGTTTAGAAGTCACATTATGGATTTCAAAACTCTGACTTTGTGGAAAATTCAGTTTCAAGTTACCAAATTCAAATCCATGGCATTTCCAACTCAAGGGGTCTTAAGGCATGATTCTTGATGCTTTAGAAATATGAGGTTACAAGCTTTGCGATGGAAAAATAATGGAGTTAAATGGCTACTTGAGATGAAAGTTTCATTGAGTCAAAGTTGAAGAAAAAGGGTTGACTTTCCATACTTAGAAATATTTCAAATTCTTCTTCAAAAATGACCTATAATATTTTGCATCCAAACATGGCCTTCCACTTGGAATTTGCTCTTGACCAAAAAATATGGAAAGAATTAGATCTCTTGAATGACATTTTGAAACTTGAACCACTCAAAATCTCCAAAAATTGAGCAAGTTATGACTTGTTGAAGTTGGCCATAAATCATGAAATGACCTATAATATTTTGCATATTTAAGGAAACCTCCATCCATTTTCCCACTTTGCACATAAAAGAAGGCATAAAGTTCACATCTTCAAGATCATTATGGAAAAAGTATGGACTCAAGGTGATGAAAATTTACCAAGTTATGATCAATTGAAGTTACTTATGTAAAATTGTGGATTCATCTAGATGACTTGTAATCTTTCTTCTTCACCAGGTTTCTTCCACATGAAAACTCCTTGGAACTTTTGAAGTTATTTGTTGATAACCCTTTGAAGAGAAGGATGTCTTTAGAATCACTCAAAAATACCAAAAGGTGAGCAAGATATACTCCTTTGAAGTTCAAAACCCTAGCTTCTAGATCAAGAGAGTGCCTTGAGGAACTTTGACAAGTTTGAACAAACTTCTTTTACCAATATTCTTGCTTTGTGAATAGAATTTGTTGAGGATGATAATTAGAACTCTTAGCCACAAAAACCACTTCCATATCTTGAATTTTTATAGAAATATGCTCTTGTGACCAATAGGAACAAGGCCTTGTCCAAACATGACAACTTCTCCAATCAACCCCTTGTACTTTTGAGTCAAATCAAATAACCTTGAAATGTGATGAACCAAAGCAACCATGCCATGCCAATTCTCCCAAAACCAATCCAATGGTGAGGTTTGAACTTCTTAAGCTATATTGACTAGGGAATGGAAATAAACTCATGAACCCATGGAGTAACTTGTTAAATCTCATTGCCCTTCACCTACATGGATAATAAGCAATACAAACCAACATTGCAGTTTATTAGTTAAATGAAGAAAATAAAACAATATTCATGATCACAAAAGGAACATAAGTCAAGGTGCTTGGTAATCCCTCAAAAGTAGCAAAACTCAAAGTAGGGAGGGGAACCAAGAATCCTAGTGTGATCTTGTTGTGAGTGAATCAACATGGTACGATGAAGGGATCTTAGGGGCAAAAATTGGGGTACAACAAGTTAACTTTTGACCTAGTACAGTTGATTTCCAGGCATTTGAGCAGTAGATTGAGAAAACTTATTGTTCAAGGCATGAAATTTGGCATGGATGATCTTGGGGACATATTAGGACATTGGATAAAATTTTGGATCCTTTGTACTCAAACATCTTGCTTAAAATTGTAACCCTAGTTGAGGCTTGTTGCCTTAGGAGGAGAATTTGTCTGGTTAATTCTTAGTCATCCTTGAGCAATTGAGGACCTCTAGAGGCATTCCTTGAGTGAAAATGGGAGGGCAAATTTTGGGGTACAACAATGATTATTTGAATAATGATTCTTCTTTTCTCTTGATATTTTTCAGTATTTTAGCAACTGTATTCAAGCTTGATATTATGGAGTAGTTCGTCAATCTTCAAATGCTGCTGAGGTCTCTTTATATAGACTTTAAAAATAGATTGTTGGTAGTAGAAACATCATTGTCACTTGCCAGCTACAGTAAAAATAGCATTTCATCGTGGGAGACAAAATAGTACAATACGTAAGCACGTAGTGGAATTTGAAGTGTATTGTCTATACTATATTATTTGTGGCTAAGTTTCTTTAAACCTTATTTTATGATGTTTTACTTCTTGCTTGAAGTAGTAAGCTCCGAAGATATCTCTTTCTGATCTTTTTTCCTTATCTCTTTGTTGGATTAATGAAGATGACCCAGAAGATGCTTCATTGTTGTAGAGCCAGAGCCTTTCAGATAGTTGAACATTGTCTTCAGATATATAAGCAACGGCTTATCTGAGGAATGACTTCTTTGTTTTTGAGTGAAAGCTTTTCTGATATTTACGTCTTGATCCGATATTTGATTTCTCATTACAACTTTTCTGAGCTGCATATCTAATGTCTGGTTTCTAAAGCAGAAGCTTATGTCAGTACATATGAATTTGACGTTGAAATCTATCTTTCTGATCTATTGAGTCCTGATCTTTGGATTAAGCTGGAAGCAACAACTTATGTCAGCTACATCTTGGTTTCTAATCTTGAATTCTTTCTTTCTGATATCTGAGATCTCTGTTTCTGATATCTTGAAATCTTCAATTCTAAGCTCTGATTTCTGATCTGAGAGAGACACTCTTCTGAGAACACAATTGATTTACTTTCTGAAGAACATTTAGCATTCCTTAGAACTGCTGATGTTTATTTAGAAATGGTCACAATAGTTCTTCTGGTGAGTGCAATGGCATTTTGTATGATATTTGTCTTTTGATGAATATTACTTCTGGTGAGTAGAATGTCTTGAGAGAATGTCATCCTTTTATCTTACCTTCTAATGAACTATATGATGTTGATTAGAAATGAGTCCAAAAGATCTTTTTTTATCCTTCCTTCTGGTGGAATACTTCTGATGTTAAGAAGATATGTGCATATTCCATAAACTATCAGAGTCTTCAGAAACTTGACTTTGTCTTCAGAGATATGAGCAGCAACTCTTCTGATGAACAAGTCTTGACTTCTGATTCGAAAGTAGAAGCTTTCTCTATATGTGTTCAGAATCTTGACTTCATCTTCAGAAATATAAGCAGTAGCTTTTCTGATGTGCGAATCTTGAATTCTGACCTTTGCGTTGGAAGCTTATTTCTTATACACTCCTGATTTTTAATCTTGAAGCAATAACTTATCAGAAATTATTTCTTCTTGATTACTTGTGACTTCTGAATAAGTAGGTTGTTGACAAGTACACACATGATCCTCTTTCTGGAAAACATTCAGCATTCTTCGGAATGATGTTTCTTCAAAAGTGGATGCGAACAGTCTTTTTAATGTGCTTTAGCCTGTTTCTGATTCTTTGGACAACAGTCCTGAATCGATTAGGATTTCTTATTTGCACACTTAATGAAACTCTTAGAAACTAAAATTGTTTCTCATTAAATATATGTGTTATTATCATCCAAACTTTGAGATTATATTATAGACATAAATATTGTTCTAACAATCTCTCCCTTTTTGATGATGACAAAACCATGTATTTAGATAGAACAATTTTACAGGGTTAAATCATAAAAAGAATATAAGAGTTTAAGAAAACTCCCCCCTGAGTTGGAAACTCCCCATGGGATAAACAATCTCCCCCTGAATCATAAACTTATGATCTTTCAGATATTTAGGAGCATTATTATCTTTTCTGAATCTGATTGAAGCATGTGGAAGCGATTTATCAGAGTTTTTTTTTTCAAGGCTTCTTTCGAATAGAACCTTCTAATCATCAGATAGGTTCATTATCATGGCTTGATCTATTAGACTCTTTTGTATGTTTGAAGTTCGTTATCAACAATGGATCTCTCAGAATATTCTATACCTTAGAATTTCGTTTATTAGAGTTTGATCAATAGACCCTACCAAACATTGGAAGTTCTTTTATCACAATTTGATTTATTGAACCTTCTAGACTTTAGAAGTTCTTAATTCATTTATCTTGTACCTGAAACACATTTCTAAAAGCTTTTGCATATATATATATATATATATATATATATATATATATAATATATATATATATATATATATATATATATATATATATATATATATATATATATATATATATATATGTTAGAAATATAAGCAATGAGATTTAGAGAATTACGTATGCATCAAAATCATCATGATTTCTCCCCTTTTTTTGTCATAATAAAAAAAATTGAAATATAAGTATTTTAAGCACAAACAAAACAACTTTTCATTGATGAGTAAGATATTACAATAAAATCATAATAGACACAGAAGGTGAGACTAGACATTTCTTAATACGATCCAAAGAATTAACATTTTTCTTCTGTAAGAGAATTTTCTGGTCCATTCATTTGAATCAATCAAGCCAAATTTGCTTTATAGAATAGTTTAGAGATAACTCTTCCATAAGGTATGAAGGACTTGTTTCGACTTCTGGAGATTACAATGGACTCTTTTAGATAACTAAATATGGTTTGAGGAAGATTAATCTTAACATCATTCAAAATACAATAGATGAAAAAGTTGTCATCATGAGACAAAGTGCTTAAATTATCTCCTCGAGACCTGAATTTATTAAGAAGCAATCTTAACCAGATTCTCCCAATAAATAGAAGCTTTGTTGGATTAGTAGGCTCATACGAAGATGAGACATCATGAAATGGAAATGAGTTTTTCAACAAATGTGTATTTTATCCTGAACTCATCCACCATGATCCCACAAGTTCCAACATATCCTATAGTTTCAGAGATGAAGGTAGGAGTGATGACAAAAGGAACACCAAAAACACTTGAAAAAATTGATCTACCTTGAACACCTACGTATACATTATTCCAGAAATCTTTGACCAAGTTGGATAACCGGGTCCATGCAGCGTAGCAACATACCCAGACCAACCTTGAAATTGAATGACTAGAGGCAGATTACAACCACCATTGAAAAGACTTGTGAAGTCTGGACGTTCTTCAAAAAGAATCTTCAAGTTCTCCTCATTATCAAGGTAGGTGTTTAAAGACATAATAGATGAAGAATGAAAAAGAGTGAGGGATGTGAATAAATATAAGAGAGAAAACATGACTGACAGAAGAAAAGATTTCCTTCAGATGCAGTCAAACTCGAGATACCAAAAGTAGTTAACGTTTGAACAACGACCAAGAAGAGACAGAAAATATAATCATTTTTTAAAACGAATGTTGATAAATGAATGCATAATCAGATAAAACAAATAGAGGAACATAAGACGTGATAGACTAGTTATAGGATATCGAAATTGATAACACAATAACTAAAGACTTATGAAGGAAGATATATTATCAAGTTCCAAGATAAGAGTTAATGAATAGACAAATGCTTGTTAGAGAGGAATACAAAACTACTAACTAGACTTAGAAATAGGTAGTCGTACTAAAAGATTCCCATTATATAATAAAATAATTTTTTATCTTTCCTAAAATAGACAAAAGATATGAGAGAAGTATTAATATTTTAAACCTATTCTCAAGGACATAAAATTGCTCTAGATGTTACTCAAACATTGTGATTTGACAAGAGACAGGGGTCACAACCACTTGTTTGAGATAACATAAAATTATATATATATATATATATATATATATATATATATATATATATATATATATATATATATATATATATATATATATATATAATAAAACAAAAAAAATCTAATTTTAGTTTCTATTTCAAGATATCTTCTAACCGCTAGAAGTATATAGACATACTCCATCAGAAAATATGTGAATTCTAACCTAATGTATTTTGCTTATGACAAGGTCACCTTCCTCATCAAACTTGTTTCTAATAACCCACTTGGTTGCAACAATGTGAGTTTCCTTTGGTTCAGTCTTTCGATGCAAAACATTATTTCTGGAGGGCTGGTTTTGCTCTTCTTGTACTTCCAAAGTCCATCCATTATCCTGAAGTGTTTCATCACATGAAATTGTTTCTATTAAGGATACCAATCCCAGAGACATTTCTTCAGGTTGTTTAAGTGTGGATCTTGTTCTAAATGGTTTAGCTATATCTTCCATACTCAAATCTTCAAAAATTGTTTATCTTTGCTTTTGCCCTTTTCTTTTCTAAGTTGATAGATAATCAGGTGCTTCTGATGTATAACTATTTATGATCAGCTTACTATCATAATATTTATCTTCAGAACATGCGAGTGTTATCTCTAAACCTACAAAACTTTCAAACAACTTTGACTTTTCTTAGTCAAGCTTATCATTAATTCCAACATTGATTAATTCTTCCATAATATGTGTTTATGTATTGTATACTATTTGGCCTTTAGAGCGTTATGAGTATCTCAACGTACTACACTTATGTATTTTGGAATCGAACTTATTCAGATTACCTTTAGTACCCAGAATACAACATGAACATCTAGATGGATGACAATAGGGAATGTTAGGTTTTCTTTTCTTACACAACTCATAATGAGTATTTATCATAATAGGTCTTATAGGGATTCTATTTTGAGTGTGACATATTGTATTAGCAACTTCTAATGAGAAGTGCTTAGCCACTTTGGTTTCATTGATCATTGTTCTGGCCATTTCTTGCAGAATCCTATTTTTAGTTTCTACAGTTCTAATACGACTAACACCACAGATCGTGAAAGCCATTTTGCTTTTGTCTAGGTTGTCGTCTAGGAATTTCTGAAACGCTTTATCATGTGGGTACATGATGGTTTCAGAAGATAAAGAAGCTTTAGAAAGAACATTATCCGATTCTGAACAGTTTTTACTTAAAAATTCATTTTCATTTTTTAAAATAGAATAATCATCTTTTGTTCAAAACTTTCTTCCTCTAGCTTATCGGATTTTTCAATTTCATATTCATGAACCTTCAGAAGATTATTGAATTTCCATTGAAGCTTTTGATACTTGATCAGAGTTTCTGATAAACATAATTTTAATTCATCTTGAGAGAATTTAAAAAATACCTCTTCAGAGTCTGACTTTGTATCTGATGAACTTTCTTCTTAAATTATAGTTGTGAATGCAACTTTGGCATGCTCCTCATCAGATTTTGATCCTGATGCATCTGAATCATCCCATGTTGCCATGAAGACTTTCTTTTTTCCTTTGAAGTTGTTGTTCTTGGAACCTTCATTTCTGAATCCTTCTTTCTTTAACTTTGGACACTCATATTTGTAATGTCCTGGTACATTATATTTGTAGCACGTGACTTCTCTATTTCCCTTTAAGAAATAATCTGAGCGATCTCTTTTGAATCTTCTAGAATTGTTTTGTCTTTTACAGATTTGTTTCACTCTTCTGTAAAGTAATGACAATCCATCATCGTCATCAGAGTCTTCATCGTCTGAATCTTCTTCTTCTTCTTCAGATTTGAGAGCTTTGAATCTTCCTGACTTGACTTTTTCTGATTTAGACCTTAGAGCAATAGACTTAACCTTTTTCTGAGGTTCATCTTCCTCTAACTCTATTTCGTGACTTCTTAGAGAGTTGATCAACTCTTCAAGGCTG
Source organism: Vicia faba (assembly GCA_948472305.1). Taxonomy (NCBI): domain Eukaryota; kingdom Viridiplantae; phylum Streptophyta; class Magnoliopsida; order Fabales; family Fabaceae; genus Vicia; species Vicia faba. The sequence goes on from OX451735.1 coordinate 40,787,668, forward strand.
ATTTGGTTCAGGTCCTTATAAAGTTTCAGAGTTGTTACCATAGGTCTCCACTTCTTTGGAAGACTTCTAACGATCTTCTTAGCATGGTCCATTGTTGTATATCTTTTATCTAGAACTTTAAGTCCTGCTACTAAGTTTTGAAACCTTGAGAACATGGTCTCAATAATTTCATAACCCATAAAGAAACTCTATAGTTTGTCTTTCCAATACTCAAATTTTTCTCCATCAAAAATATGAGGCTTGGAAAAATAATCATCTCTTTCGTTGTTGTTTGCAGGTGCAACCATATAAAGTTTTTCTCACACTGGATGTCTCTACATGGTTAAGTGTTTGATTTGAAAATCAATGAAGATCCAGAGCTCCTAATACCAATTGAAGAGTGATAAAAACACAAGAAAGGGAGGGATTTGAATTAGGTTTTCTAACAAGGTTTTTCTTTCAAAATTATTTCACAAACTAACTAGAAAGAATAAAACTAAAGAAAGAATAAATGACTCTAGAAGAATATTTATGAATGAATATTTGAATAATGATTCTTATTTTCTCTTAATATTTTTTAATATTTCAGCAATTTGATTCAAGCTTGATATTATGGAGTAGTTCATCAATCTTCAAATGCTACTGAGGTCGCTTCAAATAGACTTGAAAAATAGACCGTTGGTAGTAGAAACTTCATTGTCACTTGCCAGCTACAGTAATAGTAGCATTACACAGTGGGAGACAAATAGTACAATACATAAGCATGTAGTGGAATTTAAAGTGTATTGTCTGTACTATATTCTCAGTGGCTAAGTTTCTTTAAACTTTATCTTCTGATGTTTTACTTCTGGCTTGAAGTAGTAAGCTTGGAAGATATCTTTTTCTGATCTTTGTTCCTTATCTCTTTGTTGGATTGATGAAGATGATTCAAAAGATGCTTCATTATTGTAGAGTCAGAGCCTTTCAGATAGTTGAACATTGTCTTCAGATATATAACCAATATCTTTTCTAAGGAACAACTTCTTTGTTTTTGAGTGAAAGCTTTTCTGGTCTTTATGTCTTGATCTGATCTTTACTTTCTGATGACAACTTTTCTAAGCTGCATATTTGGTGTCTGATTTCTGAAGCCGAAGCTTATGTCAGTACATCTGAATTTGACATTGAAATCTATCTTTCTGATCTATTAAATTATGATCTTTGGATTGAGCTGGAAGCAACAACTTATGTCATCTACATCTTGGTTTCTGATCTTGAATTCTTTCTTTCTGATATCTAAGATCTTTGTTTTTGATATCTTGATATCTTCAATTCTACGCTCTGATTTTTTATATGAGAGTGGCACTTTTCTGAGAACACAATTGATTCCCTTTCTGACGAACATTCAACATTCCTTAGAACTGGTGATGTTTCTTTATAAATGGTCACAATAGTTCTTCTAGTGAGTTCAACAGCGTTTCTGATGATATTTGTCTTTGGATGAATATTACTTCTATGAGTAGATTATCTTGAGAAGGTATCATACTTTGATCTTATCTTCTAACGGACTATATGATATTGATTAGAAATGAGTCTAGAAGATATTTCTTGGTCCTTCCTTCTGATAGAATACTTTTGATGTTGAGAAGATATGTGCATATTCCATAAACTATCTTAGTCTTCAGAAATATGAGCAACAACTCTTCTGATGAACAAGTCTTGACTTCTGATTCAGAAGTAGAAGCTTTCTCTGTATGTGTTCAGAATATTAACTTTGTCTTCATAAATATAAGCAACAACTTTTTTGATGAGCGAATCTTCACTTCTGATCTTTGCGTTGGAAGCTTGTTTCTTGTACACTCCTGATTTCTAATCTTGAACCAACAACTTATCAGAAATTATTTCTTCTTGATTAATTGTGACTTCTGAAGCAGTAGCTTGTTGAGAAGTACACACATGATTCTCTTTCTGTAAAACATTGAACATTCTTCAAGACTACTGATGTTTCTTCAGAAGTGGATGAGAACAGTCTTTCTAATGTGATTTAGCATGTTTCTGATTCTCTAGACAATAGTCCTGAATCGATTAGGATTTCTTATGTGCACGCTCAATAAAACTATTATAAACTAAAATGTTTTTCTCATTAAATATATGTGTTATTATCATAAAAACTTCGAGATTATATTATAGACACAAATCTTGTTCTAACAAAATTTCCATTGGAGATTTGTTCACCCCCCCTAGATAAGTTGTCTTCATCTAACAAATGGTTGTTTTATTTTACTGTTACTTTATGTTGATTATATGTTGATTGTTGCTAACCATTTGCATGATGTAAATGGATTGAAGACCAAGTTGGGTAAGGAGTTTGATATGAAGGATCTGGGTGCTGCAAAGAAGATTCTTGGGATGGAATTAGCATGGATAGAGGTGCTAATAAATTATGGTTGTCTCAGAAAAGCTATATTAAAGGCATTTTGAGAAGATTTTACATGAGCAAAGAAAAGCATGTGAATACTCCATTGGTGAATCATTTAAATCTCTCTTTAGAGAAATGTCTGAAGGAAGACTCAGAGATTAAAGATATGCCTAAGATTCCTTATGCCAGTGCAGTTGGTTGTTTGATGTATGATATGGTTTGCACTAGACTAGATTTGACACAAGCAGTTAGTCAAGTGTGCAAGTTCATGTCCAAGCCAAGGAAGCAACATTTGGAAGTAGTCAAGTGGTTCCTAAGTTACTTTAAGGGTACAACAGATTGTGGTATCATGTTCAGCATGGAGAAGGGTATTCCATTTGTTGTGGGATATGTGGATTCTGACTATGTTCGGTGGTCTGGATGATAGAGGTCTACCATATGGTATGTCTTTACCCTTGCAGGGGGGTCTACATGTTGGAAATGATTAGTTAAATCTATAGTAGCTATGTCTACAACTGAGGCGGAATACATGGAAGTAGTTGAAGGTGCTAAGGAAGCATCGTTGCTTACAGGGTTAGTGAAAGAGTTGGGTGTTGAGCAAGTTGGAGTTCAGTTGCATTGTGATAGTTAGAGTGCTATATATTTGGAGAACAATCGGGTGTATCATGCTAGGACCAAGCTTATTGATGTGAGTTTTTACAAGATCAGGGAGTTTCTGGCATCAGGACAAATACTACTTCAGAAGGTTCAAACTTCAGAGAATGTAGTTGATATTTTGACCAAGCTAGTCACTAGTGACAAGTTCAAGCACTGTTTATATCTGTTACATGTTTTCCAATATTAAGCAGGAGGTGTACCTCCCTAGTTTCCAGGACTAATCGTTATGCAGAAAGTCTTCATAGGGGTTTGATATTCATCAAGATGGATATTATTGAATATGACTCATATTGTTGAGATAATTATGGATTGTTGAGAGTATAACTCATATTGTTAAGGTAATTATAGGTTGTTGAGATAACTATAGGTTGTTGAGGGAATAACTCATTTTGTTGAGATAATTATGGGTAGAGATAATTGATAGTTAAGGGAAACTAGGGATTAGGGTTTTAGATAAGCTAAAACCACTTATTTTATATATATATATATATATATATATATATATATATATATATATATATATATATATATATATATATATATATATATATATATATATATATATATATATATGACTTGTAACATTGTAATCAAAATATACAAATTTACAAGACATAAGTAAAGGGAACTATAGCTACTCTATAGTCGCAGACATAGGTAATTTGGTTGAACTGCGTGAACAAAACTTTTGTGTGTTTCTATCTACTCTGATATGTATTCGCATTTCTACTCTAAAAAATACATGGTTGATTGCTCACTAATTTCTAGTTGTGATTCCCTTGTGCATAAGCAAATCATAAAGAGTAATGATGAGTTGGAGCAAGAATTGGGTGAATAAGACAAAAATGCATTGGTAAGGGAAGATATCATAAGTAGGTCTCTCCTCCAAAAAGATCGAAGGTTAACACTACTAAAAATATGACATTTGAGAAAAGGGTTTTACATCAAGTATAAAAATATATGATGTTAAAACTATTTGTCAAAATATTTTACATCGGACCTTTATTTCCAATGATATGAAAAATATTTGATTTAGGGAAAAATATAACATGGTGGCAGTTTGGTAAATAAAATGCAATTTTGTTATAAAGGATTTCACATCGGGTCTATATTTTCCCTGATATGAAAAGTACAATGATTAAAAAAATAAAAACACAGTGGCAGTTTGGTAAAAAAGGATTTTCATTATAAAAGGTCGTTACATCGGGCAAATTGCCCAACCGATGTAAAAAATGTGGTCTTTTATAACAAAACCCTAATATTCTACTGCTCCGCGTTCGCTTATCATTCTCACTTTCATCTTTCTGATAAAACTCACCAACCATTCGCAACACTCATCCACCGGTTCATCACCGCCATTAGAAAAAAATTGTGTTAATTTGTGTTCTTTTTTAGAGTACAGAGCGGGAGAAGAGAAGAAGAGAGAGAAAACAAAAATGGCGTGCAGGAGCTTGCTTCATTCATCGATTATTGTGGAAACATTTCAATTTCAATTCCAATTCAAACCCTTTCTTTTGAATCCGAATAAGCGAGGTGGATTTTGGTGCAAAACCATTAAGGCTCATCCATTTCACGGTGGCGGTGGAGGAGTTCTCAATTCTTTTCATAATGATAAGACTTCGTTTCACGATGATCAAGGTCCTCCTGAAGAAGCTGTGTTGAAGGCCATTTTAGGTAATAATTGCATCTTCTCTGATCTCAACCATTTTGGTTTGAAAAAAGAGGTTAAAATGAAATTGTTTGATTCGTTAATGATTATAGAGATATCTAAGACAGAGTGGAGGATTGGACAAACAACGAATATGGTTATTGGAAGCACTGTTATTGATGATTCTACTAATGAATGGGTTGCTTTAGACCAAAAGTGTGCAGCGTTCATACATTATGTGTTTGTTTTGTTTAAATTTCATTAGTTTTTATTTAGTTTTTAGCTTCATGTTCATATATGATTTTTAATCATTACAATAAATGTTTTGGTTTGGTGTTACGCGAGTGAATTCATATCCAACTGTTAGGGAATTCGCTGCAATTGGATCCAACAGCCAATTCCTCAAGTATGCTAAGTGTGTCTAATTTTGCTTCGTCCTTGTGTAGCTTGGCTGCTTTTTAACATCGATGTGATGCTTGTTGGTGGATACATATTTTATTTGTTAGACTTGTTAAATAACATTTCAAGGTAGGGATATACCTCATTTAATACCATATTCTATGTAAGTAGTTAATATCTTTAGAAGTATATAGGCTGCAAATTTTGATTTACCTAGTTTGGCTGTCGTGGCAGTTCTAAGAATGCGTGTGAAATTTTATCATTTTACCCGAATAATATTGTTGGCTTATTAGGTGGTGGTTGCCAATAGTTGTTTTAACTGTCAAACTACTGTTAGTTGTACATTTTATCATTCGGGTTAAAAACTTAGAATATACTATCCAGAGTTGTTAATCCCGGATAGCGGAGCGAAGCGGCCGATCCCCGGGAATGGGAAAAGCGGGAATAGCGGGATTCTGGATAGCGGGACAACTTTTTGTATACTAATAATTATATAATAATCTATAAAACATATGTTATAAAACATATGTCATGCAATACTAAATTAATTCCACAACACTCATAAAATACTTATAAAATCTAATGTCAAACAAAGAACAATGCTTAATCAAGACTCAAAACATAAAGATTCAAAACATAAAGGTTCAAATGTCAAACAAAGAACAATGCTTAATCAAGACTCAAAACATAAAGATTCAAACATAAAGGTTCAAATGTCAAACATAGAAATCATATAGCATCATCAAAAAATTCCTCTTCCTCTTCATCTTCTTCTTCAATATATTCCTCCATTTCTTCATCTTCATCTTCAACTTCTTCAAAATCTTCCTCCAATTCTTCATCTTCAACTTCTTCAACATCTTCCATCACTTGTTGTTCCATTGGTGCTCTAGTTGCCATTGTTGCTCTTGGTGCAATTGTTGCTCTTGGTGCCGTTGTTGCTTGAGAAGTACTTCCAACTTCATTTTGCCTTGTTGTCCTCCTAGTGTAGATTATAGGCTCATTAGCCCCACTAGCATCGGCAACTTGACTCCAAGTTAAATCATCATTTGGATGAACCAAGTCTTCACCATCATCTCCTACCTTTTCCATCTCTCCCACCAACCATTCGGTGTGGAAATTAATTTCATTAAATTCCATAGGATCAATTTTATCCCGAATTTCAAACCTCTCTACCAAAGCTTGATTATACTTGATAAACACCAAGTCTTGCAATCTTTGATGTTCCAATTTATTTCTCTTCTTAGAATGAATCTAAAATACAATAATTTGAAGTATTAATTTAATAATACTTGCATGTAAGATACTTTAAAATCCTAGTAAAAAATTAATACTCACATGCTCAAAGATGCTCCAATTACGCTCACATCCGGAAGCACTGCAACTCAAACTCAACACTTTAACAACCAACAATTGCAACTACGGAGTTTCGGCTCCATAAGACTTCCACCACTCGGCTGCAAGTAATTGTAAAAACTCATTCCATATACATAACACAAAGTGTATCACATGTAATTTAGCAAAAAATTATTTCATCTTACCTGGAGCTAATGTCGACCTTTGTCTAATTGCCGCTTTTATACCAAAGAGACCCGTAGCACCCCTGTATTGTGACAATTGTTCTGAAATCAAATCTCCCACTTCATAACTTTCACTAAGTGTCTCAATGCACTTACGGAGGCCTCTCACCAATCTACCATTTTTCTCAATTTCTGGTTTAGAATAATAATATTCTGGATTGAGATAGTGACCTGCAGAATGTAGCGGATGATGAAGTTGACACTCCCATCTTTTATCAATGATTTCAAATACAGCTTTGTACTTGCTTGAATTTGAACTAAAAGCTTTCTCAATTGATTCTTTCGCTACTCCCATTGCGGCATATATGTATCCCATTGCGGGTTTCTTTTCATTATCAACCATTCTTAGCACATCTACAAGAGGCGCCATGCACTTAAGAGTGTAGAGAACATCATTCCAAAATGAAGCCGTAAGTATAGTAGTGGCTGCCCTTTGTCCTTTGGCATCTTTGGCACACTTGGAAGTCGTCCATTCTTCACAAAGAAACATCTCTCTAAGCTTTCCTTTTATTTCTTGCATCCTTTGTAGACAAAGGAAATGGCTAGCAAACCCTGTCACTCCTTGTCTAACCAATTCAACATTGCCGGTAGTCTTTCTCATTAGATTTAAAGCAAAAGTATGGTTATAAATGTAGCTCACAACCTTAACCCCTTTTTGTATAACCTTTTTAACCTTTGGAATTTTGCCCATGTCTTCTAACATAAGGTCTATACAATGGGCAGCACATGGAGTCCAAAACATGTGAGGCCTCTTCAAACACAATATTTTACCCGCCGCTACATAATTACTTCCATTGTCGGTAATCAATTGAACAACATTTTTTTCACCCATTTCCCCAATAAAAGTGTCCAACAATTCGGCTAGCTTTTCCCCCGTCTTGGCATAGTCTGATGCATCAACACTTCTCACAAACATGGTCCCCGCCGGACAATTGACCAAGAAATTAATCAATGTTCTACCTTTTCTATCTGTCCAACCATCCGACATAATTGAACATCCATATCTATTCCTTTGCACCTCTTGGTTTTTCAACAAATCTTTTGTATATTCCAATTCTTTTTGAAGGATTGGAACCCTGAGTTCATGATAACTTGGCGGTTTCAAATAAGGACCATAACTTCCAACGGCTTCCAACATCAACTTAAAAGCTCTTGCATGTGCTACGTTAAAAGCAACCCCACACGTATAAAAAAAGCGACCAATATATTGAATGGTTCTTGCCCTCGCTTCTTTATCACACGCATCGTTGATGCTTGTGTCCTTACTCTTCTTATACACCAAATCCAACGGTTCTTTAGTCTTCTTGAAAGCAATTGAAGAGCTCTCACTCTCCGCAATCCTCTTTCTGGTTCGAATTCTACGTATTTCCTCAATATCAATTGTATCATCCGCATCCAATTGCACTGAAATCTCTTGTATTCCTTTCTTAATTCTCTCTTTATCAACCATGTCAGCACGTAATATAGCCTTAACATCGTCGGGTGTTTTCGTGCAAGAAATTACATCACCGATAATTCCTAATTGATGCCTTTTGGCTCTACTTATTCCCCCACTGCTGGTTAAATTGCAAAAATCACATGTCACCTTCTTCTTATCATTCAAATTCTTCAAATGATTGTATTTCCATCCTATGTCCTTACTATTGGTTGGTTTGAATGTTGGAGCACATGAAGCTACTGACGGTGTCGACGAAGAAGCTGCCATATTTTTCTAGAACAGAAACAAAAAAAGTAAGGACTAGAATAGATAGAAAAAAAAGTAGAAACAGTACGTTGCTGGCTTGCTGGAAAGGTGAAGAAGTATTAGAGTATATAGATTATGGCATAAGTATAGAAAGGGTACATTTACACATGGCATAAGTATAGAAAGGGCATGTGTCATTGTTGTGCTGAGTCAGCACAGTGGGGTTGGACTATATTAACTCTACCCCCTTTCCAATTGTACCTTGCTGGCTTAGAAAAAAAAACTAGAAACGGTGAAACTGGAAAGTGTATCACATGTAAATAGAAGAAGTGTACCTTGTTGAATCAGAGTTGTACCTTGCTGATTGGCTAAGTAGAAGAAGAAGAGCGCTTGCTGGAAAGGTGAAACGGAAACGGTGGAAACGGTGAAGAGAGACGGCGACGAGAAACGGCGAAGAGAAAAGCTGGAAACAGGCAAGGAGAAAGGAGAAGAGACGGCAGAGAAAAGCTGGAAACAGTAGGAGACGGCAGAGAGAGGAACGGTAGGGCAAGGAGAAAGGAGAAGCGGAACGGTAGGGCAAGGAGAAGAAAAAGAAACGAACGGCAGAAAGAAAGAAACGTGAGTTATAACAAACTATTTTACATATTATTTTATAAAATAATAAGGGCAAAACAGTAATTTTGTTAAAAAAAATTAAAAAAAAAAAAAGAAAAACTGCAGATCCGCTCCGCCCGGGAAAAATCCGCGACAGGCGATCCGCTATGTCATGAAAAGCGACCGCTATCCCATCTCCGCTACCGCCCCCATGTTAGCGCGCGGGAGGCCACCGCTCCGCTACGGAGCGCCGCTATAACGGCCGCTACCGCCGCTTTTGACAACTCTGATACTATCTTTGAACTTCTAAATTTGACAACAGAGTCAGAGATTAATAATCACAATTCAGGATCCAATAGAATTTTCACTAAATGCCACTGTTTGTCATGTGACTAACATGTAAGTCACTTACCATTTTGTTTTAATATATGTATACTAAAAAATTATTCAATTACCCATAGAAGATTTAGATAAGTATAATGAAATTAGTTTTTGGTGGATTTTTAATTTTGTTAGTGTAACTAATGTTTAGTGATGACTGATGAGATTAAAAACACTCTTATTTTTTTTACTAATTAAGCAAAGCTTATAGTTAATAGTTATGATAAAAAGAATTAGTAATTGAAGGGTAATATTTTTTTTTAAATAAAGAAACTCTTATTTTTTCAATTTTTCAAAAACTCATGTGTTGAAGAAAAAATACTCTAAACTCTTGAAAATATTAGCAATGAAACATATATATAATAGTGCTTGAAAATAAAAAAATCCTAAACTTATAAAAGAAAACTGCAGTCCTCATTTTCATTCATATAACAGTAAAGGTGCTAAAATGGACCCGAGCGATGGGTATACCCGTTTTCGCCATAATTTTTGGTGGACAAAAGTTGTTTTAGGCCCGCATTATCTATTGTGTCTGTATCGCTTTGTTTTTTTTTTTGCAGATTTTGGTCGGTGTAGAAACTAACAGGATGAATATAAATATTTGTCAATCTTAGATTTTAAGATTGTAGGACCTGCCTCATCCCACCTTATTTTTGTCGTCTTTTGTTCACTTCATCGAGAAATTAATTAAATCACGAAGAAAATTATTACAAAGTAAGTTTGTCTTTTGTGACTTTTGTTATAATTTATTATATATCCTCTATACATAAATTATTACAAAAGTAATTTCATATTTTATGTGGCTTTATATTGATTTTTTTTCTTCTGAATTAGTGCTTTTGGGGTTCATCAAATGGAAAATGGAAATAGAAAAAAGGCTACATGGCTTCAACCCAATGTAAGTGTGATGTATATTATAATTCTATATTTAATTTTATGATAAGTATTCACTAATTATGTCATTCATTTGTAGACTATGCTACAACATAACTCTAATGATTTTGGATACTATGTGATGAAAAATATGTTAGATATTGTCTCTTCCAATAAAACCGATTCTTGGATGCAGGTAATAAAAAACAAATTTACTTTGTTATTTACTTTGCATTTTGCAACTTAATGTGAATTTTCAAAGAATAACTCTATATTGCCATTTACGTATTGTAGGTATTTGATGACCCAACATAATTAACACAGATGATTTGTATGATTTGTGACTCCGTTGGAAAAAATATTTCTTTAAGATATATAAAAATTAAGCTTTATCTGATGAGTTATATAGAATTGTCTATACATATTTGATTTGAGTTTCTTTATTTTGGTGTTGTCTGCTGATGTTAATTGTTGTTATTATTTATTTTCAACAGATGTGATTTTGGTGTTGTCTACTAAAGCTACAACTCATCTTCTTATGGATTGCATGTTGGTATTTCAAGTGTAGATATTTTTGTATAATTTCATTGGTTTTGTTGTTGTAGTAATCCACCGTGTGTAAACTTCCTTATAATTTTGTACACTTGTGTGTATCCTAGATTAGTATTTTTATAAATCAATTGTTCATTTTGAAGAATATATATTTGCATCCTAGCTATTTGGTGCAATGTCCTTCACTAGTTATAAAAATATGAAATTAGCGACCTAAATGTGGTATGTGTGATGTGGTAGAAATATGAAAAAAAGTGACCTAAATCTGATCTTGTTATGTTGAAAAAAATATGATAAATTAGGTAAAAAAACATTACAAGGAACCCACTTGATTCCGTTAAAAAAAGAAAACATATTACATCGGGCCTATTGAGGCAACCGATGTTAAAAACCATATATTACATCGGGTCAGCTAAGCAACTGATGTAAAATATTGCATATATTTTTTATTTTATAAAAATTGTATTTTTTTCACATCAGACCTAATATCCAACCGATGTGGTAGGTGGATTTTTCACATCGGGTTGTTGTCCGGTATAAAATGTCTTTGATTTACTACATCGCTTAGATTTACATCGAACCCAGACTCGATGTAAAAGGTGCTTTTCGCCCAACGTTTGAACACTTTGAAACTCTAGAAATTACAACTGACTTAGTGGAGCATGTTGAGGTATTAGATATAATATCAAATATAATTCAAGTTAGATATGTCGAGATACTAGATATAATATCAAATATAATCCAAATTAGAAATGTTGAGATATTAGATATAATAAATATAATCCAAGGTAGAAAGCCCAAGCCCAAGCCCAATCAGGATTGTATATAAATAGTCATAGTTTGTATCATTATTTGTACAAAACAATTCAATTCAAGTCAATAATATAATCCTTATTTCCTTTATTCTCTCTTTCTCTCCTCACTAAAATTGCCTCACGCACTAACAAATTAGTATCCAGAGCTTCCGGTTATTTTTCTTGATCGTGTTTTCAAGAACTTCACGTCAGAGATTGTGTTTTCAGGGAAAGTGAATCAACCGCTACGAAGATGACTAGTGATAAGGGAATTCCGAGTTCTCTTCAAATTCTTGATGGAAAAAATTAGATCTGATGGAAAATACATATGCAATACTTGTTCGGCTTCCATGATACCCTAACAGTTGTTACCGACAACGCTCCTGTGCTAGCTGCTAATGCAATCGAAGAACAGAAAACTGCCCACAACAAAGTCAATAAGAAGGACTGCAAGGCTGCTTATTGTATTCAGACGAAAGTCGATGCTTCTAAGTTCTACAAAATCTTTCATACTGAAACGGCAAGGGAGACATGGAATATTTTGGTCAAGTATTATTAAGTACGTGAGAAAGTCAAGGTTGTTAAGTTGTAGACCTTGCATCGATAATATAAATTGTTATCGATGAGAAAAGACGAAAAAGTTATAAAATATGTGTCGAAGGACCAGAAACTCCTCCATCTCATGAAGGATTGTGGTGAAACCATAACTGAGAAAATGATAGTTGAGAAGGTAATGCGTATGTTGACCTCTCACTTAGATCACATTATCGTAGCTATTCAAGAATCCAATCAACTTGAAACCCTAAAACTGGAAGATTTGGTTGGTTTGTTAGAAGCGCATGAGATTAGGATTGTCGAAAGGAAAGGAGTTCAAGACTCGATACAGGCACTGCAAGCTCAGTCATGGAAAAGGAATGGTGGTTCCAATAAATTCAAAGGCAAAGTCGACAAGACTCAGGGAAAAAAGTCTTGGTTGAACCCTCACAAGCATCAGGTCAAAGATAGAGCTTCTGAATCCTCAAAAAGGACAAAGAAGATAAGAAAGGTGTGTAGTGCTACAACTGTGAAAAGTGGGGTCACTTTGACAAGAATTGTTCATACAGGAAAGATAAGGGATCGACAAGAAAGCATGAAGGAGAGAACCTTGCACGCCAAGATTCAAATGATTCTGAAGGTATGGTGGTTATGACTGCAGTTGTAGATAACCATGTCGAATTCAAGATCTGGTTCCTCGACTCAGGCTATTCGAATCACATGAGTGGTCAAAAGGTTTGGTTGGCAGATTTCAACGAGTCGAAGAAAAGTAAGGTAAAACCTGCTGATAATAGTTTGTTACAAGCAGAAGGTACTAAAAACATAGTTTTTCAAATGAGTAATGGAAGGAAAGTGATGATCAAAGATGTGCTCTATGTACCTAGAATGAAATGCAACCTGCTAAGTGTTAAACAACTAGTCGAAAAAGGTTTCTTAATTGTCATGAAAGATGGAGTTTTAAAATTGTTCGACACCCAGAATAATTTGGTCTTGAAATATCCTCTGTCAAAGAATAGGACATTTAAGACCATGATCAATTTGACTGAAGTACAATGTCTAAAAACTGTTGTCGACAACAAGGATAGTTGGTTGTGGCATTTGAGGTTTGGACATTTGAGTTTTTGATCACTCAATTAGATGATTACTAAAGATATGGCAAAAGTCATACCAAGTCTTGAGATACCCGACAAACTCTGTGAAAGTTGTCTAGTCAGAAAGCAATTTAGAAATTCTTTTTTTTCTGACTATGCCAATGAGATCATCCTGCATACTCAAAGTGGTACATTCAGATGTATGTGGTTCATTTGAAGAACATACCATTGGTGGAAACACATATTTTGTTTCGTTTGTCGATGAGTTTAGTCAAAAGTCGTGGATCTATGTGATCAAGAGAAAGGACAAAATATTTGAAATCTTTAAGAGATTCAAGAGACTTATCGAAAACCAGAGTGAGAAGAGGATCAAATTTTAGCGAACAGATAGAGGTGGAGAATACACATCTAAGATGTTGGAAGATTTTTGTGCAGACCATGGTGTCAATCATGAGGTAATTGCTCCTTATACACCTCAACACAATGAAATTGTAGAAAGAAGAAACATGACTATATTGGATATGACGAGATGCATGGTAAAGTAGAAGAATTTGCCAAAATATTTATAGGGAGAAGCTATTTCGACTGCAGTTTATATTCTAAACAAGTGTCTTACCAAGGTATTGAAGAAGAAGGTTCATGAAGAAGTATGGAGTAGAAAACGATCTTCAGTAATTCATTTGAAGGTATTTGGTTCTATGTGTTACAAGCATGTTTCTGCTGCAAGGAGAAGGAAGTTTGATGACAAAAGTGAACCTATAATTCTGGTAGGATATCATAAGACTAGTGGACACAGGTTATTCAATCCAATCAATGAGAAAATTATGCTGAGTCGAGATATTGTGATTGATGAAAATTCTTCCTGAGATTGGAATTCTAGTAGTTCAATTAACAAGCCATTGACGAGCTCTGATCTCGACGAAGATAATGATGAATTCAAAGGAATTGCTAAGAATCCAGTCAAAGTCAAAGTAGAAGTAGTTACTGGCATTCCCGACACTGTCGAATTCGAAGAAGGTGTGGTTAGAACAAGCCAAAGACCTCAAAGAACTAGAGTTCTCCCAACAAGACTTCAAGGCTATGAAGTGGCCGGTGATGATGAAGTAACATCAGATGGAGAATTAGTTCATTTTGCTTTACTTGAAGGTGCTGAACCAATCAACTATAGTGAAGCTTTGCTTTGAATATTAAACAGTGGAATCTATCTATGGTCGAAGAGTTGCATGAAATTGAAAGAAACAACACATGGGAGTTAGTCGAATTTCCAGCATACACGAAAGATATCAAAGTGAAGTAAGTGTTTAAGTTGAAACAAAATGTTGATGGGTTGATAGCAAGATATAAAGCAAGGTTAGTAGCTCAAGGTTTTATTCAAAGAGCAGGACTCGACTACTCTGAAGTATTTGCTCCAGTAGCAAGATCGAAGACTGTTTGACTAGTAGTAGCATTGCATGCAATCAAGGCTAGTCAACATTTCATTTTGATGTGAAATCAATATTTTTGAATGGTCCTTAAGATGAAGTGGTCTATGTCACACAATCTCCAAGATTTGTAATTTAAAAGGAAGCGAGTAAAGTATATAAGTTGCACAAAATGCTCTATGGCCTTAAGAAAACACCTAGGACATGAAATAAGAAGATTGACTCATATTTAGTCGAATTGGGATTTGTAAAATGAAAGTTTGAGTATGGTGTCTATGTTCAAGTTGTAGCACAAGATATAAAAATCATCTACTTGTATGTTGATGACTTGCTGGTAACTGGAAATTTCTTGAAGAACTTGTCGAAGTTCAAAGAGATGATGATAAAGGAATTTGAAATGTCGGATATAGGAAATTTGTCTTATTTCCTAGGCATAGAATTTCAAATGTCGGAGCAAGATATGATGTTGCATCAAAGAAAGTATGTCAAAGAGACTCTCAAGAGATTCATAACAAATTATTCGAATCCTGCATCCCCACATGTCGAACCAAATGTGAAGTTGGAGAATCATGGAGAAGAAGACAAAGTCGATGTAACTTTGTTCAAACAAATTGTGGGATCTTTGAGATATGTGTGCAACAGTCGACCTGATATAGGTTTCGCAGTCGGATTAGTGAGCAGGTTGATGGGTGAACCAAGAGTGTCGCACATGATGGCTGGAAGAAGAATTATGAGACACTTAAAAGGATCGATAGACTATAGAATTCTATTTCGACGAGAGTCTGAAGGCAAAGAAGCAACAATTACTTCTTTTTCAGGCGCTGATTGTTGTGGAGATAAGGAAGATTGAAGAAGTACAACTGAATATTTCTTTCAAGTATTTGGTGCCCCGATCTCATGGTGTTCGAAAAAACAACCTGTGGTGGCATTGTCATCGTGTGAAACTGAATATATAGTAGGATCCTATGCAGCATGTCAAGCAATTTGGATCAAATCGGTAGTTGCCATAAATCTGGCGAAGAATCCAGTTCTACATGGAAGAAGTAAGCATATCGAAGCTAGACTTCACTTCTTGATGGCAAAGGTAAATCGAGGTGAACTTGAAGTTAGGCATTGCTCGAGTGAAGCACAGTTGACCGACATCTTCACCAAAGGATTGAAGATTGACATATTCCTGAATTTGAGTAAGAAATTAGGAATAGTTCAGATTGACTATGATTAGCGTAAGTTCGACGACTTGGATTATAGTGGGGTATGTTGAGGTATTAGATATAATATCAAATATAATCCAAGTTAGATATGTTGAGATATTAGATATAATATCAAATATAATCCAAATTAGATACGTTGAGATATTAGATATAATATCAAATATAATTTAAGGTAGAAAGCTCAAACCCAATTAGGATTGTATATAAATAGTCATAGTTTGTATCATTATTTGTACAAAACAATTCAAGTCGATAATATAATTTTTATTTTTTTTATTTTCTCTTTCTCTCCTCATTAAAAGTATCTCATACGCTAACACAGCACAATGTAATGTTCCATCCATAGAGAAACCCCTTAAAATTTGAATTTAAACAACTTCCTTCCAACTTACAATATGACTACCTAGAGGCAGGACAGACCTGTGATATCCAATTTTATTTTTCTCAACTATTATATTAATTGCAGTTAAGTTATTTTGCTTTTTATAAACTTGTTTATTCATTGAAGCTACATATTTTATTCAAGTTGTTTATTTACTAGTTTATTAAAAGGCATATATAAGTTGTTAAATTGGATTTTAACTGAATAGTTATATTCTTTGTATCCCTTTCTGTATTTTTCTGATACTTAAGCTATATTAAACACTTTTGTTACGTTACAAGTATTTCAATTAACTTTTATACAAATCACAAAAACTACCATGCACCAACATGTTTGAATATGCAGAGTAGGAACTCACAATAAAAGAAAACAAAATGCAACAGAAAGAGAAGCCCTTTTCAGATCATTCCATCTCAGAATATTCTTCTAAGCCACCGAAGTACCTGTGAGCTGTAACTGATTCCTAATGCTACTCCAGCAACAAGACCACCTGTATAACCAATCAAACTTACTTTCCACTCAATTTCAATGAAAGATTCCGAGTCATGGTCACCATCAGAGGAAGAAGGCCCCGGATGTTCTGTACACTTCTTTGACAATTGATCCCCACACAAACCTTGGTTTCCCTCAAATGAGTTTTCTAGGAATGTAGAAAACTGCTCATTTTGTGGTATAGGACCTGTGAGATTGTTGAAGGACACATTCAAAAACTCTAGAAAGGTGAGTTGTGTCAACTGTTGAGGAATTTTTCCTGAAAGACCGTTGAAAGAAAGGTCCAGTGCTTCAAGGTTTGAAAGCTTCCCTAAAGAAGATGGTATGCTGCCAATAAGGTTGTTATTTGACAAGTTAAGCAAAACAAGACTCTTCCAGTCACCTATGACTTTTGGTATCTCTCCACTTATTTTGTTGCTTGACATATCAATGGCTATCATACTGTAAAACTCTTGAAGCTTCTCATAAACCATGACCATCCCTTTGTTTGACATTCTGAACGAATAAGTAAGACTTTCTGTCGTCGAAGTTCCTCCTGACTTGTAGAACGAATAGAATATTGAGGATTTGTCATATTGTAATTGACTTGTGTTGGATGTTTTCATTGTTTTCCAAGTCTGGATCATTTCTGATGGAAAACTTCCAGAGAACTCATTGTGAGAAAGATCAATGATGTGAAGCTTTGGAAATGTGCATGTCATGTTGTCAGGGCACCTAATGTCTCCATGAAATTCATTGTTACTCAAAGCCAATACCTTCAATTCAGGTAAATCTCCCAACCAGAATGGAAAAGAATCGTTGATATTGTTATGGCTAATATCAAAGTACTCTAGACTTCCACAGTTGACCAATGCTCTTGGCAACTGACCTTGGAGATTGTTGTTGCTGAAATCAATCATCTTAAGGGTATTTTCCATCTGGAAAGTTTGAGGAATGAGACCAGACAATTTGTTTCCTTGTAACGTCAAAACTTGTAGATTTGGGGTAAAGTTAATTATACATGAGGGAACATTGCCACTTAAACTGTTGAATCCTAATTCAAGTTGGATGAGAGATTTGAGATTGCATATGGATGGGGATATTTCTCCTGTCAATGAATTGTCGTAAACATCTAAGATTTGTAGACTTGACTTTCTCCACAACCAACTAGGTAGCGATGTTATGCTGTTGTTTGACAAGTCAAGAATTTGTAAATCACTGGAATATCTTATAAATGTTGGAAACTCAATTAAATTGCATGACTGCAATTGTAAGATTTGAATTCGAGATTTGGTCATATGGGATAAACTTTTGCCATTGTACAATGAGATTTTGTTGAATGATAAATCAAGATAAAAAAGATTTTTCAGCTTGAGAAACATGTTAAGGTCTAGCTTTCCAGACAAAAAATTGCGGAATAGGCTCAAGACAGCTAAATTTGTTAGGTTCATCATCCAAGATGGAAATTCACCCTTTATATTGCTATTATCTGCATTTAATGTTTCTAGTTGGGTGAGATTTGCAAATGATGATGGGATGTCACTTCCAATATTGACTGAGGATATCTCCAAGACAGTTAATGATGAGAGCTTACCAATCCATGAGATAGTCTCGAAAGTAAATTCATTATGACCAACTAACAATTTGCTTAGTTTGGTAAGATTTGTAAGGGATGCTGAAGGGTCACCACTAAGTTTGTTATTTTGAAGGTTTATTTGCATGAGTTGTGTGAGGTTGCCTAAGGAAGAAGGAATATACCCCCAAAAATGGCAAGTTGAAATTGATAGGATATTTAAAGAACTAAGCTTTCCAATGGATACTGGAAGTGTACCATAGAAACCTGTCTCATCTAGTCCTAGTACGGTAAGTGAACTAGACTGAAACTCAGGCAACCTACCATTGAGATTTGAATTATATCTCAAATCCAGAAATTTCAAGTTTGGAAGATGAAATACTCCAGCTGGAAATTCACCATACAATTCAGAATTGTAAAGAGATAGTACTTGCAATGAAGTTAGGTTTGTGAGTTTTTCTGGTAAAGGGGATAAAATAGTCACATAACTAAGTCGAAGTATTTCAAGTTTTGTTGCGTTTTGAATTATGCTTTTGAGACTGGATTCTTTGAGTTGCAGCAGATTGACTCTACTACTTTGAAGAATTGTTGTAGCATGGAGGCTTAGATCCAGAGATAACAACTTGGACAGCTGTGAAACTTGTGGTGGAATTTCGCCAAAAAAGGTTGCGTGAGAAAGGTTCAAATATCTTAATTGTGAAAGCTCTCCTATCTCGGGTGGGATTTGAGAGTAATTGAAGTCATTGTCAGAAAGATCAAGACTTTGAAGGCGTGTAAGGGAAAAGAGAGTGTTATTTGCATTCATTGTACCATATAGTTGGCTGCTACTAAGATCAATGTGAATCACTCGATTTGTGTACTCATCACATTGAATGCCATCCCAAGAGCAGCAATCGGTGCTTGCATTCCAGGACGCTGTCTTAGGATAACTGGAAGGATTCCAAGAGGCAGTCATATTGATGTTAAAGCCTTCCTTGAATTGCAACAAGGCATGACTTTCATCTTCAAGACATTTTGGGTGAGTTAAAGGAAAAGATGTAGTAAATGTGAAAGACAAGAGTGAATAAAGGAAAAGAAACTGAGCTGACAAAACAAGACAGGGCACAAAGACCATTGTATCTTAATATTATAAACTGAAAAGTTTGGATGAAAAGCTAGACACATACTAGGTGGTTCTTATACTAAAGAAAATGTTTTCTAGTGAACTTGAGTCAGCCCAATGGAGAGACTAGTTAAATCAACTCCGACAAATCTGCAATTTGATTCTTGACTCTTATAGTAGAATCTGCAATTTGATTTGATCTCTCTTGTATTAATTGATCACATGCATTTCATACAAGGACTTTTATGTAACAAGGTCTATTTGATACCTTATCATGTAGTGAGCTTTTCTTCATTACCACAAACTTAACTTTCTGTCCATTTTTAGTCTTCATGTACATTTGTCTCTATTATTTGACTTTTCTCTCAAGTATCATAATAACTAGTTTTAAATTTTATACAACTCCTTATACTCTCAACATATATTAAATTATGAGAAAATATAGAGATAATGCAGACTATAACCAAATAATAACAATCTTAACAATTATTAGTTGGTCAAGTGATGATTGGCGTTGAATTTGGTCAAGTGACAATATTTGGTTGAATTTACATCATTTTGTCACTTCAACAATTAACTTCTTATTTATCAACTAGTCCAATATGTTTATCTCTTTCCTGAATGAATCTTCTTTTGCTAAAGAGACAGGCTCTTGAAATAACAAAAAAATGTAGTATGGGCATGATTCCAATCGAAACCTGTAAGGGAGTTTGTAACCAAATCTCATCACTTGTTAGAGAGATAGAGAGAGAGATAATGTGTTAGGGTTGAAAGGAGGCAAGAGGGTGCTTTTTATAATATTGGATAGTGTAAAAAAGGAAGGAAGGTTGAACAATTACGCCCTTAACGGAGAGGAAGTTAAATTAAAAATAGAGATATGTCAGCCACAATAAAATTAACAATAACGTTATTTTAAAAAACGATATATGAAATAGCTTTTAACTCATTTTGCCGAGTTTTTTTTAACTCCTGGATTCGGGAAAAAGAATCGGGAAAAAATGGAATACAAATTATATAAAATCTTGTATGGACTGAAACAAGCTCTTAGATTTTGAAATTTGAAAATTAATTCATTTTTCAAGCATCAAGAATTCAGAAAATGTGAGATGGATTATGGTGTATATGTTTAGTATACTTCTAATGGCAATATGATTCTGGTAGGTCTTTATGTGAATGATATATTACTGACGGGGAGGTGTACTTCTGAGATAAACCAATTCAAGAAGATGCTAATGAATATATTTGAGATGACTGACCTTGCAAATATGATATATTTGTTGAACAAGTGACCTAAAATACAAGAGGAGGTTGAATTGTGACTTTTGGAAATCATGAAAATTTTCCCTTTCTCAAGTAAGATCGTATTAGTAATGTTTTGAATAATAAAGTGTAGTGGAAATTGAAGTTAAAGAAATATATTGCTAGTAATTTAAAATAGTAGGGATAGAAAGACACTACAAAATATACTCTTATTTGCAATGAATCCTTATGACTGCTCAACATAGATCTCTTCTTCAAGTACACCATTGAGGAAGGACGATTTGACATCTAGTTGCTAGATACTCCATCCTCTTTGTGTTTCAATAGCTATTAGAGCTCTACTGATATCAAGACGAGCTACTGGTGCAAATGTCTCATTGTAGTCAATCCCAGGTTGTTGTGAGTAACCCTTAGCTACTAACCTTGCCTTGTGTTTCTGTATGGTGCCATCAGGGTTGAACTTTGTCTTATAGACCCACTTAACCCCAATGATATTTTTTCCATGGGGACGATTTACTAACTCCCATGTGTTGTTTTTCTCGATCATCTTTATCTCTTCTTCCATTGCCTTGACCCACACTTCTTGTTTTGATGCTTCTTCAAAGCTTCCAGGTTTAAGTATGGCCAAGTTGTAGGTTTCATATATGTCCATCAAAGATCTTACTCGTCTTGGAGTAGACTCTGGTGATAATAATTCTTGATCATGTTGTTGTGGTGGAGGTGAAGAAGGTTCACCTGGGCCTTCTTCCTCATATTCTTCTTGAAGTAGTTGAGCTGGTATAAGGATGTTCTTCTCCACTTTTTCTTCATCCTAATTCCAAGAAGCATTCTCTTCAACTTCAACATCTCGACTGATGATGAGTTTTTTAGTTTGTAAGTTGTAGACACGGTAGCCTTTAAAGATTGTGCTATACCTCAGGAAGATACCTCGTATAGTTTTCTCTTCAAGATTGTGCCTCTTCACGTCTTGAATATGAATGTAGCATATAGATCCAAAGACCCTTAGGTGCTTTGCTGATGACTTCTCCTCGTTCCAAGCTTCAATTGGAGTCTTATCTAATACTGACTTAGTTAGACATCTGTTAAATATGTAAACAGCAGTGTAGACTGCTTTAGCCCATAATATGTTAGGAAGTCCATTCTCCTTGAGCATCGATCTAGCCATCTCCATAACTATGCGATTATTTCTCTCAGATACACCATTTTGTTGAGGAGAATATGCGACTATAAGTTGTCGCTCTACACCTTCATCCTCACAAAATTTGTCTAACTCGCGGGAGGTGTATTCTTTGCCGCGATCACTTCTTAGTACTTTTATCCGTTTTCCACCTTGGTTTTCAACAAGGGCCTTGAAATTTTTGAATACTCCAAAGACTTCTGATTTTTCTTTTATGAAATAGACCCATGTCATTCTAGAGAAGTCATCAATGAAGAGTATGTGGTACCTGTTGTTCTCGTGTCATGGCATCCTTATCGGTCCACAGACATCAATATGAATTAGCTCCAACAGATCTTTTGCTCTCCATGCTCCGCTTGTTGAGAATGGAAATCGGTGTTGCTTACTAAGAAGACATCCTTCACACACTTCATTGTTCTCCTTTATGCTTGAAAAATCTCTCATCATGTTCTTCTGATATAACAACTTTAAGGCATGTGTGTTGAAGTGGCCAAATCTTTGATGCCAGAGCCATGAATCATCAACTTGTACCTTCATGGCAATGTTAATTGTATGTTTTAAATTTAGCAGGAAGCTTCTATTGCTCTTATTCATCTTCACTTGGATTATCTCGGCCCTTTTATTTTTGTTGTCTAAGATTTTGCACACTCCTCCTTCAAAGTGATGTGTGTAGCCTCTCTCCATCATTTGGCCAATGCTTAGAAGATTTTCTTTAAGGTTGGGGACTAGTAAGACATTATGGATGAGTTGCATACCTTTATCTGTCTCCACCATGACAATGCCTATTCCTTTTGATTCAACCACACTGCCATTTCCCAATCGAACTTTGACTTTGAAAGACTCGTCAATGCTTTTGAAAATGGTCTCATCCTTGACCATGTGATTGCTACATCCACTATCCAAGTACCAACTTATTCCTTTTTCTTTGATTGAGTCTTGAGTGGCATAGAACATACATTGTTCTTGATCATTCTCCTCTGCGATATTAGCTTGATGCCTATTTTTGTTGCGACAATTTTTCTCTACATGCCCAAACTTCATGCAATGCTTGCATGCCATATTACAGAACCAACAATTTTTTTCTCCATAGCCCAGTCTTTTGCATATAATGCATGGAGGATTTTTGTCTGTTTTATTCTTAAGGAAATTCGTAGAACCTTCTCTTCTTCTTGAAGTTTCTCCATAATTTTTCTTTCCACCATTTTCTTTATTTTGGGAATGAAATTTGAGCTTTGACTGGAAGACATTTTCAAGTGTATTATCTTCTTTATGCCTATACAGTCTTTGCTCATATGCTTCAAGAGAGTCCACACGTTCTGTCACTGATAGAGTGGACAGATCTTTGGTTTCTTCAATCGTTGTCACGATTGGATCAAACTTTGGGGACATAGTAATTAGAATTTTCTTAACAATTTTCTTGTCAAGAATGTCTTCTCCAAAAGCTCTCATTTGATTAACTATTTCTTTAACTTTAGAATAATAATCTTTAACTGTCTCAGACTCCTTCATTTTGAATAGTTCAAAATATCTTATTAGAGATTGATGTTTGACAACACGTACCTTAACGCTTTCTTGAAACTCCTCCTGCAAGGTGTTCCACGTTTCTTTGACAGTCTTAGCTCCCATAATTCTTGGGAAAATTGTATCAGTTACCGCTTGTTGCAAGGTGAACAATGCCTTTGAATTTTTCTGTTTATTTTTCTTCAACTCTTTTTCTTGAGCTGCATTAAGAGCTGAAGTATCTGCGGGAACAATGAATCCTTCTTCTACCATGTCCCATAAATCTTGAGAAGAAGAAATGTTTCCAGTTTAACACGCCAGAAATCAAAATTTTCACCATTGAAAATAGAGACAAAAATAGTTGATGATTGAGTGGTGTTATCCATGTCTTAGAAAAATATTGGAGTGTTTAATAGTACAAAGGAAATTTTTGAAGTAGTTTGGAGGAATTTGAAATGATATGTATTAATTTAACTACGCCCAATGTATGACCGAACGTAGCTCTGATACCACTATTAGTAATGGTGTAGTTGATAGAAGATAGTTTTAAAGAGTTGTTTAGAAAGAAGGTTATGTCATTGATTTCTTGGATGATACATTACAAGATACCAAATGCCTATTTATAGGCTCAAGTCACTAACCTCTCAATGGTGGTGAATGTTTCTACATTACTTTAGATTTTTCTAGAGTTTTCATGATATGTTAGTATCATGATAGTTCTAGGTTCTTCTATCTTTTACATACACTTATAGTTCTAGATTATTCTACCATACTCATACACATTATAGTTTCTAGGGTATTCTACCATTACCATACATATTATATTTAGAATATTCTAGAAATTTGTAGCAATTTCAACAAACGCTTTATACACGAAAACGCATTATACACAAACTAAACGTATTTATATACAAAGTTGAGTTATTCAACTGATATTAACAACCAAGAGTCGATAAGTGTAACAAAAAGTATATACAAAATAACTATACTTTTGCACTTATCATATATCAATTTCTAAAAGAAATAATTAAACATTGCAATATAACATGTTGCTCCTTATCTTTTCTTTCTATCTACTATTGCATTTGTTTGTAACTTGAGTTGTTCATTGCTATAAAGTTCTGCAATCAATTTGAAATGATGAGGACATTCATCTATAGTAGTACTATTGCAGTAATACTAAAGTAGTATATCATAGTTTTGAGATTTCACTACCAAAACGTTTTTATAATATTTCAGACAAACAAGAGATAAAATACAACCAAAATACATTGTTACTATAGGAACTCACAATAAAAGAAAACAAGAACGTAAGAAAACAAAATACAACAGAAAGAGAAGCCCTTTTAAGATCCTTCCATCTCAGAATATTCTTCTAAGCCACCGAAGCACCTGTGAGCTGTAACTGATTCCTAATGCTACTCCAGCAACAAGACCACCTGCATAACCAATCAAACTTACTTTCCACTCAATTTCAATGAAAGATTCCGAGTCATGGTCACCATCAGACGTAGAAGGCCCCGGATGTTCTGTACACTTCTTTGACAATTGATCCCCACACAAACCTTGGTTTCCCTCAAATGAGTTTTCTGGGAATGTAGAAAACTGCTCATTTTGTGGTATAGGACCTGTGAGATTGTTGAAGGACACATTCAAAAACTCTAGAAAGGTGAGTTGTGTCAACTGTTGAGGAATTTTTCCTGAAAGACCGTTGAATGAAAGGTCCAGTGCTTCAAGGTTTGAAAGCTTCCCTAAAGAAGATGGTATGCTGCCAACAAGGTTGTTATTTGACAAGTTAAGCAAAACAAGATTCTTCAAGTCACCTATGACTTTTGGTATCTCTCCACTTATTTTGTTGCTTGACATATCAATGGCTATCATACTGTAAAACTCTTGAAGCTTCTCATAAACCATGACCATCCCTTTGTTTGACATTCTGAACGAATAAGTAAGACTTCCTATCATCAAAGATCCTCCTGACTTGTAGAATGAATGGAATATTGAGGATTTGTCATATTGTAATTGACTTGTGTTGGATGTTTTCATTGTTTTCCAAGTCTGGATCATTTCTGATGGAAAACTTCCAGAGAACTCATTGTGAGAAAGATCAATGATGTGAAGCTTTGGAAATGTGCATGTCATGTTGTCAGGGCACCTAATGTCTCCATGAAATTCATTGTTACTCAAAGCCAATACCTTCAATTCAGGTAAATCTCCCAACCAGAATGGAAAAGAATCGTTGATATTGTTATGGCTAAAATCAAAGTACTCTAGACTTCCACAGTTGACCAATGCTCTTGGCAACTGACCTTGGAGATTGTTGTTGCTGAAATCAATCATCTTAAGGGTACTTTCCATCTGGTATGATTGAGGAATGAGAGCAGACAATTTGTTCCCTTGTAACCTCAAAACTTGTAGATTTGGGCTAAAGTTAATTATACATGAGGGAACATTGCCACTTAAACTGTTGAATCCTAATTCAAGTTGGATGAGAGATTTGAGATTGCATATGGATGGGGATATTTCTCCTGTCAATGAATTGTCGGAAACATATAAGTTTTGTAGACTTGACTTTCTCCACAACCAACTAGGTAGCGATGTTATGCTGTTGTTTGACAAGTCAAGAATTTGTAAATCACTGGAATATCTTATAAATGTTGGAACCTCAATTAAATTGCATGACTGCAATTGTAAGATTTGAATTCGAGATTTGGTCATATGGGATAAACTTTTGCCATTGTACAATGAGATTTTGTTGAATGATAAATCAAGATAAAAAAGATTTTTCAGCTTTAGAAACATGTCAAGGTCTATCTTTCCAAACAAAAAATTCTGGGGTAGACTCAAGACAGCTAAATTTGTTAGGTTCATCATCCAAGATGGAAATTCACCCTTTATATTGCTATTATCTGCATTTAATGTTTCTAGTTGGGTGAGATTTGCAAATGATGATGGGATGTCACTTCCAATATTGACTGAGGATATCTCCAAGACAGTTAATGATGAGAGCTTACCAATCCATGAGATAGTCTCGAAAGTAAATTCATTATGACCAACTAACAATTTGCTTAGTTTGGTAAGATTTGTAAGGGATGCTGAAGGGTCACCACTAAGTTTGTTATTTTGAAGGTTTATTTGCATGAGTTGTGTGAGGTTGCCTAAGGAAGAAGGAATATACCCCCAAAAATGGCAACTTGAAATTGATAGGATATTTAAAGAACTAAGCTTTCCAATGGATACTGGAAGTGTACCATAGAAACCTGTCTCATCTAGTCCTAGTACGGTAAGTGAACTAGACTGAAACTCAGGCAACCTACCATTGAGATTTGAATTATATCTCAAATCCAGAAATTTCAAGTTTGGAAGATGAAATACTCCAGCTGGAAATTCACCATACAATTCAGAATTGTAAAGAGATAGTACTTGCAATGAAGTTAGGTTTGTGAGTTTTTCTGGTAAAGGGGATAAAATAGTCACATAACTAAGTCGAAGTATTTCAAGTTTTGTTGCGTTTTGAATTATGCTTTTGAGACTGGATTCTTTGAGTTGCATAAGATTGACTGTACTACTTTGAAGAATTGTTGTAGCATGGAGGCTTAGATCCAGAGATAACAACTTGGACAGCTGTGAAACATGTGGTGGAATTTCGCCAAAAAAGGTTGCGTGAGAAAGGTTCAAATATCTTAATTGTGAAAGCTCTCCTATCTCGGGTGGGATTTGAGAGTAATTGAAGTCATTGTCAGAAAGATCAAGACTTTGAAGGCGTGTAAGGGAAAAGAGAGTGTTATTTGCATTCATTGTACCATATAGTTGGCTGCTACTAAGATCAATGTGAATCACTCGATTTGTGTACTCATGACATTGAATGCCATCCCAAGAGCAGCAATCGGTGCTTGCATTCCAGGACGCTGTCTTAGGATAACTGGAAGGATTCCAAGAGGCAGTCATATTGATGTTAAAGCCTTCCTTGAATTGCAACAAGGCATGACTTTCATCTTCATGACACTTTGGGTGAGTTAAAGGAAAAGATGTAGTAAATGTGAAAGACAAGAGTGAATAAAGGAAAAGAAGAGACCACATAAACATCATTTTGTATCTTATTAATATTTTAAACTGACAAGTTTAGATGAAATGATAGACACATAGTAGGTGGTTCTTATACTAAAGAAATGGACTGCAATATAATAAATGAAAATGTTTTCTAGTGAACTTGGTTATCAAAGGTCTATATCTTGAGTTAGCCCAATGGAGAGACTAGTTAAATCAACTCCGAAAAATCAGTATGTCCTTTACTGTTTAAATTCCAAGAAAGGTATTTGATTCTTGGCTCTTATAGTAGAATCTGCAATTTGATTTGATCTCTCTTGTATTAATTGATCACATGCATTTCATACAAGGACTTTTATGTAACAAGGTCTATTTGATACCTTATCATGTAGTGAGCTTTTCTTCATTACCACAAACTTAACTTTCTGTCCATTTTTAGTCTTCATGTACATTTGTCTCTATTATTTGACTTTTCTCTCAAGTATCATAATAACTAGTTTTAAATTTTATACATGTAATGCTCCTTATACTCTAAACATATATTAAATTATGAGAAGATATAGAGATAATGCAGACTATAACCAAATAATAACAATTTTAACAATATTATAACTAAATAATAACAATTTTAACAATCGTTAGTTGGTCCAGTGATGATTGACGTTAAATTTGTTGGTGCACAAGGAAGATAAAAGGCAAAAGGAATATTTACTGATAGCTTCAAAATAATCATTTACAATGAATTACAATAACCTACTCCACTAGGCTATTTATACAAATTAAATCTAAAATATATCTTCTACAAAGATATAAGGAGATCTAAGATATATATCTTCTAACAAAGATATAAACAATCTAAAAGATATTCCTAAATATAAACTAATATCTAATTAAATCTAAATTAATTCTAACATCATCTCTTAATTTATATTTACCCAAAACTGACAACACAAATTTCATCCCTTAAACCAAGAAATTGATCAGTTTTGATAGCCTTTGTCAGAATATCTGCCAGCTGCTTCTGAGTGCTACAGTGCACAACCTCTATTATTCCATTCTGAACTTGATTCCTCAGAAAATGATACTTGGTCTCAATATGCTTGCTTCTCCCATGCAACACTGAATTCTTGGCAAGATTGATTGCAAACTTGTTATCAATCATCAACTTCAGAGGTTTATTCACCTCAATCTTTAGATCTTTCAGCAAGTTCAGAATCCACATAGCTTGACATGCAGTCAGAGCACCTGCAATATATTCAGCTTCACAGGTTGACAGAGCAAAAATAGGTTGCTTCTTGGAACACCAAGAAATAGGACCTCCCAGAAATTTGAATAAGTACCCAGAAGTACTTCTTCTAACAACTCTATCTCCACACCAATCAGAATCAGAATAACTCAGAAGTTCTGATTCGATCTTTCTTCCAAACGGTCCTCTAGGATAACCTCGCTCGTTTCCTCGGAAATACAGTCGTGTCCCTCGAACATGGGACGCTTTAGCAAAACCCTTTTGATAAAAAAAAGATCGTAGTCCCTCGATGTTCCTCGATGTTGCCTTCGGTAAAACGATCTAGTCCCTTACGAAAATTGCTAAAGCGTCTCACAAGTTGTCTTCTATGACTATACAAACGTCCCGCGCCTGTCCCTTCATATCCAACGATGGGGCTTCTTACCAAAGCAATGGTAAGATAACAACATTTAAAGGAAGAAGAAAAGAACATTTAAGACTTTTCAAGTAGGTAGATTCACTCCTAGTTACTCGCTTTCTCACGACAAAAACCTTTTTACACCGACACTTTCATCTCAAAACATTTTCAAAAAAAGACAAAACATTTTGTATATGTTCTTATAGAGACGAGAAATATTGCAAAACATCTTCTAAAAAAAAACACTTTCAAAAACACATTCCACAAACACATCTTTGAACTATTTTTCGAAACAAAACTTTGTACGCGTTCTTATAGAGACGAGAACCATTGCAAAGACATTTTTAAAATACTTTCAAAACCCATACCACAAGCACATTCAAAAGCAAGTGATCTAGCGAGTAACTAAGAGCCCATGGAAAACCATGGATGAAAAGGGTGCTAATACCTTCCCTTTTCATAATCTACCCCCCGAACCTGAGAAATAATCTCGAAAGGTCTTTCCTGTGCTTTTTTACCTTTCCTTTTGGACAAAAGAAAAGTCGGTGGCGACTCTTGCTATCCGCACAAATGCGATCAAAACGCAAAACATCCAAGTCAGTTCTCCCACCGTATCACAGAACTGGAGACTCTGTTGGGGAATGAATTCTAAAAGCGGGGTTACCTTAGGGTTAGATCACTTTTTACTTGTTTCTTTGCATGCTTTATATTTTGTTCTTTGTATTGGGCTTGCTTTGATCCTTCACCCAGATCTGGGACACCTTTTTAGGTAAATAGCAATAGATTGTGGAAATTGTACGGTGTAGACCGATATGGTTGAAACAATGGCTATGTTAGTGTGACGCATTTGTGGGTACCGGTATCCCTCATGGTAAATCGAGGAGAATACGGGGCCACTGAGTGGCGTCATGACGCACTAACTGACTTTAGAACCCTAATTGAACAAACTTGGCCATTAGGACGTAGTGAGATAATCGGTTTCGGTGTAGAGCTTAAAATTGGTTGATACTCGATACTACACTCATTGAGGCTAGACTTTTGGGATATCTCGGCCGCAAGAAAAGATTGTTTCTATTGAGATAATGCCTAAGAGAAAGGTCGGTGATATTGAGATCCTTTAGAACTCGATCACTATTACTAAGACAGGTTGAGCCAACTAAACTTCAAGAGGGTACTTACTTATAAAACCCCATGCAAGCCTAAAACATAGGGATTTGTTTGCTGTGTGTATATATATTTACTTGTACATAACATCATAAACATCATAAACATCATACGCATGCTCACTAACCATTTCAAGGATTTAGAAATTTATCTTTGTTTTTGTTTTATAGGTCATGAATTTCGTCCGAAGAAACACCATCTGAATCAGCTTTGTAAAGGCACACCCTCAGCTTCAAGAGTTAGCCTCAAGAGTTCCCGGGGATTCTCCTTTTACCAATAAATAAAGTCGACTCCTCAGTTTGGCTGCATCCAGTTTCCAAGAAGAGATGATGTTTGTATTGTTCCAATTCTTTGATCCCGTACATCATTGTTTCATTTTCCCGGACTATCAGTTGGTACCTACACTGGAAGAGTTCTCTCTACTCTTAGGGGTGCCCGTGCTTGATCAGATACCGTTCACCGGTCTAGAAGGGATTCCAAAACATGAAGTCATCGCCGAAGCTTTTCATATGAAGAGAGCCGACATCATAGCCAATTAGGAGACAAGAAGCGGGGTTAATGGCTTACTGGCTAAGTTTCTATTGGAGAAGGCTAGTTAATTCTGGGACGACATGGATTTCCAAGCTTTTGAAGACGTCCTGGCTCTTCTCATTTATGGTTTGGTTCTGTTCCCCAACCTGGATCAATTCATAGATGTTAATACCATCAAAGTTTTTCTCTCTCACAATCCCATACCTACCTTACTAGGAGACATCTTGCATTGCCTTCATACCCACACCATGAAGAAAAGAGGTACTCTCTTGTGTTGTATCCCCTTACTCGCTAAGTGTTTCACTTCACACCTACCTCAATCAACATTGAAGAACGAGCAAAGACTGACATGGTCTCAAAGGATGATGTCCCTCACCCATTATGACATCCGTTGGTGTTCAAGATCCTTGGAAGACATCTCTATCATTAACCGCTGTGGGGAATTCCCTAACGTCCCTTTGCTTGGTGTTGTACCCCAAAATTTTCCCTCTCATATTTCTCAGAACATTTCAAGAAAGATCCTCAATTTGCTCAAGGTAGTTCAAGGGTTGGCCAGACAAGCTCTCTCCTAAGGCAGTCTACCTCAAATTAGGGTTTCATGTTGCATCAAGATAATTGAGTCCAAGTGATCCCAAATGCTCACAAATGTCCTAATATGTTCTCAAGATCATCCATGTCAAGTTTCAAGCCTTGCAGAGGAAGTTTGCTCAGTCAATTGCTCAAAGGCCTGAAAATCGACTATGCTAGGGCAAAAGTCAACTGTGGCCCACATACAGTCAAACTTCAATATTTTTAGTCAACATTCTCATTTTGAAGGATTTTTCATCATTTTATCAAGGATTGATCATGATTCATCAAGGATTGCTCATAATTCATCAAGACTCAAAAGTTGCTAAATTAGGGTTTTGCAGAAAAAGTCAACTCAACTTTGACTAAGCATAACTTTCTCATACTTTATAATAAATGACCTATCCAAAGCTCATTTTTAAGAGGATGAAATTATATACAGTCCATCTTCATCTCCCAAGTTCAAAATATGCACTTACAAGAAGTTATGAATTTGGACATTATAGGTCATTTTGGAAAGTCAACAAAAACACATTTTTTGTCAAAGCTTAATACATGAGCATGGAATATCAAATTGAGATGAGACCAAAAGGTTTGATTAGAGGACATATCAAGCTTTCTAAAAAGTCAAAGAACACCTCCAAAGAGTCAAAATTGAGGAAGTTATGCATTGGTGAAGTTAACCCTTTTTGCAAAATTGTCAAAAGTCAACTATGCCTAAAACTTCAAATTTTTCCAAATGGGCCCAACCTTTTTCACTTGTTTTAAGTTGGCAACATAGTCCACGAGCTCTAGCCCTTGCCACTTGTCATTATCATGTTTTTATTATTTATTTTTATTTTTATTTGATTTAAATCAATTTTAATCAAAATAAATCATGAGAAAATCCAAAATATTGAAAATAAAAGATTTTGTGCTTGTTTCAGGTTTTAATTACAGCTAGCATCAAATCAAACTCGTGCAAGGCATTAGGGTGGACAAAAAGATTGATATTAGGCCAATTTTGGAATGATATTCAAGAAAATCAAATCATAATCAAATTCAATAATGGAAGAAGATTGAGTACATTCTATCAACCCTAATCCATTCCTTGATACATATAGAAGGTGTGCAGACTCAAAACTAGGTTAGAAGGAGGCGCAGCATCAAGAACACAAACTTGAAAAATCAAGAAAAAGTGCAAACACGAATTCCCATTAAGAGGCAATTTCAGGACCTTTGAACCATTCCAATCGTTTCCTGAGGTCATCAGCAAGCCAAAGCAATCCCAAGCAAGCGTTTCCAGGCCTTATATCGCACTGTAAGTCACCCACGACATGGCTTATTTTTTGAAATCGAATAGCATTATTCTCGCACTTATAGCATAAAATAATTGTACATTCTTGATCACCATCATGTTTGCAAGCTTTCTATAATACCCAATTGCATTTTCATGGACTGAATCGTGAACTGCCATTGTTAGGTTTTTGGATTCCGTTTTAGGGTTTTTGCTTGTAGGTAAAATTAGCCTTCATGAATGGTACCATCATGTTCAGGAGGACAAGACGAATCCAACCATGGCATTAGATGTCATTTATATTGCTCATGGAGGATTTTGGAACGAGCTCTGTTTATAGTGACGGACAAACGTCCGTAGGTAAAAGTGTTTCACTTTTACCAACGGTGCAAGGTTGAAGACGCCTGCGTGTCACCTCCCCATTGGCATATTTGAATCCTGGCGTGCATTTTCATTGTTTTCCATTGACTCACTTTATTTTTTGCATATCATTATTATTGCTTATTTCATGTACAACAAAGAACAAGTGGCGTAGCGGCAATGGAGTGTATGGTAAGAGCTTCAAGACCTGGGTTTGAATCCCAGGTCCCCTAACTTCTCAATGTTATTTTTCTTTTCAGGATCCAACGTGTTTACAAGCCAAGGGACTACCATAGACTCTCAAAATCTAGCCCTTAGATCTCCAGATGGCCAAATCTGATGGCCATCATCTGAAGGTGCATCATGAGGCCCAGTCAACGCATGGCAGGAAATCATAGAAGTCAAATGTGGACTTCAAATTATTGGGCCCAAGACTGCTTCTCACCCCCCCCCCCAAACAGCTAAATCCAGGCCCAAATCCTTTTCTCTATTCTTTTTTTATTTGTTTTATTTAATTTTAATTTATTTTACTAACCAAATAATTATTTTCTTTTATCAAAAAATCACAAAAATATAACTTTTCATAAATTAGGGCTAGATTTTATTTTTTATTAAAAATTAATTAATTTAATTAGGTTTGTTAATTTAGATAACTTTAATTTCCTTTTTGTACATAATTAAAATTAATTAGAACAAATAGGTTTTATTTCTAATTTAAATTACATTTTCTTTTTCAAAATAACCAAAAAAAAACCAAAATAGGTCATTTTATTATTTTCATTAATTAATTTAATTAACTAATTAATTGTATATTTAATTTTAAAACCTAAATTCTTTTCTTTAAAAAATATTAAAAACAACAAGAAACAAGTTTTCTTTTAATTAGGTTAGAAGGGTCAAAACCCTATTTTCTTCTCGATCTTAATTTTTCTCGCGCGTTTTATTTTTATTATTTATCATATTGATGTAACTGCCTACAGTTTGTAATAGTTTAATTAGGACGTTTATTTTCATTTATCGCTTTATTCTTTTCTTTAAAGGGTTTGTTTTTGGCTATGTAAATACCCGAAGCCTTGTAATAGCTTAGTTTAATTTCCGCACTTTAAATTCCGCAAAATATTTAACTGTTAGATGTATGATATAGGGATGCATGACAAGAATGTATGTCAAACTTTAAAACAGTTAGATAAACCTAAAATGTGCAAAGATAAATAAATCTGAAACTAAATCACTCGCACATGCGCACTCCTAGGGTACGCTCCCACTTGGTTGCCTTCGGTAAACGATCATTGAGTATAGGATGCTTTAGTGGTCGTCTTTTTGTCCAAAGAACAAAGTTGCCTCGGATATTGTTGCCTCAGATATTGTTGCCTCGGATAATTGATCTAAGACGTTAGGGTTATTACTAAGACGTCCTAACATTGCTTTAGTGACCGTACGTCCCTTTCGAATTGACCCTCAAAACTCCAACGACGGTGCTACCTACTCACTAATAGTGGGATAACATTGTCTAAAGGAAACGAACATAGAACGATTCTTTTTTTGAGTAGGTAGATTAGTTCTTAAGTACTTGCTCAATCCAAATAAACTTTTTCACACTTACACTCCTTTTCAAACAAAGTTTTCAAAAACACTTCATTACACTCTTGAAGACAGAAGCAAGAGTTAAATCGAAGTTGTGATCGGTGGGAAAGAGAGCTGACTGTTTTGGAATGCTGGTTCGCGTTTTGCGTTTGTTTTCGCAAAATGTCGCGGTAAGCAAGAGTCGCCACCGTCTTTTATTTTATCCAACAAGGAAAGGACAAAAGCACAGAAAAATTCCTTTTTCGAGATGTTTCTCGGGTTCGGGAGGTAGATTATAGAAAGGGAAGGTGTTAGCACCCTTTCTATCTGTGGTTATCCACGGGCTCTTAGGTACTTGCTCAAAGTGTTTTCAAAAATTGCTTTTCTTTGTGTTAGTGGGTTTGAAAGAGTTTTTGTTTTGAAGAGAGTGTAAGTGCGAAAAGTTTTGTTTTGTTTTAAAAGGAGCAAGTACTTAAGAACCATCTACCTACTCGAAAAAGGAATTAAACTGTGCAAATGTCCTTTAGACAATGCTATCCCACTATTGAGGAGTAGGTAGCATCGTCGTTGGAGTTTTCGGGTCAATTCGATTAAGGGACGTGTGGTCACTAAAGCAATGTTAGGATGCCTTAGTGGTAACCCTAATGTCTTAGATCATTTTTTCCGAGGCAACCGTTTCGAGGCAACTTATGATCTTTGGACAAGAGGGCGACCTCTAAAACCGCTTATACTGAATGACCACGTTCGAGGCAACCGAGTAAGGTGTACCCTAAGAGTGGCATGTGCAAGTGTGTTAGTTCGGTTAATTTTATCTGTACATGTTATGGGTGAGCTATGTTGATTTTAAGTTCATACATTGGATCTTGTCATGCATTCCCTATTATCAAACATCTAACATTGTATATTGTTCGGAAATTAAATTGCGGG
Source organism: Vicia faba (assembly GCA_948472305.1). Classification (NCBI taxonomy): domain Eukaryota; kingdom Viridiplantae; phylum Streptophyta; class Magnoliopsida; order Fabales; family Fabaceae; genus Vicia; species Vicia faba. Next base: position 40,823,004 of record OX451735.1, read on the forward strand.
AAATTAAATCTAAACTATTACAAGGCGTCGGGTATTTACATCGCCAAAAACAACCCTTGAAAATTTAAATTGCGAAGAATAAAATAAAGCGATAAATAATTAAAGTCCTAATTAAAAGATATTACATACCGGAAGCAATTACAATATTGGAAATATAGATCGCATGCGAGAAAATTAAATCGGCGCATTTTTTAGGGTTTTGACCCTTTTTGAAAGAAAGCATGTTTTTTTTGTTATTTTTGAAATTATGGAATTTAAATTAAACGAACAATTAAGTTAAATTAAATGATGAAAATATTTTTTTGGATTTTTTATATTTAAGGGAATAAAATAAAAATGATTAAAAGTTAATTAAAAACCTAATTCTACATTAATTTTAATTTATTGCAAAAAATATTAAAATTGTCCCTAATTAAAAACTAAATTAATTGATTAATGTTTATTTACAAAAATAAAGTGATGAAATTAAATTTAATAAATAAAAATAATATTTTTTTATGTTTTCTGATTTTATTAAGAAAAATAAATTGGTTAGTAATTAATTAGAAATAATAAAAATAAAACAAGTAAATAAATAAAATATTAAAAGAAAAGAAATAACCAAGGGGGGTACTGGGCTCAATCTGGAGGGAGAATCATCAATTGTTTGGCCCACTTTCATTCAGGCCTGCTTTAACTTCCACAATCCCAGTGCGTGCCTTTGACTAGGGAGTATGATGAGCTTGCAATCTGGACCCTTGGATTTGGCCTGGAGGCCATCTGGCGCCTGGATCCATGAGGCATATGGTGGACTACATCTTGAGCATTGCATGAGAGTACCTGAATAAAAATTACACAAAGGTATTGGGGGACCTGGGATTCGAACCCAGGTCCCATTGCTCAATGGTCAGCGCGCTTACCAATCCAACCAAACTGCTTATTTGTTATTAGAACACAAAATAAGTATTATATTAAAAAACATTTTTTATATGCCTGGAAAATAAAAAAGTAGCGCGAGATTTGAAACTAGCCAATGGGAAGAAGACATGCTTCGTCTTCTTCGTTGAAAAACCAGGATTTTTACCTGCGGATTTTATCCGCAACTAAATTCCTAGGTTCGTCCTAGAATCCACCCTAGGCTATAGAAATGCAATCCAAAGCCATGGTTCACTTCGTCTCTCCTTCCTGATCATCTCTATATCCATTATTAGTCCTAATTTTACCTACGAAGCAAACGCCTAAAAACCAAAAAAGAAAATCCTAGGTTCGGGCATTACAATACAGGCTATGAAAACAAAATCGAATATTGCAAAAAGCTTAGAAATCATACAAGGAACAAGAATATGCTAATGTTTTGTCAAAAAGATGCAAGAATGAGGAGTTATGTTTTCTTGTACAGGGCCATATTCATGGATACTTACAGCGCGTTTCAGGGAGAGAGAAGGCTTGGCTTTGATTCCAATAACTTCAGGGGATGGCAGACAAGGGAGCTACGTTGAGATTTTGGATTGAATCGAGCTCTAACCAAGATTTTGATCTCACACTTTTTCAAGCTTTTTTCAGTTTTTGTTTGGCCATTTCTGCAGCTCTTTTCTCGTGTTCTTGATGTGTATAGCTTGTGTGTGTGTATGGGATTGCATTAGGTTAAAAACTTGGGCTTTAATCCATGAGCATTGAAGATTGGAGATTTGATATGATCACCATTAACAAAGTTTCCAAAGTTGTACCAAATCCAATATTTTGTTCACAATATGCCTTGGCACGAATTTGATTATGTGTATCATGATTATTGAAAGCAGTAATGATCAAAAAGATATCATTCCATCAATTTTTGGATTTTATTTGAATTAATATTGATTTAAAATGAATTAATTCAATAAAAATTAAATAAAATAGAAAAATTAATGAATGGACATGAAACTGAAGATGGGACACGTGTGTGGTGTGACAAGATCAAATCAAGTGGAAAAAAGTGGGCCCTTTTGTCAAAAATTGGAATTTTGAGGATAGTTGACTTTTGGCAATTTTGGAAAAATGCCCAACTTCAACAATGCATAACTTCTTCAATTTTGAACTTTTGGAGGTGTTCTTTGACTTTTTAGAAACCTTGAGATGTCCTATAACCAACCCTTTTGGTATCATCGCATTTTGATATTCCATGCTCAAGTTATAAGCTTTGGAAAAAAAGGTGTTTTTGTTGACTTTCAAAAATGACCTATAATGTCCAAATTTGTAACGTTTTGTGAGAGAGTTTCTTGATCTTGGGGTGTGAAGATGGATTGTAGGAAATTTCATCCTATTCAAAATGAGCTTTGGATGGGTCATTTATCATAATGTATGATAAAGGTATGCTTGGTCAAAGTTGAGTTGACTTTTCCTGCAAAACCCTAATTTAGCAACTTTTGAATCTTGATGAATCTTGAGCAATCCTTGATGAATCATGATCAACCCTTGATCAAATGATGAATTATCCTTCAAAATGATAATGTTGACAAAAATATTGAGGTTTGACTATTTGTAGGCCACAGTTGACTTTTACCCTAGACAGTCGATTTTTTGGAACTCTTGAGCAAATGACTGGCCAAACTTTCTCTACAAGGCTTGAAATCTGACATGGATGAACTTGAGAACATATTAGGACATTGGGGAGAACTTGAGGCAATTTGGATGCAAGGACCTTGATGCAACACAAAACCCTAATTTTGAATTGACTGCCTTAGGAGGTGATTTGACTGTCCAACTCTTGAGCCATCTTGAGCCACTTGGAGGTTCTTCTTGAACTGTCTTGAGAAATATGGGAGGGAAAATTTTGGGGTACAACAGTTGCCCCTGTTAAATTTTCTTAAACCTGAGGATATAGATTGTCTTTCGAGCCTTTCGTGATCCGAAGGTGGAAGATAATTGAACACTAGAGTGCCCAGAAATTTGCACTCGCATGGTGTAGTATCAGCATTGTGATGTCGGGAATGGGCTTACAAATGCCATTTGGAGATTGTTGGTAGGAGGATGGGCTTACAGATTCCATCTGCAGGAGTGTCGATCGCATAAGAGATTCCTTAGCGAGAACTTGCATACCTGTTGTTGTAGAAGATTCCGCTGGGGAAGTCTAACTTTTGTTGACATTTAGGAACTTGCCTGTACTTCAACTGAGAGAATGCCTCGGCTGAGTCTTAAGAACCTGTCCATAATTCAGTTGGGGGGAAACATCTTCATCAAGATCTAGGAACTGTCTGGTGCTCAACGTAGTATACCGCTGAGGTTAGAGAACTTGTCCATACTATGATGGAGGAAAACATCAAGATCTAGGAACTGACTCGTGCTCAACGTAGTATACCGTTGAGGTTATAGCACTCGTCCACACTATGACGTAGGGAAACATTTTCATCAAGATCTAGGAATTGTCTCGTGCTCAACGTAGTATACTGTTGAGGTTATAGCACTTGTCCACACTATAACGGAGGAAAACATCAAGATCTAGGAACTGACTCGTGCTCAACGTAGTATACCGTTGAGGTTATAGCACTTGTCCACACTATGATGTAGGGAAACATCTTCATCAAGATCTAGGAACTGTCTCGTGCTCAACGTAGTATACCGTTGAGGTTATAGCACTGGTCCACACTATGACGGAGGAAAACATCAAGATCTAGGAACTGACTCGTGCTCAGCGTAGTATACCGTTGAGGTTATAGCACTTGTCCAAACTATGACGTAGGGAAACATCTTCATCAAGATCTAGGAACTGTCTCGTGCTCAACGTAGTATACCGTTGAGGTTATAGCACTGGTCCACACTATGATAGAGGAAAACATCAAGATCTAGGAACTGACTCGTGCTCAACGTAGTATACCGTTGAGGTTATAGCACTTGTCCACACTATGACGTAGGGAAACATCTTCATCAAGATCTAGGAACTGTCTCGTGCTCAACGTAGTATACCGTTGAGGTTATAGCACTGGTCCACACTATGACGGAGGAAAACATCAAGATCTAGGAACTGACTCGTGCTCAACGTAGTATACCTTTGAGGTTATAGCACTTGTCCACACTATGACGTAGGGAAACATCTTCATCAAGATCTAGGAACTGTCTCGTGCTCAACGTAGTATACCGTTGAGGATATAGCACTGGTCCACACTATGACGGAGGAAAACATCAAGATCGAGGAACTGACTCGTGCTCAACATAGTATACCGTTGAGGTTATAGCACTGGTCCACACTATGACGGAGGAAAACATCAAGATCTAGGAACTGACTCGTGCTCAACGTAGTATACCGTTGAGGTTATAACACTTGTCCATACTATGACGTAGGGAAACATCTTCATCAAGATCTAGGAACTGTCTCGTGCTCAACATAGTATACCGTTGAGGTTATAGCACTGGTCCACACTATGACGGAGGAAAACATCAAGATCTAGGAACTGACTCGTGCTCAACGTAGCATACCGTTGAGGTTATAGCACTTGTCCACACTATGACGTAGGGAAACATCTTCATCAAGATCTAGGAACTGTCTCGTGCTCAACATAGTATACCGTTGAAGTTATAGCACTGGTCCACACTATGACGGAGGAAAACATCAAGATCTAGGAACTGACTCGTGCTCAACGTAGTATACCGTTGAGGTTATAGAACTTGTCCACACTATGACGTAGGGGAACTGTCGAGATTGAGAACCTTATCTGAAATTCAACTGAGGATAATTCAATTGAGATTTAAGAACTGGTCAGGTCTTCGACTAAGCTGAGAACTTAACTGCATCTTTCCTGAAAGGTAAAGGTCAGTCATATGCAATGCATGAGATGGATCAAACAATGGTGTTCTCAACATAAATGAGATTGTATGGTATGATGCGTATATGCATGTATCATGATGTATGAAAATGTGATGTTTTAGCTGGGGAAAATAAATCCCGGAGCTGCTGGCGAATAGAGTTGAGTTCTTCATTTCCGCTGGGGATGATGAACGAAGATGCTTGTGAGAATAAACATGTAGGAGGAAAGAACTCCGTTGGGGAATAAGCTGATGAAGAGATTACTCTGTGGGGAATTATTCTGTGGGAAGAGATATTCTGCTGAAGATTTTAACGATAAACTCCGTTGGAGATTCCGTTGATAAGCTCTGTTGGGGATTTTAATGATGAACTCCGCTGGGGATGGATTAGCGTTGCTGGTGATATTGAATCTGTCGAGGATTGAACTCCTGTCCGGGGAAAGAAAGAACTTCGCTGGGGATGATCTTTCAGTTGCGACTTGCTAGGGATAACCCTATTAGACTTTTATGGGGATAACCCTCTGAATTTGGCGGGGAGATTTATTGTATACTCCGCTGAGGATAAGCTTCCAGAGTCTACTGGGGATGATGAATCAACTCCGTTGGGGAAGCTTCTTTCAGACCCTGCTGGGGAAATGGCTCCACTGGGGTATCTTGTATTCCACTGGGGAACATTCTTATACTCTGTTTGAAGAATATTAAGACTGTCGGGGATGCTCTTATACTTGCGGGAGAATATCTTTATACTCCGTTGGGAAATATTAAGATCTTCTGGGGATACCAAGCCTTTTTAAGGCTGATGGTGGATTAACTCTGCTTGGGGAGAGTATTGCTGATTCGCCCGTAGTTACAAGTCTCAGCTGAAAGAGATGTCATTATTGTCTTACCCTACGGGGAGTGGAGGTATCTTAGCCATATCCTTCAGCTGAATCTATCCTGGTACCTGGTGGACAGAGCAACTATACAGTTCAGACGATTCTTATTGCCCATGTTTCTACGGAAGAATGTGCTTATGGGGGGCCTTGTGGATTGAGTATTATCCCCACCTATGAGGTGCTTGGTATCTTTCGGTTAAAACGACAAGCCTTCTTCTGGTAGGCCAGTGACGAGATGACGAGACATAGTCGTACGCTTTGATCCCTAATTTTTTCCTGGACCGCCCTTTCGGGTTTTCAGTCCACCAGGATACCTTTTTTTGCCCAAGCCGCCTTTTCAGGTTTTCGACTTGCCGGGTGTACAAATTTTTCATTTTCATCCCTTATTTTGCCCGAACCCTTTTGGTTCGCCGGGAAGCCCTTATTTTTGCCTAGGCCAGTCGACCTAGCGGGTCTTTGATTATGCGTAGTATTTTTGGATTATATCCATGCTCTCAGGATGTAGGGAGGTGTCACTGTCGGTAGTGTTGTGTTGCCATACTACCGGAAGATCTTCGTTTGATCATGCAAGATTCGTTGCTGGAATTCATGTCCAATGCCCAAATTGATTCAGATGGAGATTTGCCCCTGGCTATTTGGCATTTTGAGAGATTCCTTGAATCTTGACTTAACTGCCCCAGATGATGGACAGTGCTCATGCCGTGCCCCTAGGTTGGAAGTGTCTTTTGTTCACTAGATATTCTTCGTGCTAATTTCTCTGCTGTTTGAACAAATAGTCAAATGTGAACAATGTTATTTTAAGAATGCAAAGCTTATGTCTGTTTTGAATTTTTTGAAAATGCAGTTTTCAATAAACAAGCGAATTTTGTAAAATGTGATGTCAACTCAAGATTTTACAGCGAGCCCTACAGGAGTCAGGATACCTTTTGTAACAGTATGCTTTCGAACTAACCCATGCTTCAGCTAGGACTTTTAATGGTTATAACGTGGCCTGGTTCACGGTTTGAGAAACAAAGGATAAAGGCTCAAATTTTATCTGTACCCACCCGTTCTTCGCGATGTTCTTCGATCCTAAACTCAGCTAATCATGCATTAGATATTGTTTGAGTCTTTGCTCTAATATTCCAGTGATGGTTCGGATACTGACAACTTATTTTGGACAGGCAGTCATTTTGTTGAGAGTTTGTAGGATCTCTTTCTTTTTGATTTTATTATCCCTGTCTTTTGCCTGAACTGTTTGTTTTATGATTACAGTCAGCGGGATGCCCCCGTTTTGTAAGTCTCCTTCATAGGTTTTGACTTAATGGGCTTATATTTCCGAGAGATAATGACTGCCTATCCTTACGAGTATACGGAACCATCATCGTCTTTTGTTTCAGAAGGACTTCTTTGATGCCATTCATTGTGCACCTGGATCAACTGAGAAAACTACCCTGCCCCAGGTTGTATTTAAGGGTTTTAATTTGTGAATAGAAAAAAAACTCCACTTCTTTGGCTCAAAGGGGTTAACTAGGGATTATCTTCCTTATAACTCCACTGTTTAGGATTTGAAACAATGCCTGTACCTCGTCAGCGGGGTCTGTTCAAAAGCACAATGTAGAGATCGTGGTATCGTTTTCGTCATCCTCCCTCTAAAGGATTAGAGTTTTTTTAATCGAGAGTTGAACATCACAAAAAGGAAATATGAAGCAATTTAAGCATAGTGAAAACAATTAATTCAAAACAGACACGTGTAATGCATTAATGAAATAAAAAAGTTTGACATGATAATAATTGTTTGAATAAGCAAAGAAAAATACAACTTCAAAATTCAAATGAACAAAAGTCTCTTAGTTTGAACTAGTCATTTCAGGTGGAGAACCCTCAGCGGAAGATTTCCATCTCGTCGTCCGGCATGAATTCCAGCACTCTTCCGTCAATCAAGTCTTGGATCTTGTTTTTCAAAGTCCAACAGTCGTAGGTGTCATGTCCAGGACTATAGTAGTGGTATATACAAAATGCGTCGGGACGATAGCCAGGAGCAGAGGTATTGGGATTCTGGGGAGGATCCTTTAAAGTAATCAGATTGACCTCCAACAAGCGTTTCAGTATTAGAGATGATGGTATATCAGTCTCAGAGAAATGTCTTCCAGATGTATTTTGCTTACGCCGATTGCCCCGTTGGCGAGGTTGTTGCTGGGCTTGTGACCCTGAAGCAAGCTGGGGAGCTTTTCCCTTGACTTCTTGTCTCAAAGGAGGTTGAATGATGACTTGATCTTCAACCCTAGTTGTTTGCCCCACTTGGTTATTTTGGAGCAGTTTGTTGACGAGGACCCTGAGCTCTTCTTGTCTTTGAGCTAGGTCTTGAGTGAGAGCCATCTGGCCCACCAGCTGTCCCATCATATGGATCTTCATTGTTGCAAACTCAATTTGTAGCCCTTCCAATTGATCATTCCTGATGCCGTCGGGATTCCCTAGGACAAAGCTCCTTGTGAGGAGAGCTTTTATTTCTTCCTGCCCCTGGGATAGGTTCAAGAACATTTCTTGAAGTTGGGCATTTTGAGCCCGGAGATCTTGGTTGTCTTGTTGGTGAGCCATTGCTGAAATAAACAGCGAGAACACGAGAGACCTGTAAAGGGTACATGTTTATGAAGTGCATGAGATGAAATGCGTTGGATTTATGATTTCAAAGACAATCGGGATTCAAATTTGTAAACAAGCAAGGAAGCACACTTTATTAGATAAACTTGGTAATTCAAATTGTTCAACTGATGCCCTCAGGGCGTTACAAGAATAGAAATACTGAAAAGTAAATAAAAACTGGAAAGGAAATCATCAAAGGTCAATCAACGCTCCCATGGTCTCTTCTTATCAGTGCGGACATAGTCGCTGAGAATCTGCTCGTTCTCTAACTGCCTAGTCAGCTTATGGATCTTTTGTTCTTGCTCGTTGAACTTCTCTCGGTAAGAATCCCATTCCTCCCTCAATTGCATCCAAGATCTCTTTAGTGCCCCAATGTCAGTGGGAATATAAGGATGGAGAATGGTTGGAAGAACTCCCTCCTCATTAGCAACTTCAAGAGTGACAGGCCGGACAACTTCATATGGCATACCTAGCTTCTGGGCATGGATGTGGACCCATCTGAGATATGGCTCCATTGGCAAAGAAGTCTTTGGGCCCAGCTAATGTGGATCAGATTGGTGAACTCTATCCCAAGCCCTTATGAATCTGCGACGCTGCTCGTCGCTATCCCCTTGAAAATCAAAGATGATATGAGGCATTAGCATCTCGTGAGGTCTTTCTCTTCTGACTCTTCCAAACTGACGAAGAGCTAAGCATGGGTTGTAAGAAATTCCTCCATGGGTTCCTATCAATGGAACATTGGGATACTCCCCACAGCGATCAATGATAGTCACCTCATCCATACCCTTGAGAGTCCAGATAATGTCATTATGAGAAAGAGACATCACCCTATAAGCCCATCCCATTCCTTCTTTGTTCTTCAGTACTGACTTAGGGAGGTGCGAAATAAACCACCTCGACAATAAAGGAGCACAACACATCAAGGTTCCCCGCTTTCGGGCAGTACGAGCATAGAGCTGATGAAGGATGTCACCCAAGAGAGTGGGTACAGGGTTCTGAGAGATGAAGATCTTTATGGCATTCACATCAACAAAAGTGTCAGGATTCGGAAATAGTACCAAGCCATATATCAGAAGCGCCAGAATATCCTCAAATGCCTTGAAGTCTAGGCTATCCCAGAAATAGTTAGCCTTGCCAACCAAGAACTCAGTCAGAAAGCCCTTAGCTCCACTTCTAGTCTCCCAATTAGCCATTACCTCCTCTTTGGTCAAATGAAGGGCTGCAACAATCTCTTCGGGCCTAAGGGTCCTCTCCCAACCAGTAATCGGAGTCTGCTCCAGAACAGAGATACCGAGCAGCTCAGAGAATTCTTCTAGGGTAGGAACCAGCTGATAGTCTTGAAAAGTAAAACAATGGTACATCGGATCATAGAATTGGACCAGAACACTCATCATCTGTTCGTCCAATTTGGAGGTGACCAAACTGAGAAGAGAACCATGCCTCCTGATGAAGGAAGTAGTGTCAGGCATCTTGGCAACCAACTCTTTAAGTAAGGTAGGGACTTGGACAAAGTTGATCCGGATGGTATTCTTACGCATAGGCATCATGATGACCTACAAAACAGAGCAAAGATGAAACCCTCCTGTATTTGAAATAGGTTAGTTCAATGCAAGATGTATGCAATGTTATGATGTCATGATGTCATGATAAAGGCACACCACAAGTATCCACAATAAGCAAACATGGTAAAGGCACACAAGTCACACTGAGAGCCCTTAGATTTTAGGCTGGCATGGAGCTTAGGTACTACCCTCTTTCAGTTCAGTTGTTGTTGACACTCAACCTATCCAGCACACATCTACTGCATGGCCAGAGTTTGGGTTACCTCTAATTACTCTCCGCCTGTTGCAATTACTTCAATGGTTGGTCAGTCTTCCCGACCAGTCTTTCAAGCTCCAGTTTTCACTGAACCCCAACCAATCGTTCATACTGCTTCTCGTCAACCTGCTGCACAAGCTGCTTTTGGGAATCCTCTCTTTGAGTACCATGCTCCTAGTCCTTGAAGTGTGAGTCAAGGATACTTCGGTGAGTTTGAAGATTTCAAAGAACAATATCAGACTTTAGAGAAGAGACTCCGAGCTATGGAAGGTAATGATGTCTTTGGTATTGCTACTAACAATATGTGCTTGGTTTCTGATCTGGTCATGCCTGCAAAGTTCAAGACTCCTGAGTTTGAGAAATATAAGGGGCATACTTGTCCAAGAAGTCATTTGGTGATGTACTTTCGAAAGATGTCTGCTTACACCAAGAATGATAAGCTGCTTATCCATTGTTTCCAAGACAGTCTGAGTGGAGCTTCACTGAAATGGTATATGGGACTTGAGAAAGTTCGTATCCAATGCTTCCAAGATCTTGTTGATGCCTTCATAAAGCAATACAAATACAACCTCGACATGACACCTGATCGTCGCCAACTGCAAAATATGTCTCAGAATGAGAAAGAATCTTTCAAGGAGTATGCACAACGATGGAGAGAACTGGCATCTCAAGTTGAACCACCTCTGGCAGAGAAAGAGTTAACTGGTTTGTTCATGGATACCTTGTCCCCTTTATTTTGGGAGAAGATGATTGGTAGTGTGTCTTCCAGCTTCACAGACCTGGTGACTATTGGCCAGAGATTAGAAGAAGGAATCAAGAATGGTAAAGTGTCTAAAGCTGCTGAATCTTCTAATGGTGCAAAGAAATACCTTGGGAACTTTCAGAAGAAGAAAGAGGTAGAAGCCAATGTTGTATCGACTGAGAGAAGAGGACCTCGCCGTAGGCCTCAATACACTGATCAACCACAAGTAGCGGCTGTTACTCCTGCGGTCAATGCTTAACCAGTTCGGGTTCCTCAACAACAGAATATTATGCAGAATCAGAATTGGAATAGGGCTCAATTTGATCCCATCCCTATGACATACACTGAATTGTATCCTGCATTGGTGCAGAAGGGCTTGATTACAACTAGGCCTCTGATTCCTCGAAATCCTCCTCCAATCGGGTTCAGATCTGACCTTCATTGTGAATTTCATCAGGGAGCTGCCGGTCATGATTTAGAAAGCTGTTATGCATTGAAAAACAGAGTGCAAGAATTGGTAAAAAAAAAGCTCTCACTTTCAAAGAGGCAGGTCCTAATATTATCAACAATCCTTTGCCAAAACAAAGTGGCTGAAGACTGAGTCGGGATACCCTCAAGTCACTTCCTAAAGCTAGTGTTTCAGACAGGACAACTCATCCTTGTTACTGATTAGTCACTAAGCCATGTTTCTTTCTGTTTGCATTTTTCCTTGTTTATGTTAAAATTGTTGCTTTCAAATTCCGTTTGTACTTTCATGTTAAGTTTAATGAAATGAGAATTGCAATGTTTTGATTCAAATCATTTTTCATTTACTGCTTTCAAATATATTTCTCTTGTTTACTCCCTTTACCAAGATTTTGTTTATGAAAAGATTTGAGGGAGGATGATGAAAACGAAATACCCATAATTGTTGCTGGTATGCTTTCGAATAAAACTTTGCTGAGGATATACATGCATTGTTTCAACTACCAAACACTGGAGAAATAAGGAAGTTAATCCCTCGTTCACCCCTTTGAGCCTAGAAGTTGGAGTTTCTTTCTATACAGAAAAACCTGCAATCTTAACCCGGGGATGGGTAGTTCTCAGTTAATTTGGTTGTGCATTCAATTACAAGAGAAATCGTGCAAGACACTTTTCAACAAAGGTCGCGATCAAGCTTTCCTTTGCGCATAACAAGAAGTTTCAAAGATGCTCTCAAACAAAAAATGACAAAGATGGTTCCCCGTAATCATTGAGCAAGGAAGTCATTATCTTTCAGAAAAGAAAATGAAATAAAAAGAAAAATTAAAATAAAAGTCCCGCTAAGTCAAAACCTCTGAAGGAGACTTAGGCAAAAAACTGGGGCATCCCGCTGACTGTAATCTCAAATGAAACAGTTCAGGAAAAAATTGGGAATAATAAATTCAATCAGAAGAGGTCTTCAAATCCTCAAAATTCTCCACCAGAGTTGACAAAAGTCCTCAAAACAAAAAAAGATGTAAGAAGAAATGACTGTCATTCTCAAGAATTCCTTAGCTTCTGAATCATCTTCATTACTACCATCAGTGCAATTCCAAACTCTCTTGGAACCTGAATGCATAGTCTGAATTAACTGAACGTAGGACTGAAGAACATCATGAAGATTGGGTTGGGAACAAATAAACCTTGAGCCTTTATCCTTTATTTCTTAAACCGTGAACCCGACCACATTACAACCCTCAAAAGACCTAATTGAAGCCAGGTATCTTTTGAAAGCATACTACAACAAGGTTGCTTAAACTGACTCCTATGATCTTTTGCAAATCATTTGTTTTTAGTATCATACCTTTGCTTTATCTTCCACTTTAAAAGTATAAACCACTATGTTTTAATCAGTGATGCATTTTCTATACACCATTAAGATCATTTCAAAAATGATTTTGGATTCAAAACTTTTGCATGAACTTTGCATTAAAAATACCATGTTTGAATAAACAATTTTGCTTGCAAACAAGCTTTCCTTGTCAAGGAATTTCAAACAGCTGAGAAACTTGGTCAGTGATCCTATCAGGGGCAAGTATCTTCCAGGTCCATTTGCGAATCAGTTTAAGATTTGTTGCTCAGTGCAAGTTTTCTTAGAATTGGTTAGTCAGAAGATCATTTTCAAGACTCATACTGGGGCATTCCTTTCCAATAGTCATTTCAAGAACTGAATCCATGATCAGTTTATTCCAACAATCATTTCAGAACTGAAGCCATGATCAGTTTATTCCCAACAAACATTTCAGAAGCTGAAGCCATGATCAGTTTATCTCCAATAGTCATTTCGGAGCTGAAGCCGTGATCAGCTTATTTCCAGCAACTTTCAACTGAAGCCATGATCAGTTTATCTTCAACAGTCATCTAATCTGGGACAAATCCCCAAGCAGCTCTCCATGTCCTTCCTCAGAAGATCATCAGTTCAATACAACTTACAAGTGTGACAAATTTTGGTTCAAGACATTTTTCTTCCCAAACAATTTGACAGAGTTCTCCGTGTTGAGGAATCAAACTTCCAATCTTACTTCCACAAAAGAGTCAAACTCCATTGTCGTAAACGTCAGCATTACATGCATAAATCATTCACATATCATGCATAACAAAATTCATACATAATGCATAACAAGAGTGTTTCATCCTCATTTTCATTTTCCAAGGTCTTATTGCAGTTGACATGTCACCTTGAGATCAAATTCCAACTTACTTGGAACCTACCAAAGCAAATATCAGTTTGAGTTGTTTCTCTTTTTTCATCTAAAGCCAGTATTGGATGTTGTTACCTTTTTCTTCATTCAAAGCCAGTATTGAATGTCAAGATCCCTTTCACTCATTCAAAGCCAGTATTGGATGTTGTGATCTTTTCTCTCGTCTAAAGCCAGTATTAGACGTTGAGCTTTTCTTTCATTCAAAGCCAGTATTGAATGTCAAGATCTCTTCTTCCATCCAAAGCCAGTATTGGATGATGTTATCTTTTTCTTCATTCAAAGCCAGTATTGGATGCCTTGAGATCTCTTTCACCCATTCAAAGCCAGTATTGGATGTTGTGATCTTTTCTCTCGTCTAAAGCCAGTATTAGACGTTGAGTTTTCCCTTCATTTAAAGCCAGTATTGAATGTCAAGATCTCTTTCACTCATCTAAAGCCAGTATTAGATGTTGTGATCTTTTCTCTCGTCTAAAGCCAGTATTAGACGTTGATCTTTTCTTTCATTCAAAGCCAGTATTGAATGTTAGGATCTTTTGTTTCTATCCAAAGCCAGTATTAGACGTTGAGCTTTTCTTTCATTCAAAGCCAATATTGAATGTCAATATCTCTTTCACTCATTCAAAGCCAGTATTGGATGTTGTGATCTTTTCTCTCGTCTAAAGCCAGTATTAGACGTTGAGCTTTTCTTTCATTCAAAGCCAGTATTGAATGTCAGGATCTTTTGTTTCCATCCAAAGCCAGTATTGGATATTTTGAGCTTTTCTTTCATTCAAAGCCAGTATTGAATATCAGGATCTTTTGTTTCCATCCAAAGCCAGTATTGGATATTATGATTGTTTCTCTCGTCTAAAGCCATTATTAGACGTTGAGTTTTCCCTTCATTCAAAGCCAGTATTGGATGTCGTGTTTCTTTTCCATCCAGTGTCTTTCCTGGACGACTCTGATGTAGCTTCAGATTTTGTCTCATCCTACATCTAATGTTCTTCTAGATGTTTCTGATTGCCTTTTCCAAAGAGTTGTTCGCCTCATTCAATGCCATTCTCGAATGTTGCTGCTTTCCTTCTCGAGTTTTATCTCTTTTTTCCAAGTATTGCTGGTTACTCCTTGTCACCCTGACAGATATCCAGAAGTATCTTGTTGTTCCCCGGCGTGTCTTTCCACGTCATTTCATTTGAACTACAACAAATTTCCAGTTTCGAGTCTTTCCATGTTCCCACAAAGTCTGTCTCATCTCATACATCATTCCAAAAAAAAATATATGTCAAAAAAAGAGTCCATGCATTCATTCATAACATATGCTATCATCTCATCGCATCAGGGACAAAATTCAGGTCTGTTTGTATTTAATTACTTTCAGCCTATCTGGCTAAAAGATAATTAAATAGGGGCAGCTGTTGTACCCTAAATTTTGCCCCTAACTTTTTCAGTCGCACTTTCATACCATATTTTATCATCCAGTCAGAATCATTAATAAATAGCTTCATTCATCACATTTGCATCCTATCTTTAAGTTTACTCTTGTGTTGTTGACTAACTTCTAATCAAAATGCAAAAAAATATTTGTCTTTGTCTTTTCATATTTGTGTTTTGTAGGTACCGAGTCGAAGTATCTGAAAAATAAAGATTCCTGGTATTATTCTCCTAAAATCTCTATTTTTGTAAAAGAAAATTAACAAAAATTCATTTTTTTCACTGATGCAATCGATTGCTCTTAGAGTGCAATCGATTGCACATAGTGCATTTTGCGCCATTTTTGAAAAAAAATACACTGTGCAAATCGATTTGCACTATAGTGCAATCGATTGCACAGCGTGAAAATTTGAAAAAAAAATCAGCATTTTAAAATTGTCAAATTTTGGCTCCAATTTTTCTTCATTTTTGAAATATGTATCATTAATTCAAATTTTAGTGCCAATTTTTCAATTTTTAGAAGAATTATCATTAATTCAAATTTTGGCTCTAATTTTTGAAAGAATTATCATTAATTCAAATTTTTGGCTCCAAGAATCAATTACAGAATTACCACTAATCCCAATCCTAAACTCTATAAATAGAACCCTCATCTCATTCAAATTTCAAGCTTTTGATAGCCAAATCCACCTTGCTAAAAAATCTCTCAATTCTCTCCATCTACCAAATTCACTCAAAGCTCCATTTTCAAAAAGTTAGTAAGCTTTGCATTGAAGCTTACTAATCTTTGAGCTAAACCTTCATCCAAACACTTTTTATCCATCAATTCTATACATCCAAGCTTGGTCAATTGATTCTTGTGGTTGAATTGAAGCAAATTCTTGAAGTTGTTTTGATAATTCTCTAGATCTACCTTTGGTAAGTTGGATAATTCATCTTTCACAATGTGATCTCTTGGTGATCTTTGGGATTGATTCTTTGGGCATTATTTTGTGATTTCAATGGTGTTATCTTCTCATAATTTGATGGAATTTTCGTGCTCAAGTGGATCCATGATCATAAGGTGTTTGATGGAAAGTTTGAACAAGAAATTGCCCTTTTAAAATGTTGTTTTTGCTATTGTTACTGTGTGCAATCGATTTCCACTAAGTGTAAATCGATTGCACAGAAGCAATTTCACGCGAATTTTTGAAAACTGTACTGTGTAAATCGATTTACATAGTAGTGTAAATCGATTTACACCAGGACATAATGCATTTTTTGCCTTGTTTTGGGGCAGCTTTGATCCAAAATTCTTTTTCTACTCACTCCTTTTGATTGTTGGTTTGGATTGCAATTTTAAATGTCCAATTTGTCTTTAAACTCAATGGACTTTGTGATGTAGATGAAGTTGGATAAATTTTCATCAATTCAAATCTACCTAAGAGTTAATTATTTAATTCATTTTTGGTGCTTTGGATTAATGATATGTTTAGTGCTTTAATCCATCTAAAGGAGTGGTTGAATTTAAAGATGAAAGAATTTTGAAATGGTGATCCAAATTAGCTTATCATTTCCCTCCCTCTTCATCTTATCCCTTTCTTTTTTTAATTGTGCTACATGTTAAGGGATGGTGATCTCTATATCATTTATCCAAACATGAAGTACATAGATTGCTATTGACCGGCCTCAAAATAGGTGTGACTTCTTCATAAGTCCACTTACGATTGCTTAACATAGCGCTAAATTTTGTCCCGATTCGAATAAATGATCATTCGTGGCCCAAACTTACGATTGCAAGCCCAAGTATGTTAATTTGATCTCTTTGATCCAATAACCTTGAGATTCATTGTGTGGAGGCTTTGGTTCTACCAATCCTCTAATGGATCTAGAACACCTTTGGTCAATGCGGATCACTTAAACATCGTTGATCATTACATGTTGCCTTGTGAGAATTCCAAAATGGATGATATAATTGACAAAAAGCAAATGCAACTTGTTGTGTGGAGGCTTTGGTTCTACCAATCCTCTAATGAGTTCCAAATGTAAGTTTCAAGATGGTCATCCAACTAACCACTAATTACTAACAATTAACTTTACTTTACGCTTTTATTTTCATGCTTTATGTACCATTTACTTTTAACATTTTACATTTCATGCTATTTTCATCTTTGCTCACTTGAGCATTTACTTTTATGTCATTTTTATTTTGCTCACTTGAGCTTTTCTTTCTTTTTTAAAGACACCTAATAATCAACATGAACCATAAAAATCATTAATGATACTTGGACTACATGGTTACTATCCTTTGCATTATGGAGTGATGGACTTCTTGGACTTAGGATTAGAGACCTTGGCCTATCTTGGAGACTTTGTGACTTTATTTGATATTTTGTCTGGAGTTCTTGAGGTTTACCTCGAGACATTGGGTTGTTTGTTTGTTTTGTGTGCAGGTTATTAAGATTACGATCTTTGTTTGTAATCTGGAATTCACCCGTATACAACCGTTACTCTGCCCAATTTTTTCGAAGACTTAATACACTTGAATCTTGGTTCTCTCAAGAGGCCTAGCATCTTTTCTTGCTTGGTTTCACTCCAAAGAATGGGAATTTTACATTGGCTCATAATGTTAAGTATCAGCTTCTTGTTGGTTAGACAGTTCTCTTCCTTAGCTTTTATCTTATGCTTTAGGACAGTCCCTTCATCTCCTCCCATCTTCTTCAATTTTCAAAATCTTCTCATCTTTTTAAAACCTTCTTTGTTTTTAACAACAAACCAATTTCATAATAAACCTCGACCTTGTCGAGTGCCTTTTCTTTCAAAACTTCTTTTCTTTAAACAGACTTCAATACATTTAATCATACTTTGACATCTTTCAAAATTAACAAAAACACTTCAACTCATTCAAACTCTTTTGTGCGCCCGAGCACCTTTACTATTCAAATTTTTTTCAAGATGTAGACACGATTCATTGATAGTCGAGCAACATTCTCCTATCCCCATGGTTATAAAGGTGTCAACTTTTCCACTTGAGTACTAGAGGCCTTCTCAAACCCTCACTCTTGTTGACGCAGAGTCCATCTTTCTTACACCTTGTAGGCATTAGTCAAGATTTCTCTCCTAACAATGACGACTTGTCTCCTTGTTTAAAAACAATCAACAAACAAGTATTTTCTAGATGAACTACGTGTACCCTGATCCCCTATTACACGAAAGGTGGTACGTAGGCACTAAAGGTTCACAACCGCGGCGGGTGCAAAAATCATAAATATATTTCTTTTCTCACCTCCGCCATCCATTTTATATACAACACATTTTTATAGCCAAAATATACAGATTTTTACAAAGAGGTTCCTGCGGAGTACCGTAGATGTTTAGGATGCTAATACCTTCCCTTTGCATAACCAACCCCCTTACCTTGAATCTTTCCCCCTCTTTTGGGTTATTCGCTCTTTTCCCATTCCTTTGGAAACAATAAAGCGCGGTAGCGATTTTTATTTTGATTTGTATAAAGTCTAGTCAATCCAATGGCTTTGTCTTGCACATTTCTACCGCTACAGAAAAAATGGCGACTTCACTGGGGAAAGATTGACCTCTTGCTGGTCCTTCCCTAAGTGGGTTAAACCTATCTTTGTTTATATCTATATATGTGCTATTGTTGTTTATGTGTTATATTTTGTATATATGTTTGTCTGGATTTTCCTGGTTCACAGGGTGCTTGGTGATTACTCATAAGTCCTATACCCAGACTTAGGCAAGCTTTAAGATAGGACGGGCGGTATAGTCATGTTAACTTTGAGGGAGTAATCCCAAAAAAGAAGGCATGAGATCCCCCACTCAGTGGAGGCCCCTTTGACTGTAGTGTCGTTTACCGAGTAATCGGGAAGACGTACTCCTTTCGATCTGGGAGCCTACTGAAGCTGAGGACCATAGATTACCTAACCCATCTTGGCCTTTTAGGTGTAGTGCGGAAGCTATGACGGAGTAATCCGGAAATAGTTGTCACGCGATACTACACTCGGACGAGTTTTTCCTGAGAATATTACTAATTACCTAGTTAATCGGGACATTCGTAATACCCAAAGGAAGGATGTAGACTCCGGGAACCTCTTAGAACCTTGTTCGGCAGGTGATAACCGTTAGTCCATACCTTATGGGTTATACCTTTGACTCCAGGCTCGTGACTTTGAACCGTGTGATCCTATTACTGTACAGTGCATTGCATAACATTGCATATCATTTTCATCCTCTGCATCATTCTACATACATCCAGGTTGTTCAGGATCTTATTCCCAAGTGCTTCTTTCTTCCAGTTAGTCGTCTACCGTCAAGCTGATTCCTCAACATAACTACGGGACTAGAGCTGCTGTCAGATTGATAATGGAAAACCAAGAACAACACAACATGGAAGTCAGAATGGAAATCAAAGAGTTAAAGTCAGGCATGGCCAAACTTACTGAGATGATGCAAGTTCTAATTTCCAGAGGAGAGCCACCTCAAAGGACTGTAATATCTGAAATCCCAACAGCTGTTGTTAACACTCAACCTATCCAGCACACATCTACTGCATGGCCAGAGTTTTGGTTACCTCATAATTACTCTCTGCCTGTTGCAATTACTTCAATGGTTGGTCAGTCTTCCCGACCAGTCTTTCAAGCTCCAGTTTTCACTGAACCTCAACTAATCGTTCATACTGCTTCTCGTTAACCTGCTGCACAAGCTGCTTTTGGGAATCCTCTCTTTGAGTACCATGCTTCCAGTCCTTGAAGTGTGAGTCAAGTAGACTTCGGTGAGTTTGAAGATTTCAAAGAACAATATCAGACTTTAGAGAAGAGACTCTGAGCTATGGAAGGTAATGATGTCTTTAGTATTGCTACTAACAATATGTGCTTGGTTTCTGATCTGGTCATGCCTGCAAAGTTCAAGACTCCTGAGTTTGAGAAATATAAGGGGCATACTTGTCCAAGAAGTCATTTGGCGATGTACTTTCGAAAGATGTTTGCTTACACCAAGAATGATAAGCTGCTTATCCATTGTTTCCAAGACAGTCTGAGTGGAGCTTCACTGAAATGGTATATGGGACTTGAGAAAGGTCGTATCCAATGCTTCCAAGATCTTGTTGATGCCTTCATAAAGCAATACAAATACAACCTCGACATGACACCTGATCGTCGCCAACTGCAAAATATGTCTCACAATGAGAAAGAATCTTTCAAGAAGTATGCACAACGATGGAGAGAACTGGCATCTCAAGTTGAACCACCTCTGGCAGAGAAAGAGTTAACTGGTTTGTTCATGGATACTTTGTCCCCTTTCTTTTGGGAGAAGATGATTGGTAGTGTGTCTTCCAGCTTCACAGACCTGGTGACTATTGGCCATAGATTAGAAGAAGGAATCAAGAATGGTAAAGTGTCTAAAGCTGTTGAATCTTCTAATGGTGCAAAGAAATACCTTGGGAACTTTCAGAAGAAGAAAGAGGTAGAAGCCAATGCTGTATCGACTGAGAGAAGAGGACCTCGCCGTAGGCCTCAATACACTGATCAACCACAAGTAGCGGATGTTACTCCTGCGGTCAATGCTCAACCAGTTCGGGTTCCTCAACAACAGAATATTATGCAGAATCAGAATCGGAATAGGGCTCAGTTTGATCCCATCCCTATGACATACACTGAATTGTATCCTGAATGGTGCAGAAGGGCTTGATTACAACTAGGCCTCTGATTCCTCGAAATCCTCCTCCAATCGGGTTCAGATCTGACCTTCATTGTGAATTTCATCAGGGAGCTGCCGATCATGATTTAGAAAGCTGTTATGCATTGAAAAACTGAGTGCAAGAATTGGTGAAAATAAATGCTCTCACTTTCAAAGAGGCAGGTCCTAATATTATCAACAATCCTTTGCCAAAACAAAGTGGCTGAAGACTGAGTCGGGATACCCTTAAGTCACTTCCTAAAGCTAGTGTTTCAGACAGGACAACTCATCCTTGTTACTGATTAGTCATTAAGCCATGTTTCTTTCTGTTTGCATTTTTCCTTGTTTATGTTAAAATTGTTGCTTTCAAATTCCGTTTGTACTTTCATGTTAAGTTTAATGAAATGAGCATTGCAATGTTTTGATTCAAATCATTTTTCATTTACTGCTTTCAAATATATTTCTCTTGTTTACTCCCTTTATCAAGATTTTGTTTATGCAAAGATTTGAGGGAGGATGATGAAACCGAAATACCCATAATTGTTGCTGGTATGCTTTTGAATAAAACTTTGCTGAGGATATACAAGCATTGTTTCAACTACCAAACACTGGAGAAATAAGGAAGTTAATCCCTCGTTCACCCCTTTGAGCCTAGAAGTTGGAGTTTCTTTCTATACAGAAAAACCCGCAATCTTAACCCGGGGATGGGTAGTTCTCAGTTAATTTGGTTGTGCATTCAATTACAAGAGAAATCGTGCAAGACACCTTTCAACAAAGGTCGCGATCAAGCTTTCCTTTGCGCACAACAAGAAGTGTCAAAGATGCTCTCAAACAAAAAATGACAAAGATGGTTCCCCGTAATCATTGAGCAAGGCAGTCATTATCTTTCAGAAAAGAAAATGAAATGAAAATAAAAATAAAAATAAAAGTCCCGCTAAGTCAAAACCTCTGAAGGAGACTTAGGCAAAAAACTGGGGCATCCCGCTGACTGTAATCTCAAATGAAACAGTTCAGGAAAAAATTGGGAATAATAAATTCAATCAGAAGAGGTCTTCAAATCCTCAAAATTCTCCACCAGAGTTGACAAAAGTCCTCAAAACAAAAAAATAAGTAAGAAGAAATGACTGTCATTCTCAAGAATTCCTTAACTTCTGAATCATCTTCATTACTACCATCAGTGCAATTCCAAACTCTCTTGGAACCTGAATGCATAGTCTGAATCAACTGAACGTAGGACTGAAGAACATCACGAAGATTGGGTTGGGTACAAATAAACTTTGAGCCTTTATCCTTTATTTCTTAAACCGTGAACCCGACCACGTTACAACCCTCAAAAGACCTAATTGAATCCAGGTTTCTTTTGAAAGCATACTACAACAAGGTTGCGTAAACTGACTCCTATGATCTTTTGCAAATCATTTGTTTTTAGTATCATACCTTTGCTTTCTCTTCCACTTTAAAAGTATAAACCACTGTGTTTTAATCAGTGATGCATTTTCTATACACCAATAAGATCATTTCAAAAATGATTTTGGATTCAAAACTTTTGCATGAACTTTGCATTAAAAATACCATGTTTGAATAAACAATTTTGCTTGCAAACAAGCTTTCCTTGTCAAGGAATTTCAAACAGCTGAGAAACTTGGTCAGTGATCCTATCAGGGGCAAGTATCTTCCAGGTCCATTTGCGAATCAGTTTAAGATTTGTTGCTCAGTGCAAGTTTTCTTAGAATTGGTTAGTCAGAAGATCATTTTCAAGACTCATACTGGGGCATTCCTTTCCAACAGTCATTTCAAGAACTGAATCCATGATCAGTTTATTCCAACAATCATTTCAGAACTGAAGCCATGATCAATTTATTCCCAACAAACATTTCAGAAGCTGAAGCCATGATCAGTTTATCTCCAATAGTCATTTCGGAGCTGAAGCCGTGATCAACTTATTTCCAGCAACTTTCAACTGAAGCCATGATCAGTTTATCTTCAATAGTCAGCTAATCTGGGACAAATCCCCAAGCAGCTCTCCATGTCCTTCCTCAGAAGATCATCAGTTCAATACAACTTACAAGTGTGACAAATTTTGGTTCAAGACATTTTTCTTCCCAAACAATTTGACAGAGTTCTCCGTGTTGAGGAATCAAACTTCCAATCTTACTTCCACAAAAGAGTCAAACTCCATTGTCGTAAACGTCAGCATTACATGCATAAATCATTCACATATCATGCATAACAAAATTCATACATAATGCATAGCAAGAGTGTTTCATCCTCATTTTCATTTTCCAAGGTCTTATTGCAGTTGACATGTCACCTTGAGATCAAATTCCAACTTACTTGGAACCTACCAAAGCAAATATCAGTTTGAGTTGTTTCTCTTTTTTCATCTAAAGCCAGTATTGGATGTTGTTACCTTTTTCTTCATTCAAAGCCAGTATTGAATGTCAAGATCCCTTTCACTCATTCAAAGCCAGTATTGGATGTTGTGATCTTTTCTCTCGTCTAAAGCCAGTATTAGACGTTGAGCTTTTCTTTCATTCAAAGCCAGTATTGAATGTCAAGATCTCTTCTTCCATCCAAAGCCAATATTGGATGTTGTTATCTTTTTCTTCATTCAAAGCCAGTATTGGATGCCTTGAGATCTCTTTCACCCATTCAAAGCCAGTATTGGATGTTGTGATCTTTTCTCTCGTCTAAAGACAGTATTAGACGTTGAGTTTTCCCTTCATTCAAAGTCAGTATTGAATGTCAAGATCTCTTTCACTCATCTAAAGCCAGTATTAGATGTTGTGATCTTTTCTCTCGTCTAAAGCCAGTATTAGACGTTGAGCTTTTCTTTCATTCAAAGCCAGTATTGAATGTTAGGATCTTTTGTTTCTATCCAAAGCCAGTATTAGACGTTGAGCTTTTCTTTCATTCAAAGCCAGTATTGAATGTCAATATCTTTTTCACTCATTCAAAGCCAGTATTGGATGTTGTGATCTTTTCTCTCGTCTAAAGCCAGTATTAAACGTTGAGCTTTTCTTTCATTCAAAGCCAGTATTGAATGTCAGGATCTTTTGTTTCCATCCAAATCCAGTATTGGATATTTTGAGCTTTTCTTTCATTCAAAGCCAGTAATGAATATCAGGATCTTTTGTTTCCATCCAAAGCCAGTATTGGATATTGTGATCGTTTCTCTCGTCTAAAGCCATTATTAGACGTTGAGTTTTCCCTTCATTCAAAGCCAGTATTGGATGTCGTGTTTCTTTTCCGTCCAGCGTCTTTCCTGGACGACTCTGATGTAGCTTCAGATTTGGTCTCATCCTACATCTAATGTTCTTCTAGATGTTTCTGATTGCCTTTTCCAGAGAGTTGTTCGCCTCATTCAATGCCATTCTCGAATGTTGCTACTTTCCTTCTCAAGTTTTATCTCTTTTTTCCAAGTATTGCTGGTTACTCCTTGTCACCCTGACAGATATCCAGAAGTATCTTGTTGTTCCCCGGCGTGTCTTTCCACGTCATTTCATCTGAACTACCACAAATTTCCAGTTTCGAGTCTTTTCATGTTCCCACAAAGTCTGTCTCATCTCATACATCATTCAAAAAAAAATATATGTCAAAAAAAGAGTCCATGCATTCATTCATAACATATGCTATCATCTCATCGCATCAGGGACAAAATTCAGGTCTGTTTGTATTTAATTACTTTCAGCCTATCTGGCTAAAAGATAATTAAATAGGGGCAGCTGTTGTACCCTAAATTTTGCCCCTAACTTTTTCAGTCGCACTTTCATACCATATTTTATCATCCAGTCACAATCATTAATAAATAGCTTCATTCATCACATTTTCATCCTATCTTTAAGTTTACTCTTGTGTTGTTGACTAACTTCTAATCAAAATGCAAAAAAATATTTGTCTTTGTCTTTTCATATTTGTGTTTTGTAGGTACCGAGTCGAAGCATCTGAAAAATAGAGATTCCTGGTATTATTCTCCTAAAATCTCTATTTTTGCAAAAGAAAATTAACAAAAATTCATTTTCCTAAAATCTCCTAAAATCTCTATATATATATACATAATATATTAAATATATATAAAAATAGAAAATATTTATTTACAAAAATGTGTATATCCAAGAAAATGTTTTCAAGATGTAAGTAAAAAAATAAATGAAAATAAATATGTTTTTACATTATTTTAGGTTTTAATAAAAAAAGAATATAAAGCATTTAAATATTTTTTATACTAGAAATAAATAGAATAAATTCCAAATAAATATAAAAATTTATGAAAATAATTTTTAGATATTTATTATATTAGAAAAAAAAATATTAAAATCAAAAATGAAATAAAATGCAAAAAATGACAAATGTGCAAGCAAATGGGCCAGGGGGGTGCAAACTGAATATGCATGTGTGGAAAGCAAAAGCAACTCAGGCCCAACCCAAGCAACTTTATCTTCTTCCTCAGTTTCAAACAACACACGGGTTCTGTACTCCCAAAGCTATCTCCTGATTCTTTGATTTTTTGACAAAACTCACAACATGAAACTTGTAGAGCATCAAACAACGAATTCAACCATATAAAAAACTTGGATTAACTCTCAAAGACCAGAGAGAATTTCTCTGGCCCTAATTTTTAACCTAGTTTTTTCAGAAAGTTCATGAATGAAATTCTCTCAGCACGATTAATGTAAATGAAAACTAAGCATATGTATGGCTTCAGAGCTATGAGTACAACATATTTCGTTCACAAACCTAAGCCTAACCATTCCTAAATAGAGAGATAGAAGTCCATGAAATACCTGTTTCAGTTGACTTCGAGCTGGCCAATGTAGCAACCTTCAATGGTGTTTGAGCTTCTGTTGAGCTTGCCTGAGGTCCAAGGAAGCTTCTCCAATGCTTGGCTTGCTTTGAAACCACCTGAATCGTGCTGTAGAACTCAACCTGCAGAGCTTTGAAATGAAAATGGCAAAGTGTGTTAGAGGTGTTACATCTTGCAATGGGGGCTTGGGATAGTTCAGGTGAGTTGATTGGAAGGTGTTGGAACTATCTTGGGACAAAACGCACAATGGAAATTGGTTGTGGCTTGCAAGATGCAGAACTTGCTCTGTTTTGCATAAAAATAGTGATTCTGAGTATGAGGAGTTTTTAGTGATGAAAGGGTCATGCTTTAGGCTTGTTGGGATGTATGGAACCTGTTCACAAAGTTCTTGTAAGCTTATGTTAACAGATATGAGAGATCCCTTATGTTTTGCTACCTTTCTTCTACTTGAAGCAAGAGAATGGAAATGATGTTATAGCCCTGTCCAAGCCCTCCTATCATGCTTCAACTTTTGTTCTTGGTTACTGGAATTAGTGGACTTAATCTTGCCTCAAAGATCTGGCCCCCATGCCTCAAGGATTTGGTTTTGACATAAAGTGAAATTAGGCAAAAATGGCATTGTTGCTTTTTCCTTTTAAGGCTTAAACTAAAGTATAATGCCCTAATGACCAAGACAATACCTTAATACAATGGATATGCATTAAATTAAGGAGTACAAATTGGTTTTGAGGCCTGTAATGTTGAACCAAGTTAGCTAGATCAGAATTGCAAGTTGTTATGAACATGTATTGGTCATGGACAAAAGTGAGTTTTTGCCAACTTCAAGAATTCGATTCTCTCTAACCACATGGGTTTTTAAGGAGTTCTTGGATAATTTGGAAAGCTTGGAACCTGTAATACAATCCATATTTGTAATGTAACTTGAAAATACAAGTGGAACTATGTGAAAAATGGCCAAGAAGATAGGTCAAAATCCTGCCTAGATTAGGGCAAAATTTCTCTAAGTTAAAAGTTTTAGGTACCCTTGTTCCAAAAATCATAACTTGAGATACAAGCTTCTGTTGAGAAAACTTTGTGAATCAAAGTTGTAGACTTTGTTATGGAATACAACTTTCATGTTTCAAGTTTTTTTTGAATCCATTTGCATCTTGGTGAAAAAATGGGACAAAGTTAGGAAAAAATAAGAAAATTTCATAACTTAGAAAAATTCTAAGTTATGAAATTTTTCCATTTTAAACCCTAATTTTCATTTTTGGGTTTCTTGATGAACAAGTTTCATAATTTGACATGTCTTGATGAAAAATAACTCTTGGAACTTGATTTTGACCAAAAAGTCAAAGTTTGACTTTTCAGTGTACAGTCAAATTTTGATTAGTTCACTGAAAAATTCATCTGTCAATCCTATGAATTTGAGATCTTTTGAACTTGTTAAATAGGTAAAAACAATGTCATTTAGTCCTTGTGTCCATTGTTGATCTTGATTTGCCATTGGTTAGGTCAAATAGTCAAAAATTGCCTTTGTGCAGTCAAAACCCTAAAAATGACCATTTTGCCCTTTTGGTGATTTGATCAGATTTCTTGTGGAATTGTGATCCAAACTTGATCAAATGACATATATGAGTTCACTATGTTGAGGTGATTCAAAAATCATGAGGTTTGACTGTCAATTGGCCACAGTTGACTTTTTCCCCAATAAAGCTGATTTCTAGGTCAACTATCCAATTGACTGGGCAGAGATTTGAATCAAGGCTTGAAACTTGGTATGGGCAAACTTGTGAACCCAACATGGAGCATGAAAGTCAATTTGGGTATTGTAGGTCAAAATATCCTTGTGCAAACTCAAACCCTAATTTGGGTTAACAGTGCAAGGAGGGGCCTTGAGCAGAGCAAACCCTAGCTTGATACTGAATTCCAAGAGTCTTGTAATGAGAAAGTATTGATGAAATGAGAGGTCAAATTTTGGGGTACAACAGTTGCCCCTGTTCAATATTCTTGGACCTGAAGAGTTAGATTGACAAGTTTTGCCTTTCGCGACTCGAAGGTAAGGGAAGATTGGACACTAGAGTGCCAGTAAATTTGCACTCGTCAAAATATAGCTGAGGAAATGGGCTTAAATATGCCATTTAGAGATGGTAGAATCTTGCTGGAGATGGTCTTAAAGATGCCATCCAAGAATGTTTGTCGATTTGCGACGTTGTAGGTCAGAAGAATGAACATCAAAATGGTATCCGTGTCTGGAATGCCATTGAACTGTATCTGGAGACTGAGTTTGTATGAGCAAAAGAATGGCGTCCGTGTCTGGAGCGCATCTGGACTGTAACTGTATTTGAACTTTGAATGAATATCAGAATGACTGCCGTGGCTGGAGTGTATCTATATTGTATCTAGGTAACAGAGAAATATCTGCGTATGGAGCAACTGTGTGCTGGGGATAAACTTTGAATGAGTGACATAATGGCAACCATGTCTGAAGCGCATCTGGATTGTAACTGAAGTTGAGATCTGTATGAGTAGTGGAATGACTTCCGTATCTGGAGTGTATCCGTACTGTAACTAGGATCTGAATAAGTGACAGAATGACTTCCGTGGCGACTGCACTGGGGGAATCAAACTGCTGGTGTAAAGGCCAGAACGACATCCGTGTTTGGAGCGCATCTGAACTTGTAGTTGATATTTGAATCTGAATGAGAGATAGAATGGCTGTCGTGTCTGGAGCGTATCTAGTCTGTATCTGATTGCTGAAGTCTGAATGAGTAGTAGAATGACCGTCGTGTCTGGGGTGTATCCATATTGTATCTTGACTTGGAGTTCTGAATGAGTAATAGAATGACCGCCGTGTCTGGGGTGTATCCATACTGTATCTGAATAATTGTTAATGATAGCCTTTTAATCTTATCCTGAAAAGGGTAAAACGTTAGCTAAAACACGAAGTTATATTGCATGATATGTATGATGCAATGAACTGTAATCCATGTTTATGATATATGAATGTAATGGTTATGCATGTAAGCTGAGTAGCTGTCTTGCTGAGGAAGATAAATCCTGGATAGCTGGAGATAATGAAATCTTTGACTGCTGCCGGGGAAAATAAATCCTTGACCGAAGCTGGGGATTCCAAAAATCTTTGATTACTGAATATGAGAAATCCTTGCTGACTGCTTGGGGATTAAAGCTCTTGATTGTCGAGAATGAGAAATCCTAGGACCACTGCTGGAGATTGAGGGTCCTCGGCGACTTGCGGGGATTTACAAGGGTTCTGACAACTTCTGCGGGGAATGAGAATCCTTCATGGCTTTCCTGGAAAATAGGGAAAACCTCTATTGGGGAGTTAAGACCTGGGAGGTTTCTTCTTAGAGAAACAGGATCGAGAATCTTCGATCTGTTGGGAGATAACTCTGTGGGGAGAATGTTTACTCGGCCGGTGAAATCAGGAGCTTTGGGTTGTATGCCAATCTACTGGGGAATCATCCTAGCTGCTGGGGAAATTGAGGGAATTTAATCAGTTGGAAATTTGACTTCGATGGGGAAGGAGGTTTAGATTATTCTGGCTCTGCTGGGAATCGGGAGTTTGAACTCTGATGGGAACTTTGAAACTTAACTCGGCTGGGGAATCCAGTTTGGAACATACTGGCTCCGCCGGGGGATATTGAAGCTTAACTCTGTTGGGGACATGTACTCCGAGGTTTTAGCTTTGTTGAGGATCTGAACAAAGTAATGTAGGGGATCTTTTCTTGAATGGCATAAAGATATCTTCCTACACCTTCAACTTATCAGTAATTATCCTTTCCCGATTTCGTTTTACTCGTAAGCAGTGATTATATTCAAATGCATATGCCTATTTAACAAAACATTGGACGTTTTCAAATAAATCATAAGTGTAAAGAAGAAAAAGAAAGGCAAACAAATTTCTGGACTTTGAAGTATATTTGTATTAATTTTCGTAAGTATCTTTGTACAAAGGAGACAAACATCCTAGTAAGAGAATGTTGTCGTAAGAATTGAGAAAAAATTTATACACAAAGAAAGATGGCTATGTGTAACAATTCCACGGGTTTCCCATTCTGCTATATCCTTCACAACTCTGAGTATTTGTCCATTCGTTGCTTCGTCCGTAGATGATTGGATTGATCAGAAGATTGGAGCTTGTTGGTGAAGAGATTGTTTTTAAAGTGATTCGACGAGACATAGCCATACACTTTAATTCCCTAACTTTTACCTGGACCGCCCTTTTGGGTTTTCGATCCACCGGGAAACCCTCTTTTTCCCAAGTCGCCCTTTCGGGTTTTCAACTTGCCGGGTGTACATTTTTTTTTGTTTTATCCCTAATTTTTGCCTGAACCGCCCTTTCGGGTTTTCGATTCACCGGGATGCCCATTTTTGCACAAGTCTCCCTTTCAGGTTTTCAACTTGTCGGGTCGTTTTATGCGTAGTATCTTTTGACTATGTCTGCGTTCGCATGATGTGGCAAGTCATCGCCGTCCATGGTGGTCAGAATCATTGCCCCACCAAAAAAGATGATCTTGATTACAAATGGTCCTTCGTAAGTAGGAGTCCACTTGCCCCTGGCATCACTTTGCGGTAAGATGATCCGCTTGATTACAAGATCTCCGACTTGATATACCTGACGCCTGACCTTTTTGTTGAAAGCCTTGATCATCCGCTTTTGATACATCTGACCATGACAAAGAGAAGTAAGTCGCTTCTCGTCAATCAAGTTAAGTTGATCAAGCCTGGTCTAAATCCAATTGTCTTCACTCAAACCGGCATCCTTCATAATCCTCAAAGAAGGAATCTGAACTTCCATAGGCAGAACAAATTCCATGCCATATACTAAAGAAAATGGAGTTGCCCCTGTTGAAGTACGTGTCGTGGTACGATATCCATGCAGAGAAAACGGTAACATCTCATGCCAGTCCTTGTAGGTGACTGTCATATTTTGAATGATCTTCTTAATATTTTTGTTCGCGGCTTCAACATCACCGTTCATCTTCGGCCGGTAGGGAGATGAATTGTGATGATAAATCTTGAACTGCTCGCATAGAGCGGTAATCATAGTATTATTCAAATTTGTACCGTTGTCTGTGATGATCCTGTCGGGGATACCGTACCGGCATATGAGGTTCTACTTGATGAAGCGGGCAACCACATTCTTTGTATCTGAGGCATAGGAAGCTGCCTCGACCCATTTGATGAAGTAATCAATAGCCACCAGGATGAAGCGATCTCCATTGGATGCCGTGGGCTTGATCTCTCCAATCATGTCAATGCCCCACATTGCGAATGGCCAAGGAGCTGTCAGAATGTTGAGAGGAACAGGAGGAATATGTACCTTGTCGGCGTAGACTTGGCATTTGTGACAGGTGCGGGAATGTTGATGACAATCAGCTTCCATGGTAGACCAGTAGTAGCCTTCCTGTTGTACCCCAATTTTTGACCTAAGATCCCATTTTTATTTTTGCATTTTTTAAGATAAGTCAAGGTCACGAAATACGGTCGGTTTTAACCTCTCACTTTCGAGCTTTGACTATGCGAAGATTGTCAAGTGTTTTGAACATTTTTAGCATATGTATCACTAATTTCTAATCGCATACAAAGGTGTATGTTCATGTTTTCTTTTGCTTCATGTGCAGAGACAAGTCTGAATCAAGAGCATCAGGTGTCGCGCCTCAATTAAGGTTTTGAGTCTCCCAAGCCAGAAGTACGGTTGATTGTGGATTCTTGAAGACTGATTCATCAAGGCACAACTATTGCATCCTTAATTTTGCCCCTAATTTCTTCAGTCGCACATTCATACCATATTTTGTCATTTGGTCACAATCATTAGTAAATATCTTCATTCATCACATTTTGCATCATTAGTCGTATTTAAGTTGACCATAAAAAGTCAGTTTAAATCAAAGTTTGCATCGTCTTTCAGTTGTAAAATACCCGACATTTCATTTCATTCATTTTTATCTGTTTACTATTTTCTTGCATTGCTCCAAATTGTTTATATGTCAATAATAAAAATATTTTGGTTTTATAGAAAAACTGTTAAAAGCGATTCAACAATGTGCGAAAAGATAGCGAGAAAAATATTTCAAGTTTTCACCTCTTACCGATCATTTTATGAATCTGCATGACGTGTAGATTAAGACGGTATGCTCGCTTTATTTTTTCGGTATAGTTTGAAGTCTCGTTTTTAACCGTAAATGTCCGTATTAGCCTGATATTTTATCATTTTATTTTTGACTTCTTGAATATTTTTTCTTTAATCTTTGTGACATGTAGATTATTTTAATGTGTTCATTTTATTTTTTTGGATAAATTTTCGTCCGTTTTTTATTTTTGGTCATTTTGGGTCTTTATATTTTATTCATAAAATATTCAAAAAAATCATGTTAAATTGAGTTAATTTTAATGCATTTAGTTTTTTGGTTATTTTTATCATTTAAGGGCTTTTTGGTCATAAAAATTATTTGTTAAACTATGCTTTATTCTGATTGGTTGTTAGAGAGAGTAATGGATCGATCCAGAAATAGCAAATGAATTGCAAAACAGAAGTGAAATTTCCTCTTGATCTGTCTATATAAACACTTCTTTCTTTTCTTTGTTAAGGGGGGGAGAAAATAAAAAAACAAATAACAATACACAAGCATAAGCAGTAAACCCACTCACCGATTTCCATCGTAACTCATCTCCCTCTCTCCGTGCACAGCATCAAACCTCCCTCTCGCTGTTCATCTTCAACACAAACAACATTAAAGCCTCCATTCCGCGATACCGTCGACTTCAATCTTCCTTCCACTAAACCATCACCGCAACTTGTCCGTCATCAATTCACCCTTCAATTCATCATTTTCCCACCTTCATCATCTCCAATCCGTGACCGTTACGACCCATTCCGCTAACCGACACAACCAGCAATTTCATCTTCAATCTTTCATTCAACTTAAATCACCCACCTTCTCCTCATACCCAACCTTCACACAAGCTCCCTCTGTTCGAAACCATAACCCAGCGCCCCACCGTTCTCATCTTCATCACCGGTCTTCCTCTCTCAACCAAACACCATCCGT
The DNA here is from genome assembly GCA_948472305.1 of Vicia faba. NCBI lineage: Eukaryota > Viridiplantae > Streptophyta > Magnoliopsida > Fabales > Fabaceae > Vicia > Vicia faba. Next base: position 40,855,460 of record OX451735.1, read on the forward strand.
GAAGCTCATCACCTCCTTCAACAACTTCAGCAACTCACCTTCTTCCGCCGCTGCTAAACACTTCGACTATATCGAGAAACTACTCGAACACCAGAAAACGTTACCGCAGTCCCGCAGTGAAGGCTTCGTCATTCGGATTATCACCTTGTATGGGAAGGCTGGTATGGTTCGTCACGCGCTTGATACTTTTTATGAAATGCATTGTTTTAAATGTCGTACAACTGTTAAATCTTTCAATGCCGCGCTTAATGTTTTGGTTTCCAATCGGAGATTTCATGAGGTTGTTAAGTTTTTAGATGAGGTTCCCTCTAGGTTTAATATTAAATTAGATGTTTATTCTGTTAACATTGCTGTTAAGGCCTTTTGTGAAGGTGACAAGTTTCAAGAGGCTTATTTGTTTATGATTGATTGTGAGAATAATAAAGTTGGGAAGCCGGATGCTGTTTTGGTTGAATTGGCTAAGGAAGTTGGGGCGGATGCGGTTTATGCCTACAGAGAGGTTTCTCATGAGGAGGAGAAGATTGAGGGTGTGATGGAAAAGGAGAGTATTTCTCACATCACAAACATTATCATCAATCTTCCGTCAACAGTAGCAGCTTACGCACGCGAGCGGTATTCCACCAATCATACAGCAACTTCAGCACCTTTGCTTTGATAATTTCGACGCTGTCCGGTAACTCCGCGATTCTATTATTGATTGTTTAAACTGTGATGTTATGCTGTTAATTCAATTTTGAGTGATATGTTTTAGGATTGTTTTGTTTTGATTAAATTAGTGTTGTTTATAATTATTGAATTTGTGACTTTAGTTTTAGCTTGCCAATTTGAATGATAACATGATGTTGATTATTAAATGTAATTGGAAACCATGTTGTTTGTTAAATTGAAGCTTGAAGTTTTATGGCGTGGCTTTATTTGAATGATAATTTTTTATGGCATTACGATGCTACTTGAGTTTTTAATGGTGGTTTATCATGAGTTTTAATGCTAGACACTAATCTTGTTTGAATTAATTTAAGATGTCGTGTTATTTAAGTAGTGTTCAAGAGATGTTGATGGTTTCACCTTAATTCAAGTGTGTCAATTTGGAATGAGCTAAACTTTCAGACTATGTTGAATAATGCTAACTCCTTGAAATTATGAGGCATAGCTGATCAGCGATGATGTTGACTCATGAAGTTAGGCACTGCTTTTGAAATTCTTGGTGCAGGATATGAGCTTCTTTCCACCTAGCTCAATGTAGATTATTAAATTGTTTGTGGAAAGGTTAGATGATTATCAACATGCAATTGGATGATCTTTTGTACTCTTAGAAAGCAATATGTATTTTGAACATTAACATCTGCTTGTGACAGAAGAAGTGTAACTTGAGTTTCCAAAAAAAAAAATATAAAAAAAAATATTAGTAAATCTTATATTTAGATTTAGTTTAGTATTAACTTAGATTTTTTTAATTAGTTTAGATTTATTTTATAACTTTAAAATATTTAGAATCATAATTAATAACTTTAGAATTTTATTTTGTTTTAGTTTTATTTTATAACTTTAGAATTTTACTTCATTTAGTAAGTTTTAGAATTTTTATTTGTTTTAGTTTAGTTTAATAACTTTAGAATTTCATTTAATTTTATTTAAGTTAACTTTAGAATTTTATTTGTTTAGTTTTAGTTTAGTGACTTTAGAATTTTATTTAAGTTAACTTTAGAATTTTATTTGTTTAGTTTTAATTTAGTGACTTTAGAATTTTATTTGATTTTATTTAGTTAACTTTAGAATTTTATTTGTTTAGTTTTAGTTTAATGACTTTAGAATTTTTATTTGATTTAGAATTAGTTTAATAAATTTATAATTTTTATTTGATTTAGAACTAGTTTAATAAGTTTATAATTTTTATTTAGTTTAATAACTTTAGAGTTTTTATTTGATTTAAATTTAGTTTAGTAGTTTTAGAATTTTATTTGATTTAGATTTAGTTTAGTAACTTTGGAATTTTCATTTGTTTTAGATTTAATTTAGTAACCTTAGGATTTTAATTTAATCTAGATTTAACTTACTAAATTTTAAAACTTTAGTTTAGTTTAGATCAAATTCAATAATACTAGATTTTTTATAACCTTAGAATTTGTAATTAGTTTAGAATTATTTTAGTAAGTAATTTTTAGTTTAGTTCGAATAACTTCTTTAGATAATTAGTTATATTCCTTTTATTTGTATATTTCTGTCATTTCAATTCCTCGGTGCCTCTTGATCATTAATTTGTTTTTGTCAAATTTATTTTCTTGTGAACTTCTGAATGTTTATATTTTGATGTTCGTTTTATTTTGCTTACTCCAAGGAAAAGATTTAAACTTTGTTGACTTTACGTCATCAAACATCTTCTACAATCGTGCGAATAGCCTCATTCATTTTTTTACTTGTTTACTATTTTTCCAAACTTAAGATAATTTCCCCAAAAGATTCAATTTTTAAATTCACACCTTTTAAGTCAAAACTTCGACATTAGGTCGCTGTCTCTTCAAAATCTCATCCATACCCATTTTTTAGCCAAACGAACCATTTTAATCAAACAAACAATTTTAACCAAAAACAGATATTTCAAAAGCTTCCTGCGGAGTACCGCATATGCATTGGGTGCTAATACCTTCCCATTGTATAACCAACCCCCGAACTCTCGATCTCTTTCAAAAATGCATTGTATTTTTATTACTTTTAAGTATTATTTTACATTGCATATTTTAGGGTTTTATTTCGCTCTTTTCCCTTTTCCCTTGGAAATAATAAAGCGCGGTGGCGACTCTTGCTTTTGTGAGTCAAGTTAATTAATAGCTTGATCTCTGAATTTCACCGCTACAGAATTGGCGACTCTGCTGGGGAAAGATTGACCTCTTGCTGGTCCATCCCTAAGTGGGTTAAGCCTAATTTGTTTTATCTGTTTTATCATTATTTGATTGTTTGATTATATGTATATATTATGATTATTTGGGTGTTGATAATATTTACAAAGGACAAGTCCTATACCCGGACTAAGTTACACTTAGGAATAGGACGGGCGGTATAGTCATGTTAACTTTGAGGGAGTAATCCCGAAGAAGGAGGCATGAGATCCCCCACTCAGTGGAAGACCCTTTTGAACGTAATATTTGTTTACCGAGTAATCGGGAAGACATTATTATTTTCGACCTGGGAGCCAGAGAAGCTGGGAACCGTAGAACCCTAACCCATCTTGGCCTTTTAGGTGTAGCGCGGAGATTATAACGGAGTAATCCGGAAGTAATTGTTATGCGATGCTACGCTCGGATGAGTTTCTCTTGAGAATATTGCTGATTATTGAGTAATCAAGACGTTGGTAATATCCGAAGGAGGAATGTAGACTCCGGGAACTCTTAGAACCTTGTTCTACATGTGTGATTAAACCGTTAGTACATACCTTGGGGGTGTTCCTTACCTTGACTCCATGCTCGTGACGTTGAACATTTTGACTTTATTTGTGACCTTGCTTGTGGTTGTTGCATAGCCATGCATTCATGCATCCATAAAACCCTTTTCACTTGACTTTGAAGGAATTTGGAGGTCTTTCTTTGTGAATATCACAAGTTTCGTCAAGCTCAATGGATCTTGGGTGTTGATAGGGCGAAAACCCTAATCCACCAAAATGGATGATTGATCTTGATGATAACTTGATCAATGTTTGGAGCCAATTTAAAATTCATCTTCTATCTTCATACTTTGATGTTTACAACTTAATATCTTGAGTTCCTTGAAAATCAAATAAAAACTCTCTTTTGCATATCATACATCATTCTACATTTTTTGTTTCACTTTCAAGGTCTTTTTCCGAGTCTTATTTTTCCTTTGGTCTCACCAGTACAACACTGACGCTAAGAGAACAATGGAGAATATCAAGCAAGAGATTTCTGAACTCCGCAGAGAGGTGACTAATTTGAAAGCTGGTATGGATCACTCAACTGTTTTGGTTGAAATTTTGGTTGCTGCCCAAGTCAATCCTTCTAAGAAGGAGGAAGCGATGATAAAAGTATTCACTGATTGTCATTCAAGGATGTTGGTTTTGAAGTTCAAATCAAGCACGTGCCGAAGAGTAAACACGATTGATGGTCACTTTGAGTTTTGAAGGATGTTTTCGGTGATTCCGGTCCAGATGGAAAGCCTTCCCAGATTATTAACTTATTTCTGCTTTTTGTAATTTTTCTTGTTTATCAAAACATTGTTTGCATGTAAGAACTTGTTTGCATCTGAATGATTATCTTAATACAATGAATATGTTTGTCTTGAAGAAATTCATTCGTTTCACTCATATTTGATTTCAAATTTTAAATTTCTTTTGGCATTATGATACCAACCTGTTGCCCATTCTCTTGCCTAGGCAGAGATTGAAGGGAGGATGATGATCTAAAGAACACAAAATCTCTGGTTGTTTGCTTTTGGATAAAATCTTGCTGGTGATGTACAGGCATTGTTTCAAATCCCTAAACACTGGAGATATAAGGAATATAATCCCTTGCTAACCCCTTTTGAGCCTTGAAGTAGGAGTTTCTTTTCTATACGAAAAAACCCTCAAATTTTAACCTAGGGCAGGGTAGTTTTCAGTTAATCTGACTGAGTGTTCGAAATTCATAAGGAAGATGTTTTTTGAAGAGAAACTACGAGGGCTATCCTTCATGTATAATGAATCTAGAGGATGTGGAACCACAATGTTATCCCTCATTCATCAAGAAACGAGGCAATCAAAATCCTCTCAACAAGCAAAGACAAGCTAATGTCACACATTTTGTTCAAAAAGTCAAAAATCGAGAAAAAAGAAAAAGCCTGCTAAGTCAAAAAACATGAAAACGTGTGACTTAGGCAAAATTAAGGTATCCCGCTGGACTATCAATTCAAAATAATTAGTTCAGGCAAAAGTTAGGGAAAATAAAAATTGCAAAGAAAAGGACTGCAAAGAAAAGTCCTCAACAAAGAACAAATTGGTGACTACAAACACGAAGACATGAGGGCGGTTTCTACTCCGAAAGCCTCGTCGTTTCCTTGACCTTCACAAAATCCTTTTGAGAGATGAACACTCATGTTGAATTAACTGAACATAGGGTTGGAGAACATCATGAAGAATGGGTGGGCACCAAATATTTTTGAGCCTTAAAATCTTTTTTCTAAAAAACCATGAACCAGACCACGTTACAACCTTCAAAAGTCCTAATTGAAGCAAGGTTATTTTGAAAGCATACTTCAATGAGATAGTGTTCCTGACTCCCATGAATGTTCTAAATAGTTATGTTGGTATCATATGTTTTTCCTATACAAAAATAAATGGTGCTTTAACTCGCAAAATTTGTGCGATATCTTTCAAAATCTTCAAGACTTACATAACTGTTGCATTAGAATTTTCATTCTCATTGTAAACTTTTTCTAACTGCAAAACATTTGTTTGATATCAAGGAAGCTCACATAAGCACCAGTGATGAGTTTATTCTTTTAAGGCCTGAAACTATGTTGAGTAATTGGCGAATCATTTCAAGAAAAAAATCATATCCATGGGCATGTTACCTGAAGACCTTAAGCACGGACATGTTGCTTCTCCTAATTAATGCTTTCCTAACTTGTTTACTCTTTTGGGGCAAAATTTGAAGACTTTGTTGTGCCAATTACAGTCAATTCGGGGCAATCACGTCGAGATCTCTCTAAGAGTTTGAAGACACCAGAGCATGATGAATGCCAGGTCTTTTGTAAAATCCTCTTGGGATTATTTCTCCTCACCAACCAGATAGCTTGGGGCATGTTAGAAGTGAAGCTATTCGCAAGAATTGTCGTGCATCACGCAGCTTATCAGCAATAAACTTGGGGCATCCAAAATTAATCCCAGGGGCAATCCAGATTTGTCAAGATATGTTTTTCATACATTATCAGAGGGTGGTGTTCCCAATATCTCCAGCTAAGCAAGACTTCTTTCCAGCTGAAACTTTGTTTGTGTTGTTATCCTTTCAATGAATTGTTTGCAACAGAAGACTGGACTTTGGGTTTCCTACCTGAAAATATCTTCCTCTCCAGAGATACTTAAGCCTTGTAAAAGGACCTTGCTCCAATGATGGCCTGTGTTTTATCTCCAGTAATGTTCCCATCCTGTTGAGATTAGCCGAGTGTTGGGTTGTGCTATGATGTCTTACCATCTCCGGTTTATCTTGTCTATTTGTTTTGTCAGCACATACATGGCATTCATTTATTCCTTCACACTTGCATCATGCACGCACAGTTGTATTTGTTGATATCTTTGAGTTCGTATACCTTGGTTATGTCTATTCAAATAGTGTATTTGATCTTTCCAAATAGAGTGTCAACTTAAGCAGAAAGTGCGCCTCTTTTTCTAATTCCCCACTGAGTTAACTCTCGTGGAAGAATCTTGCTTTAGCTTTCCTTTTCCATCCCTGGATAGGATAAATCCCCATTTGAGTTGTTTCCTCATTGGGTGGAGTCTTGTTTGACTATTTTCTCTCCAGTTTATTCCTGGATTGAGCTTTGTCTCTTGTGAACGATACCCTGTGGATCTCTCTAGGCTGTGAAACCTAGAGGGAGAGTGCATTTATTTTGCAACGTAAATACTTGGTCTCCTCAAGAAGGATTTATTCATGGTTCCCCATTGAAGATGAACTTTATTCCCCAGTAGTGTTATCACAACCTTCTTCTGGAATATCGACATGACAACAAGCGACTGACTCTTTATTTGAGCAGTTTGATTATTTCTGATTTCTCTACGACAAATGGCGGTCTCTTCATGAGCAGTTTGTCCTTCCTCGATGAAATTATTGGTTCTCACCTCTAGCAATATCTTCACGATATTTTATGGGTATCTTTTTGGGAAACAGCAAGCGGCAGTCTCTTCATGAGCAACTTGTGTGTTATGGATATTCTTGACAAACAGCAAGCGGAGGTCTCTTCATGAGCAACTTGTATGTTATTGTCACCTTTGAAAACATCAAGCGGCGATCTCTTCATGGACAACTTGTATGTTATCAACATGTTTAAAAACAGCAAGCGGCGGTCTCTTCATGAGCAACTTGTGTGTTATTTTTCTCTTGAAAAACATCAAGCGGCGGTCTCTTCATGAGCAACTTGTGTGTTATTGGTAATTTTCAAAAGAAAACAACAATCGGCGGTCTCTTCATGAGCAACTTGTGTGTTATTGGTAATTTTGAAAAGAAAAAAAACAGCAAGCGACAGTCTCTTCATGGACAACTTGTATGTTATCAACATGTTTAAAAACAGCAAGCGGCGGTCTCTTCATGAGCAACTTGTATTGTTATTGCTACATTTGAAAAAACAACAAGCGGTGGTCTCTTCATGAGCAACTTGTATGTTATTATCACCTTTGAAAACAACAAGCGGCAGTCTCTTCATGAGCAACTTGTGTGTTATTGTTCTCTTGAAAAACAGCAAGTGGCAGTCCTTTCATGGGTAGCTTGTACGTTATCTTTTTCTTTTGAAAACGGCAAGTGACGGTCTCTTCATGAGCAGCTTGTACAGAAAACGGCAAGTGGCAGCTTCTTCATGAGCAGCTTGTACGTTAGTATTTTTGGAAGACAGCAAGTGGCAGCTTATCTATTTGAGCAACTTGTGTGTTATTGTTCCCTTGAAAACGGCAAGTGGCAGCTTCTTTATGAGCAGCTTGTGGGTTATAAGCAACAAGTGGCGGACTCTTCATGAGTAGCTTGTGTGTTTTAATATTCTTTGAAGACAGCAAGTGGCAGCTTCTTTATGAGCAGCTTGTGGGTTATTGGCAACAAGTGGCAGACTCTTCATGAGCAGCTTGTGTGCTTTAATATTCTTTGAAGACAGCAAGCGGCGGTCTCTTCATGAGCAACTTGTATGTTATTGATACATTTGAAAAAACAGCAAGCGGCGGTCTCTTCATGAGCAACTTCTATGTTATTGACACCTTTGAAAGGAAGCAAGTGGCGGCCTCTTTATTTGAGCAGCTTGTGTATCCCCAACAATAATGTCTACTCATCAAATGGCATCCTTTCGGAAAAGTCCCGTGGGGAAGTTTGTTATTTTATCCTTTTCAAGCGATATCTTGGTTAAAGAAGAAATGTGTTACCGTTCTTGGTAAAATTCAGAAATCAGAGATTTTTATCTCCAGCCACAGTGCTGATGTCAATCATTTTGTTTTCCAGCCACAGTGCTGATGTCAATCATTTTGTTTTCCAGCCACAGTGCTGATGTCAATCATTTTGTTTTCCAGCCACAGTGCTGATGTCAATCATTTTCCAGTCTCAGTACTGATGTCCATCATTTCCTTTTCCAGTCACAGTACTGATGTAAATCATTACCTTCTCCAGTCTCAATACTGATGTAAATCATTCAAGAGTCTCTCATTTGAAGTCTATGACTCTGTTTCCCCAGTAGAGTTACAACCTCTTCCTCTGTGGGATTACTGTATAATGTGCTTGGTTTCTCCAACATAGTCTGTCTCATATGGCGTCATTCCCCATAAAATTCAGAGCATTACATTCATATCATATCATGAACATAATCGCGATATTTTAAGGTCAAAAATTGTGTATTCTATATTTAAGTCCCTTCAATCTCGTCGAAATGAAGATCCCAATCTTCATATCTCCAGATAGAAGAAACTTAAATAGGGGCAGCTGTTGTACCCCAATTTTTGACCTAAGATCCCATTTTTATTTTTGCATTTTTTAAGATAAGTCAAGGTCACGAAATACGGTCAGTTTTAACCTCTCACTTTCGAGCTTTGACTATGCGAAGATTGTCAAGTGTTTTGAACATTTTTAGCATATGTATCACTAATTTCTAATCGCATACAAAGGTGTATGTTCATGTTTTCTTTTGCTTCATGTGCAGAGACAAGTCTGAATCAAGAGCATCAGGTGTCGCGCCTCAATTAAGGTTTTGAGTCTCCCAAGCCAGAAGTACGGTTGATTGTGGATTCTTGAAGACTGATTCATCAAGGCACAACTATTGCATCCTTAATTTTGCCCCTAATTTCTTCAGTCGCACATTCATACCATATTTTGTCATTTGGTCACAATCATTAGTAAATATCTTCATTCATCACATTTTGCATCATTAGTCGTATTTAAGTTGACCAGAAAAAGTCAGTTTAAATCAAAGTTTGCATCGTCTTTCAGTTGTAAAATACCCGACATTTCATTTCATTCATTTTTATCTGTTTACTATTTTCTTGCATTGCTCCAAATTGTTTATATGTCAATAATAAAAATATTTTGGTTTTATAGACAAACTGTTAAAAGCGATTCAACAATGTGCGAAAAGATAGCGAGAAAAATATTTCAAGTTTTCACCTCTTACCGATCATTTTATGAATCTGCATGACGCGTAGATTATGACGGTGTGCTCGCTTTATTTTTTCGGTATAGTTTGAAGTCTCGTTTTTAACCGTAAATGTCCGTATTAGCCTGATATTTTATCATTTTATTTTTGACTTCTTGAATATTTTTTCTTTAATCTTTGTGACATGTAGATTATTTTAATGTGTTCATTTTATTTTTTCGGATAAATTTCCGTCCGTTTTTTATTTTTGGTCATTTTGGGTCTTTATATTTTATTCATAAAATATTCAAAAAAATCATGTTAAATTGAGTTAATTTTAATGCATTTAGTTTTTTGGTTATTTTTATCATTTAAGGGCTTTTTGGTCATAAAAATTATTTGTTAAACTGTGCTTTATTCTGATTGGTTGTTAGAGAGAGTAATGGATCGATCCAGAAATAGCAAATGAATTGCAAAACAGAAGTGAAATTTCCTCTTGATCTGTCTATATAAACACTTCTTTCTTTTCTTTGTTAAGGGGGGGAGAAAATAAAAAAACAAATAACAATACACAAGCATAAGCAGTAAACCCACCCACCGATTTCCATCGTAACTCATCTCCCTCTCTCCGTGCACAGCATCAAACCTCCCTCTCGCTGTTCATCTTCAACACAAACAACATTAAAGCCTCCGTTCCGCGATACCGTCGACTTCAATCTTCCTTCCACTAAACCACCACCGCAACTTGTCCGTCATCAATTCACCCTTCAATTCATCATTTTCCCACCTTCATCATCTCCAATCCGTGACCGTTACGACCCATTCCGCTAACCGACACAACCAGCAATTTCATCTTCAATCTTTCATTCAACTTAAATCACCCACCTTCTCCTCATACCCAACCTTCACACAAGCTCCCTCTGTTCGAAACCATAACCCAACGCCCCACCGTTCTCATCTTCATCACCGGTCTTCCTCTCTCAACCAAACACCATCCGTGAAGCTCATCACCTCCTTCAACAACTTCAGCAACTCACCTTCTTCCGCCGCCGCTAAACGCTTCGACTACATCGAGAAACTACTCGAACACCAGAAAACGTTACCGCAGTCCCGCAGTGAAGGCTTCATCATTCGGATTATCACCTTGTATGGGAAGGCTGGTATGGTTCGTCACGCGCTTGATACTTTTTATGAAATGCATTGTTTTAAATGTCGTACAACTGTTAAATCTTTCAATGCCGCGCTTAATGTTTTGGTTTCCAATCGGAGATTTCATGAGGTTGTTAAGTTTTTAGATGAGGTTCCCTCTAGGTTTAATATTAAATTAGATGTTTATTCTGTTAACATTGCTGTTAAGGCCTTTTGTGAAGGTGACAAGTTTCAAGAGGCTTATTTGTTTATGATTGATTGTGAGAATAATAAAGTTGGGAAGCCGGATGCTGTTTTGGTTGAATTGGCTAAGGAAGTTGGGGCGGATGCGGTTTATGCTCACAGAGAGGTTTCTCATGAGGAGGAGAAGATTGAGGGTGTGATGGAAAAGGAGAGTATTTCTCACATCACAAACATTATCATCAATCTTCCGTCAACAGTAGCAGCTTACGTACGCGAGCGGTATTCCACCAATCATACAGCAACTTCAACACCTTTGCTTTGATAATTTCGACGCTGTCCGGTAACTCTGTGATTCTATTATTGATTGTTTAAACTGTGATGTTATGCTGTTAATTCAATTTTGAGTGATATGTTTTAGGATTGTTTTGTTTTGATTAAATTAGTGTTGTTTATAATTATTGAATTTGTGACTTTAGTTTTAGCTTGCCAATTTGAATGATAACATGATGTTGATTATTAAATGTAATTGGAAACCATGTTGTTTGTTAAATTGAAGCTTGAAGTTTTATGGCGTGGCTTTATTTGAATGATAATTTTTTATGGCATTACGATGCTACTTGAGTTTTTAATGGTGGTTTATCATGAGTTTTAATGCTAGACACTAATCTTGTTTGAATTAATTTAAGATGTCGTGTTATTTAAGTAGTGTTCAAGAGATGTTGATGGTTTCACCTTAATTCAAGTGTGTCAACTTGGAATGAGCTAAACTTTCAGACTATGTTGAATAATGCTAACTCCTGGAAATTATGAGGCATAGCTGATCAGCGATGATGTTTACTCATGAAGTTAGGCACTGTTTTGAAATTCTTGGTGCAGGATATGAGCTTCTTTCCACCTAGCTCAATGTAGATTATTAAATTGTTTGTGGAAAGGTTAGATGATTATCAACATGCAATTGGATGATCTTTTGTACTCTTAGAAAGCAATATGTATTTTGAACATTAACATCTGCTTGTGACAGAAGAAGTGTAACTTGAGTTTCCAAAAAAAAAAATATAAAAAAAATATTAATAAATCTTATATTTAGATTTAGTTTCGTATTAACTTAGATTTTTTTAATTAGTTTAGATTTATTTTATAACTTTAAAATATTTAGAATCATAATTAATAACTTTAGAATTTTATTTTGTTTTAGTTTTATTTTATAACTTTAGAATTTTACTTCATTTAGTAAGTTTTAGAATTTTTATTTGTTTTAGTTTAGTTTAATAACTTTAGAATTTTATTTAATTTTATTTAAGTTAACTTTAGAATTTTATTTGTTTAGTTTTAGTTTAGTGACTTTAGAATTTTATTTAATTTTATTTAAGTTAACTTTAGAATTTTATTTGTTTAGTTTTAGTTTAGTGACTTTAGAATTTTATTTGATTTTATTTAGTTAACTTTAGAATTTTATTTGTTTAGTTTTAGTTTAATGACTTTAGAATTTTTATTTGATTTAGAATTAGTTTAATAAATTTATAATTTTTATTTGATTTAGAACTAGTTTAATAAGTTTATAATTTTTATTTAGTTTAATAACTTTAGAGTTTTTATTTGATTTAAATTTAGTTTAGTAGTTTTAGAATTTTATTTGATTTAGATTTAGTTTAGTAACTTTAGAATTTTCATTTGTTTTAGATTTAATTTAGTAACCTTAGGATTTTAATTTAATCTAGATTTAACTTACTAAATTTTAAAACTTTAGTTTAGTTTAGATCAAATTCAATAATACTAGATTTTTTATAACCTTAGAATTTGTAATTAGTTTAGAATTATTTTAGTAAGTAATTTTTAGTTTAGTTCGAATAACTTCTTTAGATAATTAGTTATATTCCTTTTATTTGTATATTTCTGTCATTTCAATTCCTCGGTGCCTCTTGATCATTAATTTGTTTTTGTCAAATTTATTTTCTTGTGAACTTCTGAATGTTTATATTTTGATGTTCGTTTTATTTTGCTTACTCCAAGGAAAAGATTTAAACTTTGTTGACTTTACGTCATCAAACATCTTCTACAATCGTGCGAATAGCCTCATTCATTTTTTTGCTTGTTTACTATTTTTCCAAACTTAAGATAATTTCCCCAAAAGATTCAATTTTTAAACTCACACCTTTTAAGTCAAAACTTCGACATTAGGTCGCTGTCTCTTCAAAATCTCATCCATACCCATTTTTTAGCCAAACGAACCATTTTAATCAAACAAACAATTTTAACCAAAAACAGATATTTCAAAAGGTTCCTGCGGAGTACCGTAGATGCATTGGGTGCTAATACCTTCCCATTGTATAACCAACCCCCGAACTCTCGATCTCTTTCAAAAACGCATTGTATTTTTATTACTTTTAAGTATTATTTTACATTGCATATTTTAGGGTTTTATTTCGCTCTTTTCCCTTTTCCCTTGGAAATAATAAAGCGCGGTGGCGACTCTTGCTTTTGTGAGTCAAGTTAATTAATAGCTTGATCTCTGAATTTCACCGCTACACTTCCCTTAGACTCTTTTTTGCCATTGTATGTCTGCTCAAGTGAGTGCCAAATGTGCCATTGTGTATATCGGTCATGATCAACTCTGCTTCAACCTTGTCCACACAACAAAGTAGAACACAATCATGACTGCGTTTATAAAGGATGCCATTGCTCAGGAAGAACTTGGCAGCAAATCTCCTTAAGAACTTTTTGTCATTGACGGAAGCTCCTTCAGGATATTCTCTGGTCTGGAGATACCTTTTGATTTCATGAAACCAGGGTTGTTCCACTACTTCTTCGGTATTAATCTCATGACAATGCACGGGTTCATCCATTCGCTCGATGGTAATTTGGGGAGCCTCGTTATCCCAGTTGAGTTTAAACATGGAAGACATTGTAGCCAGAGCATCGGCTAACTGATTTTCTTCTCGCGGGAAATGCTTGAAGGTAATCTGCTCGAAATGAGACAGCAATGTTAAGACATGTTCTTTGTATGGGATAAGATTAGGATGTTTGGTGTCCCACTCTCCTTTGACTTGACTGATAACCAAATTCGAGTCCCCAAATACGACCAAAGATTTGATTCCCAAGTCTATAGCAGCCTTGAGACCAAAGATGCAAGCTTCATATTCAACCATGTTATTGGTACAGTTGAAGCAAAGTCGGGCAGTGAAGGGTGTATGACAACCATCTGGAGAAATGAGTACTGCACCGATGCCGTTTCCCAGTGCATTTGAAGCACCATCAAAGTATAGGGTCCATCAGGATCCTTGTTCAGGTCCGTCATACGGTCCGTTTCCTTCAATGTTGTCCAATGTCATGATGTCCTCGTCAGGGAAGTCGAATCTCATAGATTGGTAATCCTCGACGGCTTGATGAGCTAGATGGTCAGCTAGTACACTCCCCTTTATAGCTTTTTGGGTAGTATACTGGATGTCATATTCAGTCAAGATCATTTGCCATCTAGCAATTCTTCCAGATAAAGTCGGCTTCTCGAAGATATACTTAATCGAATCCATCTTGGAAATCAGCAAAGTGGTATGAGTCAACATATACTGCCTTAGCCGGCGAGCAGCCCATACCAAAGCGCAACAAGTTTTCTCGAGCAGTGAGTAGCGAGTCTCACAGTCGGTAAACTTTTTGCTAAGGTAATAAATGGCATGCTCTTTTCGGCCAGACTCGTCATGTTGACCCAGTACGCACCCCATTGAGTTGTCCAAAACAGTCAGATACATGATCAACGGCCTTCCTTCAACGGGTGGCATCAGAATAGGAGGTTCTAGTAAGTACTCCTTGATCTTATCAAAAGAAACTTGACAATCATCGTTCCATTCAACTACCTGATCTTTCTTCAGCAGTTTGAAAATTGGCTCGCAGGTAGATGTCAGGTGAGAGATGAACCTCGCAATATAGTTTAAGCGTCCCAAGAATCCTCTAACCTCCTTTTCAGTACGGGGGACATGCATTTCTTGTATAGCCTTTACTTTAGCTGGATCAACCTCAATGCCCTTGTTGCTGACAATAAATCCCAAAAGTTTACCAGACCTAACTCCAAAAGTGCACTTGCTTGGATTCAGTCTGAGTTTATACTCCTTCAACCTGGAAAACAGCTTTTGCAAATGATTAAGGTGTTCTTCTTCTGTCTGTGATCGAGCTATCATGTCGTCTACATAAACTTCGATTTCATGATGGATCATATCATGAAATAAAGCTACCATGGCGCGTTGATAGGTTGCCCCTGCGTTCTTCAGTCTGAACGACATCACTTTATAGCAGAAGGTACCCCATTGCGTGACAAAGGTAGTTTTCTCCATGTCCTCGGGGGCCATTTTAATCTGATTGTAGCCCGAGAATCCGTCCATGAAGGAAAAAACCTTGTGTTGAGCTGTGTTGTCGACCAAGATGTCGATACGCGGTAGTGGAAAATCGTCTTTAGGGCTAGCCCTGTTCAAATCCCGATAGTCCACACACATTCTGACCTTGCCGTCCTTTTTGGGTACGGGCACAATGTTAGCAACCCATTATGGATAGGTTGTAACATCCAGAAAGCCAGCGTTGAATTGCTTCATTACTTCAGCCTTGATTTTCTCAGACATGCCAGGCCTCATTCGGCGGACCTTTTGCTTGACCGGTGGACAATCCTCTCTTGTAGGGAGACGGTGAACCACGATATCTGTGTCTAGCCCTGGCATGTCTTCATAAGACCAAGCGAAGATTTCAACGTATTCATTCAACAACTGTACTAAGCGCTCCTTGACATCTGGTTCCAGGTTGGCACCCACTTTTACTTCTTTCCTGTCCTCTTCTGTCCCTAAGTTGATGGTTTCTAGAAACTCCTCGTGAGGCAGAATAACCCGCTCTTCTTGTTGTAAAAGTCTGGCTAACTCTTCCGGCACTTCACAATCTTCGTCAACTTCGTTCTCAGCGTGATTGACCAAATCCTCAGAGTTATCGAAGGCTGAAACAGAACAGTTGCCCATGGAATCCGGAATGGATGGGTACCTGCATTTGTGAGTGTGGGTGTGTGTAAGGGATAGCCATCCTTAAATAAACAAAAATGCAAAAAAAAGGAAAGAAAAATGAACACATCAGTTTATAGATGAAAAAAGTCCAATGATTCATTAAAACATGGCATATGATAATGAAGAAAATCAAGCCCTTACAAATGGACCTACACGCCCCGGGCAAGGCATGAGGTGAAAATAGTGTGCGAATTGTTTTAGTTATTACAGACCATAAAAATGGGAAATTATTCAAAGATAAAATTACTGGTTGATAAAGGTGATGAGAACAAAATCCTTTGCTTCCCAATTGCTTAGACCCCCTTCGATGGTCGGAAAGATCCAATCTTTGAAGTCGTTCTCTTCATCTTCATCTTCAACAGCATTAATTCTGTGATGAGTGATCCTTATAGGTGGCCCTCCAGTCTTGGAACGACGCATAGCCTTCTGTCCTGCAGTTGTAAACCCTAGTCCACATTTGTCCGTCTTATGGGGGAAATCCGACAATTGCCCCCATGCTGTACTCTTCCCTTCTTTGACCACTGCCTCTGCGTCCTTGAGAGATGCCATCCTGGGCACAAGCTTGGGAACGATGGGTTCCTCAACCATTGTCTTCGCAACTGCTACCTTGGGAGAAACTCCCTCAAAATGCTGGAAAGGCGTTTCGATGAACTCGCCATCCAGCTCCATATAACGGAAGGAGTTGAGGTGACTTATCATGTACTCTTCCTCGCCATGCACCGTTATAATTTTACCCTTAACAGGATATTTCAGTATCTGGTGCAAAGAGGATGTAACTGCCCTGGCATAATGGATCCACGGTCTTCCTAGCAAACATGAGTATGACGGACGGATGTCTATCACGTAGAATGTGGAATTGAACACTTCGGTGCCTACCTTGATAGGAATATCAACCTCCCCATGAACCATTCTTTTGGAACCATCGAAAGCCCTAACGACGATGTTACTAGGTTTGAGAGTCAAACCCTCGCAATCCAAACGGTCTAAGGCTTTCTTTGGCAGCACATTTAGGGAAGAACCAGTATCAACCAAGACATGGGCGAGAGTAGTTCCCCGACATTCAACTGAAACATGTAATGCATCATTATGTTTCCTTCCTTTGGGAGTTAAGTCAGCGTCGGAAAAGCCAAGGCCATTATCAGCAGTGAGAATGGCCACACATTCCTGAAATTGGTCAGATGAAGTCTCTTGGGGAACATGTGCCGCCTTCAAGAATTTGATCAGGGCCTTAGCATGGGCCTCAGAACAGAGCAGAAGAGCCAACATTGAAATTTTAGAAGGGGTCTGCCCTAACTACTCCACAACGTCATAGTCACTTTTTCTGATTATTTTCAAGATTTCATCCATTTCTTTCTAAGTGGTTTCGGGGACAACCACATCATGAGCCTTCGTCCTGACAGGCATTTCCAGTATCCCCTTACCCTTGTCGGTATTATCAGCAGATGGTCTTTCTTCAGGAGTATTTAATTCTTCAATCACTGGGCTTTGCACAGAAGGCCCAACAGGTGTAGAAGCTTTTAAGGGTCCGAAAACTGCTCGAGGGGGAGCAATCTCCAGAGAAAAATTCGGCCACTGCGGGTTATCTTGCTTGTACCCGCGATGTTCCCTATATTAGGGTCTTCTTTAGAAATCTCTTGGACTGTTTCGATTTGCTTGATGTCGTGGTAGAAGACTTCTCCCCTATAGTTCCACGGTATCATTTTGCTTGATTGGTACGGGACGGGTCCCGGCATGGTGATCTTTAAAGGTACACATTCAGAGTTGGGTGTAATCCTGACAGGCCTTTTGCAAGCCTTGGGAGGATTGTCGGAAATGGTTATGATAGTGTGATACGGTGGGAGAACTGACTTGTGTTTTGCGTTCGTATTCGCACTTGTGCGGTTAGCAAGAGTCGCCACCGACTTTTTACTTTATCCTAAAGGAAAGGTTAAAAAGCACAGCAAAAACCTTTTGAGATATTTCGTGGGTTCGGGGGGTAGATTATGAAAAGGGAAGGTATTAGCACCCTTTTCATCCATGGTTATCCATGGGCTCTTAGTTACTTGGTTTTTTAGATCACTTGCCTTGTTTTTTGATTGCTTTGAAAATGGTGTGTGTGTGGGTGCTTTTTGAAAATGTTTTAGAAAAAGATGCCTTGTTTTAGGCAACTAATGTATTTGACTCGTGTTTGAGTGTTTTACAAAAGTGTGAATCTTTTCGAAAAGATGTTTTCAAATGTTTTTGAGAGTTTGTTTGAAAGTGTTGTGGATTGTGGTTTTTGAAAAGAAGGCAAGTGTTTTTTTGCAAGTTTGATCTCAAGTAACTAAGAGTTATGTCTACCCTATTGTACTCAAAGGTTTTTGTCATGTTTTAACCCCTTTTAACAGTTTTGTTCCATCATTGAAATTGATGGGCAATCTTGCGTTTAGGAAGTTTATTCGGGACGGGCACGGGTCATCGCATAGACCATGAATGCAATGATGCCAAGTGTTTTTGGCAAATTGTTTTGAAGGGACTATGATCATTCCGTTTAGGCAACTTTCGAAAGCGTCATCGAGGGACTTATGATCATTTGATTTTGTTTTGCCAAAGACATTCGACGCGCAAGCATGGCCCATTTTGGAAGGCAACATGTGGGATTACCCTAGGGGGTGCAAGTGTGATTGTGTATTGATTACATGCATTTGTCTTGTATTAGGTTATCTAGCGTTTGATTTTATGTACATACAAACCCTAGGTCTAACCATGGTATAATTGAAAAGCTGTAAATTGCGGAATGTAAATCTACGCTATTACAAAATAATGTCCGGGAGTGGGGGTATAAATGTACAAGGGGAGGAGACTTATAGTACCCAATAATTTACAACCAAATCGAATGTGCGATCAAAATGAATATCAAATATACAAATATAAGATAAAGTGTGTATAGGGCAATATATTGTGTAAGTGCAAATGTATATGTATTGTGTAAATGTAAATATGTACAAGTGCGAAATGTGAAGTTGAGCCGTATTAGGGTTTTGACCTAGATATACGTTTTAATCTGTATTTTGATTTATATGTTAATTATGTACAAAAAGAATGTTAACTAAAAAGTTTAATTTTAATTACGTATAATATGTACAAACATGTTTTAATTAAAAGAGGTATTTTCAATTTAATTATGTATGTATATAAAAAGAAAAGATAATATATACAAATATGTATTAAGAATGTTTTTAATTTTAATTTGTGTATAAAAAGTATTTAGATATTTAGGTTAGTATTTAATTAAATAAGTATATATAAAATGCTTTAGTTAAATTGTAAATAAAAAGAAAGTATTTGTATAAAAATGATTTTTTTGTAAAGTAAATGAAATGCTTTCATAAGATTTTAAAGGGTTATTATTAATATATGAAAGAAAAAGTAGGTTAAACAAACATTGTTGATGAATATGAAAAGAGGTTAATGTTAATGGGCTTTGGGGTAATCAGGAAACGGGTCAGGCCCAAGCTTGCCTTGAACGAAATTAGGGTTAAGCGTGTTGTTTGTGGAACGAGGGTTAGGGCTAGTCAGCGGCGCCGTGTTTACTGAATTCGTCTTCTCCGTTTAGGCTTTCTGAGCGCTCGATTCCGGCCACCAACATCATCCTCACACTCTCTTCCCTTCTAGGCAGGAAATCCGCATCCTTTGAAACGAGGTTAGTCCTAAGATGTTATGTCTTTATCTTTCTTTTCTGGATTCGCGTGGTTCGGACTTGTTTTAAACTGAGTTTTATATTTTCGTTTTATGAGGTGAAAGGGAAGAAGATTGCTACCTGATTTTGGGAGACGGAGGAGAGGCAAAGGGGTGATGCTTCAGGAGGCCGGAACGGCGGTGATGGAGCTTGCTTTTGATGCTTTCTGGTACTTTCGTTCTTTTATCTTTTGCTCAGGTTTTTTGATGATGATTATTAACTGAAAAAACAAACCTTGAAATGATTCACTTCTTCATCTTCCTCTTTCCTACTGTGATGCCTTTGCTTCTGTTTGTGGAATATTTTGGAACAATCGTTGCCTTGAGTCTTGTTGCCTGAGTATGATATGTCTGAGTATTTGCTTGTGTGCTTGCCTATGTGTGCTTGCCTATGATGAAGCTTGCTTCTGAGGCTCTTTGAACTGCCTTTTGAGATTGCTACTGAGTTCACTTTGAATTGCTTCTTTCTTCTTCTTCTTGAGAGGCTATGTGCTTGTTTGTGAGCTTGATGCTATGTGACTTGAGATGTTCAGCTTCACAGGGTTGTAGGCTTGGGTTGGTTTTGGTTATGGTTATCACTGATGCTTAAGCTTGAGGTTGTTCAGGTTATGGTATTGGTTTGAGACTTTAGCTTGTATGTGCTTGGTTCAGTATGTTATGGTGAGGCAAGTTTGGACATGAGGTTTGTATGTTTAGCATGAAGGTTGAGGCTTGAAATGTGTTATCAGGTTTGTGGGTTTAGCATGAAGGTTGAGGCTTGAAATATGTTAGGTTCAGATGATGGTTATGGTTCTCTTTTCTTTGATAAGCTCAGTATGTTTATGCTATGGGTTTTGGGATATGAGAGGATGTTGGTTTTTTAGACAACTCAGTTTTTTGCAGGTTTTTATGTTTAGTGTGTTTTTGCTTCAGCTTGTATATATCTCTTTTATCCTCTGAACTGCTATATTGGCTAATGTGTATTGTGGTGAGGCAGAGTTAAGTGCTTGATGCAGCTACCTAGCTGTGTTTGCCTTGACAGTTTTTTATACTTCTCTCCTCTCTCACCTTACTTCTGTCTATTCTGAGTTGCCTAAACTGTGTTAGCTATTTTCTTTTCTATATTCACTCTTCTACTGTCTGCTGTGCACTGCCTTGTATTTTGCTGAGTTGGCTTTTGACTTTGTATATCTCTCTTTGAATTGCCTGCTGAACTGTCTTGTATATTTCCTTTTCTATCTTAAACCTTCTTATTTTCTATTGGCTTGTGTATGTCCTGTGCTGAGGCAGAGTTGGTATTTTGTATACATTCTTCTTTCTTCCTTTTGCCTGCTGTGCTGTGAACTGCTATTGGACTGTCTTGGCTTTTCTATTATGCAGAGTTGATGAAATTTGTACACATTCCTCTCTCTCCCTTTTGCCTGCTGTGCTGATGTCCATGCCTAACCTGAACTGAGTTTGCTTTATCTCTCTTTACTCTCTCTTAAAGTACAGTTTAAGATTTTTATATGATTTTTGTTTGTACTTTTCTGAAGGGGCCCTGGATGGGAAGTGATGATTCTAGATTGCTTGCATTTTACATTTTACATCTTCATCTCTTTTGACAGTTTATGTGTGCTGACTTCCTTTTCCTTGATATCTTGGCTAAATCTTTTCATGACAGCTTGGGTACTTGTGACTTTCTTTGAGTGGACTTTGGGCATTTTGACAGTAGCCTTGGCTTTTTGGATAGAAATTTTGGATTTGAACTTTTTCAGTTTGGATTGGATTTTGAATCTTGAATTTCTATGCAGCTTGAATTTGTAACTTATGCATTTTTTGACATTTGCATTTCATGAAGTAAAAATAATCTTCCCTCTCTGTGAACCGGGAGAAATCCCGTGATTTGCAGAGAGGGCAACTGATCCCAGTCAGTGGCCCCTAATGATGAGCAACTTTTACTGTCTTTTAATTAAATGCTTTCTGACTTTTCTTGTTCTTTTTGCAGATGAAAGATGGAATGCCGGAGCGGAATGAAGCACGAAGAATATTTAGAAAATAGGATAGTTTTTCATTCTATGTAATATTTAAATTAAATGTAAATTATTGTTTGTAATAAACAACAATTTGTACAAATAATTCAAACATCAATAAAAGTTTAAATTATCCAATTAATTCTAATTTCTTTATTGTTTATTTATTTATTTAAAATTCTTAGAATTAACAATTGAAAAATAAATTCAATCATTTAATTTCAGAATAATAAATAACTTAAATAAAACAACATTGATCAATTAAAGTCTGTCTTATTCAACATCCAGAGCAAAACAGCAGTCGATCCAAATAGACTGATCAAACGCATAAGCACTGTGAATCCAACACTGCATATATCTTTGGACTGGTGAATTCAAACCAATTGCTTCCTCTTACTGATTTGTCATAAACACTGATTCTTTGCAAGTACGGTAAATCCAACTGCAACCCTTCTTTGACTGGCCCAAACAAAATGAATTTATGCCACTTGTCTCTTTTGCTGATTAAACCAAGATAACGCGAATTTTAACTCGACTCTTGAAATAAACCGCAAAGTGCTATAGAATTTAAATTCTTCTGAGAATATGCCCATAAAACCTTAATTCCGGATTAAATGCCAAATCACGCTCGCTTGATCAAAATTGAACCAGAAATTAACCAAACCCTAAGCCCACTGTATGAAACAATTCAGAGCTCTGAAAATCAGTAAAAAAACCCTAATTTTGCTTGACTGTCAAAAAAGTCCGTTTGTCCGATTCTTGAGCCAGTTTGAGAAGTCAGGAAATGTTTGAAGCTGAGATTTCTTGTGGAAAAGTGCGAGGGCAAATTTTGGGGTACAACAGATAGCAATATCGTTGGTTGAAGTATCACAAGTATCAGGAGTAATCAGATTGAAAGTGTTAACAGGGGTTTTCTGGAAAAGTATCTCTTGCGTATCCATCAGGCGTTGGACACCCGACTTCAACATTGGACAATCACCTTGAATGTTCAAACAAAAATAGCAGTCCTTACCACAACCAGGAAAGATCCCGACTCTCAACAAATTTTCTTTAATCACTAACAATGGAGTCAACAGATCGGCAACATCAGTAACATGGAGGTTTTCCAAAACCGCATGCACATTGTGGCCGTGCTTGGGCATCAGAGCGGATATAACATTGGGCTTCTCAGGAGCGTCAAATTCAACCTCTTTGGCGTCAATTAAGTCTTGAATTTTGTTCTTAAGTGCCCAACAATTATTGGTATCGTGTCCAGCACTATCGGAATGGTAAGCACACTTAGCATTAGAGTGGTAGTACAGAGAGGAGGTGTTAGGGTTTTTTGGCGCCTCCTTCAAACTGGTCAGATTCAACTTCAGCAAATGGGGAAGGACCTGAGCGGGCGTCATGTTGATGCGGATGAACTGCCGTTGTGGCCGTTCTACCCGTTGCTGATTAGGTCTCGATTGATTGTTACGAGGTTGATCATTTAACGAATTTTGAATCATCACGGCCCCTACAGTCGGACGGTGCTCAGTTCTTCCCAACCCCTTCTAAGAATACACAGCAGATGCTTCTTTCTTGGCTGGGAAAGGATTTTTAACAACTGTGGATGCGAAAGCATCCTTTTGAATCTTTCCACTTTTAATACTGGCCTCCACCCTTTCGCCGATCAAAATCAGTTCAGTAAATCCTGCAGAAGAGCTTCCGATTAGATGGTTGAAGAAAGCGCCGGTAGGGTCCCCAAAAACATGTCAACTAATTCCCTATCTGATAGCGGTGGTTGTACCCTTCCAGCCAGATCACGCCACTTCTGGGCGTACTCCTTAAACCCTTCGTTTGAAGCCATCCCCATACTTTGTAACTGAGTACGAGTGGGCGTCAAATCAGCATTGTATTGATACTGACGATAAAAAGCAGCTGCCAAGTCTTCCCAATTATGAACCTCCGATCTTTCGAGCTGATAAAACCAGTCTAACTGCGTGCCCGACAAGCTGTCTTGGAAAAAGTGTACCCAAAGGTCTTTATCAGATGAGTGGGGTTGGATTTTTCGTACATAAGATCTCAGATGCATTTTTGGGCATGACAGGCCGTCATACTTGGCGAATGTTGGCACCTTGAACTTGGGGGGGATAACAATCCCAGCTACCAGCCCCAGTTCTTCAAAATCCAAACCGGGAACCCTCTACAACTCCATGGCTGCCAGTCTATCTTCAAGATTTTTTTACTTATCGTCCGCTGGCGGATACTGTTGTTCGGAATAGTCCTCATCTTCTTCCTCTTCCTCCTCTTCCACTTCAGATTCAGAAGGTACAGCAGTCCCCTTTCCTTTACCGACCCCTTCGTCAGACGTTGAGGGGAACTCAAGAACCTTCCTAGCATTGCTCTCAAACCTTCTTCCGAAAGTATCCACTCCAGGTCTCTTTTTCTTTTTCTCTTTATTCTTTTCCAACAAAACTTTGAGGTCCTCCTGACCCTTTGCCAAGGTCATGAGGAGTTGCTGAAACTGTGAATTTTGTGCCTGCAGATCCTTTACCGTTTGCTCCAAATCCATCTTGCTGAAATAAACAGAAGAAAGATAAGGAAACCTGGCGTGAAGACCTGTTTATTCATATGATGAATGGTATGTTATTCATGTAATGCATTCAAGGGTTCAAAAATTCAAATTTGTTGCAAACAAAAAGAACGCACGTCATATTAAGAAGAAATTTGTTAGTACATAAGTGCCCCATGGGCGAAATATTACAAAATTCTTAATGTAAAAAGACATTACGCATCCTCTTTGGTGCGATGTAAGTGTTAAGGGTCTCCTCCTCGTGAAGTCGGCGGGTAAGCTCCAAAACCTTCTTCTCACTGGCATAGAAGCTGGCTTCAAAAGTATCCAGTTCTTCCTTGAGTTGGATCTAACTCTTTTGCATTTCTTCCCATGATGTTGGCATGTCAGGATGGAGGACGGTGTATGGAACCTCTCCTTCCGTAACAGGCTCTTTGATCAAGGGGAGAATGTAGGGATATGGCATCATAAGATTCTGGGAGCGGGTTCGCACCCACTTGAGATAAGGCTCAAGGGGGATGGAATTCTTATGCCCTAGTGTCTTACTATCCACCTTGTTAGGCATCCTCCAAGCTCTGATGAACCTTTGTCGAAGTCCTTGCGCATCGTTGTCGAAGTCAAAAACTAGGTCAGGAATCAGCATGTCATGAGGGCCATCCCTCCGAGCATATTCAAATTGTCTCAATGCTAGACAGGGGTTGTAGGTGATGCCTCCCCTAATGCCAAGTAGTGGGACATTAGGGAATTCACCACAACGATAATGATGATGACATTTTCTCTGGACCGAGAACACCAATGTACATCAGAATGTGTGAGGGTCATCAACTGTTGTGACCACCTTAAACCCTGCTCATTCTTCAGAACTGATTGTGGAAGGTGAGAAATAAACCACCTTGCTAGGAGATGAGTACAACACATGAGAACACCTCTTTTCCTCATTGTTCGTGTGTAAAATGAGTGTAGGATGTCCCCAAGCAATGTAGGTATAGGATTCCTGGATATGAAAATCTTGACAACATTCACATCTATAAGTTGGTCAGGGTTCGGGAACAAGACCAACCCATAGATGAGGAGTGCCACAATCTCTTCATAGGTTTGCAGATCAAGGGAATTCCAGCAGTCTTGGGCTTTCTCAAACAGAAACTTTACCAAGAAACCCTTGACACCACTTATGGTTTCCCAATGCCCTTTGATATCAGATGGTTGCAAGTGTAATGCTTTAGCAACATCTTCAGGCTTTGGTTCTTTTTCCGTAGCGTTGTAGGGTAGTTGATTAAGAATAGGAATTCTCAAGAGTTGAGAAAATTCCTCCAAAGTAGGTACCAATTGGTAGTCAGGGAATGTGAAACAGTGGTGTAGGGGGTCAAAGAACTGGAAGAGAACTTTAACCATGTCTTCTTCAATGTTGGTGTTGACTAAGCTGAGGAGTCTACCATGTCTTTCACTGAAGAGAGAATTCTCTGGAATTCTGGATGTAAGCTCCTTGAGTTGAGGGGGGATCCTCACAAGGTTGACTTGAATTTTTTTCCTGCGAAGAGATTCCATGACCTACAAAACAAGAACAAAGATGAAGATCCAAACCCTTGAAATGGTTAGTGGATGCATATGATGCTTTATGATGTTTATGATGTATGCACAAACACATGTTCAAGCAAATCACACAAAACCCTCGTTTCAGGCTTGCATGAGGTTTCAAAGGTAAATACCCTCTTGAGTTTAGTTGGCTCAAACCTGTCCTATAAATAGTAACCGGGTTCTAAGGAGCTCAATATCACTAGATTGTTTTCTATGTTCATTGTTTTGGTTTAGCCACTTAACTAGAGACCAAAATATTCCAAGAAAACAACCCTCAATGAGTGTAGTATCGAGTATCTACCAACTTCAGACTGCACCAAAGCCGGTCATCTCACTACCCCTAATAAAAGGCCAAGATGGTCAATTAAGGTTCTAAGAGTTCATTAGTGCTTTATGACATCACTCAGCGGCCCCGTATTCTCTTTGATTGACTCAAAGGCTACTGGTACTCACAAATATGTCGCACTAATATAGCTATTGCTTCAACCATGTCGGTATACCCCGCACAGTTTCCACAATGTATTGCTATTTACCTATGAATTTTTCCCCAATCCGGGTAGAGGATTTCAAGCCCAAACAAGAGAACCAAATGTAAAGCAAACAAAGCAAACAATAATCATGCAAAGGGTGATCTAAGCCCTAAGGTTACTCCACTTTTAAAGTATATCCCCAGCAGAGTCGCCAGTTCTGTGATACATTGGGAGAACTGACTTGAGGTTTTTGCGTTTGTGTTCACAAATGTTTCGGTTTAGCAAGAGTCGCCACTGACTTTTTATTTTATCCTAAGGAAAGGTCAAAAAGCACAGGAAAGACCTTTGAGATGTTTTCTTGAGTTCGGGGAGTAGGTTATAGAAAGGGAAGGTATTAGCACCCTTTCTATCCATGGTTATCCATGAGCTCTTAGTTACTTGCTTAGATCACTTGCTTTGCTTTTCAATTGTTTGAAATGGTGCTCTTTAATTGTTTGAAATGGTGCTTTGTGTGTGGTTTTGAAAGATGTTTTGAAAAGAGGCCATCGTTGTGGCAACCTTTGTAATGATTCTTGTTTGAATGTATACAAAGGTGTTTTTGTCTTTTGAAAAGTTTCCAATGTTTGAAAGTAGGGTTTTGAAATTGTGTTGTGAAGTGTGTTTTGAAGATATCAAGGATGTTTTGCAAGATTTTGATCAAGTAACTAAGAGTGGTCTACGCTATTTTACTCAAAGAGTTTTTTTATGTTTTTAACCCTTTTAACAGTGTTGTTTCACCATTGTATTTGATGAACAACCTTGCGTTAGGATGTTTAACGGGACAGGCGCGGGTCATCGTATAGACCATGATAGCAATAGTGTTAAGTATCTTTGGCAATTTTCTTGAGGGACTTGATCATTTTGTTTAGGAAACTCAGATACCGTCATCGAGGGACTATGATCTTTTTGTTTGTTTTTGTTTTGCCAAAGTACTCAACATGCAACCATGGCCCATTTTTGAAGGCAACAAGTGGATGAAACCCTAGGGGTGCAAGTGTGTATTGTGTTTGTTTTTCATGCATGTTATCTTGGATTAGGTCAAACTAATTGTTGGTTTTATTTTCATACAAACCCTAGGTCTAAGCATGGCATAATTGAAAGCTTTTAAATGTGCGGGAATTTAAATGCTACACTATTACAACATGATATAGGGAGGGGGGTGAAAATTTGAATTGGGGATATTTGACAAGAAATTAAACCCTAGATTACTATTACAACCAAATTGAATGTACAAGACACAATATTTAAATGTATCATAATTGAAATAAATACAATAAATAAATGTAAATAAAATGTATTATGCCAAAATGTTTTTAATATGTGAAGTAAAAACAAATAAAGAAAAAGTCAAGTTTAATTATTTTTTCATTTAGGGCAAAAACCCTAATTTTCTTAAATAAATAGCAATATTTGTTATTTACTTTCAATAATACATTAACTTATACAAAAAATAAAAGTATATTGTAAAAATGATATTTTTAGTGTAAAATATTAATACAAATGAAAATGTAATATTTTGCATTTTTTTCCTAATTATTTAATAAAATAAAGTATATAAGTATATATATATATATATATACATAATATATTAAATATATATAAAAATAGAAAATATTTATTTACAAAAATGTGTATATCCAAGAAAATGTTTTCAAGATGTAAATAAAAAAATAAATGAAAATAAATATGTTTTTACATTATTTTAGGTTTTAATAAAAAAAGAATATAAAGCATTTAAATATTTTTTATACTAGTAATAAATAGAATAAATTCCAAATAAATATAAAAATTTATGAAAATAATTTTTAGATATTTATTATATTAGAAAATAAAATATTAAAATAAAAAATGAAATAAAATGCAAAAAATGACAATTGTGCAAGCAAATGGGCCATGGGGGTGCAAACTGAATATGCATGTGTGGAAAGCAAAAGCAACTCAGGCCCAGCCCAAGCAACTTCATCTTCTTCCTCAGTTTCAAACAACACATGCGTTCTGTACTCCCAAAGCTATCTCCTGATTCTTTGATTTTTTGACAAAACTCACAACATGAAACTTGTAGAGCATCAAACAACGAATTCAACCATATAAAAAACTTGGATTAACTCTCAAAGACCAGAGAGAATTTCTCTGGCCCTAATTTTTAACCTAGTTTTTTCAGAAAGTTCATGAGTGAAATTCTCTCAGCACGATTAATGTAAATGAAAACTAAGCATATGTATGGCTTCAGGGCTATGAGTACAACATATTTCATTCACAAACCTAAGCCTAACCATTCCTAAATAGAGAGATAGAAGTCCATGAAATACCTGTTTCAGTTGACTTCGAGCTGGCCAATGTAGCAACCTTCAATGGTGTTTGAGCTTCTATTGAGCTTGCCTGAGGTCCAAGGAAGCTTCTCCAATGCTTGGCTTGCTTTGAAACCACCTGAATCGTGCTGTAGAACTCAACCTGCAGCGCTTTGAAATTAAAATGGAAAAGTGTGTTAGAGGTGTTACAGCTTGCAATGGAGGCTTGGGATAGTTCAGGTGAGTTGATTGGAAGGTGTTGGAACTATCTTGGGACAAAACGCACGATGGAAATTGGTTGTGGCTTGCAAGATGCAGAACTTGCTCTGTTTTGCAGAAAAACAGTGATTCTGAGTATGAGGAGTTTTTAGTGATGAAAGGGTCGTGCTTTAGGCTTGTTGGGATGTATGGAACCTGTTCACAAAGTTCTTGTAAGCTTATGTTAACAGATATGAGAGAACCCTTATGTTTTGCTACCTTTCTTCTACTTGAAGCAAGAGAATAGAAATGATGTTATAGCCCTGTCCAAGCCCTCCTATCATGCTGCAAATTTTGTTATTGGTTACTGGAATTAGTGGACTTGATCTTGCCTCAAAGATCTGGCCCCCATGCCTCAAGGATTTGGTTTTGACATAAAGTGAAATTAGGCAAAAATGGCATTGTTGCTTTTTCCTTTTAAGGCTTAAACTAAAGTATAATGCCCTAATGACCAAGGAAATACCTTAATACAATGGATATGCATTAAATTAAGGAGTAAAAATTGGTTTTGAGGCCTGTAATGTTGAACCAAGCTAGCTAGATCAGAATTGCAAGTTGTTATGAACATGTATTGGCCATGGACAAAAGTGAGTTTTTGCCAACTTCAAGAATTCGATTCTCTCTAACCACAAGGGTGTTTGAGGAGTTCTTGGACAATTTGGAAAGCTTGGAACATGTAATACAATCCATATTTGTAATGAAACTTGAAAATCCAAGTGGAACTATGTGGAAAATAGCCAAGAAGATAGGTCAAAATCCTGCCTAGATTAGGGCAAAATTTCTCTAAGTTAAAAGTTTTAGGTACCCTTGTTCCAAAAATCATAACTTGAGATACAAGCTTCTTTTGAGAAAACTTTGTGAATAACAATTGTAGACTTTGTGATGGAATACAACTTTCATGTTGCAAGTTTTGTTTGAATCCATTTGCATCTTGGTGAAAAAATGGGACAAAGTTAGGAAAAAATAAGAAAATTTCATAACTTCGAAAAATTCTAAGTTATGAAAATTTTCCATTTTAAACCCTAATTTGCATTTTTGGGTTTCTTGATGAAAAAGTTTCATAATTTGACATGTTTTGATGAAAAATAACTCTTTGAACTTGATTTTGACCAAAAAGTCAAAGTTTGACTTTTCAGTGTACAGTCAAATTTTGATCAGTTGACTGAAAAATTCATCTGTCAATCCTATGCATTTGAGATATTTTGAACTTGTTAAATGGGTCAAAACAATGTCATTGAGTCCTTGTGTCCATGGTTGAGCTTGATTTGCCATTGGTTAGGTCAAATAGTCAAAAATTACCTTTGTGCAGTCAAAACCCTAAAAATGACAATTTTGCCCTTTTGGTGATCTGATCAGATTTCTTGTGGAATTGTGATCCAAACCTGATCAAATGACATATATGAGTTCACTATGTTGAGGTGAGTCAAAAATCATGAGGTTTGACTGTCAATTGACCACAGTTGACTTTTTCCCCAATACAGCTGATTTCTAGGTCAACTGTCCAATTGACTGGGCAAAGATTTGAATCAAGGCTTGAAACTTGGTATGGGCAAACTTGTGAACTCAAAATGGAGCATGAAAGTCAATTTGGGTATTGTAGGTAAAAATATACTTGTGCAAACTCAAACCCTAATTTGGGTTAACAGTGCAAGGAGGGGTCTTGAGCAGAGCAAACCCTAGCTTGATACTGAATTTCAAGAGTCTTGTGATGAGAAAGTATTGATGAAATGAGAGGGAAAATTTTGGGGTACAACATATGTCCTCTCCACAGAGTCATTTCCTCATCAGTTTATTCCCCAGCAGATTTATCCTCTCCCGCAGGTTTATTCTCACAATCATCTTCATTCACTATCCCCAGCGAAAACGAAGAATTCAACTCTTTTCTCCAGCAGCAATCCAGGATTTATTTTCCCCAGCTAAAAACATCACATTTCCATACATCATGACACATTCATATACGCATCATACAAACACAATCTCATTTATTTTGAGAACATCATTGCTTAATACATACCATGCATTACATACAACTAACCTTTACCTTTCAGGAAAGATACAATCAAATTCTCACAAAATTCAAGCTATGAAGCCTTTACCTCAGTTGAATAACAGACGACCGAAGTTCCTAAATGTCAACAGAGATGATTCCCCAGTTGAATAACGGACGACCTAAGCTCCTAAAATTCAACTTTCCTCTTCAATAGAGATGATTCCTCAGTTGAATAACGGACGACCGAAGTTCCTAAATGCCAACAGAGATGATTCCCCAGTTGAATAACAGATGACCGAAGCTCCTAAAATTCAACTTTCCTCCTCAACAGAGATGATTCCTCAGTAGAATACGGACGACCGAAGTTCCTAAAATTCAATAGAGATGATTCCTCAGTAGAATACGAACGACCAAAGTTCTTAAAATTCAACAGAGATGATTCCTCAGTTGAATACTGACGACTGAAGTTCCTAAAATTCAACAGAGATGATTCCTCAGTAGAATATGAACGACCGGAGTTCCTAAAATTCAACAGAGATGATTCCTCAGTAGAATACGTATGGCCGAAGTTCCTAAAATTCAACAGAGATGATTCCTCAGTTGAATACGGACGACCGAAGTTCCTAAAATTCAATAGAAATGATTCCTCAGTAGAATACGGACAACCGAAGTTCCTAAAATTCAACAGAGATGATTCCTCAATAGAATAAGGACGACCGAAATTCCTAAAATTAAAATAGAGATGACTCACCAGCAGAATAACGGACGACCGAAGCTCCTAAAATTCTACTTCTTTCAACAAAGATCATCCTTCCCCAGCGAAATCTTCCTTAAACGACAAGTATACAAGCTATCACTAAGGAATATCTTATGCGATCGACACTCCTTCGGATGGCATCTTTAAGCCCATCTACCGTCATCAGTCTCCAAATGGCATCATTAAACCCATTCCTTACATCACAAGACAATTACCACTTCATGCGAGTACAAATTTCAGGGCACTCTAGTGTTCAATCATCTTCCACCTTCAGATCATGAAAGGCAGACAAGCCAATCTAAATCTTCAGGTTTAAGAAAATTGAACATGGGCAGCTGTTGTACCCCCAAATTTGCCCTCCCATATTTCTCAAATTTCAAGAAAGATCCTCAAGTTGCTCAAGGTAGTCCAAGGGTTGGCCAGACAAGCTCTCTCCTAAGGCAGTCTACCTCAAATTAGGGTTTCATGTTGCACCAAGATACTTGAGTCCAAGTGATCCCAAATTCTCACCAATGTCCTACTATGTTCTCACTATCATCCATGTCAAGTTTCAAGCCTTGCAGAGGAAGTTTGCTCAGTCAATTGCTCAAAGGCCTGAAAATTGACTGTGCTAGGGCAAAAGTTAACTGTGGCCCACATACAGTCAAACATTCAAGATTTTTAGTCAAAATTATCATTTTGAAGGATGTTTCATCATTTGATCAAGGATTTATCATGATTCATCAAGGATTGCTCATAATTCATCAAGACTCAAAAGTTGCTAAATTAGGGTTTTGCAGGAAAAGTCAACTCAACTTTGACTAAGCATAACTTTCTCATACTTTATGATAAATGAACCATCCAAAGCTAATTTTGAATAGGATGAAATTATATACAATCCATATTCATCTCCCAAGTTAAAAATATGCACTCACAAGAAGTTATGAATTTGGACATTATAGGTCATTTTGGAAAGTCAACAAAAACACGTTTTTTGTCAAAGCTTCATACATGAGCATGGAATATCAAATTGAGATGAGACCAAAAGGGTTGCTTATAGGACATCTCAAGCTTTCTAAAAAGTCAAATAACACCTCCAAAGAGTGAAAATGGAGGAAGTTATGCATTGGTGAAGTTAACCCTTTTTATAAAATTGCCAAAAGTCAACTATGCCTAAAACTTCAAATTTTGCCAAATGGGCCCAACCTTTTTCACTTATTTTGAGTTGGCAACATAGTCCACGAGCTCTAGCCCTTGCCACTTGTCATTATCATGTTTTTATTATTTATTTTTATTTTTATTTGATTTAAATCAATTTTAATCAAAATAAATCATGAGAAAATCCAAAATATTGAAAACAAAAGATTTTGTGCTTGTTTCAGGTTTTAATTACAGCTAGCATCAAATCAAACTCGTGCAAGGCATTAGGGTGGACAAAAAGATTGATTTTAGGTCAATTTTGGAATGATATTCAAGCAAATCAAATCACAATCAAATTCAATAATGGAAGAAGATTGAGTACATTCTATCAACCCTAATCCATTCCTTGATACATATAGAAGATGTGCAGACTCAAAACTAGGTTAGAAGGAGGCGCAGCATCAAGAACACAAACTTGAAAAATCAAGAAAAAGTGCAAACATGAATTCCCATTTAGAGGAAATTTCAGGACCTTTGAACCATTCCAATCGTTTCCTGAGGTCATCAGCAAGCCAAAGCAATTCCAAGCAAGCGTTTCCAGGCCTTATATCGCACTGTAAGCCACCCACGACATGGCTTCTTTTTTAAAATCGAATAGCATTATTCTTGCACTTATAGCATAAAATAATTGTACATTCTTGATCACCATCATGTTTGCAAGCTTTCTATAATACCCAATTGCATTTTCATGGACTGAATCGTGAACTGCCATTGTTAGGTTTTTTGATTACGTTTTAGGGTTTTTGCTTGCAGGTAAAATTAGCCTTCATGAATGGTACCATCATGTTCAGGAGGACAAGACGAATCCAACCATGGCATTAGATGTCATTTATATTGCTCATGGAGGATTTTGGAACGAGCTCTGTTTATAGTGACGGACAAACGTCCGTAGGTAAAAGTGTTTCACTTTTGCCAACGGTGCAAGGTTGAAGACGCCTGCGTGTCACCTCCCCATTGGCATATTTGAATCTTGGCGCACATTTTCATTGTTTTCCATTGACTCACTTTATTTTTGCATATCATTATTATTGCTTATTTCATGTACAACAAAGAACAAGTGGCGTAGCGGCAATGAAGTGTATGGTAAGAGCTTCAGGACCTGGGTTCGAATCCCAGGTCCTCCAACTTCTCCATGTTATTTTTATTTTCAGGATCCAACGCGTTTACAAGCCAAGGGGCTACCATAAACTCTCAAGATCTAGCCCTTAGATCTCCAGATGGCCAAATCTGATGGCCATCATCTGAAGGTGCATCATGAGGCCCAATCAACGCATGGCAGGAAATCATAGAAGCCAAACGTGGACTTCAAATTATTGGGCCCAAGACTGCTTCTCACCCCCCCCCCCCCCAAACTGCTAAATTCAGGCCCAAATCCTTTTCTCTATTCTTTTTTTTATTTGTTTTATTTAATTTTAATTTATTTTACTAACCAAATAATTATTTTCTTTTATCAAAAAATCACAAAAATATTACTTTTCATAAATTAGGTCTAGATTTTATTTTTATTAAAAATTAATTAATTTAATTAGGTTTGTTAATTTAGATAACTTTAATTTCTTTTTTGTACATAATTAAAATTAATTAGAACAAATAGGTTTTATTTCTAATTTAAATTACATTTTATTTTTTAAAATAACCAAAAAAAACCAAAATAGGTCATTTTATTATTTTCATTAATTAATTTAATTAACTAATTAATTGTATATTTAATTTTAAAACCTAAATTGTTTTCTTTAAAAAATATTAAAAACAACAAGAAACAAGTTTTCTTTTAATTATGTTAGAAGGGTCAAAACCCTATTTTCTTCCCGATCTTAATTTTTCTCGCGCGCTTTATTTTTATTATTTATCATATTGATGTAACTGCCTACAGTTTGTAATAGTTTAATTAGGACGTTTATTTCCATTTATCGCTTTATTCTTTTCTTTAAAGGGTTTGTTTTTGGCTATGTAAATACCCGAAGCCTTGTAATAGCTTAGTTTAATTTCCGCACTTTAAATTCCGCAAAATATTTAACTGTTAGATGTATGATATAGGGATGCATGACAAGAATGTATGTAAAACTTTAAAACAGTTAGATAACCCTAAAATGTGCAAAGATAAATGAATTTGAAACTGAATCACTCGCACATGCGCACTCCTAGGCTACGCTCCCACTTGGTTGCCTTCGGTAAACGGTCATTGAGTATAGGATGCTTTAGTGGTCGTCCTTTTGTCCAAAGATCAAAGTTGCCTCGGATATTGTTGCCTCGAATAATTGATCTAAGACGTTAGGGTTATTACTAAGACGTCCTAACATTGCTTTAGTGACCGTACGTCCCTTTCGAATTGACCCTCAAAACTCCAACGACGGTGCTACCTACTCACTAATAGTGGGATAACATTGTCTAAAGGAAACGAACATAGAACGATTCTTTTTTCGAGTAGGTAGATTAGTTCTTAAGTACTTGCTCAATCCAAATAAACTTTTTCACACTTACACTCCTTTTCAAACAAAGTTTTCAAAAACACTTCATTACACTCTTGAAGACAGAAGCAAGAGTTAAATCGAAGTCAAAACAAAAACTTTTCAAAGCACACAAACACAAAGAATCAATTTTTAAAATGATGAGCAAGTACCTAAGAGCCCGTGGAAAACCACAGATAGAAAGGGTGATAATACCTTCCCTTTCTATAATCTACCCCCCTTACTCAAATATCTCGAAAAAGGAATTTTTCTGTGCTTTTTTTCCTTTCCTTGTTGGATAAAATAAAAGTCGGTGGTGACTCTTGCTTACCCGACATTTTGCGAATACAAACGCAAAACGCAAACTAGCAATTCCTTAAAAAAGGGAACCACGTCTCGGTTCTGGCCACCGTATCACACTTGGTATTAGGGGAGGTATCACCTACAATCCCTGCTTAGCTCTTCGACAGTTTGGGTATGCCCGAAGAAATGACCCTTATGAGATGCTCATTCAAGGTCTGGTGTTCGACTATGACCAAGAAGACCAAGGTTACCGCCAGAGGTTTACATGAGCTTGGAGAATGGTGAACAAGGTGGATAGTAGGACTTTGGGACACAAAAACTCTATCCCTCTCGAGCCTTACCTTAGGTGGGTACGGGCTCATGCTCAGAGACTCGTGATGCCTTATCCTTCCATCCTCCCTGTTATCATAGATCCTGTTGTTGAAGGAGACGTTCCATATACTGTCCTTCATCCTGACATGCCTACCTCTCTCGAGGACTTGCAAAAATCTTGGGTTCAATTGAAGGAAGAGCGAGACACCTTTGAAGCCCAATTTTACGCCAGTGAGAAGAAGGTTCTGGAACTCACCAAGATGCTTCATGAAGAGCAGAATCTGAACGCCTACATTTCTCCAAAGAGGATGCGTTAGACCTTTCTGTCTTAGGAGTTTTTGTTGTATTTTGTCTCCTTCATTGTAAGCCCAAAGAGGCATGATGTATTCAAACTTGGATTTAATATAACATGTGTTCCTTTTTGGTTTGAACAAATTTAGATCTCTAATTTCCTTGAAATCATTTGCATATTGCATCTTCATTCATCATAACATCATACAGGTTTCTTACAACAGGTCTCCTTATCCTTCTACTGTTTATTTCAGTGAGATGGATATTGAATAGACAGTGAAAGATCTTCAGGCGCAGAACGTCCAGTTTCAACAGATGCTCTTGACTCTGACAAAAGGACAAGAGAAGTTGAAGACTCTTCTGGCGAAAGAGAAGAAGAAAAAAGCGATGAAACCAATCGGTATTGTGATCATGGGAAGAAGGTTCAAAGGACAAGCCAGACAGACTTTGGACTTTGCAACATCATCGGGAGAAGGAGATAATCAAGAAGACAAGACCAAGGAAGTGAGCAGCAACCCAACATCCAAAGAAGAGGAAGAACCTAACTACTCTGAGGAACAATATCCTCCTGCTGATAATAAATACAAAGAGCTAGAGGATCGTTTGAATGCTATGGAGGTCCAGAGGGTACCCGGATTGGATTTTGAAGAGTTAGGACTTGTCTCAGGGGTTGTCATCCCGCTGAAATTCAAGGTCCCCACTTTCGCTAAATATGATGGTGTCTCTTGCCCTAAGCTACATTTAAGGTCATACGTCAGAAAGATTCAACCCCATACGACTGATAAGAATCTATGGGTGCATTTTTTCCAAGAGAGCTTGTCAGGGACGCAGTTGGATTGGTTCTATCAGTTGGAAGGGACCAATATTCGCAATTGGGAAGATTTGGCTGCCGCCTTTTATTAATAATACCAGTATCATATGTCCATACATTTGCATTCATATGTCATAGCATTGACAACACAAGTACATACAGTGCAATCTCATTTATTTTAAGAAGACATCATCATACCATGCATTGCATAAGTCATAGCATTGCATACAATTAACTCTCCACCTTTTCAGGAAAAAATCAATTGATAGGAGATTATCATCAACAAATTTCCGACAGACAAATATTTTCAACAAGTCAAATACAAATTCTTGTTGGTTCAATTTAAATCTCTCAACGGTTTATCTTATTTCTTTCCTCGCAGACATATTTGCTCTGGTTCAGATAAATCTCTCAACGGTTTATTCTGATTCTCCTCCATATTCTTACTGGTTCAGATAAATCTCTCAACAGTTTATTCTGATTCTTCTCTAGATTCATACTGGTTCAGATAAATCTCTCAACGGCTTATTCTGATTCTTCTCCAGATTTTACTGGTTTAGATAAATCTCTCAACGGTTTATTCTGATTCTTCTCCAGATTTGTACTGGTTCAGATAAATCTCTCAATGGTTTATTCTGATTCTTCTCCAGATTCTTACTGGTTCAGATAAATATCTCAACGATTTACTCTGATTCTTCTCCAGATTCTTACTTGTTCAGATAAATCTCTCAACGGTTTATTCTGATTCTTCTCCATATTCTTACTGGTTCAGATAAATCTCTCAACGATTTATTCCGATTCTTCTTCAAACCCTTACTGGTTCAGATAAATCTCCCAACGATTTGTTCTGATTCTTCCCCACCGACAATTTTCTCTGGATCAGATAAATTGCACCAAGATTCATTCTGATGCTTCCCAGTCAAAGTTAATCCAAGATCTCTATTGGTTTAGTTTAAATCTCCCCAATATTTATTTTGATTCTTTCAAATCAAACAACATTCAAGATTTCTGCAAGTTCCAGTTTAAATCAACCAAAGGTTTATTCTGATTTTCTTTTCTGTTGAAGTCAAGTTTAGACTTCGTCCACTTCTGTCAACAATCACCTTTGAATGGCATCTATAAGCCTATCTCCAACAACTCTCCATCATTTCTCCAAATGGAATCTTTAATCCAATTCCCTACACAATCAACCAAGCGCATCATCAAGTGCAAATTTCTGGGTACTCTAGTGTTCAATCATCTTCCACTTTCAAGCCACGAACGACAAACACGTCGATCTCATTTTTCAAGTTTAAGAAGATTGAACAGGGGCAGCTGTTGTACCCCAAAATTTGCCCTCCCATTTTCCATTCAAGATACTATCCTAGGGTTTCTCGAATACCTAATTTGGCTCAGAAGTTGATCAGACAGATTCTCTTCCTAAGCAATAAATCAGCAATTAGGGTTTTGCATTTCTCAAAGAAAATTGAGTCTTCAAGGTTTCAAATGGTCTTCATAGGTCTTCATGTCTCCTCAAGGTTGTTTAAGTCAGTTTTCAAACCTCTCATTGCAAGTTTGCTCAATCAATGGTCCAGATAACTGAAGACGACTACGTCGACTTGAAAATCGCCTTTTTGCGAAAACAAATTCAAACGATCGTAACTTATTCATTATTCAATATTTTTGAATGGTTTTTCTTGCGTATAATTATACTTTATTACATCCCAAATCTCTCTTCACAAATCAAGAACTGATTACGCGTAGAGGATCACCAAAAATTCGAATGCATTGGAAGTTGCATCATGAATTTTGACCTAATTTCAAATAACAGTCGTCGGATTTCTAAGAATTGTGATTTCTTCAAGCTACAAGACTTTGAGACGATTATTTCTATTAATGGTCATGTGTGATTTCGCTCACGGGTTTATCTTCAAATAATCAAAGGAAAATTGGGTTTGGAAGACTTTAAAATTATCAAATCATCGCAAGGCATTTGTTGATTTTGAATTTTTCTTAAACACAGTTCACTGAAAGATTAACGTTTGTTCTCAGAGCATGTTTGTTTGGACAAGATGTGAAGATTAAGACTGTCATTTAAAACAATCATGATCTTGGATTCAAGTCGACCGAATGATTTACATTCTTAAACATTTATTTTGTTTAGGAATTGGAGTACAAGGTGCATGTTTGTTTGAAATACAATTACAAAGTTATTTGGATTATTTGGAATTCAAGTTACCAGACTGAAGCATTTTATTTCAAATATTCTGATTGGGAATTTAAAAAAAAAAGATCCAATTAGAATACAAAATTTGTACAAGATCCTATCATACCAAAATAGTTCAAATCTTTGTATCATTGCACTGCAAATAAAATTACAAATTTTGTTTGTTTGAAAAGAATTGCAAATTTCTTGTTTACAAAGGATTTCAAGTTCTAATATTTTATTGATCACAAGGATACTTCATGCTACAATTCAAGTTCTTCCCCAATTTCAAGCACACCATCAAAGGTTGTTACAAAACTTCAATTATTTCAATACTTTATGTTTTATAACTTATTGTCATTCAAGGTTACATTGGTACAACTATTGAATACAATACTTCCAAATACATCAAAGTACAAAAGGAATTGTTCTAAGTTACAGAGAAAAAATCAAGTGAACATTTGACCTAAGAGAAACTAATCCATGATCAAGTTGCTTGAAGACTCAAATTATATCATTTCCCTTGACTTTTCTCCAAGACCTTCATGTTTTCCACATATTCCTTACATTCTTTGCCTTGCCATCTCCACTTTTTCTCACATGAAACAAGAGAAAGAGAGCATGATTAGTACAAGAAAGAAACATGAACATGAACAAGGAATTTTCAAAGAGCTTTTTTCACAAATTCATCACTAGGGTTTGTGTAGGAATCAGAAATAGGGGGTGGTTGTCAAATCATGTTCAAACATTCCACGAAGCCTCATTTGATTTGTTTAACATAATCAGATCATAGGCCCCAAATTCTATTGCAAATCACAAAAAAGATTGCCTTTCTTGGTTCACAAAAGAAAAAGGAAAAAGGAAATTGCCAAGGTTGCAAACAGCAAACAAACGGCCAAAATAGGAAAGTCAAAAACTGCTAAACAACAGCAGCAAAAGGCAGACCTGCATTAAAACAAGCTAATAGTAACTATAAGCAAAACAGCCCTCAACAAACAGCAGTCACACGAGCAACATTACAACAGCCTTAAACAAACAGCCAAATGCACAATCCAACAGCAAGCAAAATAGCAGGGCTAGAAATGCAAACAAATTGCAGCATAAATAATAGGCAGCAATAGCAGGCTGTCAAATAACACAACAGTACAAGGCAAAAGCAAGATTGTATCATAAAGGCAGCAGGCAACCACAGTCCAAACAGCAGGCTAGTGCAAAAAATATAGCAATAATGTTTCATGTCAAACAATGCAGCATAGGCTGTTAAGGCAACAAGTAAAAGCAGTACTATAGCAAAGAGGCAAGCATGCTCAAACAATCACATGTCATCATTTCCCTAATACAAACCCTTCAGGAAAATATATAATAATAAGCAAAGATTGCTTTATCTCATGGAAATATGAAGAGGGAAAGAGACAAGTTTTGGAAAGGTATAACCTAGGCCACAAACAGTCCTAAAATTGCCAAGCCAACTGCTATCACTGGCTGCTAAGACAGCCCTGCTACAGCCTGCGCCAAAACTTGCACTAAAATGGGAAAGCATAACCTGCACTCTAAAGCTCAAAGTTAGAAAACCAACTTTATTAAAAAAAATCATCAAACCTTCCCTCAATTTTTCTGACTTCTCAGTCACTATAACACAGGACCAAAGGGCAAAAAACAAGGGACATAATGATATACAAAAAGCCAGCGAGAATCACCAACTAGAGAGAGTCAAATTTTTCCATAAATCTCTAGTCCAAAACAAACACTCAAAAAAACCAACAAGAGTAACCAACAATTCAAAAAACAAAGATTCACAGTGAACCAATAACTCAAACAAACAGCAAAA
Organism: Vicia faba; assembly: GCA_948472305.1. Classification (NCBI taxonomy): domain Eukaryota; kingdom Viridiplantae; phylum Streptophyta; class Magnoliopsida; order Fabales; family Fabaceae; genus Vicia; species Vicia faba. The sequence goes on from OX451735.1 coordinate 40,896,072, forward strand.
AAGCCAAAATTTTGTTCATCATTTCCCTCCTCAGAATCCATTCAGAAGATACAAAACTACATACAAATCTCAGAAATTGCAAGAACCCCCACAAAATCATAGCAAGCTATCAAGTAAGCCAAACCCTAATCATCATCGTCATTTTTCATTCCATTCAAAAAAGATCCTTTCAAAATAATCTAATACCACAAGTTCAGAAGAAGAGAGAAAGCAAGATACTCAGATAATACCAGAAAGAAAAACTTAAAAAAAGGTTGGAAGCTCACGGATCTAAAAACCACAGCCTCCGTCTTCCTTTTTTTCTTTTCGTTCTTTTTTGCTTTTCCATTTTGCATCCTTCCTCATAAATCATTGATATTTGGTCACATCTTTGACTTAGGGTTCCGCTCACCCCTTTTTAGATCTAGGGTTATAGGCTAAGAATCTGCAAAAAATAACTTTGAATTAGCAGTTAGAAAGAAGAGACGATTAAATTCATGTAAGAAAAGTGAGGATCAGAGTCGCGCTACCGCCGTCACCGCCGTAAGGCGATTTCCGGCGCAGCCAAGATGTCTTCTCTGGTGGAGGCTCCCAATAAGAGAGAATAGAGAGTATCATGTTAAGAGAGAGAAATAGAAGTGAGTTATGAGCTGGTTGTTTCACTTAATTTGTTTTTTGTTTTGTTAATTACATCATAATGCTTAATCCGGTGGTGACACTTGTCACCACCCCTTAATCACTCTGAGGGATCCTGCGCTTGTATTCCCATTTTAGTAGTTCGTGCACCCTCATCATCCCTCCGTCTGATTCATATCATCATCAATCAATACTCTTTAGCGCACCACAGGAGCACGCCCATGGTGCACCTCCTGGAGACTGCTGCACCTGATCAGCCAGGAGCTTTGGGCTTTTCCCTTTATTTGGGCCAACCAGATTTATTTTTGCACCCCCAGATTTGCTCCAATGCAGGCCCATTTCTAAACTTTTCCTTTATATCTTTTTTTATTTTAAATTATTTGATTTTTTTGTTTTATATTTCAGCATATATTTAAAGTTGCAAATAGATCAATATTTGTTTCAAATAATTATTAACTTTAAAATAATTTTTGTTTGACATAATTAATTAAATTATTAATTAATTTTATCAAATGAAAAGAGTTTTAACTTAAATAATTATTTAATGGTTTGGAATTGTATTGTGTGATTTAAGTGTTTATTTCTTATTGTCACCCCCATTCATTAATTTGTACCCCCATTCCCGAAGCTTTGTAATAGGGTCGAATTTCAATTTTCGCACTTTACTGTTTTACTTATTACTGTATAGTAATTAGGCGTGTATGGCAAGATTCAAAATCAATCGATCGATAACCTAATTTCAAAAGACAAAATAACTTGAATCAAACACATTTTTTCACACGCGCACCTCTAGGGTAACCTCGCACGTTGCCTCAGAAATACAGTCATGTCCCTCGAATATGGGACGCTTTAGCAAAACCCTTTTGATAAAAAAAAGATCGTAGTCCCTCGATGTTGCCTTCGGTAAAACGATCTAGTCCCTTACGAAAATTGCTAAAACGTCTCACAAATTGCCTTCTATGACTATACAAACGTCCCACGTCTGTCCCTTCATATCCAACAACGGGGCTTCTTACCAAATCAATGGTAAGATAGCAACATTTAAAGGAAAAAGAAAAAATATTTAAGACTTTTCGAGTAGGTAGATTCGCTCCTAGTTACTCGCTTGCTCACGACAAAAACCTTTTTACACCGACACTTTCATCTCAAAACATTTTAAAAAAAAGACAACACATTTTGTATACGTTCATATAGAGACGAGAACCATTGCAAAACATCTTTTAAAAAAAAAATACTTTCAAAAACACATTCCACAAACACATCTTTAAACTATTTTTCGAAACAAAACTTTGTACGTATTCTTATAGAGACGAGAACCATTGCAAAAACATTTTCAAAATACTTTAAAAACTCACACCACAAGCACATTCAAAAGCAAGTGATCTAGTGAGTGACTAAGAGCCCATGGAAAACCATGGATGAAAAGGGTGCTAATACCTTCCCTTTTCATAATCTACCCCCCGAACCCGAGAAATAATCTCGAAAGGTCTTTCCTGTGCTTTTTTACCTTTCCTTTTGGATAAAATAAAAGTCGGTGGAGACTCTTGCTATCCGCACAAATACGAACAAAATGCAAAACATCCAAGTCAGTTCTCCCACCGTATCACACAAGTCCTCCAGATGAACCCCCATTTTTCTATGTGTGACTTCAAATGATCATAACTTGGTCAATTTTTATCACCTTGAGCCCACTCTTTTTCCACAATGATCTCGAGGAGGTGAACTTTATGCCTTCTTTTATGTGCAAAGTGAGAAAATGGATGGAAGATGCCCTAAGGATACAAAAGATTATAGGTCATTTCATGATTTTTTGCCAACTTCAACAATTCACAACTCTCTCAATTTTTAGAGATTTTGAATTGTTCAAGTCCCAAAATGTCACTCAAGAGGTGTATTTCATGCCATCTTTTTTGGTCAAGAGCAAAATCCAAGTGGAAGACCATGTTTGGATGCAAAACATTATATGTCACTTTTGAAGAAAAACTTGAAAATGTCACTTTTGAAGATTATAGGTCAATTTTGCCCTAGTTTTGGTCAGGATTATGACCTAACTTCATGGCACTTTTTCATATAGTTCCAAGGGGAATTTTCAAAATTAATTCAAAGAGGGGCTGTAGAGCACATTACAAGCTTTCCAAAATGTCCCAGAACTCCTTCAGATCATTCTTGAGTAGGGAGAATCGAAGAGATGAAGTTGGAGTTTTCACACTTGAATTACAAGTCATTTTGTGATGAACAAGAATTCAATTTCAAACCTATGTTGCACAATATTGTTTTGCAGGCCTCTAAACCTCAAGATCTGTCCATAATCAGAAGATTACACTTGCTTTTGAGCTATTATCCACTTGATTCAAGCTTTATCCAAGCAAATTTTCCATTTATGGCACAAAGTAACCATTCCATTCTTGTAAAGAGGCTTTAATCACAAAGTCAATGCATAGAGCTCCTAACTTGTTCCTTCTGATCACAAGCAATATCAAAGGCAAAATCAACATGTTTAGATCCTCCCATAAACTCAGGCCATGCTTATACTTCATCTTGGAACCATATTGTCACTTTTCTTCAAAATCAAGTAACATAGCCATAAGTCTATATCTTGCTTTTCTGACCTCCTCAAGTGCACCAATCTTTTTCATATAACCATACAAGTGTATTGCAAGCTAACACACGATAAAACAAGCCCTCAAACTCTCCAAAACCAAAAATTTCCATAGAAGCACAAAACCTTGTCATTTCTGATTTTTGAACCCAATCTCCAAATCGCCTCGTGCGTTTCTTGGCCAAACCATCCACAAAGCTTCTAATACACATATAAAAGTCATCCCAACCCCTGTTTTCAAACTGTAATACAATTTGCACCATCCTCCATTTTCAAAAACAGGGCATTGCACATTTACTTCTTCAGCTTGATTCAAGAACTCTCGGTATAAAGTAAGCTTTGCAATAGCTTCCTGGAGGTTCAAGGAAGCTAACCCAATTATCAAAACACTTTGAAAACAACTCTAACTCAAAACATGATGTCTAGCTGCAAGGTGAGTTTTTTGAACTTCTATCTTCATATTTAGGCATTGTTAGGTCTTGATTTGTGAAGATAAAATGTAGATACCATTGCCACAAAACTGTACATATCCATAGTTTGCATTTATATGGCCTGAGGTTAGAGAATTTTAGAGTTGAAGTTTTCTGAAATTTTTAGGTTTTAAATTAGGGCCAGAAAATTTTTTATTCATCTTTGATTGTTAGCTTAAGTTATTTACATGGTTGGATTCGTGGGAAGAAATTCCACAACTTTCATGTTTGAACTTTTCATTTTTGTTGAGAGATGAAGAAGATACAAGTCCTTTGGCCGGAGGTTAAAGATGAAGTCATTTTCAGGACTGGATTGATGTTATTTAATTGTTGTTTTACTTATATTAACGGATGTATAGCCACCCTAGTGGTAAAGCGCGTGCTTGTTCACCCTTAGGTCCTGGGTTCAAGCCCCAGCGTGACCTTTTGCAATTTTTCACAATTTTCTGACTTTCTTTTGTTTTTTTGGCAGCATTTGGGCTCTCATTGGGCCTAGTCTTTTTTTCTCTCATATTACTCCTTGCCTTACTGATTAACCCCCCTGACTTTTTCTTTATATTTTTTTTCATTATTATTATTATTATTACTATTAATATTTTTATTATTATTATTATTATTATTATTATTATTATTATTATTATTATTATTTTCATAAAATCATAAAAAATCCATATTTATTTTTATTTATTTTTTATACTCATGTATTTTATTTTCCATAAAACAAAAGACTAAAAATATTTTCTTAAAGACAAATTAATTTCTTTTCTCCTTAAATAAATTCTTAGACTTAGGATAAATTAATATATTATTTTAAATCAATTTAGAATTTGGTTATTTTTATAATTAATCTTCATTTTATTTTCATTCATTTAAAACCATTTTTTCATAAAAAAACCCTAAAAATCCTTTTTAAATTAACTTTCTTTTCTTAATTAGTTTAATTTAATTTAATTTAATTTTAATTAATCTTTTTCTTTAATTAGGTCAAAACAAAAAACCCCTTTCATAAAAGCAACAAAAATCATCTCTTTTTTTCCATTTATATTCTTGCATTTTATTTTCAATTTTGTACAATATTCAATATGGTTGTAATAAGATAATTGGGTTTAATTTTCTTGCAATCCCTATTTGTAAATTTGTACACACCCTCCCATAATGATGTAATAGCGTAGTAATTTTACTTTTCGCAATTTATCGCTTTATATAAATGCTAGTAATTAGGGTTTGTATGGAAAGACTAAAACCAGTCAATTAGCAAACCCTAATCAAAGACAAATCAAGCGTGAAAAATCAACACACTTGCACACAAGCACCCCTAGGGTAAAATCCACTTGGTTTCCTTACAAAATGGCCATGTTATGCATGTGAGGTATCTTAGCAAAAACAAACAAACACAAGATCATAGTCCCTCGATGACGCTATCAAAAGTTGCCTTTCAAAATGATCTTAGTCCCTAAATAAAGATGCTAAGATACCTTGCAACATTGCTAATCATGGTTATACGATGACCCACGCCTGCCCCGTTCACATCCAAAGATAGGATTACTTACCAAATCAATGGTAAGATAAGAATGTCAAAGGAAAGAGGAAAAAAACATGAAAGACTTTTGAGTGGGTAGAATGTTCCTAGTTACTTGCTCAATTTCAAAACCAAAACATCCTTGCTATTTTCAAAACAAACACCAAACACTTTCAAAACATCTTTCAAAACTTGAAAACATTTTCAAAAGATCAACACTTTGTATACATTCTTACGAACGAGAATCATTACAAAGTTTGCCTAAACGATGGCGCCTTTTCAAAATACTTTCAAAAAACCACACAAAACACATTTTCAAACAAAAGCAAGTGATCTAGAAAGTAACTAAGAGCCCATGGAAAACCATGGATGAAAAGGGTGCTAATACCTTCCCTTTTCATAATCTACCCCCCGAACTCAAGAAACAATCTCAAAGGTCTTTCCTGTGCTTTTTCACCTTTCCTTTTGGATAAAAGAAAAGTCGGTGGCGACTCTTGCTAACCGCAACATTTACGATAAAATGTAAAACATCCCAAGTCAGTTCTCCCACCGTATAACAACCGGCCTCAAAATAGGTACGACTTCTATATAAGTCCACTTACGATTGCTTAACATAACGCTAAATTTTGTCTTGGTTCAAATAAATGATCATTCGTGGCCCAAACTTATGTTTGCAAGCCCAAGTATGTTAATTTGATCTCTTTGATCCAATAACCTTGAGATTCATTATGTGGAGGCTTTGGTTCTACCAATCCTCTAATGGATCTACAACACCTTTGGTCAACGCGGATCACTTAAACATCGTTGATCATTAAATGGTACTTCTGAGGATTCCAAATGGATGATATACTTGACAAAAAGCAAATGCAACTTGTTTTGTGGAGGCTTTGGTTCTACCAATCCTCTAATGAGTTCTAAATGCAAGTTTCAAGATGATCATCCAACTAACTACTAATCACTAATAATTGACTTTATCCTGTATTTTTATTATATGCCCCTTTTATTTTTATGCACTATTTACTTTTAACATTTACATTTCATGCCATTTTCATCTTTTCTCATTTGAGCATTTACTTTCTTTTCATTTTTATTTTTCTCACTTGAGTTTTTCTTTTCTTTCCTTAAGATACTTAATAATCAATATGAACCATAAAATCCTTAATGATACTTGGACTATTTGGTTAATATCCTTGGCATTATGGAGCATTGGATTTCTTGGACTTAGGATTAGAAACCTTGGCCTATGATTGGAGACCTTGTGACCTTATCTGATTACTTTGTCTAGAGCTCTTGAGGTTTACCTCAAGACATTGGGTTGTTTGTTTGTTTTGTGTGCAGGTTATTGTGATTACACTCTTTGTTTGTAATCTGGAATTCACCCGTATACAACCCTTACTCTGCCCAATTTTTGGTGAAGACTTAATACACTTGAAGCTTGGTTCTTTCAAGAGGTCTAGTATCTTTGCTTGCTTGGTTTCAATCCAAATAATGATAATTCTATCTTTGCTCATAATGTCAAGTATTGGCTTCTTGTTGGTTAGATGGTTCTTATCCCTAGCTTTTACCTTATGTTTTAGGATAGTCCCTTCTTCTCCTCCCATCTTCTTTAATTTCAAAAATCTTCTTCCTCCCTTTGAAAACCCTTCTTGTTTTTTTACTTGGACCATTTTCATAATAAACTTGGACTTATGTCCATGCATTTTCAAACATTTTCATAAATAAACCCTAATCAATTTAATAATACCTTGACCTTTTTTGTGAGAAGACCAAAAGTCAATCAATCTCTTTTCAAACCATTTTTGTCACTTTGGCTTTTATTTCAAAACTTTTCTCAAAAGATTAGACTCTTGGCAATCTTTGTAGTGATGCAAACAACTATACTTCTACAATATGTAGTGAAGTGAGATATTTTCCACTTGGGTGTTGAGTGAGGCATTCTTGATTTTAAAACCCAAGCCATATCCTCCATTTTGAGATGATACAAAATCTCCTTTTTCATAATTGTGGGTAGTAAGTATGTTTTCCACACGGACAATGACGATGATGTCTTATCTCATAAAACTAACCAACACACTTGTGTTTTAAAATTTTTAAAGAGGAACTACGTGTACCCTGATCCCCTATTGCATGAAAGGTGGTACGTATGCACTAAAGGTTCACAACTGTGGCGGATGCAAAAATCATAAAAAATATATTTCTTTTCTCACCTCCACCATCTACTTTTATATACAACATTTTTATAGCCAAAATATACAAATTTTACAAAGAGGTTCCTGCGAAGTACCGTAGATGTTTAGGGTGCTAATATATTCTCTTTGCATAACCAACCCCCTTACCTTGAATCTTTCCCCCTCTTTTTGGGTTATTCGCTCTTTTCCCATTTCTTTGGAAACAATAAAGCACGTTGGCGATTTTTTTATTTTGATCTGTACAAGTCTAGTCAATCTCATGGCTTAGTCTTAAATATTTCTACCGCTACAGTATCCACCACTGATACAGACATCACGACTTGTGCGTCTACAGAGCCATTAGTACACACTGATGGAGGTTTCCCTGGAGGACCTTCAGATAGGTCCGTGCTGACAGGATTTGGGGACCATGTTGCTTATAGGATATAACATGGCGAGGTATATATTTTTGGTTTTGTTTAATTGCATAATTTTTATTTTTCTTACAAGATTTGATGTATAATAATTTTTTTTTGCTTCTTACAGGAGCGTTCGGTGTTGAAGGTCGCTTCTCATGGTTTGAAGTTGAAGAATTTTCCTGAGAGTCTCGTGCCTGAGAAGGTGATGAGGATCGTTAGAGAGTTCCAACTCCTGGAGTTTTCTGATTTCTTCTTGACCATGCTGGATGCCTCCCTGTTATCAGCTTTTGTTGAGAGGTGGCACTCGAAGACATCATCCTTCCATCTTCCATTTAGGGGTGACACATGGTGCGCATGGCTATGGATGATTTGGAGGTTTCTGAGACGCAGGTGCTACAGGAGTTTGGTGAGACTCGGGGATTTCACCTTTGAATGTCTTGGCTGAGGAGGTTGTATGGGGAGCTTATGGTTTCACAGAGGTACCAGGTTGCGGCTAGGGCGTACATGCTACATCTGGTGGCATGTACTCTCTTTGCGGACAAGTCTGGAGTTTATATATTGATGTTTGATACTTGTCTCTATTCAACGCATTTGACACTCCATGTTGGGCTTGGGGAGTGGCGGCCTTGACCATGTTGTACACGGCACTTGACGTTACTTCTCGTCCTGAGATCGGGCAACTTGTTGGTTACCTCAGCTTGTTACAAGTATATTATAACGTATTTGATGGTTTTTATTAATTATTTGGGTGTATTTATTTGATGGTTTTTATTAATGCAATGTTGGATATACGAGCACTTCTCTCACATCTGTGAGCGGAAGATCCAGCGTGTTCACGCATCAGAGCCATGTGCGAGGAGATGGAAGGCCAAGCACGTCATTTCAGGAGGTTTGATGGAGTACCGGAGGAGGCTTGACGCTCTGACCTTGGAGGATGTCATTTGGACACCATATACATCTCATCGTCTCCATCGTCTTGAGGTATTTACTTTATATTCAGGACATGTTAGATGGGAGAGGCATGTGGCTAGACACTTGTCTGAGAGGTGTCTATGCCAGTATAGTTATGTACAGGGCATCCCTCGTCCAGTTCCAGAGTCTCTAGCTGGTGGCATTGATACATAGTTTTAGAGTCACATCCTCAACTCCATTACGAGATCATGGATACAACAATTGAGGTTCAGCAGTCAGAGCTGTGAGAAGATGGATACCGTTGAGGTTCATCAAGGTGGCAAAGGATTCAGAGCCATCTGGAAGCTTGAATTCAATAGGAGGGTTGTTGCCGTTGTAATACACTTCTGCCATAATAAAAAATTGAGGAAGAAACATTTTTTGGGATGTATTTTCTCTATAACACATGCCCCTATTTATACAAATGGTGATGCATTTTAGACCAAACAAATGTGTCGGTGCAATCAGAACCATCCAAATATGTCGGTAAAATTTCAGCCGTTTAAAAAACCATGTTTTTATAACTACAGTAAATTTCAATTAATTTGAAATTTCCGGTACACAGGAAATTTTAAATACATTACTGAAAATTTACGCATATCAGAAATTTTGTCGGAATGTACCAGAAATTTGGATAGTAACGGAAATTTCAATCCTTCTAATAGAAATTTCGTCTAGAAATAGTGTGCATCTCATCTAAAAATAAAAATAGAATAAAAAAATGAGAGGAATGACAGGTTTAATTTAAAGGATGGCATATTAACCTCTCCATTCCAATATGAGTTAGGAGGACTATTTATAACAAAACACTCAACCAATATTTTAACTATTGGCATACCATGAGAGTCCATCGTACTTTACCATTAACTAGAATAAGGTCTGCACAGATATAAATTAATTATTTTATTGAAATTATAATTATGATATAAGTACTTTTTTAATAAATATGAATGATTAAGTTATATCTATAATATTTTATTTTAAACTACTCATGTAATTATGTGAATTAAACATAAATAAAAAGTATATTTTATATGAAAAGAAAACAGTTAGTTGAAACATGATTTTGCTATTTTACCCGTCATTAAATGTTTATACAAATAGTGTTTAATATGTTACCATTGATAAAAATGTAATAAATTTTAATTAAAAATCAAACAATATTTATAGTATAATTTAAAATGTAAGTAAGTTTGAAATTTGAATGCAAAGAAAATACAGTGTCACAATAAGAGGAGGAAACAGGAATTGATGAGAAGAAACTAGAAAAGAAACTCAAAAGAACCTTTTAAGCCACCTAATAACCTGTGAGCTGTAAGTGGTTCCCAATGCCACTCCAGCAATAAGACCGCCTACATACCCAATCAGACTTACTTTCCACTCAATTTCAATGAAAGATTCTGAATCGTGTTCACCATCAGAGGCTGAAGGTGGAGAATATGAGTGCCCTGCATGATCTAAACACTTGTTCAACAATTGATCACCACACAGACCTTTGTTACCCTCAAATGAATTGCTTTGGAATGTAGAAAACTGCCCATTTTGTGGTATAGATCCAGTGAGATTATTGAGGGAGACATTAAAGAACTCCAGAAAGGTGAGTTGTGTTAACTGTTGGGGAATCTTCCCTGAGAGAGTGTTGAAAGAAAGGTCAAGTGCTTCGAGTTTTGAAAGTTTCCCTAAAGAAGATGGAATGCTGCCAACAAGGTTGTTATTTGACAAGTTGAGCAAAACAAGACCCTTCAAGTCACCTATGACTTTTGGTATCTCTCCACTTATTTTGTTGCTTGACATGTCAATGGCTATCATACTATAAAACTCTTGAAGCTTCTCATAAACCAATACCATCCCTTTGTTTGACATTGTGAACGAATAAGAAACATTTCCTTTTCCCGAATATTCTCCTTGCTCGTACTGTAATTGACTTGTGTCGGAAGTTTTCATTGCTTTCCAACTCTGGATCATTCCTGATGGGAAAATGCCGGAGAATTCATTGTGAGAAAGGTCAATGATGTGAAGCTTGGGAAATGTGCATGTCATGTTGTCAGGGCACCTTATGTCGCCATGAAATTGATTCTCACTTAAACCCAATACTTTCAATTCGGGTAGATCTCCCAGCCAGAATGGAAACGAATCCTTGATATTGTTATGGCTAATATCAAAGTACTCTAGCCATCCGCATTTGACTAATTCTCTTGGCAACTGACCTTGAACATTGTTGTTGCTGAAATCAATCATTTGAAGGACATTACCCATCAGGTATGTTTGAGGAATGAGACCAGACAAATTGTTCCCTTTAAACATGAGAATTTCTAGATATTGACTAAAGTTCCCTATACATGAGGGAACATTACCGCTTAAATTGTTGGACCATAACTTAAGGTGGATCAGTGATTTGAGATTGCATATGAATGGGGATATTTCTCCTGTCAATGAATTGTGGGAAATATCTAAGATTTGTAAACTAGATTTTCTCCACAACCAACTAGGTAGCAAAGTTATATTGTTGTTTGACAGGCCAAGATATGTCATATCACTTAAATATCTAATAAACATTGGTACCTCTAATAAATTGCATGAACCCAATTCTATGACTCGAATTCGAGAATCCTTCATATGGGAAGAATTTTTTCCACTGTGCAAGGACAGTTTGTTGAATGATAAATTAAGATTATCTAGCTCTTTAAGCTTCCAAAACATGTCAAGCAATAGATTTCCATGCAACAAATTATGAGGTAGGTACAAGTTCACTAAATTTGTTAGGTTCATTATCCAAGATGGAAATTCACCCTTTATATTGCAATTTTCTGCATTTAATGTTTCTAGCTGCGTGAGATTTGCAAAAGATGACGGGATGTCACTGCCAATATTGACTGAGCATATATCCAATGTAATTATTGATGAGACCTCACCTATCCATGAGATGGTCTCAAAAGTAAATTCATTGAAACCAACATTCAAAAGAGTTAGTTTGGTAAGATTTGCCAGGGATGAAGAAGGGTCACCCCTAAACTTGTTATGTTGAAGGTTTATCTGTATGAGTTGGGTGAGGTTGTCAATGGAAGAAGGAATGTACCCAATAAAATGACAACTTGGAATTGATAGAATATTTAAAGAACTGAGTTTTCCAATGGATACAGGCAGTGTACCATAGAAACCTGTCTCATCTAGTGCTAACTTGGTGAGTACTGAATTAGACTGAAACTCAGGCAACCTACCAATGAGATTTGGATTATATCTCAAATCCAGAAATTTCAAGTTTGGAAGATGAAATATTCTAACCGGAAATTCACCATACAATTCAGAATTGGAAAGAGATAGTGCTTTCAGGGAAGTTAGGTTTGTGAGTTTGTCTGGTAAAGAGGATGAAATTGTCACGTAATCAAGTAGAAGAGACTCAAGTTTTGTTGAGTTATGAATTATGCTTTTGAGGCTAGACGACTTGAGTTGCAAGAAATTAACCGCTAAACCTAAAGGACTTGTTCCAAGATTAAAGCCTAAATCAAGTGACAACAAGTTGGACAAGTGTGAAAGTTGAGATGGAATTTCTCCAAAAAAGGTTGCGTAAGATAGGTTTAGATATCTTAGTTGTGAGAGCTCACCTATCTCGGATGGGATTTGAGAGTAATTGAAGTGGTTATCTGAAAGATCAAGATGTTGAAGGTGTACAAGGCGAAAGAGAGTGCTATTTGCATCCATTGTACTAAAGAGTTGGCTGCTACTGAGATCAATGTGAATCACATAATTTGTGTGGTCATCACATATAACGCCATCCCATGAGCAGCAATCGGTGCTTGCATTCCAGGATGCTGTTTTAGGATAACTGAGTGGATTATAAGAAGCAGTCGTATTGATGTTAAAGCCTTCCTTGAATTGCAACAAGGCATGGCTTTCATATTGACGACAGTTTGGGTGAGTTAAAGAAAAAGATGTAGTAAATGTGAAAGACAAGAGTGAATAAAGAAAAAGAAAGTGGAGTGACAAAACAAGAGACCATACAAACACCATTGTATCTTATTAATCTGAAAGTTTGGATGAAATGCTAGACACATATTAGGTGGTACTTATACTAAAGAAATGGACTACAATATAATAAAAAATCCTTTATTTTCTACCCATCAGTTACCCTTTGCTTTTTTTAATGGCAGCCCATCCATTACGCTATTATCAGTGTTGAATTTAAAGGAAAAGCAACGGGAATGACAAAACAAGAGACCACACAAACACCATTGTATCAAACTGGAAATTTTAGATGAAATGGTAGACATATACAAGGTTTTTTTATTATTGGATATGAAATGGTAGACACATACAAGGTATTTTATTATTGGATCTTATTGTAGATTCTACAATTTTATTATATCTTTTTTTTGGTATTAATTTCAAAGACATGCATTTTATACCAAGACTTTTATCTAACATAATATTATCTGTCCTATTCCTTGATTTTATTTTCTATTTGTCTCACAAATTTGATCCCTGATTATCTCGATAACCATTTCAATCAAACTTAAAATCTCTCCAATCAATTCCATAAATAACTAATTAAATGTCTTGACCATTTCTATGCAAATTTATTTGGTATTAGACGCAGCAATCTGTCTCCTCTCTTTATATACTCATAATTGGGTGCAATTTTTTCCTTAAGAATACAACTGATGACATAGTTGCAATTGGGTACAAATGATGAGATCAATATATATATATATATATATATATCACTATGCCAGAAATAACCTACGAAAGCGCTTTTTTTGGGTTTTAAAAGCGCTTAAAAGCGTTCTCGTAGGTGGCGCTGCTAAAGGTTTTAGCAGCGCTTTTTGTTCAGAAAAAAGCGCTCTCGTAGGCCTACCTATGAAAGCGCTTTTTGGTAAAAAGCGCTTTCATAGGTAGGCCTACGAGAGCGCTTTTTTCTGAAAAAGCGCTTTCATAGGTGTATTCAGAATGCTTGTCGGGCAATCTAAAGTAGGCCTATAAGAGCGCTTTTTGTTCAAAAAAAAGCGCTCTCGTAGGCCTACCTATGAAAGCGCTTTTAATCAAAAAGCGCTTTCATAGGTAGGCCTACGAGAGCGTTTTTTTCTTAAAAGCGCTTTCATAGGTTTTCTACTGAAAAATCTAAAATTTAAAAAATTTCTAAACCTGCATTTTTTTGCAGCAAACCTGTAATTCTTAAATCGGTATTTTACAATCTAATCTAGAAATACCAATATATATTAGTTTTAATCCAAATACCAAATGTAATTCAAATACCAAATATTATATATATATATACAAATACCATTATAATCAATTCATATCCAAAATATATATACACCATGGTAATTCAATATTAACATGTTTTAAACGTAACAAAATACACCCTAAGAAATCAGCTATATAACACTAAGTAAATCAATCCTAATCTACATATATATCCAAGGTCCTGATCCTGCAATATGAACATAATAACACGGTCAGTGTTGTATACACAAAACAATATATTCATAATTAACCAATTTTCACACAACAATGTATTCGTACCTTATTATAAGATTCTTAGCTCAATAAAATATTGGCACAACTCCTCTTTGAGTTCTTCCAATTGACGTGGCGAGTAATATGGACAATTGTATTGATCAAAATACTACATTACAAAACAAAATATATGCATGATTTAGTTTAATGTAATAAATTATATGCAAAATCCGATAAGTAATAAAACAAAGTATAAATCCATACCGTGATTGGAATCTCGATTTCATTCATTTGAATGATTTCTTTGATAAACTTCAAAACGAAGTATCCGCAATCTATGCCGTTTTGTTGTTGAGGGCACTACATAGAAAAACAAATAAGATTATACACATCTATTGATTTATCAAGTAGCATAAATATTATAAGAAAAATTGTTGAAATTTATATACCTGTACTTTGATCCAATTAATGTTGTTTGATTTAGACCGTGGTACTCGTGCTTCCCTTTGACATCGAAATACTTGTATTGAACTGATGACAAAATTAAAATATTTATTTAGAACAATGACATTGAAATAATTAAATATATAAACACAAACGAATATTTAGAATAATGTCACTTACGTATCAATCAATAGCTTCATTTCCGGATAATTTGTCCAATCACCGTCAACCGAATTCAGGTAATAGACCACTTCTTTTATGGGATTGATTGCAAGCAACAACCAGTGACATCTATAAATTAAAGCAACAATTTAGAAGCGAATTTTAATGTAAAAAATATAAATATTAAAAGGAGCTTAGAATGAAAATCTAACCCTGTATTATAAGGCAAAAGATACAAGCTCTCTGTACTGGCAGTTGTCATGAATCTTTCGACCAAGTGTTCTCTTACTGAATCAGGTTCCCTAGAAATTGTTGCTCTGCTGACACGGGAGGAAGACACGAAACGGAATCTATTTGACAATTGATTCCCGCGCATCAATTTGTCAAATAACATCCTTAAATAAAAACATAATTAATATTAGACTATTTCAATTAAATGTTTAAAAAAAATGTTCAACCAATTAAATAATATATTGATCGGGTTACCGGATGTACGAGTGCATCACACTGATGCCTAACTCTCGATGATGAAAGATTTGTTCCATGTCCTCTAATCCAATTGTTTCGGTACATGGAAAACCAAAGACAATTTCATCCACATCGATTTGACGAATTCCATCATTCATCAAATCTGATGTGCCAACTAGTGTCTCCAGACACTGTCGATACCTAGGCACAAATTTACGGACAGGAACCTTCTTCTTAGGTGGAACCCTACTAACTTTCTGGCTCACCTGCTGTGACTGATCTTGAGAAGGTACCTTAAAAATCATATAGAATTATGTAAGATACAAAGTTATGCAGTTTTTTATTCCGATCATAAATGAAACACTTTAAAAGTACCTGTCTTTGCGATGCAATACACTCGCCGCACTGCAAAATCCCTTTATCCTTAGATGCGGGTTTTGCAGGAGTCTAAAATTACCATGTATAAAATTCAGGTCAGAACTGTCAGTTGAATACTTAAAGATTCATAATGGTTTTCAACATACCTGATCATCTATGCAGATGAGGTCTGATGGCCATGCCATAAAAGATCCTACTGCATCTCGCAGCAATGTGGTCTCCGCAACAATGTCAGGTACCGGTAGCAATGCATTCATATCTAAAACAACATCAACCGATACCTTCATGTGGCCATCCGGGAGCGGTCTATGGTGAATTAAATCTCCCGAGGTGTTGTGCACTTTTCCCTTGCCAACTACCCAATAAGTCGGAGACGCTAGATACAGCTGACAACATGAAATGCCCTAAACCAATAATAACCGTTAGACTTCCTTTAATGTTGACAATAATAACCGTTATAATTATACTTTCTCTAAATATAATGGATTATCATCTTAATTACCTCGGGAAAATTTTGTTGACAGTTGATACTAGCCTTGTCACTAGTTTCTTTCAACTGTGAACTGCTCCTTTCTGCCATATATCTCTCTTTGTCCCTCTGCAGTTCACGGACTTGTGCTTGTAAATCCTGCAATGTTTGCATCACTTCTGCATTGCTAGGATTTCTTTTTCTTGGATTGTTATACAGAGAGGTAGGAGTCACACCATGGCCTTTACCCCTCACTCGTCCCGGATACTCAGCAACACATAGTGCTCGATTGAGTACGCTCCCGATATTTCGGTCATCACCCGTGGATACCGATTGCGATATAGTCTCCTGTAATTCATTTAAATATCGATAATTAAAGACACAACGTTAATTATATATTAATTAAAGACATAATGGTATACTTACACACTCATCATAAATATGTTGCAGATCGGGGTTAACAACTTTATCTCTGCCAACACGAGCTTCCTTCCACAGCACATGTGCAGGTAGTGATGTTTCGTCACTCTGCGTCTCCTCCAACTACGCATTGTTACAAATAATAAAATCATCAATACATATTGTTACAAATTAATAATACACATTGAGATAATTAATAAGATCGTAGAATTGAGATTTACTTACAATTTTTTCCTGTAAGCGTGCATATTCCAAACGACCTTTTTTATATGGATATGCGGGTTTTGACGCTCTATCCCGATTTACAGCACTCACTTTCTTGAAATTCTCGTCTCTTCTTTGGCCCACAAAAGCAACCCATTCTTCGGGTGTAATGAAACTCTCATATTTATTTGGTCGTTCAGGATCCTCTTCAACAAAATTTCCTTCATCGTCTTTAAGAAACTTATTTGTCAAAAAATTTCTCCACCCTCTATGTCTTTTTCCGGCCAAGCCCATTATATACTTTTTGCGGGCATCTTCAATGTTAAAAGACCTCTACAATAAAACATACGCATAGAGGGTGTTAGTATATGTAATTTAAAAACAATATTTTCGTCAAAATAAAGCAAATAACAACAACCATATATGATACCTTTATCTCGGTCCAAATTCTTTCTTTAGCATCCAACTCTCCATTTTTCCAGCTAGTAGTGGTGATCGGAATGTGCATACGAACAAGCGTACCGATGTAGCTTGTCAGCTTTGCAGAATTAGGCCCAATTAGTTGGTCATCATTATTCCAATCTACATTATACTTAATACCTCTATCTCTATCACGGATGATTCCCCGCATGATAGTTATGCCTCGTGTGATGTCCTTATCTGAAGTGTCTTGTGGAACATTATCTTGTGGAACATCTCCTTGTGGAACATTTTCTGAATTATCTTGTGGAACATCTCCTTGTGGAACATCGTGATACATTTTCTTTCAAAACGCAAAGTATACACGGAATGAATCTGTATCAAGAAAATGCAAAGATGGATACTATTAAATTTATGATTAAATAGTTACGAACTGATAAAGAATGAAAAAGAAATATACCTACATCAAAACATAAATAAAACAATCCTAAATATTTCAAAAAACTAAGATGTCAGATAACAAATTTTCAGCAACTGCACTGCAGTATCAGACAGGGATAACTGTTAATTTATACTCTCATCATACATGTAGTTATTTTTCAAACAATTTACAATGCAATAAAGTTATTTTCATTTGAATGAATTTTGATAGCCTCAGACCTTCCTAGTACATGATTTTCATCAAATGCAAGACATGCATTTCTGAACCATAATTAAGTATGCATCATAGGCTACATTTAAACTTTATCAATTACTTAAGTAAGTCAAAATTCACTGTAAAGAAAAAGAAATAATAAGTTAAATATTGGCATCATATCTTCCTATTCAAAATAAAATATTCATGCGCTCAAAACAATGTTGAGTTATCAATATTTTGAAGATTCATCATTTGGCCAATTGAATTGAAAATCTGAAAACAAGCGAACTAACAAGATAAATGTAAACATAGAAACTGTACACTGCTCAGAAATTAGCAAATAATCAATATAAGATATTCATATGTCCAGACATATTGATGCAAAATCATCACGGCAGATTCAA
This sequence comes from Vicia faba, assembly GCA_948472305.1. Classification (NCBI taxonomy): domain Eukaryota; kingdom Viridiplantae; phylum Streptophyta; class Magnoliopsida; order Fabales; family Fabaceae; genus Vicia; species Vicia faba. The sequence continues at coordinate 40,914,273 of OX451735.1, forward strand.
TACATAAAAATACAATTGAAAAAATTCACAATTCTGTAATTGATATGAATCTCAGTGGCATTCCATTGCTGGAAGTGGAAGACAATCAACAAGGCATCAGTTCAGTCCGCCCGTCTGCTTTTCGTCATCATAGATTCATCAATCACAATTAACTGAACAGAAAATTGAAGTAAACTGAAGAAAAAAAGCTAAGATAGGGTTGCATCAGATAATAAGCGGAGTTTTAACTTTCTTTGAGCCAACACAAATACCTTAAGGGTTCTTCTCATTAGGACACTATAGTCAACCTAACAACAAAACTCTCTTTGGTTGGGTTTTAGTTGCAAAAGATGAGTCCACAAACATATACTCACAAACATATTCCACTCACAAACATATACTCACAAACAGCTAGTGCAAGAAGCATATTCCACTCACTAAACGGTCAAATAACGGAACAAATAATGGAAGAAGAAGAAACTTACCAAGATGGACGGCGGCGACGAAGGAACGAACGGCGGCGACGACTGAAGAAGACGGAAGAACGACGACGACGAAGGAACGAACGGTAACAGGACGAAGCAATGAAGAAGACGAAGAAATGAACAAGTGAGGGCAAATTTCGTATTTAGGGATTTTTAATTTAATTATAAAACAACCTACGAAAGTGCTTTTAAAAGCGCTTTCTAAGACCCATATATGAGAGCGTTTCTGAGGTAAAAAGCGCTTTCGTATGTCCCCCATATAAGAGCGCTTTAGAAAGCGCTTTCGTAGGTCCCCCTTTCAGAGCGCTTTTCAAAAGCGCTTTTATAGGGCCACCTATAAGAGCGCTTTTCAAAAGCGCTTTCGTAGGTTAGATATTTCAAATACCTAGGAAAGCGCTTTCTGAAAAGCGCTTTCGTAGGAAACCCTATAAAAGCGCTTTTTTTAAGCGATTTTTTTTAAAGGCTACGAAAGCGCTTTCTCTTAAAAGCGCTTTCGTAGATGCGCTGCCAAAAATTGTTTTTTTCGTAGTGTATATAGATAGATAGATAGATAGATAGATAGATAGATAGATAGATAGATAGATAGATAGATAGATAGATAGATAGATAGATAAATAGATAGATAGATAGATAGATAGAGAGAGAGATAGATAGATAGATAGATAGATAGATAGTGAGATATATATATATATATATATATATATATATATATATATATATATATATATATATATATATATATATATATATATATATATATATATATATATATATATATATATATATATATAGAGAGAGAGAGAGAGAGAGAGAGAGAGAGAGAGAGAGAGAGAGATAGATAGAGAGAGAGAGAGAGAGAGAGAGAGAGAGAATTACTCCTTCCATTCCTTTTAAAATGTCACTTTCGTTAAAAAATTATGTTTCTTTTTAATTATTGTTTTAAATGTTCAAAGTGGTAATGATTACAGTTTTGTCAAAATTACCTCTAACTATTTATTATGGAGAGAGAAAAAAGTATATTGAAATGGTTAAAATTTAATGGTATTATAGAAAAAAGAAAAATCATAACATAAAAAGTAACAATAATCATTAGCTTTCTTGGTATGTGTAAAACGTCAATATATGACAATTTAAAAGGAATGGAGAGAGTATATGTTATAGTCGATGTAAGACTTATATACAATTATAAATACATATTCTATTAATTACTAAATACATATTCTATCACACCCCCGCAGTCGAAGCGGGAGGTTGACGAACGCTTAGGCTGGTCCTAAAATCATCAAAGAGCATTTTAGGGAGCCGATTGGTGAAGATATCAGTGATGAGTGCTAAATTGTTGTGAATTTGAGTGTGAATAATTAGCATTCATCGGCTTAATTCGTTTGTTTTTCGTCAATAAACCTCAACTTTAGTATATATTCGGTATAGTTTACGTTATAGTGCATATATTGTGCTATCATGTAATTATCATTGAGTTTAATTTATTTAATCACCTTTTTGTATGTATTCAAGCATTATTATTTATGCATTGTTAGACAGATCATTGAACAAACTTTCCAACACTTCTGACTGTGTGCAAATCGGAGTTACGGTTCTCAAGTAATGGCCGAAATTGTGCTGGTTTTTTCAACTTACTATCACGAAGCGCCCCGAGAGCGTCGGGCAGTGCAAAGACGCTCCAAAAACGTGAAAATGCATTGAAAATTCTGTTTTTAACTTCGGGCGGTGCCGTTTCACCGCATGGTGGTACGGGCTGGGCAGAAACTCATATTTAGGTCAAAAACACATTTTTTAGGGTATGGTTGGGTATTTTTTGCTCCCAATCCAACACCAAACATTCTTTGATATTTTGAGAGCTTAGACAACAACAAAATGGAGCTTGCAACTTGTTCATTTGGAGGTGGATTCTCACCAATCATCCTGACAAATCGAAGTGTCGGTTTATCTCCTTTTCTCTCTTTGTAATCTTTATTGTGTTGGGGTTTTATTTGTAAATATGCTCTGTTTTATATGTATATTTACTACTCATGGTGTTGTATGAATCTTTCTTTACAAATCTTTGTCGATGTTTATATTTTTTAGCTTGCTAAGTGTTTGGGTTTGAGTTTCTATAGACATATACAGTTTGAATCCGGACTTTAGATGAATATCTATTAGGTTCTAAACTCTAGAGATAGATTTAGGCTTAATAATCACTTAAGTATCAATTTTTAATGTCTCACTGTTATTTTATGTTGCGTTGAGAGATCGCTGGTGTAGATCAATACGGTTGATATCTCACTATGCGTTAGAGATAACCTATGTGTGAGTGATACATGATGATATCAACGAGTAATTTAGGTTAAGTGCAATTGGGTAGTAAGTTTAAGTTTTTGACGGATATATGAAATTCAATCCCGAGAGTTCTCTCCTTTCTGAAGAATGTATTTATTTCATGTTCATATGTTTAATTCCCGTGTTTACCTTTTATGAAAACCAACCCAATTCAATCTGAAACTCATAAACGCGAGAAATTGTTGAACGAAAATTCTGTAGCACTAATCCCTGTGGAGACAATATGATATAACCTATAAAAATACTTACATTTGCTTGTCGCTTTACCGCATCAGCAAAATGGTGTCATTGTCGATTATTGGTGTTTTTATTGGATCACATTGTGATAGTTTCTTTGTTTTTGAATTTTGCACATAATGTTCATATCATCTATAATGTGTAAATAGAAACCTGTTTATAATGATACTTGTATATTTTTACCATATTTGTGAGTTGTACATGTTTTGCATACTTGTGAATATATTGTATTTATTTGTTTCTCTTCATGATTTCCAAAAGTGTGGTTAGATGTGTAGTTTTGGTTAGAGCTCGAAGAGATGGGAGCAAATGCGAGAGTGAAAGTATTTGGCTCATCCGAAGAAACGTGGTGGTTTGTAAATAACAAGCGTCGAGCTTACGACGTAAAACAAGTATATTTTATTATTTTCATTTTAATAGTTAGGTAGTATGGTGAATGTTGGCTAAATAAATTAAAATTGGACCAATTTTAAAATTTCCAATCTTCACTTTTCGACTTGTTTATCCAATTTCACCCAGTCTTTTAGTACGTTTATTAGTAGTATGTTCTAATGTTTTGTTCGTTGTTGGAACTCAAATCTTTTTCTTTTGGTTTGAAGTCGCAAGTGGTGATTTTTTAAGTTTGATTGTTTCAACTTGCGGATGTATGGTAATGATATTGTTTGAAGTTTGTACACGCAAGGTACTCATTTATCGCTTTTGTACAATTTTCATGTCATTCATTCTTTTGCAATTTGTGTTCACTTTTGAATCACTTTATAACTAAATCCCTTGTGAGGTTGCTTTCTATTGTTTACTATTTCACGGGAGACCAATAAATTTTGTCTTAACTCAAGTTTATTATGTTTAATATTGCACTTATGTTGTTTTGCATGAAAGCAAGAAAAGAATCAAGGCATTATGTTTGATTTTGAGAATAACTACCTAACCAAAAGTAACTTACCTTGTGAGTGAGTAATTATTTGTTAATCTCTTTGTGCCTTAGCTTTAGGATTCATCTTAGTGTTGAGCTATGAACTTATGCATGAGTAAGTAGTTCATCATGGATTCTAGCGTTGTTTCTAAGCCCTTGAACCATCAACCATATATTGTGTTGGATTTTTCCTTGCCTAGCTTATTTGGGAGCATTCATTTCACTTTTTTTGTAGTTGTATTAAAGTTGGGGAGAATAGATGTTTGTTTGTTTATAAGTATGTTTCTTGAGGTTGTGAAAGAAAATTTTTGAAAGTAGAAAAAGAAAAAAATTGTAAGAAAGAAAATAAAAGAAAAAAATATAGAAAAAGAAAAAAAAAAGAAAAAATAGAACAAGTTTTCAAAAAGAAAAAAATATACAAATAAGTGATATGTGTTGGTGTAACATTTGAGAAAGTTGAAAAAGTTGATTGAATTATCCTTGAGACTTTGTAAATTGATCACTCCTATAGAATTAGGCATTGTTTTTGTTTCAATTACCTTTAGATATTAACCATTCTTTGTTACCCAAGCCGCATTACAATCCTTGAAAGCCCTTGTGATTTTTTCTTTTGTGCTTTTCAATATGAGTTTACTTTGATTAATGCATAATTTAGTTGTTGTTAGCAATATTGTTGGGTGAGAGTTAAGACCCTCATGTTTGTGTTTTTATTCTACCGATGAAGTGTGTGATAGGTGTGATTTACTTGTGAACATTATATTGTTTTAGAATTTATGACATGTGTTTTGTATTTAAGAATTGTTTCGTTTACATGTTGTCGTTATAGGATTGTGGTAAGTATTTACTTTGCTTGTGCATTTTTAATTTGAACCATATATTTATTTTCCGGTTTCAAAACCCGTTGATTCGTGATTCTTGGATTATCGTCTTTTGTTTCTTTAGGTTGTTTGACTTTGTTTGAGGACAAACAATGTTTTAAGTTTAGAAGAGTTTGATGAGTGCTAAATTTCTGTGAATTTGAGTATGAATAATTAGCATTCATCGGCTAAATTCATTTATTTTTCGTCAATAAACCTCATCTTTAGTATATAATCGGTATAATTTACGTTATAGTGTATATATTGCATTATCGTGTAAATATCATTGAGTTTAATTGATTTTATCTTATTTTTGCAGGTATTTAAGCATTGAAATTCATGCACTGTTAGATAGCTCATTGAATAAGCTTTCCAACGCTTCTGACCATGTGCAAATCAGAGTTACGGTTCTCAAATTATGATCGAAACAGTGCTGGTTTTTTCAAGTTACTGTCAGGCAGCGCCAGGCGGTGCAGAGGCGCTCCAGAAATGTGAAATTCACTAAAAAATATTATTTTGAACGCCGGGCGGTGCGGACTGGACAGAAACTCATATTTAGGTCAAAAAACACAATTTTTAGGGTATGGTTGCGTATTTTTTGCTCTCAATCCATCACCAAGCATTTTTTGATATTTTGAGAGCTTAGACAACAACAAAGTGGAGCTTTCAAGTTGTTGATTTGGAGGTGGATTCTCACCAATCAGCCTAGCAACTTGAGAAGTGTCAATTTATCTCTTTTTCTCTCTTTGTAATCTCTATTGTGTTGGAGTTTTGTCTTTAAATATGCTTTGTCTTGTATGTATATTTATTACTCATGGTGTTGTTTGAAGCTTTTTTTACAAATCTTTGTCGATGTTTATCCTTTTTAGCTTGCTAAGTGTTTGGGCTTAAGTTGCTATAGACATATACGATTTAAATCCAGATTTAGGATGAATATCTATTAAGTTCTATACTTTAGAGATATATTTAGGCTTAATAATCACTTAGGTATCGACTATTAATGCCTTCGTGGTGTTTTATGTTGCACTTAGAGATCACCGACGTAGAACAATACGGTTGATATCTCACTCGGCGTTAGAGATAACCTATGTGTGAGTGATACGTGATGATATCAATGAGTAATTTAGGTTAAGTGCAATTGGATAGTAAACTTAAGTATTTGACGGGTATATGAAATTCAATCCCGAGAGCTCTCTCTTTTCCGAAGAATGTATTTATTTCCTGTTTATATGTTTAATTCCCGCATTTACCTTTTATGCAAACCAACCCAATTCAACCCTTAACTCATAAACGTGAGAAATCATCGAACGATAATTCAGTAGCACTAGTCTCTATGGAGACGATATGATATAACCTATAAAAATACTCACTTTTGCCCAACCTTCTGAAGTGTTCTTTTCCAACTAATTGTTGTACAAAACATAGTGAAAACATATCCAGAAATAAATTTTCTGAAATCTATACAACCTACATAATCAAAGTCGACATAACCTTCGATTGCTGCTTTACTATCTTCACCCAAGGCTCTACCATAAATTAGGACCCTATTTAGAGACTCATTACCTTAGAATCCACTTCAATGCTTACCAGTGAGCCTTTCCAGGATTCGTCATGTACCTGCTTTCAAGACTTACCATATATTTCTATATTAGGTCTAGTGCAGACCATTGCATACATAAAATAACCTACTATGTTAGCATATGTGACGCTATTCATATAATCTCTTTCGACCTTAGTATTGGGACACTGATCTATACTCAGCTTGAATTGAGGGTTTATTGGAGTCACAAGAGGCTTTGAGTTCGACATACCAAACTTGTCTAGAATATTCTGTATGTATGCCTCTTGAGATAAGCATAATTTCGACTGCTTTCTATCTCTTCAGATGTCAATCCCAAGAATCCTGGACGCAACTCCCAGATCCTTCAGAGATTGCTTCAGCCCATATAAAGATTTATTCAACTTGCACACATAATCTTCCTTAACTTTGAAAATCCATTTACAGTTGACTAACCTAGCTCCAAAAAGTTTCTTGATCAGTTCCCAAGTGTTGTTATCATGAAGAGATTTCATCTCATCTTCCATGGCCTTCAGCCATTCAGTCTTATTTTGACTCCTCATAACTTCCTTATGGTCTCTAGGTTCTTCGTATAGAACCTCACTTACAGAGATTAAGGCATAAGCTTAATGATCTCTATACCAAGTCTCTAAGGTGGCTTGATGACTCTTCTCATCCTATCTCTTACCAATAGGTAGTCATCAACAGTTTCCTCAACTTCCTCAGCATCTTCTGCTTCTTCTTCGAATTCATCTAGGATACGCAATTCAGGATTAACATGCTCCACCTCAACAAGAATATATCTTTGTTCCATCTCTTTGTTAGATATTTTTTCACTTCGATCAACATCATCAGTTTTCTTGAAAGCCATTTTAGCTTCATTGAAAACAAGATGTTGAAGGTGTACAAGTGATGAGTGCTAAATTGTTGTGAATTTGAGTGTGAATAATTAGCACTCATCGGCTTAATTAATTTTCTTTTTGTCAATAAACCTCAACTTTAGTGTATATTCGGTATAGTTTACGTTATAGTGCATTTATTGCGTTATTATGTAAATATCATTGAGTTTAATTGATTTTATCTCACTTTTGTAGGTATTCAAGCATTGATATTTAGGCATTTGTAGAAAGAGCATTGAATAAGCTTTCCATAGCTTCGAACCAACGCGAATCAGAGTTACAGTTCAAAAGTAATGGCCGAAAATAGTGTAGAATAATTGTTGGTTTTGTCAACTTTCTGTCATCTGTCGTCGGGCGATGCTTTTTGGTTGCTGGGTGATGCTAGGCAAGTTGTAGCGTGGGAAAAAATGCAGTTTTGGTCGCCGGGTGACGCTTTTTGGTCGTCGGGCGATGCATGACAATCAAATATGCGTATTTAGGGGAAAAAACACTTTTTTTGGGGTATAGTTTTGGGTATTTTTGATCCCAAGTCCATAACCCTTCATTTATGGATAGGATTAGCTTAGAAAACAACATTGAAGCTTGCACACAGATGATCTGGGGTGGATTGCTCTTCAATTGAAACGTGTTTGTTTGTATTTGTTTATGTGTGTGGTGATTTGTGCTTTAACAAGTTGAAACAAAGAAATATTCTGAATTTCAAATCTTCACTTTTCAACTTGTTAATTCATTTTCACCCGGTTTTCATATCGTTATTTGTATTTATTTTGTTATGTCGATTTGTGTTTTCTGAAAGCTTGTCGTGTTTAGCATTAGGAGTTTTGTTCATTGTATATATTATAAATTTTGTACATTGAAATTTTGTAGGAGTATTCTTCTTCTAATTCTTTTGTTTTTGTTTGCACTCAAGTTTTAGTCTGGTAACTTGTAGAATATTAAGGTGATTTGTCAAGTTTGATCGTTTTGACTTATGAATGCGTGGTAATGATTTTGTTAAAGTTTTGTACACGTTCGAGGTATGTGTTTATCGCTTTCTATATTTTAACATATTCATGATACTTAGACTTTTTATAATTTTTATGCCATTCATTCTTTTGTATAGTTGTTCATTTGTGAATCACTTTTAGTTCCTACCCTTTTTGTGAGGTAGCTTTCCATTGTTCACATATGTTGGAGACCACAATTCTTGTTTTAACTGGATTTTATTATGCTTAATCTTTTTTTTTGTTGATTGTATGAAAGATTGAACATGATTAAGGCTTTTTTTTGTTTCATTTTGAGCCCAACTACCTTGGCCAAATAAGTCAATTCACCTTGTGAGTGTGTGATCATTAGTAACCCCTTTGAGATTTTTATCGATATCCATGTTATATTTTCTAAATGCTTATCTATGAGTGTTTAGTTTCTCTTTTTGCATGAATGTTGATTCATCGTTTTCTTGAACTCTCAACCATTGTTTTGGTTTGAATTTTTACCTTACCTTAGAAATTAGGGAATATTCACTTTAATGTATGGTTGAATTCAAGTTGGGGACAAAAATGATTGTGTATTTATTGGTTAATTGCTATGAGGTTGAAAAGAAAAAGAAAAAAAAGAGAGAAAAAATGATAGAAAAAAAAGGAAAAAAATAAAAAAGCTTTGAAAAATAAAAATAAAAAGAGTATGGAATAATGTTGTATTGAATAAGTGATGTGTATTGGTTTGAAATTTGGAATGAAGAAGAAGTTTGATTGAAATTCTATTGTTTGAAACTTTGTGGAAGTGATTACTTCCTTAGGTTTAGACAAGTTTTTGTTTCGATTTGCTTTAGGACTTATCACTTGTTTGTTAACCAAGCCACATTACAACCTTGAAAAACCCTTGAGATTATTGCTTTTATATTTTCAAAGTAAATTTTTGGATGAGTGCATAATTTAGTCTATTGTTTGCAAGATTTTTGGATGAGTGAAAATACCTCATTTTTGTGTGTTTTTCATCTACCGATGATTGTGTTTGCTAAGTGTGATTCATTTGTGAACTAGTATATATATTTTTAGAATGTTTGACATAAATTTTGTATTTAGCATTTGTTTTGTGTTTATGTTATAGTCGTAGTTTAGTGGTAAGTGTTTACTTTGTGTGTAATGTTTTTCATTTGAACCATTGCATTTGTTTTTTGTTTTCAAAACTTGTTGATTCGTGATTCTTTGATTATCGTCGTTTCTTTCTTTAAGTTTATTTGACTTTGTTTGAGGACAAACAATATTTTAAGTTGGGGAGAGTTTGATGAGTGCTAAATTGTTGTGAATTTGAGTTTGAATAATTAGCACTCATCGGCTTAATTCATTTGCTTTTTGTCAATAAACCTCAACTTTAGTGTATATTCGGTATAGTTTACGTTATAGTGTATTTATTGTGTTATTATGTAAATATCATTGAGTTTATCTCATTTTTTTTAAGTATTCAAGCTTTGATATTTAGGCATTGTTAGAAAGAGCATTGAATAAGCTTTCAAATGCTTCAAACTGATTGCGAATCGGAGTTATGGTTCAAAAGTTATGGCCGAAATAGTGCTGTATGTTGTGGTGGTTCTTTCAACTTTCTGTCATCTGTCGCCGGGAGACGCTTTTTAGTCGCCAGGCAACTCTAAGCGAGCTGTAGGTTTGGAAAACGCAAATTTGGTCGTCGGGCGATGCAGGGCAGTCAGAAATGCGTATTTAGGGATAAAACCATATTTTTTGGGTATAGTTTTGGGTATTTTTGATCCCAACTCCATCACCCTTCATTTTTGGATAAGATTAGCTTAGAAAACAACATTGAAGCTTGCATACGGATGATCTGGGGTGGATTACTCTTCAATCGACACTGACAAACCGGTGGATTTGTGTTTCATTTCTCTTCCTCTTTATGTATTCTTTATGTGTTGAGTTTGTACATGTATTTGCTCTGAACTTATGTATATTTGTCGCCCATGGCGTTATATTAAACTTGCTTTACAAATCATTGTGGATTGTTGTCTTAGATTTTTGCTCTGTGCTAGGGATTTATGTTGTTATAGACATATACTTAGATTCTTATATGGGATGATTATCTGTTAGTTTCTGAACTTTAAAGATAAATTTAGAGCTGACATCTACTTGGGTATCAGAGCTTAATGCCTCTGTGTGGTTGTGCTTTACTGAGAGATCGTCAGTGTGATTAAATAGTTGTCTTCTATGTTGTTGAGGAGATAGAGAGATCATTTCTTTGGTGATACAGTCGGTCTCTTAATTTGAGTTAGAAATGACTTAGGTTGTGAGTGATACGTAGTGACATTGATGAATATTGTTAGGTTGAATGTAACTTGTCGATAGATTTAAGTGTGTGATGAGTAGATTATATGCAAGTTTGATAAATTCTTTCTTAGTTTTTACTTTTGTTTACATTTATTTTCTGTTGATAACATTTTTTTTACAAACCCATTTATCCCCAAACTCATTAACGAGAGAATTGTCGAACGACAATTCAATAATCAATCTCTGGGCACGATAAATTCCCGGATAAATATTTTTAAAACTTTTGTTACTTGCCGCTACACCACTCTAACAACAAGGAAAAAGAGAGTGCTATTTGCATTCGTTGTACCATAGAATTGGCTGCTACTGAGATCAATGAGAACTACTTGATTTGTGTACTCATCGCATATAACGCCATCCCATGAGCAGCAATCGGTGCTTGCATTTCTGGATGCTGTTTTAGGATAACTGAAAGGGTTATCAGAAGCAGTGTTATTGATGTTAAAGCCTTCCTTGAATTGCAACAAGGCATGGCTCTCATATTCAAGACACTTATGGTGAGTTGAAGGGAAAGATGTAGTAAATGCGAAAGAAAAAGAAATTGAATTGACAAAACAAGAGACCACTGAAACAACAAGTGTAGATGAAATGCAAAAGACATAGTAGGTGGTTCTTATACTAAAGAAATGGACTGCAATATTATAAATGAAAATGTTTTCCAGTGAACTTGATTATCACAAAGTCCATATCCTTTGTTAGCCAAATGGTGAGGCTAATTTGATCAACTCCAAAAAATCTGCATTTCCTTTACTGTTAAAATTCAAAGAAAGGTATTAATTGAAAACACATGCATATCATAGAAGGACTTTTATATAACAAGGTCTATTTGATGCTTTTATATACTCAACATTTTATGATTTCGTAGCATGCATAACTGACTTTTCTCTAAAGTATCATAATAACTAGTTTTAAATTTTATACATCAAATGCTCCTTATACTCTCAATATATATCAAATTATGAGAAGAGATAGAGATAATGTAGACTATAACTAAATAATGATGATCTTATGCTTATAAGTAATAAGAGACTGTAATTGGGTGCAACTAATAAGTTTCTTTACACAGTCAAATGTCATATTATCGTGAGTATATATATATATATATATATTTTTTTTTTTAAATATATAATATTACAAAAACAGCAGTTGAATTGAGGTGTTAGGAGAAGTCCAGTCTTCATTTCAATTTGTCTGTCATTTTTTCAGAGAAATTAATTTGCTATCCCGCATATTATACATGGCACTTCCTTACATCGTATAAAAAGATTAAATTGTCTATATCTAAATTATTCACAACAAATTCTAAATTTACGCGACCAATTAGATTTTTCAAATTTTTGAGCGATACCGAAAATTTCAAAAGTGATACCCGAAATTTCGTAAGTAAGTCAGAATTTATGGTACATTTGTGAAATTTCCAGTATTTTGTACAGAAAACAAGAGACCACACAAACACCATTGAATCAAACTCGAAAGTTTAGATGAAATGGTAGACACATACAAGGTATTTTATTATTGGATCTTATTGTAGATTCTACAATTTTATTATATCTTTTTTTTAATTAATTTCAAAGACATTTTATACCAAGACTTTTATCTAACATAATATTATCTGCCCTTATTCCTGGATTTTATTTTCTATTTGTGTCAGAAATTTGTTCCCTGATTATCTGGTTACTTTTATATTTGGATAACTAATTAAATATCTTGACATAGTCAATAATTTGGACCATTTCTATGCAAATTTATTTGGTATTAGACGCAGCAATCTGTCTCCTCTCTTTATATACTCATAATTTTATTAATTTAAAAATTTAGAATTGTATGCATAAAACTTCAATTTCTTCTTAAGTATTGAGGAACATCAATTTTCTGGTAAACAGCTATTGAATCGTAATAATTGATTCATCTGATTCTCCTTATTGTCCTAGTGACTATAGTTTTAAATTGGGTGTAACTTTTTTCCTTAAGAATACAAATGATGATTGGGTACAGATGGATCCATGCTGTAATTGAATTTGAATTAAGTAGTATCATAGAATGGTTAAAGTCAGAAAGTACCACATAAGCAAAACATGAATCACAAGCACTACCAAAAGAGTCTCAAACAATACCCTCATGTAACAACTCTATTGCTATATTTAGAAATAGAGAAAATATTGCATATATAAGAGAAATATTGCATATAGGAGATATTGTTAAATTCAAGTTTGAGTGGTTGAGTTCCACTTTGACTAGAAATTAAATAAATGTTAAATCTATACGAGAACTGTGTTAGGTGAAGATGCGGTTGTAAGATATTGAGATCAGCCGTGTGACAATAATATCACATAGAATTTTATATATATATATATATATATATATATATATATATATATATATATATATATATATATATATATATATATATATATATATATATATATTTCATTACATGTTATAGTCGATTCACCCCCGTAGTCGAAGGGAGAGATTGACAGACATTTAGGTTGGTCCGAAAATCATTAAAGAGAACTTTAGGGAGTTCTTTGGTGAAGATATCGGCAAGCTGGTGTCGGAAAGGAACATGAAGAACACGAGCGGGCTTGTGCCGAACAAAGTGAATGTCCATCTCAATATTTTGAGTGCACTGATGCTGGATAGGATTTCCGAATAGGTAGATATCACTAACATTGTTACAGTACACACGACTAGACTGGGAAATAGGAAACTGAAGCTCCAAAAAAAGGTTGCGGAGCCAACATGATTCTGAAACCGCATTAGCAACGCCCCGATACTCAGCCTCTAATCTGGGGCATGCTTTCTAGCTACTCCTTTGAATTGAAGAAGACTAGTATGAGAGGTTAATCAAGAACTATTTCTTTGATGATTGTGCAGAAGTTTTATCTACTAACAAGTCTTTATTGAGCAATGATGTATCATTTCCAGTTGGTCCCGAAGGACGATTTTCTTCAAGCATCTGCTTGCGCGCGAAGCAATTAGAGTTGAGAAGTATAATTGTGTACTAGCTTGTACTAAGACCTAAGTCATTTATCTTGAGGAGGTGTTATCTTCCCAACTCTGCGAACTTCTCATTCCTCTGTGAGTATGAGGTAAGGAAATGGTTTGCCAAGATTCCGCTAATCTGGTTCAATCAAGTCAAGATCCATTGACTCTCAAAGTCTCGTCAATCTGGAGCAGTTATGTCGAGATTCGACAAATCTCTCAAAGTGCAGAGTGATCAGGGTGCGTTACCCAAGATTTATAGAAGTCACTTCTAATTTTGATTAGTCAGAAGCCGTGTTTCAAAGTGTGTAACACAGGGGCCATTTATCTGAATGGTACATATCTCATGAAGACCTCTCGAGGCAATTTTCTTCAAAGGTCCTACAGACTGGGGAAAGGTATTATGCAGGGGAATTTCTCCACCTCAAAGTTGATCGGGTTAAATCCAGTCGCAGGCTAAACAACTTGTGAATTTTAAGAGCATGACAAGAAGTCGGGATTATTATCCTTAGCTCATCAGAATTTTAAGTCTTGGTATTGTTGTTTCTTCATCAGTAGTTAAGATCTTTATCTCCAACTAAAGTCGGGAGTGCTATTATCAGCACAGATCTCAGGAAGTCCTCTCGAGGAGAATCTCTTCAAAGGTTAGCCAACATGAAGAAGTTACGTCGAGATTCGACGAATCTCTCCATGGACCTGTTTTGTCAGAGAATTATTCAGAGCTCGAATAATCTGGGGAAGATTATCTAAAGTCAAAAGGACCTTTTCCAGCAAAGATGTCACACTATCTGGGGCATGTTCAGTGATCTATTTTGCATGAGTTATCATTTGCTTTGCTTATCTGTGTAATTCACCATTACGAGAGAAACATCTTTCAAGATAATTAAAGTGTCCCTAACTTGAGTCGTTTCCTCTAAGCAGCACTGTAGTTTGTACTTCTCTTCCGTAAGTCTCATAGTGAGGAATTTTAAGATTGACCAACTGGAATTCTGGATTAAGAGAGTCTTATTCTCCAGCTGCATAAAGCTTTGTCTCCCAGCATCACCTAGCAAAGAGAATTTCTATCCCCCAAAGTGGAGTGTTCTCATCTCCACCTGAAGTCGAGAGTTCCTTTGGGAATTTCTCCTATTCCCTTGCGAAGTCACTTCATAAAGATTTCTTATTCAGGATTTTTCTATTTCCCTCCATAGCAGAAGTAGGGTTTAAAGTTCGTTATGCTGAGAATCTTTTGTTATTCCCAATAAATACTATTCAAGTCTGTTCTGTTTCTTAACGAAGTCATGAAAGCATCATCTCACTTCCTCAGAGGAGGCTGCTTATGAGGATCTCTTGTCCAAGATTTCTCATTCCCCAATGGAGCTTCCTTATTAGAGATCTCGCTCTCAAGAATTTTCTTTCCCCCAGTTAATTTGTGTTGAGTTTTATTTCATCTCTCTAGTAGAGACCATTGGCTGAGATCTCTTTGCAAAATTTCTCCTCTCCCCAGCAGAGCTGCCTTTGGAAATCTCTTATTCAGAAATCCTTATCTCCCCTGTGAAGTTTCCTTATCAAGAAATCTCCTATTCATGTATTCACATGTCTCCGACGGAGTTGTTTCATCGAAAATACTTATTCATAGAATTCTCTCTTTTCCCAGTAGATCTCAATCCTGGATGTTGATAAGTGTTACTTCTATAAAAGAGTAGGCTATTGTGGTTGCTAGCCTCGGGCTAGAGCATCGTAGCAGGATTTCATTCTGGTTGAAGCACATTATTATTCCCCAGTGGAGCCGAAGATTCTCGTATTTCTAGTAGTAGCATATTTTGTTGACTTTCTCATACGATAAATATCTCATTCCTGACAAGAGTTCTTCTTGTAAGGTAGTTTACCCCAGCATGGATCTTCATATCCTTGGTAGTATAAGGGCTCTTTATCCCTAGTGATAGAGTATGGATGAAATATTTCCTCAGGCGAGTTCTAACCCTCAAGCTTATGGTTCAAAGATACCCTCCTTTTCCCCAAGTGAAGAATGATACTCCAAGCGGTAGTATCCCCGGGTTGGTCTGGTTAGAATTCTTTTGTTTAAGAATTTTCACGTTTCCCCAGTCGAAATCGCTTTCATTGAGGACTTACATCAGAAGGTCCCAGCTCCCAACAATGTTCTCTTTATCCGTGGAAGGAGATATTGGATCTTTTCCCAGAAGGTTAAGAGGTGGAACATAGGTCAAGATTTCTTCTACACTACAATTTATTTTTTGCATTATTCTCCCCAGGAAGTTATCCCCAGTGAGAAATTGACAAGTTATCAAACAAAAGTCAGGGTGAAATTGTGATTTCCCACAGACCCCATTTCATTAATGCTCTCTCCAGCAACGTCAAGTATCAATTTGGCGTTTCCTCGCAAATATTACAATTTTGATTTGATCTTCTCTAGCAGAATCTGCAATTTATTTTTGCAAGTTTTATCAGGGTTCGTCCTGTGGTTATTGGTTTCTTCATTTCTCCAATCAGGGGCAGTCAAGTTGAGGATCGATCTCTCAAAGTTCCACTACTCTGGGGAAGCATATCAATGATGGTACGGATCCCATGAAGTCCTCTCGAGAATTGTCGTTCACTCAGTAAGTTGCAGCTTGTCAGCACCAATGCCAGAGTCTTACCTCTAACTTTTTAACGCTGGAATAGGGAATTCCCCGTAGAGTTAGTTCTCCTCAGCATTGTCATGTAAGGGATTCTCGAGGCGGATAAGGATTTTTGGATACCTTCATTCCCCAACCAAGTCTATATGAGCATTATCTTGTTCCTTTATAGAGACTATTACCAACGGAGTTTATCTTCCAATTTGAATTATCATTGAAGTTTGCATTCAGAAGTTCTCATTTTCCCATCTGATTTGTGACTTGGGGCATTTCTTTATCAAAATAATCTTTTATCATCCTCAGTAGGGTTGATGTTGGCTGAGATTTCCATTTCCCGACTAAAGTTGATACTATTTGACTATCTTCATGGTCTATTTCATGGTTGCATACCAAAGGTTCTGAAATCCCCAGCAAAATGCTCCCCAATAAAGTTTTGTATCCTCAGTGGAGTTTCGTTTCCTCAGCAGAGTTTTGTTGCCCAGAAATATTTTTCAAGAGAAAGGCTTAATTATGAGACTTCAAGTTTGAAGACGCCTCATGTCCCTAGAGCAGTTGCTTAGATGAGAATTCATAGTCTGAAGATGTTTCAATTCCTTAGCGGAGTTGCAAATCAGAGATTCCTCATCCTGATCTCTCATTTCCCAACTAATTTTTTGCTTGGGGCATCCTTATTTAAGGATCTTTCCTTATCCCCAAGGTAGTCATTGCTGGTTGATTAATTGAGATTTTGTTAATCTTCGATAGTCGGTGAAGGATTTTTTGACAGAAGTTTCCCCAGTAGGTTTGGCCATTTTTGAAGAGTATCGTCAGTCTCCATCAATGTGGTTCTAACTATATTTTCTGTTCGAGGATTTGTGTACCACCAACAGTAATATCTTTGATCGAGTTTTCTTATCAAATAACATCTCATCCCCGACAAGGTTGGCCTTGACAAAGCTTATTTGATTCCCCAACGAGGTTTTCGCTTCTCATGTCTGGTTTGTTATCTTGGTACCATCCTTAACACGATGACATATGCTAACTTTTCCAGAGGTTAAAGTCTTGCCATGATCTTCTCCATCACCAGCCGATTTTTGTTTGGCATTCTCCTTCAGAAGCTACAGTCTTGCCCTGATCTTCTTCCACAACGCCCAATCTTCATTCGACATTCCTTCTTGAAGTTGATCAGTTTCGGCCCGATCTTCTCCAGCATAGTTTGCAATTTATTTTTGCAACTCCTCTCAGTGTTTGTAGCCTATTTCTACCGGTTACTCGTTTTGTTACTCCCGACAGAGTTTCATCTCTTCAAGGCTTTCTTTCCAGCGGTTCCTTATATTTTCTCTTCTCCAGCAGATTTTGCAATTTATTTTTGCAAGTTTTGACAGATTCTGACTTCTTGGTTGTTGGCTTATCGATTAGCCATTTCCCAATGAAACATTTAAACATGCATCCTTACATTGCATCTACCAAAATGCATAGCATTTCCATTATATGGAGAATTACGCTATGTAAAAAAAATAATTCAAACATGCATCAGAACATGAGCCATTACTGTTTCTGTTTTCCCCAGTGAATTTGCTAATACTTTGAATTATATCCCCAGCGAGGTCTTCATCCTCAGTACTTCATTTTCACCCCATACAAATATCCTGTTGATGTTAATCATTTGAATGGTTTAGTGTTTTCTTCTGTTGTAGCTCAGTTTATCCTGACATAATTTTCTCTTGTTTTCACTACCCTCGTCGGTTCATTCCAATGTCTATTGATTTATCTTTTGAATAATAGTTTCGTCCTGATATTCACTTTCAGCAGGTTTTTAGTTGTACGCCCTAATCACCTTACTTTGGGTCGAGCTTTGAGTTTCGTCTCCTCACCCATGCATGAAATCTAATTTCGTCCTGGTACTCATCTAGTTTAGTTTCGTCTAACTAGTTATATTGAGTCGAGTTTCATATCGTTTTGTTTTCATACCTTGGACTTTCAATAGTGTTTGTTTACTGAACCCTTTATCGATATTCGTTTATCGAGTCTCTTTGCAGTGTTAATACTGCGTCCCTGGTTGAAATCAGTCTCTTTTGTATCTTGGATTCTTTTATCAGTTTTCATTACTGTTTATCCATTGATCTGAGACTAGCAAGTGCTCTGAGAAACATGCGCTCTCATCACTTTGCTTTGGGCCGAGTTTCGATCTCGTCACCTGTGAATGAAATCCAGTTTCGTCCTGGTACTCATCTAGTTTAGTTTCGTCTAACTAGTCATAATGAGTCAAGTTTTGCCTCATTTTGTTTTTCTTGGGATTCTTTCAGTTCCTTCATACTGGCTATCTTGGGTTGAAACTCGTCTCTCTTATAATCTATGGGGACATTTAAGTTCCGTCTCATTGTCTTCCCTTGGTTAGAGATCAGCAGGTGCTCTAAGAAACACGCACTCTCATCACTTTTGCTATGGGTCGAGTTTTGCCTCGTTACCCGTGCGTGAAATCCAGTTTCGTCCCGGTACTCAGCTAGTTTAGTTTTTTCTAACTAGTTTTTATGGGTCGAGTTTCGTCTCGTTTTGTTCCTCACTCCTGAGATTATTTCAGTTCCTTCATACTGTGTATCTTAGGTTGAGATTAGAAGGTGCCCCTAGAATCACGCACTCTAGCCACTCTGTCCTGCGTACTTTTTCAGAGTTTAGTTTCTCCTATTCTCTGTGGTTTGAGTCTTATCTCACCCCTTTTGTGATCCGGTTTTATCCTGACACATTTATTCTGAAGTTTAGTTCGTCTACTCTTCTAAGTTTTAGTTTTGTCTCAACTTTGTTAAAATAAGTGTTACAACTTCATTCTGACGCTTGTCTTGGGAGGTCCATTTTTCATTAAACCCTTTGTTTGGTAAATCCAATTTCGTTTGGTATCTTCTTAATCCCGCGTCAGCTAGCATTCTTTATCTTTGGGGGGTTATTCTTCTTTTTCAAGATTGTAAATTTTCGGGTTCTTTCATATTCAATCATCTTAAACTCTGAACGCTTGAAAGTTGTCACTTTTCTCACTTATCATGTTAAAGATAATTGAATAGGGGCAGCTGTTGTATCCCAAAATTTACCCTCTTGATTTTAGAATTTTTTATGGCTTATGTTTCATCATACATATTCATTCATTGTGACGGGACCAAGGTGTCCTTATCTTCCTGGCCCTCTTCAAGCAACAAAATTTGGTCGTGTTATCAATCAGTCCAAGATGGATCACATGTTCTCATTCCTCTGTTTACTCAAGCTATTAAGGTTTCTTAGGCATTGTGTTGTCTCAATTTGACTCGTTATTTTATCATAGAATTGAAAATGGCAAAGTTATGATGAGATCATTTTAGGCTTATCATAGGGTTTTGAACCTTTGGTTTAGATAAGATCAATTTCAAAAGGCCATTAGTTTTTTCTACTTGGGATAACTTACATTCTTGTCAAATTGTTGGGGTCAAGTTCAAATTCAAGGTTTGCAGATTATCTCAAGTCATAATTTTTACTCAAATTTCAAGGGTTCTACATGGTATCCTAGAGCCAAAGTTCATTCAAGATTTCAATGGAAGATGCAAGTTTCGATATTATTCATTCAACCTCATCCCATACTTACTATTTAAGTTCAAAATTCAAGTTCATTTTCCATTTAACTTTATTCATCATTCAAGATCATATTGTTCCAAGTTTTGTCATCAAAATTTATTCAAGCTTTCTTGTATTTACTCAAGAATTAACACATATTTAACCCATTTACAAAAGCTCCACAAATGTTTCAAGTTTGATTACAAAATTCTTTATAATACCATCAAATTCAAAGTTTCAAATTTTTTTTACAAGAGTATTCAAATTTGTAAGTCCTAAATTTTCTAATGAGGCCTTCATCTTCATTTCTTCAAGTTCCCTCCAAGACTCATTCTTCTTCAATTCTTCAAGCTCGCCATAGCCTTGCCACTTGCCAATTTGTGATTAATCATTGTGTTCATGAAGCAAGAACAAGAAAATGTTAGAATACAATCAAATGTGAAGATAAACAAGAACTATCAAAGTGTGTTATTCATGAATTCATCACTAGGGTTTGTGTAGGAATCAGAATTTAAGGGTGATTTTATCATGTTCAAGCAACCAAGACCTCATAGAAAAATCAGAATTTTATCACAGGCCCATAATCTTTACTATAAATCACAAAAAGACAATTTTTTTGGTTCACAGTAAAGACAGAGAAACTCAAATTTTTTCATCACAGTTACATAACACCGCGGGTCTCTATAGCAAAACTCAGAAATCAGCATCATAGTTATGCACAACAGTAAAAAACAGCAAAAAATCCTATCTCAGCAAACAAAACCGCAACAATTCAAAATCAAGTCTCAGCCCAAAAAATTTGCAAACTCAATTGAGGCCCCAAAGTAATCACAAGTCAGAAACATATTTTAAGCCCAAACAAGCAGAGCATTACAAGTATGAAATTGCAAAGTAACACATTCAAAAATAATTGTCAAGCCCAATAGTAAAATGAAATCAGCAAGCCTGTTATCACATCATAATCATGAATTCCAACCCAACAACTAAATAGCCAAAGTTCACATCTCAAGAAATTAACAAATCAAGTCTCAGCCTAGTATAGCATCACAGTTCATAACAAAAATATGCAGCAAGCTTATCATAAATCACAAGTCCAGCCCATCAAACATCAAGTTACTGTAGTAACAAATAGCCTAACAAACAAAAATTCAGTTATCAAAGAGAAAAAGAATAACAGATGTAGCAAATTGCAGGTCCACAATCATAAATCAGAAAAATAATAACAAATGAGAAGATTGCAAGAGCCCAATTTTGCATTCACTCAAGCCTGTGCACAAATCAGAGATTCACAAATTCAGCAAAACCCTAAAATATCTCAGCTATAAAACCATTCATTAGCAATGAAATCGGGGATTCACTGTTAAAAATATCAGAAGCTGCACAACAACAACAACCAGAAAACCCTAACCATCAACATCACCTTCATTATTCACAAAAACCTTTCAGATCTCAAAATTATGCACACAAAATCACAGAACACTCATCAAGGTATCAAGCTAAATCAAACCCTAAGTTATCATCATCATTTTCACTACACTAAACCCTTCAGAAGATAAAGAGGTCGTGATTTTCGCGACTAAGAAGATGAAGAGGAAAAGAGTTTTAGAAGGATCTCACCAAGACATATTCAGAGGTGTCTCCCTCATCATCTGCCGCCAAAATTGCAGTTTTGTTCCAATTCCGGCCTAGGGTTTTCAAAAACCCCTTCAAGATCTATGCGAAATAGTTGATCATATGCAAAATGAAACTCAATATTAGATATCAGAGGAAGGAGACGAAGCAAACGATGCAAGAAAATTTGAGATTGGAACATCTCCGCCATGTGACCACCGTCAGCACCGCCATGAGGTGATTTCTGGCGAAAGGAAAACAAAGAGAGAGCGAGAACTAGAGAGAGGAGTATCAGTTATAATGTCATTTAAGTTTTGTGTTCAAGGTGTTTTAGTTAATTAAGTGTTGATTACACATTAATTAGGTGATGCCAATTGTCATCCCCTTTATGGTTATTAATTGATTCTGCGCAGGTGTATCATCGTAGCTACTGTGCTCATTCTCCTGATAACCCTATGATTTCTTTAAGATCAACATCAACACATCATATTCGCACGACCACAATGCTCTATCATAGAGCCCACACCGAATCCACCAGGTACCATGCGTGTCTCCTCATCAATCTTATGATACACCACCACCTCATCACCATCAGATTCGTCCACAGTAAGATCTGACGCTCCAGCATTGTGTGTCCCACCATACTCCCTCTATGACTCCCCACACCGGATCCAACGGATCCCTTCTTTGGGCATGAGCGCCCAGCTCCTTTCAGCACCTCCCATTTCTGTTTATTTCAGGCCCATTCTATATTTTCCTATATATTTGTTAATATTATATTATCTTGTTTAATTATTTTGATTTTTATCAAATAAAAAAAAATACAAAACATATTTTCTTATCATAAATAATAAAATTAAAAAAATAATATTATTTTTTATATTATTAATTATTTTGCTAATTAATTTTATTAGATAGATTGTTTTTAATATAATTAGTTGTTTAATATTTCGATTGGGTTGTATTGTTTTGTTTATTTAGGATTTCTATCAAATAAAGATACAAAAATATAATTTGTCTTAGATAATCAATTAAATTGATAAATGTTATTTAATATTATCAATTAATTATATTAAATAGGATTATTTAATTTAATTAGTTATTTAAATTATCTTCAATTGGGTTGTATTGTTTGTTTATTTAGACTTTTTATCGTATTATCGATTCGACTCATCCCCATTCATAAACTTGTACCCCCATTCCCATATGGTTTGTAATAGTTTCGAATTTTATTTTCTTTGCTATTTTCTTTATATGTTTAAATTGCTATCATGCATATTTTGTTTAAATTAGAACACATGGCCTCCTCTTGGGCTCATCATCAATGAAAAGGTATCCACCTACAAATGCACACTTGCACACATTTTATAGTTTGATCCTGGGCTTTTCTACAGCGACAACTATTCGATCAATTGTTCCAATTGGTCGTTTAGAATACTAGTGCCACGCTAGTCCCACTTTCTAGGAGCATGCATATAGCCACCTTGTATGAGCTTTTGATTTTTATCTTATGCATTGAAGCAACTCTCTTCTCTCCCCTTGGTCCACATACCAAGCATCTTAAGAAAGGGTCTCATAGTTGAGTTTGGGCATGGCCATTCTCACGAGGTTAATCAAGTTTTTCCCTTGGTTAACCATAACCCGAATCAACCACTTTGGTCCATATACCAAGTGTTTCCATGCATAAAGGGTCTCATGGTTGAGGGTAGGAGCACCTACTCTCACGAGATTAATCAAGTACACCCATTGGTTAATCATAACCCAATTCAACTCCCATACCCAAAGCACTCTCCTTATCTTGTAGACATTTGTGTTATGACCTTGCAATCGATCGTTGATACAACCTGGGTATGCCTAATTAATGGTTGATTAAGGAGGTTCAAGGATTCCTTATGTAAAGTTATCTTATCTCATGCACTTCGAAGAGGAAACGGACCTACTCCGTTAGGTATCATTGTGACTTCATTCTTATCTCTGCGTTTTAATGCTTTATAGAGATCATGTCAAGCAGGAATAAAGATGCATGAAAGGAACTTCCGTTGTTGATATCTGTCAGGAATCCCTCTGGTTTATTTTAAGACTTGTTTAAGGCAATTCCGCATTTGTGCCTTGCTTGCTACTCATGTTTGTTTTCTTTTGTCGAAGCACTTGTTTGCTCGCTTGTTTGATATTCACCATGCACCCTTAGGACCGCTCGTGTAGGGTTAGTCCTTGATCTAGACATTAGGATAGGAATCCATGCACGCTAACATAGGTTAGAGATTTCCCCTTTCATCCTCAACCTTAGGGTCAATCATTGTATGATAACATTAGGGATAATGCTAGAATAGTCTCACTTAGTTTTTTTCTTCTTTTCTTTGCATATTGCATCTTAAAACTAAAACTTCTTCTTGGCAAATCATAAAACGTCTCTAATGAACTTAAATCCTTCTTCAAGGTATAAAATACAAACCAATTTTAATTTTTTGTGCGCCTTGGATTTGTTTTAAACCCTGTCAATTGATGTTTTGCCTTCTTTGCCATGTTATTTTGCCATCTTTTAGCTGATGTTTCGCTATCGCATATGTTTGTTGCCGATGTTTCGCCATCACGCATGTTTGTTATCCTACTTTGATTCTCAATATCATTGTTAGGTGTGATGTTTTATCATCTGGATTGTTGATATCTCATCATCTTTTCCATGTTATCTTGCCATCTTTTAGCCGATGTTTCTCCATCGCATATGTTTGTTGCCAATGTTTCTCCATCGCGCATGTTTTTTATCCTACTTTGATTCTCAATATCATTGTTAGGTGTGATGTTTTATCATTTGTATTATTGATGTCCCGTCATCTTTGCCATGTTATCTTGCCATCTTTTAGTCGATGTTTCGCCATCGCACGTGTTTGTTATCCTACTGTGATTCTCCACATCATTGTTAGGTGTGATGTTTTATCATCTGGATTGTTGATGTCTCGTCATCTTTGCCATGCTATCTTGCTATCTTGTTACCGATGTTTCGCCATCACATATGTTTGTTGCTGATGTTTCGCCATCGCACATGTTTGTTATCCTACGTTGATTCTCAATATCATTGTTAGGTGTAATGTTTTATCGTCTTGTCTGATATTTTGTTATCATGCTGATGTTTTATCATCTTGTATGAGTTTCTGTTACCATGTGATGTCTTGTCATCCTTTTTTGTTGATTTATCATCGTTGTTGATGTTTTGTCATTTTATCTGATGTTTTGCCATCTTGACTGTTTCTTTTGTCTTCTTAACTAAAAAACACAAACCAACCAAAATATGTGAGCCGAACTACGGCTGCTATGATTCCTTAAAAGGGATACGTAGGCATTGGGGTAGGGCCCGAACGAGCACAACTTTTATTTTCCCTACATTCTTTTCTCCTTTCTTTTTCATGCTTTCCGTGTACAGCTTAGACATAGATTTTGACCACACCCTTAGACTAGAACAAACAAGAGTGGATACCGTAAAGTACTACGGGCGTGGGGGGTGCTAATACATTCCCCTCGCGTAACAGACTCCCTTACCTGATCTCTTGATCGAAAGCCCGTGATTTCACCTCTTTAGGTTTTATCGATGTTTACCTTTCCCTTTAAGTGGGATAAAAGACATTTGGTGGCGACTTCAATGATTTTATTATCAGATGACGGTTTGGCCGGTTGTTTCAGTATTCTCTCGACTTTGGTCCAGTTCTATGATCCGATGTATCTATTATTTACTTTCTTTGATTATCAGTTGATGCCTACATTAGAGGAGTATTCTTATCTACTAGGTTTACCTATTACCGATCTTGTTCCTTTTACTGGTTTGGAGGGGGAGCCAAAATCTCATGAGATTGCTGCTTTGATCCATTTGGGAAAGTCTGAGGTTGAAGCCCACATGACTACCAAAGGAGGCATTAGAGGATTACCATCTCAGTTCTTATTGGAGAAAGCTTGCTACTTTTCTAGGATGAAGAGTATGGTTGCTTTTGAGGCCATCTTTTCTCTACTTGATTATGGGTTGTTCTTGTTTCCCAATGTAAACAAATTTATGGATATCAATGCCATCAGAATATTTATGATTGGGAACCCAGTCCCTACATTGTTGGGTGATGTTTATTACTCTATTCATCTTTGGGATTCTTATCACGGAGGGATGATCATTTGATGCACACCTTTGTTGTATCAGTGGTTTATTTCTCACTTGCATCGGTCTGATGCTCTCTGGGATGTCAGGAAGGAACCTTGTAACAACCCGAGCCTTCAGCGTTCCCGAAACTATTACCTCACGATCTTCTCTACCCCTCTCACTAGTAGAGTTTTTGCCTTTCATGGGAATTGAACCCTGTACCCTGGGGTTCAAGTACATGCTCAATGCATTCCCACTACCAATTGAGCTACAACTCAATTGGTAGTGGGAATGCATTGAGCATGTACTTGAACCCCAGGGTATAGGGTTCGATTCCCATGAAAGGCAAAAACTCTCCTAGTGAGGGGGGTAGAGAAGATCGTGAGGTAATAGTGTCGGGAACGCTGAAGGCTCGGGCTGTTACATAAAAAAGGCGCCTTTTTATGTAGAAGATTTGTTGGATTGCCAAATCACAAACTGAAGAAGGGCATGTAGAAGATTTGTTGAAATTGTTTCAGTGTTTGAGGAAATATCGTCTCCGCTTGAATCCAAACAAATTCACCCTCAATAGGAAATTTACTGACTGTGAGTCACAGTATTCTATGCTGGAAAAGATGTGTTATGCTTTGGCCTAGGCGGAAAAGCGGTTGCGGCAATATATGCTAAACCATACTACTTGGTTGATTTCCAAAATGGATCCGATTAAGTATATTTTTGAAAAGCCTGCTCTTGCTGGTAGAATTTTCCGCTGGCAGAAGTTATTTTCTGAATACGATATTGAGTACCACACTCAAAAGGCCATAAAAAGTAGTGTTCTAGAAGATTATCTTGCTCACCAAACGATAGATGATTATCAATCCGTCAAGTTTGATTTCCCTGATGAGGATGTAATGTTCTTGAAAGTGAAGGATTGTAATGAACCTTTGCTTGGGGAACGTCCAGATCATGAATCTCGTTGAGGCATGGTATTTGATGGAGCTGTAAATGCTTACGAAAAAGAAATTGGTGTTGTGATTATCACTCCTCATGGACCACACATTCCTTTTACCGCAAGGTTGACATTTGATTGTACTAATAATATGACGGAGTATGAGGCTTGTATCATGGGTCTCGAGGAAGCCATTGATCTTAGAATCAAAGTCCTAAATGTATATGGTGATTCAGCTTTGGTAGTTACCTAGATTAAGGGAGAATGGGATACTCGTCACCCTGGCTTGATCCCCTACAAAGATTATGCAAGAAGATTGCTACCCTTCTTTAACAAAGTTGAATTCCATCATATTCAGAGAGATGAAAATCAGATGGAGGATGCTTTGGAAACTCTGGCTTCTATGCACCAAGTGAATACTTGGAATGATGTGCCTTGTATTATAGTGCAACGTTTGGATAGAACAACTCATGTGTTTGCAACAGAGGGAGTAACAGATGAAAAACTTTGGTATTTTGATATCAATCATTTTCTCAAAACTCAGGAATACCCAGCTGGCGCATCAAATAAAGATAGAAAAACATTAAGAAGGTTGCCAGGAAGATTTTTCATCAATAAAAATGTGTTGTATAAAAGAAATTATGACATAGTCTTTCTCAGATACGTTGATAGACACGAAGCAGACATGTTGATTCATGAAGTCCATGAAGGTTCCTTTGGTACCCATGCCAATGGACATTCGATGGCGAAAAAGATGCTTAGGGAAGGCTATTATTGGTTGACAATGGAATCCGATTGTTACAAATTTGCAAATAAGTGCCATAAATGCCAGATTTATGCTGACAAAATTCATGTGCCTCCAACGCTTCTCAATGTTATTTCTTCCCCATGGCCTTTCTCTATGTGGGGTATTGACATGATTGGAATGATTGAACCAAAGGGGTCAAATGGACATCGTTTCATACTAGTGGCGATTGACTACTTCACCAAATAGGTGGAAGCAACATCGTATGCTAATGTCACTAAGCAGATGGTAGTGCGTCTCATTAAGAACAACCTCATATGTCGGTATGGTGTGCCAAGCAGGATTATCACCGACAACGGCTCAAATCTGAATAATAAGATTATGACAGAACTTTGCAAAGAATTCAAGATTGTCCATCACAATTCATCTCCTTATAGGCCAAAGATGAATGGGTCTGTTGAAGCGGCCAATAAAAACATCAAGAAGATCATTCAAAAAATGGTGGTCACTTATAAAGATTGGCATGATATGCTTTCATTTTCTTTACATGGATATCGAACATTTGCCCTCACTTCTATAGGGGAAACCCCTTTCTCTCTTATGTATGGCATGGAAGCAGTGCTCCCCATCAAAGTTGAGATTCCCTATTTACGCGTGATAATAGTAGCCAAGTTGACAGAGGCTGAATGGGTCCAAAACATGTTTTACCAGTTGAATTTGATTGAAGAAAAAATAATGAAGGCTTTGTGCCATGAAGAAAGCTTTTGATAAGAATGTTAAACCTCGTGAATTCAGAAAAGGCGGCCTCGTGCTCAGGAAGATCATGTCTTTTAACGCTGATTCTAGGGGCAAGTGGACTCCCAATTTTGAAGGCCCATATGTTGTCAAGAAAGCCTTCTCTGGCGGTGCATTAATTCTTGAAACAATGGATGGTGAGGAGTTCCCACCCCCGTAAATGCTGATGCAGTCAAGAAATACTTCGCCTAGAAAAGTAAAAGAACAGCTCGCTAAGACGAAAAGCTGAAAGGGCAGTTTAGGCCAAAAAGAGCGTCTCGGTAGGATGAAAACCTGAAAGAGTGGTCTAGGCAAAAATTAGAGACATAAACAGAATAAAATTTTCCAGGTAGGTTGGAAACCCGCAAGGGCAACCTAGGAAAAAGTTAGGGACTTTCTAGAAAGTAACTACATCAGACAAAACTTGATCATTAAATTAACAATCTTCTTGAAACCTCACCACACTTCAACCGAAGTCTCTGCTCAGGAATTCAAAGTTTTCAGGGAGAATAGTGGTCATTGTATCTCAATGTATCTTTTTCCAATGTATATTACCATTTTCCAAACTTTGTAATTATCTATGGAGT
The DNA here is from genome assembly GCA_948472305.1 of Vicia faba. Taxonomy (NCBI): domain Eukaryota; kingdom Viridiplantae; phylum Streptophyta; class Magnoliopsida; order Fabales; family Fabaceae; genus Vicia; species Vicia faba. The sequence goes on from OX451735.1 coordinate 40,942,769, forward strand.
CTTGCCATTCGTAGACTACCATCCTATTAATAAAGTTTTATCTTTTATCCAATTCCTTGTAATTCTTACTTTATTCAGCTTACAAAGACTTTATTTATTATTGATAGTAATGATCAAAGCAAACAGATTAAATAACAAAATTATTTTTGAAAAGAATTTGCAAATTACTTATTGCTTTAGATTTTGTGACGCAAAGAGAACAGAAATAGAGACTCCAAGGATGGACAAACCTAGAAGTTTTAAAAGTATATTTTCCCCAGGAAATTTCTCCTTGGGCATTTTTTTTGGGTTGAGTATGTCCTTCACATTTTCTTCTCTCAGATAATTGAAGACGATACCAATCGATGTATGGTGCGGTATTGGGTTTGTTATTCCTTTTTTTCCCCAGCCAAGTCTTAGTTTATTTTAACTTCAGGTTTGCATGATATGAAGACTCTATCCCGAATACCCCCATGAGGTTTCATACTTTCTCCCCAGAGAAGTTGGTACAATACTCACTCTCAGTATTGAAGAACGTATCTTGGTTTCCCCTCGACAATGTAGTACTGTTTTCTCCAGTAAAATTAGCATTGCAATCCCCAGCAGAAGTACAAATGTTGAAACATTTGCTTTTCCCCACTGAAGTCTGTATGAAGTTCCCCGGTGAAGCCTGGAGGAGAATGTTATATCCTTGTGTCTATCCTGATTTATTGTTATGATTTGATTACTTCCAGATTATGTTCCTTCCCAGTAAAGTTAAGCTGTGAAATGGGAATTAGTTTTCTCAGTTGGTGCTTACTTTCTTATGAACTTTTCATCCTGGATGTGATTTAGCCGAGTATTAACTGTACCCGAGTTGGTTTTGTCTGGTTATTCCCAAGTGTTGTATGTCTATTTTGTCAGCATATACATGATAACATTCATACATTTATACATACATCATGCATAGTTTAATTTAGCAATTCATTGCTCATTTGCATTCATTTATTTTGTTGGCATATTACCCTATTTGCAGAGTTATGATTATCTTCTCTCTGATAGAGTGTCAACCTTAAGCAGAAAGTGTATATCCTTTCAAATCTCCCCATTGAGTTATCCCTCGTGGAAGAATTTTGTTGTAACTTTCCTTTCAGCTCACTGTCTGGATAAAATGTGATTCCCCTTTGAGTTTATTTCTCATGAGGAGTCACTTTAGTTGGCTGTTTCATTCCATTTTATTTCTGGTTTGAATCTATGATCCCCAACAATATCATTATTTTTTATTTTCGCAAGCTTTAAGCCCTGGTTTGAGAATGTGCATTTATTTTGCACGAAGAAGACTTTATCTCCTCAGTAGGAATATATTGAACCTCCCCCAGGAAGCCATATTTCTTTCCCCGGGAAATCATTTTTTACATCTTCTTCTCATAATAGTAAGTACCATGTCTCTTTATTTGAGCAACCTATACTTCCACGACAAGTCTTTTACTCCCCAAAAAAGATTCAGATTTGTTACTCCAATGGATGGCAAGTCTTTTCAATATGATAAAGACAATTCTTTGTGAAATATTTACAAGTGGTAGTCTCTTTATTTGAGACAACTTGCATATTATCCTTTCCAGGCAGGATTCCTTGGTTAAAGAAGAAGTTGACACCCGTTCCATGTGAAACGTCAGAATTTTGGGAAGCTTGATATTAAAAGTTGGTAGTTCACCTTCAGTAAAAGTTTGTATTTTCTCTCTTTACCTTCAGTAAAAGTTGGTAGTTCACCTTCAGTAAAAGTTGGTATTTTCTCTCTTTACCTTCAGTAAAAGCTGGTAGTCCACCTTTAGTAAAAGTTGGTGTTTTCTCTCTTTACCTCCAGTAAAAGTTGGTAGTTCATCTTCAGTAAAAGTTGGTGTTTTCTCTCTCTATCTTCAGTAAAAGTTGGTGTTTTCTCTCTCTATCTTCAGTAAAAGTTGGTAGTTCACCTTTAGTAAAAGTTGGTGTTTTCTCTCTCTATCTTCAGTAAAAGTTGGTAGTTCACCTTCAGTAAAAGTTGGTGTTTTCTCTCTTTACCTTCAGTAAAAGTTGGTAGTTCACCTTCAGTAAAAGTTGGTGTTTTCTCTCTCTACCTTCAGTAAAAGTTGGTAGCCCACCTTCAGTAAATATTGGTGTTTTCTCACTTCATCTTCAGTAAAAGTTGGTGTTTTCTCTCTCTACCTTCAGTAAAAGTTGGTAGTTTCACCTTCAGTATACGTTGGTGTTATTCTTTTATCTCTACCTTCAATAAAAGTTGGTAGTTTACCTGCAGTAAAAGCTGGTGTATCTTTTTTTTTTATCCTCTACCTTCAACCATCGAGTTGGTAGTTCACAGTTATCTGTCAAACGTTATCATCCTTTACTTTCTCTCCTCAATCTTTGAGTTGATGACACGTTGTCTCGTCTTTGGGCCTTACCCCAAAAGAGTATGATCTTTGGATCCTCAGTGATTTATTTTCCTGGCCGAGTTTTGATTTTGAGCCCGTTTTATTTACTACATCCCCAGTGGAATCTTGCATCCTTTTTGTATTTGTTCTTTCACATCCATAATCATAAGCATTGCATGGCATCTCAGGGCCAAAAATAGGGCTTCTTTTATATTGAAGTATCATCAATCGCGTCGATACGAAGATTTCTAACCTTCACATCTCTGGATAAAAGACACTTAAATAAGGGCAGTTGTTGCACACCAACTTTTGCTACTAAGATCCCTCTATCACATTACATAAATTCAATCACAACAAGGTCACACTAGGGTTTGGATTTTCTCCTTATCTTTAAGTTTTGCTCATAGGGAATCACCAAGCATATTGACTTGTATTTTATGATCATTTATGTTTTTGTAATGATTAACTTTTAACTAACAAATACAAGGAATGTTTGCTCTAACTGATGATGTTGTAGGTGAAAGCACAATACATTCCATCAAGTTGATCTATAGGTTCATGAGATCATTCCTGTGCCTGCTTCAACTAAGCTTCATTGAAGTTAAAGCTTTACTATTGAAGATATTTTGAAATAACATCATGACAAAGTATATTATGATTCCTCATACTTCAAGTTGTCAAAGATAGTTCAAAGGTATAAGGATTGATTGAAGAAGTTTGGCATGGTTGGACAAGTCTTTGTTTCCATTAATCACAAGTGCATATCTCCTTCAATTCTCAAGATATGGAAGTGGTGTTAGTTGCTATGGTTTCTCCTTACCATCCTTAACAACTTCTATTTACATGAAAAAGTATTTGTGCAAGAAAGTTGATCAAAATTACAAAGGTTTCCCAAGGCATTTTGTTGCTCTAGGAGCTAGGGTTTTGAACTTCAAAGGGGTATATCTTACTCATCTTTTGATATTTTTGAGTGATTCCAAAGACATGCTTATCTTAAAAGGGTTATTAACAAATCACTCCAATAGTTTCAAGGAAATTTTGTGTGGAAGAAATTTGATGATGAAGAAAGATTACAAGTCCTCTAGATGAACCCTCAAATTCCATTAAGTGACTTCAAAAGATCATAACTAGGTCAATTTTTATCACCTTGAGCCTATTATTTTTCCATAATGATCTTAAATATGTGAACTTCAACCCATCTTTTAAGTTCAAAGTGTAAAAATGGATGGAAGATGCGCTAAGGATGCAAAATATTATAGGTCACTTCATGAATTTTTGCCAACTTCAACAAGTCATAACTTTCTCAATTTTTGGAGATTTTGAATGGTTCCAATCTCAAAATTTCATTCTAGAGATTTAATTCGTGCCATCTTTTGTTGTCAAGTGCAAATTTCAAGTGGAAGGTCATGTTTGAATGCAAGAGATTATAAGTCATTTTTGAAGAAAAACCTAGAAATTTTCTAAGTATAGAAAGTCAACCTCTTTTTCCCAACTTTGACTCATTGCAACTTTCAGCTCAAGCATCCATTTTATCCCATTATTTGAACATTGCAAAGCTTGTAACCTCATCTTTCTAAAGCTTCAAGAATCAGGCCCTAAGACCCATTGAGTTGAGAATGCCATTGATTTGAATTTGGTAACTTGAAACTGAAGTTTCTTTAAAAGTCAGAATTTCAAATCTTTATTTTGGCTTCTAAACATCAAATTAGCACACGTTTTTGGTCTACACATATTTAACCAACTTTCCAAAGTGGATTAGAGCCTTAAAACGCAAGAATTAGATGAGTTTTGATGCTAAACATATCACACCTTACTCGTGTATCAGGTTCACACGATTTCCCTCCAAACTTCATCATTTCACACGCTTGAGAATTCAATCAACTTCCCTCTAAATGGAGGATCATCCCTCATTAATTTTCTCAAGCTAAGAAAGCCAGAATCACCCTGCCAAACTCTCTCTTGAACTCAATTGTCTGCAACTTTGAATTCACTCTTACAACCTTTCTCAATCATTTTTCTTTGTCAATTCACCTTCCTTGATTCTCACTGAAGCTAACAGAAGAAGAATTAAGCTCTAAATCTTCATGAATTGTGCTAGCCAAGTCCAGTTTCAGAGCTCTGCAACATAACTTCAATAGGTATATTCCTTCACCAATTCTCTCAAACTTTAATACTATTGTGAAGCTCTCATCATACTGGTTCTTGTCGCAACACTTGTTTTCAACTGGAAGCACGTTTTGACCATGAAATTTCAAATCCCTTTTCAAAACTTCTTTTCAAAAACGACTAAGCTACAATTTATATAAAATTTCTGTGAAGGTATAGTTGTCTTCGTCAATAACGAAGTGAATGGTACCGATCTCGTGTTCTAATTTTACAGTTTGAGGAACTCGGTTTTGAGACAGGCTGGAGGTTGAAGATGACCAATGTGCCATCCTTCAGCCAATGAAAGCGTGCCATTTGGAATTTTCAAAATATGATTTAATATTTGATTCAGTGCTTTATTTAGTAATGACCATGATATGCACAACGCGCCAGATCCCTTGGATTTGACTACTAACGCGTTTTGACATTGATCCAATGGTCTACATCTTTTTGGTTTTTATTTTATTTTTTGATTTTATATTTTATTTGTTTTAAACTTCAAAAATTCATAGAAAATTCATTTTAACTTCAAAAAATATGAAAAAAATTATGAAAAATACTTTTGATTTTTCTCTTTCTGATTTTTTCCACAATTTTATTGTGTTTTGGTATTTTTTTAAATAATTTTTCACTTTATTTGAATTATTTTAAATGTTTAAAAATACTTTTCTTCATTTTTAAATTCTGAAAAAATCAGGGAAGGATTGAAACTTGTGATGCAATGCTTGAAACTTGTCATGAGTGTAGCGGTAGAAATGTTTAAGACTAAGCCATTGGATTGACTAGACTTATACATATCAAAATAAAAATCGCCACCGCCCTTTATTGTTTCCAAAGGAATGGGGAAAGGGCGAGTAACCCAAAAAGAGGGGGAAAGATTCAAGGTAAGGGGGTTGGTTATGCAAAGGGAAGGTATTAGCACCCTAAATATTTACAGTACTCCGCAGGAACCTCTTTGTAAAATCTGCATATTTTGGCTATAAAATGTTGTATAAAAATGAATGGTGGAGGTAAGAAAAGAAATATATTTTTATGGTTTTTGCACCCGCCGCGGTTTCGAACCTTTAGTGCCTACGCACCACCATTCGTGCAATAGGGGATTAGGGTACACATAGTTCCTCTTTTAAATATTTTTAAACACAAGTGTGTTGGTTAATTTTATGAGAAAAGACATCATCGTCATTATCCTGGAAAACATACTTAACACCCACAATAATGAGAAAAGAGAATTTGAATCATATCAAAGTGGAGGATATGGCTTGGATTTTAAACTCAACAATGCCTCACTGAACACCCAAGTGGAAAATATCTCACTTCACTACATATTGTAGAAGTATAATTGTTTGCATCACTACTAGGATTGACAAGAGTCTAATCTTTTGAGAAAGGTTTTAAAGTAAAAAGCCAAAGTGGCAAAATGGTTTGTGATGAGATTGATTGACTTTTAGTCTTCTCAAAAAAAAATTTCAAGGTATTATTAAATTGATTAGAGTTTATTTATGAAAATGTTTTTGAAAATGCATGGACCTAAGTCCAAGTTTATTATGAAAGTGATTCAAGTTTAAAAATAAGAATTTTCAAAAGGAGGGAAAATATTTTTGAAATTAAAGAAGATGGGAGGAGAAGAAGAGACTATCCTAAAGCATACGGTAAAAGATAGGGATAAGAACCATCTAACCAACAAGAAGCCAATACATGACATTATGAGTCAAGATAGAATTCCCATTCTTTGGATTGAAACCAAACAAACAAAGATATTAGACCTCTTGAGCGAACGAAACTTAAAGTGTATAAAGTCTTCACAAAAGTTGGGCAGAGTAACTGCTGTATGCGGGTGAATTCCAGATTACAAACAAAGAATGTAATCAAAATAACCTGCACACAAAATAAACAAACAACCCAATGTCTTGAGGTAAACTTCAAGAACTCCAGACAAAATATCAATTAAGATCACTAGGTCTCCAATATAGGATAAGGTTTCTAATCCTAAGTCCAAGAAGTCCAATGCTCCACAATGCCAAGGATAGTATCCAAATAGTCCAAATATTTTAAAGGTTTTTTATGGTTCATGTTGATTATTAGGTGTCTTAGAAGAGAAAAGAAAAGGCTTAAGTGTGAAAAATAAAATGACATGAAATGGAATGTTTAAAGTAAATGGTACATAAGGCATAAAAAATAAAAGGGCATAAAGTAAAAACAATTTAATAATTAGTGGTTAGTTGGATGACTATCTTGAAGCTTGCATTTGGAACTCATTAGAGGATTGGTAGAACCAAATCCTCCACACAACAAGTTGCATTTGCTTTTTGTCAAGTATATCATCCATTTGGAATCCTCAAAAGTACCATTTAATGATCAACGATGTTGAAGTGATCCGTGTTGACCAAAAGTGTTGTAGATCCATTAGAGGATTGGTAGAACCAAAGCCTCCACACAATGAATCTCAAGGTTATTGGATCAAAGAGATCAAATTAACATACTTGGGCTTACAAACATAGGTTTGGGCCATGAATGATCATTTATTTGAATCAGGACAAAATATAGCGCTATGTTAAGCAATCGTAAGTGGACTTATGTAGAAGTCACACCTATTTGGAGGCCGGTCAATAGCAATCTATGTACTTCATGTTTGGATAAATGATATAGAGATCATCATCCATTAACATGTAGCACAATCAAAAAAAGAAAGAAAGAAAGGGATAAGATGAAGAGGGGTGGGGAAGAATATACAAACCACATTTGAGTTAAAATTTAATCAAACTATTATTAAAATTATTCATCCATTTTTGTGTAGTTAGACTCAACACCATGGATCCAATGATGTTAATAAAGTTCATGATAAAAAATTCAACCCAAGATTATCCAGAAAATCATCACAAAATAATATTGCACTTAATATATATATTAAAAAGGTTTTTTTTTTAAAAATGTTTTAACATAGAAATAAAAGAGAAAAATATCAACTATGTTCAAATCAATCTAGAAATAAAAGGTAAGACCATAGAAAAATCAGAAATGAACTAAAATAATTTTATTAAAATTTTGGTAATTTTTTAAAGTCAGAAAATATTTTTTAAAATTAAAAGAAATGAGTAAAATAAACCAAAAATGATAAAAAATAGCAAACTCAGAAATAAAAAATAACTGAGGTCACCAATATTTGTCACAATATCATTGGATCATTCCATATTTTTTTCAGAATTAAAAAATGCATAAAAGTATTTTTAAACATTTAAAACAAATCAAATAAAGTAAAAATTTATAAAAAATATTAAAATACAAAATAAAATTGTGAAAATATAAAAAAAAAGAGAAAACTCAAAAATATTTTTCATAATTGTTTCAGATTTTTTTGACTAAAAATGTATTTTCTATGATTTTTTGAAATTTAAAACAATTAAATATAAAAATTAGAAAATAAAAATAAAGTAAAAAATATATGGACCATTGGATGAGAGTCAAAACGCGTTAGTAATCAAATTTAAGGATCAGGCGCATTGTACATATCATGGTCATTACTAAATATCACACCAGATTCAACACTTTTAAAATAAAACAACTTAAAATGTGGCGCGTTGGATGGAGTCTGACTCACAAAAGTAATCAGATCCAAGGGCTCCTGAGGCACGCGCATGGTAAGGCAAGCATATTATATCCATTTCAAAAAAATAACGTGGCCTCATATCATTGGTTGAAGACGGACATGTCATCGTCTTCAACCTCCAACCATCCCCAAATTGAATCCTTCAAACTGTAAAATTAGCAAACCAGACCGATACTATTAGATTCGTCTCTTCAAGACGATTCTAAAGGTACCATCGCTCCAAATTTATATAAATTGTGCAAGGCTGTGTTTGAAGAAAACCAGAAAAAATAGCGAGCACAAAAATCTGGGATATCTCACTCAATTCTCAATGAAATTGCAAACTATAAAGAGCACGAGGATCAATAGAACACAAGGAGTGGATTAGTCTTTCATTTGAATCAATTTGGCCAAGAAATCTACCTGAACAAAGTAGTGAGAAGTTGCTCTGAAACTGGACTTCTACAGATCAATATATGTCACAATTCTTGAATGTAACCGTATGGTTAGCTTCAGAGAAGTTCAATGAAGCTAACTGAATGGAGCTTTTGGTGTTTGAAAGTGAGAATGTAAGAAATCATAATTTCAAATTCAGAGTTCGAGTGGGATCTGAACATGGGTCAATTGGCTATCAAAAGCTTTCCTAAATGAGTGAGGGATGATCCTTATTTATAGATGATCATGATGCAAGGCTCAAGCGTGTGAATTGGAGGCAAAATCAATGAAATCGTGTGGATATGCTAAGTGTGAAAAGTGTGACTTCACATGGCTCAAAATGCAGCAAAATGAATGGTTTAAAGGTCGTTTCTTGTTATGGAAAGTTCCTGAACATGATTAAACACGAAATTGATCTTTAAACAGGCTTGTAATTGGATTTAAACCAATTTTCAAATCTGACTGAACTTGGAATTTCCATTTTATGATGCTACTTTCATAACCATGGTACCAACAATGTAGGGCACCATATAATGTGATTTTTAAAGCATTTGAAAGATGAAGTCACAAGCTTTACAACGTGCAAGGAGTGAGATCAACTGGATGTTTGAGCAAGAAGTTGTGTTGAGTCAAAGTTGGAAGAAAAGGGTTGACTTTCCACACTTAGAAATATTTCAAGTTTATCTTCAAAAGTGACCTATAATGTTTTGCATCCAAACATGGCCTTCCACTAGGAATTTGCTCTTTACCAAAAAAGATGGCATGAAATAGACCTCTTGAATGACATTTTGAAACTAGAACCATTCAATATCTCCAAAAATTGAGAGAGTTATGAATTGTTTAAGTTGGAAAATAATCATGAAATGACCTATAATATTTTGTATCCTTAGGGCATCTCCCATCCATTTTATCACTTTGAATATAAAATAAGGAATAAAGGTCACATTCTCAAGATCATTATGGAAAAAGAGTTGGCTCAAGATGATAAAAATTGACCAAGTTATGATCATTCGAAGTCACACATGAGAAAATGGGGGTTCATCTGGAGGACTTGTAATATTTCTTCATCATCAAGTTTCTTCCACATGAAAAATCCTTGAAACTTTTGAAGTGATTTGCTAATAACCCTTTGAAGATAATGATTTATTTGGAATCACTTAAAAATACCAAAAGATGAGCAAGATATACTTCTTTGAAGTTCAAAACCCTAGCTCCTAGATCAAGAAAATGCTTTGAGGAACCTTGACAAATGTGAATCACCTTCTTGTACAAACACCCTTGCTTTGTTAATAGAAGTTGTTGAGGATGAAAATGAGAACTTATAGCCACCAAAACAACTTCCATATCTTGAGAATTGAGAGAAATATGCACTTGTGATCAATGGGAACAAGACCTTGTCCAACCATGACAACTTCTTCAATCAACCCCTTGCACTTTTGAATCAATTTTGATATGTTGGAATTGTAGTGAACCAAAATAACCTTGCCATGCCATCCCTTCCCAAAAAACTTTAATGGTGAGGTTTGGACTTCTCAAGCTTTATTGCCTAGGGCATGGAAATAAACTCATGAACCCATGGAGCAACTTGCTAAACCTCATCGCCTTTACCTACATTAGTAACAAGTAAGACAAACCAACATCGGATTTTATTAATTTAAAGGGAAAATCAAGACAAAATATTCATGATCACAAAATAAAACAAGTCAAGGTGCTTGGTGATTCCTCAAAGAGTAAAGCTAAAGATAGGGAGGAGAACCAAAAACCCTAATGTAACCTTGTTGTGATTGAATCAATATGGTATGATAAAGGGATCTTAGGGGCAAAAATTGGGGTACAACAGTTGCCCTTATTTAAGTTTCTTCTATCCGGAGATGCGAAGGTTTAAAATCTTCGTGTCGACGCGATCAAAGATACTTTAATATAAAACAAACACTATTTTTGGCCCTAAGATGCCATGCAATTCTTATGAGCATGAATGCGCATGAAAAAAATCAAAGAGGCACAAAACACCGCTGGGGATGTAACAAAGGAAATAAAGAAACAAAAGAGAAACCCGACAAGGAAAATAGATCACTGGTGAATCAAAAGACCTGACTTATAGAGGATGATGAAAAGTCAAAGGATACACCAAATTTTACTGAAATCGGAACTACCAACATTCACTGAAGGTAGAAAGGGAGAAGAAAAACAATAACGACATTTACTTGACGGAGATCTATGAACATTCACTGAAGGTGGAGAGAAGAAATCATCGACTTTTACTAACGATGAACTACCAGATTTTACTGAAGGTAGAGAGAAAAGAAAATAGCATAACACTTCCGTTCACTGACAGTAAACTACCAACGTTCACTGAAGGTAGCAAAAAGATAACAATCACCAACTTTCACTGAAGGTGACCTACCAACTTTCATTGAAGGTAGAGAGAGAAAATATCATATCACCGCCGTTCACTGACGATGAACTACCAACGTTCACTGAAGGTGGCAAAAATATAACAAGCACCAACTTTCACTGAAGGTAGAAAGAGAAAATATCATAGCACCTCCGTTCATTGACGATGAACTACCAACATTCACTGAAGGTGGCAAAAAGATAACAAGCACAAACTTTCACTAATGGTGGCCTACCAACTATCACTGAAGGTAGAAAGAGAAAATATCATAGCACCACCGTTCATTGACGATGAACTACCAACACTCACTGAAGGTAGCAAAAAGATAACAAGCACCAAATTTCACTGAAGGTGACCTACCAACTTTCACTGAAGGTAGAATGAGAAAATATCATAGCACCGTTGTTCATTAACGATGAACTATCAACGTTCACTGAAGGTAGCAAAAAGATAACAAGCACCAACTTTCACTGAAGGTGACCTACCAACTTTCACTGAAGGTAGAAAGAGAAAATATCAAAGCACCGCCATTCACTAGTGATGGACTATAAACGTTCACTGAAGGTAGAATAAAGATAACAAGCACCAACTTTCACTGAAGGTGACCTACCAACTTTCACTGAAGGTGACCTACCAACTTTCACTGAAGGTAGAAAGAGAAAATATCATAGCACCTCCATTCACTGATGATGAACTACCAACGTTCACTGAAGGTAGAAAAAAGATAATAAGAACCAACTTTCACTGAAGGTGACCTACCAACTTTCACTGAAGGTAGAAAGAGAAAATATCATATCATCGCCATTCACTGACGATGAACTACCAACATTCACTGAAGGTAGCAAAAAGATAACAAGCACCAACTTTCACTGAAGGTGACCTACCAACTTTCACTGAAGGTAGAAAGAGAAAATATCATAGCACCGTCATTCAATGAAGATGAACTACCAACGTTAACTGAAGGTAGCAAAAAGATAACAAGTTTTTCCCCAAAATTCTGGCATTTCACCTAGAACGGGTCTCAACTTCTTCTTTAACCAAGGCATTATGCCTGAAAAGGGTAATATATAAGCTGTCTCAAATAAAGAGACTACCACTTGCAAAGATTTCACCATGAACTGTCTTTTCAATATTGAAAGTCTTGCCATCCACTGGTGTAATTTGACAACGGACCGCAAACTATCCACTCATAGAGAAGATACCAAAAAGTTAGGTCGACTTTTACATGGAAGTACAAGTTGCTCAAATATAGAGACCTGCTACCTGTTGTTATAGGAAGGATTATAAAAATGACTTCCTAGGGAAAGCAATATGGCTTCCTAGGGAATGAAATATGACTTCCTGGGGAAATGCAAATATATTCCTACTGAGGGGATAAAGTCGTCTCGTGCAAAATAAATGCACATTCTCAAACCAAAACTCGAAGCTTTCAAACGTCCAAAGTAATAATATTACTGGGAAACAAAGATTCGATCCAGAAATAAACTGGAGTAAAATAGTCTACCAAAACACATTCTCTGAGAAATGAACTCAAGAGGGAAACCCTAATCATCCAGACAAAGAGTTGTACAGGAAGGCTAAAGCAAAATCTTCCACGAGGGACAACTCAGTGGGGAAATTAAAAGAACACACACTTTATTCTTATGAATGACACTCTATTGGAGAGGGGACAACACAACTTTGCAAAACAGGGCAATACGTCTACAAAACAATAACTAATGTGAATGAGCAATGATTTGCCAAATTTTAACTATGCATGATATATGTATGAATGTATAAGTGCTATCGTGCATATGATGACAAAATAGACATATAACACTGGGAGTAACCAGGAAAAACAAACTCGGGCACAATCAACACTCGACTAAATCACATCCAAGATGAACATTCCATAAGAAAAAGTAGGCGCCAACCGAGGAAACAAAACCTACTGCATGGCTTAACTTCACTGGGGAGAAACGTAATTCAGAAGTAAACAAAACATAGCGACAAAACAGTACAGATACAGAGATATAACATCCTTTCCCAGGATTTACCAAGGAATAACACTCAGACTTCAACGGGGAAATAAATATTTTCAAAAGTAACGCTTCTACTGGGGATTTGCAAAATCAATTTCAAGTAAAGCAGATGGACACCAAATCATCAAAACATTCGCTGGGGAATTCAGGCCTATTCTGAAGGAGGAAAAACATACAAACTTTGCTAAGGCATATAATATCCCATCATCTAGACATTAACCGGGGATTTCGTGTTGACTTCATTGGGGAGGTCAACACCACATTCTCAAAGGGAAAACCAATATACATTCTTCACTGGAGAAACCGGAGACACGTGTACTTCGAGGGTAATTATTGTACCAACTTCTCTGGGAAGAAAGAACTTCTATCAAATAAGCGAAACCTTCACTGGAGAAATCTTGGATTGAGTCTTCATATCATGCAAACTCAGAAAAGAAGAAAAATGAACCAAAACTTGACCCGGGACACTGGAGTCACAAACCTAATATAGCGAAAACATCCTGAGAAAAACTTCCCCGGGAAACAAAACTTCTCAAAACAACTGGAGTTCGTCCATTCCCGAGATCACCACTTTTGTTTTTCTCTTGCGTCACAAATTTTAAAGTAAAAGCAAATTGTATATTCTTTTTGAAAATAAATTTTGTTATTTAATCTTTTCTCTTTTTAGGTTATTATCAATAATAAATGGAGTCTTTGCAAGCTAAATAAAATAAGAAATACAAAGAATTGGGTAAAAGCTCAAAGTTCATTAATAGAATGGTAGTCTGCGAATGGCGAGACTCCATGGATGATTACAAAGTTCGGAAAATGGTAATATATAATGGAAAAGATACATTGAGATACAATGACCACTATCCCATCTAACAACTTTTGAAATCCTGAGCAGCAACTTCTGTTGAAGTATGATGAGGATCCAAGAAGATTGTTTCTCCAACAATCAAGTCTTGTCTGATGTAGTTACTTGCCAAGAAAGTCCCTAACTTTTGCCTAAGCTGCCCTTACGGGTTTTCAACGTAGCGAGAAAATTTATTCTGTTTATGTGTCTAATTTTTGCCTAGACCGCCCTTTCGGGTTTTCGGCCTATCGAGATGCTCTTTTTTGCCTAAGCCACCCTTTCGGGTTTTCAACTTAACGAGCTGTTCTTTTATTTCTTTAGGCAAAGTATTTCTTGACTACATCAGCATTCATGGGATGTGGGAACTCCTCGCCATCCATAGTTTCAAGAATTAATGCACCTCCAGAGATGGCTTTCTTGACAACATATTGGCCATCAAAATTGGGAGTCCACTTTCCGCTAGAATCAGCGTTAAAAGACATGATCTTCCTGAGCACGAGGTCGCCTTCTCTGAATTCATGAGGTTTAACCTTCTTATCAAAAGCTTTCTTCATTCTCTTCTGATATAAATAGCCATGACACAAAGCCGTCATTCTCTTCTCTTCAATCAAATTCAATTGGTCAAACCTGTTCTGGACCCATTCAGCCTCTGACAACTTGGTTTCCATTATCACACGCAAAAAGGGAATCTCAACCTCAATTGGGAGTACTTCTTCCATTCCATACACAAGGGAGAACGAGGTTGATCCTGTTAAAGTGCAGACATATGTTCGATATCCATGCAAAGCAAAAGGGAGAATTTCATGCCAATCTTTATAAGTAACAACCATCTTCTGGATGATCTTCTTGATATTCTTATTAGCAGCTTCAACAACCCCATTCATCTTTGGCCTATATGGAGATGAATTGTGATGCACAATCTTGAATTCCTCACAAAGTTCTGTCATCATCTTGTTGTTCATATTCGAGCCATTGACAGTGATAATTCTGCTCGACACACCATATCAACATATGAGATTATTCTTAATGAAGCGCATAACCACCTGCTTGGTGACGTTAGCATATGAAGCAGCTTCCACCCATTTGGTGAAGTAATCAATTGCTACCAAGATGAAACGGTGTCCATTCAAAGCTTTGGGTTCTATCATCCCAATCATGTCAATACCCCACATAGAGAAAGGCCATAGGGAAGAGATCACATTAAGAAGTGTCGGAGGCATATGAACCTTGTCTGCATAAATCTAGCATTTATGACACTTTGCAAATTTGTAACAATCGGATTCCATTGTCAGCCAATAGTAACCTGCCCTTAGCATCTTTTTAGCCATCGAATATCCATTAGTATGCGTGCTAAATGAGCCTTCATGAACCTCATGCATCAACATGTCTGCTTCGTGTCTATCCACGCATCTGAGCAAGACCATGTCACGATTTCTCTTGTACAACACATTTTCACTGAGGAAGAAACTGCCAGCCAATCTTCTCAATGTCTTTCTATCTTTATTCGATGCACCAATCGGGTATTCCTGAGTTTAGAGAAACTGCTTGATATCATAATACCAAGGTTTCTCATTTGCTACCTCTTCTGTTGTAAACACATGAGCGGGCCTATCTAGTCGCCGAACCATAATTCTAGGTATATCATTCCAAGTATTCACTTGATAGATAGAAGCCATAGTTGCCAGAGCATCCGCCATTTAATTTTCATCTCTAGGAATGTGATGGAATTTAACTTTATTAAAGAAGGGTAACAACCTTCTAGCATAATATTTATAAGGGATCAAACCGGGGTGACGAGTATCCCACTCTCCTTTAATCTGATTTATTATCAAAGCTGAATCACCATACACATCTAGAATTTTAATTCTGAGATCAATAGCTTCTTTGAGACCCATGATGCAAGCCTCATATTCTGCCATATTATTAGTACAATCAAATGTCAACCTTACAGTAAAAGGAATGTGCGATCCATGTGGAGTGACAATCACAACACCAATTCCTTTACCATAAGCATTCACAGCTCCATCAAATATCATACTCCAACGAGATTCAGGATCAGGACCTTCCTCAGGCAACAATTCATCACAATCTTTCACTTTCAGAAACATCACATCCTCATTGAGGAAGTCATACATCACAGACTGATAATCATCAACTGGCCGGTGAGCAAGATAATCTGCTAACACGCTGATTTTAATAGCTTTTTGAGTGCGGTAATCGATGGCATATTCAGATAACAACATCTGCCAGCGGGAAATTCTCCCAGTAAGAGCAGGCTTTTCAAAAATGTACTTGATTGGATCCATTTTGGAGATCAACCAAGTTGTGTGATTCAACATATACTGCCGCAAACATTTTTCCGCCCAGGCCAGAGCACAACGTGTCTTTTCCAACATGGAATTCCGTGACTCACAATTAGTAAAATTTTTACTGAGATGATAAATGGCATACTCTTTCTTCCCCGTTTCATCTTGTTGTCCCAGAGTACAACCCAAGGAATTATCTAACACTGTTAGATACATAATCAATGGTCTTCCTTCAACAGGAGGGAGCAAGATAGGAGGTTCAAGCCGATATTCTTTAATACTTTCAAATTCTCTTTGTCATTCATCTATCCACACACAACCTTGATATTTCTTTAACAACTTAAAGACCGGTTCACATGTTGTAGACATGTGGGAAATGAATCTGGAAATATAATTCAAACGCCCGAGGAACCATCTGACTTGCTTTTCATTTCTCGGTGCTAGCATTTCTTGAATTGCTTTGACTTTATCAGGGTCAACTCCAATCCCTTTCTGGCTAACAATGAAACCCAACAACTTCCCTGGCCGAACACCGAAGGTACATTTATTTGGATTCAAGCAAAGACGATACTTCATCAAACGCTGAAACAACCTCAACAAATCTTCGACATGCCCTTCTTTAGTATGGGATTTAGAAATCATATCATCAACGTATACCTCGATTTCCTTGTGCATCAGATCAGGGAATAGGGTTGTCATAGCCCTCTGGTACGTTGCACCAGCGTTCTTCAACCCAAAGGGCATCACTCTGTAACAGAATGTTCCCCAGGGTGTGATAAATATTTTTTTTCTCCATGTCCTCTAGATCCATTCTTATTTGATTATACCCAGAAAATCCGTCCATGAATGAGAATACTTTGAATTTTGCTGTGCTATCCACTAACATATCAATGTGTGGCAATGGAAAATCATCTTTTGGACTAGCTTTATTTAGATCTCTGTAATCTACGCACATGAAAACTTTTCCGTCTTTTTTTGGTACTGGGACAATATTGGAAATCCACTGAGGGCACACTGACGTCACAAGAAAACCGGCATTAATCTTCTTTAGAACCTCCTCTTTGATCTTTACTGCCATATCTGGGTGAGTTCTTCTCAACTTTTGTTTGATTGGCGGACACTCTGGCTTCAACGACAAATGGTGCTCTACAATATCTGTATCTAGACCAGGCATATCTTGATAAGACCAAGCAAAAATATCCACATACTCTTTCAACAACTCAATCAACTTGCTCTTCACACCAGGATGCAACAACGCTCTGATCCTGACTTCTTTCAGATCTTCTTTTGAACCGAAATTGATTACTTCCAATGGCTCTTTATGTGGTTGAATGTCATTTTCCTCGCACTCAAGAAACCGTGAGACCTCTTCTGGAATCTCATCATAGTCTTCTTCTTCGGCCCCATACACAGGACATTCAAAGTTGGGAGAGGGTAAGGGTCATTCTATTCAACGGGTTTTTTAATTAATCTGCACATATGATTTATGATTGCTTTTAGAAACTGACACATATAACAAGTGATCATGCAGATTGAATTTCAGTTATTATTTATTTTGAAAGGTTTTTTCTGATTACCATTTTCGAAGAAAAAGTAGAAAATAAAGACACAATTTGGGAAACAAAGACAACTTTTATTATTGATTTTAAAAGTCATAGCAAACAGATAAGCCCATACAATATTAATACTTCCACCTTGGGTAGAGCGAAAGCTTTTCAAAAAGATTAACAAAAAAAATTACTTTGAAACATGTATGCAAGAGGGAACATCAATGGTGATCCAGTTCTGAACCCTAACCCTGTGCGTCACGTAATTTGGCATTTCCAGCTCTGCTCCATCTTCCACAATGGCATTAATCCCGGATACATTTGGATGAAGATAACCCCCTCTACGGAAGATGTCTTGATACTTTCCTGCAACAGACTTCGGTTTCATGCTCTTACCTTTGTCATTCTTCAAAGAGAACCCCAAGCTAGCTGTGTTCTTGTTTACAGGTGGAACCATAATCTGTCCCCATACCTCACTATGACCTTTACGCACAACTTGTTGCGCATCCTTAAGAGAAACCCTGGAATTCTCATTTCCTGTTATGTTATCAATGGATAAGGCTTGGAACTGGGTTCCAACAGCAGCTTCATCTACCTCCACAATGCTGAAAGAGGACAAATGAGATATCAACAATGCATGTTCTCCATTTATAATTACCACTTTTACTTCACGTACAAACTTTAGCTTCTGGTGTAAAGTTGAAGTGACAACCCCTAACTCATGTATCCACGACCTTCCTAGCAAACAGCTCTAAGCGGGTACAATATCCATGACTTGGAAAGTAATCTGAAATAAATGTGGGCCTATATGAATAGGCAAGTCCACTTCACCAATAACAGATTTCCTTGATCCATCAAACGCTTTCACAATAATTCCACTTGGGAGCATGGGCGTTCCTTGATATTTCAATTTCATAAGCGTGCTCCTTGGTATAACGTCCAAAGCAGATCCATTATCATTCAACACATTGGATAGTGAATCATTATTGCAATTCATAGAGATGTGGAGGGCCAGGTTGTGATTCCTTCCTTCATCTGGAAATTCATTGTTGCAGAAACTCAGGTTATTACATGACGTAATGTTCCCTACTACACTGCTGAATTGGTCTATAGGCATGTCACTTTCCACAAAAGCTTGGTCCAATACCCTCATCAAAGATTCTATGTGAGCAGAGGAGTTCATCAATAAAGCCAAGATAAATATTTTTAAAGGAGTCTGCAGTAGCTGATCTACAATTCTGTAGTCGCTCATCTTGATTATTTTAAAATATCTTCCACTTCTTTCTCTAACATAGCTCCACTAGATTCACCCGTAATCTTCTTGGGTTCAACATTCTCAGCAATTTTCTTTCCAATGCTAACATCTCCACAAACAACTGGTGCAAATACACGTCTGCTGCGGGTTACTCTGCTAGTCTCAGCAATATTTCCAACATCAGGCATTGGCTGGATGGGAACTTCCAAACCATACTCTAAGATTGCAGCGTTATATTTGTAGGGTACAACCTTATCTGACTTGTAGGAGACAGGACCCGACAAACTAATCACCAATGGAGTAATAGCCGGCTTGCTACGATACTCGACTTCAAAATGGGCGGGTGTACCAAAACAAGGCACAATGACATTTTCCCCTTCTTCAACACAATTAGTCATTATGGAGTCATCTTTGGAAAACAAATCTTCATCCGAGGAGAAGAACTCATCTGCAGAGGCATACTCATCATCCGATTCTTCTTCATCCAAACAAGACTCGATCATATCAAATTCATGGTAATCATCCCTTTGACCTGTAACCTTGATAGTTCCATTGTCCAACAACAACTGAACACCTTTCCTCACGATTGAACAACCTCAGGAGTCCCAGAAACAAATTCGACAAGATCCATACTGATGTTCCACCTGACCAGCCATGTGGTAGAAAATAGCATGCAATTGTACAAGATCCTCATTCATGTGCTCCACATCAAAAATTATGAACTCTCTAGGACATCCAGAAACCATTTTCACCTCCTCTTCATACTCTGCCCTAGGCCTGATTATGTGGATGAGGCCCTCATCCATCATCTCTTGCAAATCAACCTTTATCTTATTGCAACCCTGTATTTTTGTACTGTAAATAGCACAATCGGAATGGTCATGCGTATAGTAACTAAATTCACAGAGGTCTGCATGCATTTTCACCAAATCTCCTCTAACCAGATGAATATCAAAAATCCGGAAGTCGCCTGGACAACCGACCACCATGTTCACAGCATTCGCTCCTCCATGCTTGGGTAGAGGATTATCTTTCACATTAGGGCACACATCCTTGAAATATAGAATACCAGACTTCACCAATTTCTGCACCCCAGTCTTCAAAGGATAGCAATCCTCAACATTATGCCCTGGTGCTCCCTGATAAAAAGCACATGTTTGGTCTACTTTGTAATACCAAGGCAATGGTGATGGTACATTGCGAGGTGGTCGGGTCTGAACCAACTTCTTCTGAATCAATGCCGATAGTAACTATGTATAACTCATAGGGATATGGTCATAACTCTCCCTTATCTGATTATACCCTTGATTCCCATGCTGGGTTGGTCTCTAATAAGCAACAGTGGTTGGAGCTACACCAACAACTGGAATAACTGAGGCGACTTGCTGATGACGCTGATAATTTCTTCTAGGAAGATTAACCCTTCTCTCTTGCATAACAACATTTGTATCCCCTTCCTTCTTCTTGGTAAACCCATAAGATGGATTCTTCGCACCTCCAGATCCTTCACACTTTGTTAAATGACCCTCTCTTACAACCTCTTCTAAACGAATACCCTTGCCTACCATTTCAGTAAAGTCACTTGGCGCACTTGCTACCATCCTTTCATAGTAGAAATCACCAAGATTCTTTAAGAAAATCTTAGTCATCTCCTTCTCTTCCATGGGAGGAATCACTTGGGCGGCTACCTCACGCCATCTCTATGCATATTCTTTGAATGATTCCTTGTCTTTTTGAACCATGGCCCTGAGTTGATCACGTTCAGGCACCATGTCCATGTTGTATTTGTATTGTCTGATAAATGCTTCTCCCAAGTCATTGAAAGTATGGATGTTGATGTTGTCCAAGCTCATATACCACTTCAACGCAGCACCGGTCAGACTATCCTGAAAAAAGTGTATCAGTAGACGCTGATCATCAGTATGGGTAGACATTATCCTTATATACATTACTAGATGAGCACGAGGGCAAGTGTTGCCCTTGTACTTTTCAAACTCCGAGACCTTAAACTTTGTAGGTATCTTAACATTCGGGACCAAGCATAATTCATTCACATTCTTCCTGAATAACTCTTTTTCCCTTGAGGGCCTTCATCTCCCTCTACATCTTGTCAAATTGTTCTTTAAAATCATCCATTCTATCATAGAGACCTGAGTCTTCACTTGGTGGAGGAAAAGGATGACATAGATCATCATTAACAAATGGAACCAAATTCACCGAAGGAGGTGCAACAGGAGCAGCATGCACCATAGGAGGTGCAGGAGTAACAATAGTCTGAACAACTGGAGCTTCTTGAGGACCAAGATTGAACCCTTTGGGTGCAAAATGCTCTGGCATTCCCCATGGATAACCTTGAGGCATGCGATTCTGAATAACGGCTGGGGTAGCAGACACATGAACAGTCGGAGCTTCAGCAGTAGCCCTTGTTGGTTGAGGTTGAACACTTGGTGGCCGATTCTGAGCAGCCACAAGAGATTCCATCAAAGCAGTAAGATTGGCCATGCCGGCCTTCAAAGCATAAACCTCCTCGCGCAGCTCGCGATTCTCTTGTTCTAAATTATCCATCTTCCTTCTGAAATTAGCTCGAGTGTTGTAGTGGTGAGTCATCTTGTTGAACAAAGTAAAGAAGCTTGGTAAGACACCTGGATATGCATAACAAAATGCAAGAAATATGTGCAATGTGATGCATGATATGCAATGTGTATGATTTGTTTTTATTATATTTCAAGGGACTGTAAGATTTATAGACACATTGCAAATATCAAAATAATAACGCATTTGAAATACTAAATTTTTTTATTATAATAACTTTAAAATAGGTTACAAGTCTCAACAATCCCAAGTACAAGATGAAAATAAAGTCTAAAACCCTGAGAAGTAAAGCTGTCGGAGATCACTCTATACACTGGCGCTTCCTTGTAAGCCTGGAAATCTGGGCCTTCAACCTCTGGTTTTCTTCCGCATACCTGGTGGCAACCTCCTTCGAATCACCTGAATCAGGAAGTGAGTAATCAGCATCTGACTGAGGCTTAGGAAAAAATAAATCCCTTGCCTCTCCATAGTCTCTACCACTCGACTCTCAAGGATCTCAATCAAGTCGTCTTTCTCCGTCAAGTCTGCTCTATAGGAAATCTCTAAAGTTTGGCACTTATTCTTCCAAGCATCCTTTTCCTGATACATCCTGACCAAAGCAAGTTGTAGCTCTTCTATATTATCCAATAAGGTAGGAGTGGTCTTCATAAACAAATCAGGCATAGGTGTTTCCCGGGAATATGGAATCTTCAACTGAATAGCTCTCGCTTGAACCCACTGAAAATATGGTCCCAAAGAAACAACCCCCTAGGTCCCAAGTCTTTCCCACTCTTCTTATGAATGTGACGCCAAGCCTTTGCAATATGCTACTTAGCTTCCTTATGGTCTCTTCCCTCATTTAGAAAGAAACTACTCAAATGAATACTATTTGGTTTATCCTTCATAGGATAATCGAGATGTTGTCATGCAAGAACATGGTTATAGTTAATTCCTCCCTTTGTACCAAGAGGAGGTACATTGGGGAAACTACCACAACTATCGACAATCTATACATCCTGGTAAGATCCATGATACCAATCAATATCCGAGTGAGTAAGTGCCATGATTTTAGGAGCCCAATGGGGTTCCTTCCTGACATCCCAGAAAGCATCAGACTGAGGCATATGAGAGATAAACCACCGGTACAACAAAGGCGTGCAACAGATAATCACCCCCCATGATAAGAGTTCTGAAGATGAATGGAGTAATAAGCATCACCAAACAATGTAGTTACTGGGTTTCCAATCATGAAGATCTGGATAGCATTAACGTCAACAAATTTATCCACATTAGGAAATAAAAACAACCCGAGGCAAGTAGAGCAAATATGGCCTCAAAAGCGACTGTACTCTTCATCCTGGCAAAGTAACGAGCTTTCTCCAATAAGAACTGGGCCGGTAATCATGTAATCCCTCCTTTAGCAGTCATATGGGCTTCCACCTTAGACTTCCCTAGATGGATGAAAGCAGCAATCTCATGTGGTTTTGGCTCACCCTTCAGACCAGTAAAAGGAACATGATCGGTAACAGGTAAATCCAACAGATAAGAATACTCCTCCAGTGTAGGCATCAACTGATAGTTGGGAAAAGTAAAGCAATGATACATCGGATCATAGAACTGTACCAAGGTTGAGAGAATACCCTCCTTCATCCTAAGCTTCATAAGAGAAATGATGGATCCATACTTCTTCCAAAAATTTGCATAACACTCGATCTCGGGAATTAGACTGATCAACTCATCTATCTTGGGATCTTTGAAACTGTACTTCCTGGTCTTTCTTTTTCCAGAATCCATGGTCAAAAAGTACCTGAGATATTCATAAATGGTCAACTTTTAAGTCCCTCGAAATAAAATTTCTTCAAAAGATGCTTATGAGTGCATGGATGCATGATGCAACAATCACATACAAGATCACACATATAAGGTTCATAGGTTCAACGTCACGAGCATGAGGTCGAAGGTACTACCCACAAGGTGTTGGTCTAAAAGTTGTCACCTGCCAAACAAGGTTATAGGGGTTCCCAGAGTCTACATCCTTCCTTCGAATATTACCAACTTCCCGATTAACTCGGTAATTAGTAATATTCTCAAGAAAAACTCGTCCAAGGGTAGTATCGTGTGACAATTATTTCCGGATTACTTCGTCATAGCTTCCTCACTACACCTAAAAGGCTAAGACGGGTTAGGTATTCTATGGTCCTTAGCTTCAGCAGGCTCCCAGGTCGAAAGCAGTATGTCTTCCCGATTACTCGGTAAACGACACTACAGTCAAAGGCGCCTCCACTAGGTGGGGGGATCTCATGCCTCCTTTTTTGGGATTACTCCCTCAAAGTTAACATGACTATACCTCCTGTCCTATCTTAAAGTTTTCCCTAAGTCCGGGTATAGGACTTACAAGTAAACACCAAGCACCCTGAAAACCAGGAAAATCCAAACAAACAGATATACAACATATAATATATAACAAACAATAGCACATATATAGATATAAACAAAGATAGTTTTAACCCACTTAGGGATGGACCAACAAGAGGTCAATCTATCCCCAGTGAAGTCGCCATTTTTTCTGTAGCATTAGAAATGTTTAAGACTAAGCCATTGGATTGACTAGACTTATACAAATCAAAATAAAAATCGCCACCATGCTTTATTGTTTCTAAAGGAATAGGGAAAGAGCGAGTAACCCAAAAAGATGGGGAAAGATTCAAGGTAAGGGGGTTGGTTATGCAAAGGGAAGGTATTAGCACCCTAAACATCTACGGTACTATGCAGGAACCTCTTTGTAAAATCTGTATATTTTGGCTATAAAATGTTGTATAAAAATGGATGGTGGAGGTGAGAAAATAAATTTATTTTTTTGGTTTTTGCACCCGCCACGGTTGCAAACCTTTAGTGCCTATGTACCACCTTTCATGCAATAGGGGATCAGGGTACACGTGGTTCCTCTTTTAAAGATTTTTAAACACAAGTGTGTTGGTTAATTTTATGAGATAAGACATCATCATCATTGTCCGTGTGGAAAACATACTTACTACCCACAATAATGAGAAATGAGAATTTGAATCATCTCAAGGTGGAGGATATGGATTGGATTATAAAATCAACAATGCCTCACTCAACACCCAAGTGGAAAATATCTCACTTCACTACATATTGAAGAAGTACAATTGTTTGCATCACTACAAGGATTGACACGAGTCCAATGTTTTGAGAAAGGTTTTAAAGTAAAAATCCAAAGTGGCAAAATGGTTTGTGATGAGATTGATTGACTTTTAGTCTTCTAACAAAAAATGTCAAGGTATTATTAAGTTTATTAGAGTTTATTTATGAAAATGTTTTGAAAATGCATGGACCTAAGTCCAAGTTTATTATGAAAGTGGTTCAAGTTTAAAAACAAGAAGAATTTTCAAATGGAGGGAGAAGATTTTTGAAATTAAAGAAGATGGGAGGAGAAGAAGAGACTATCCTAAAGCATAAGTTAAAAGCTAGGTATAAGAACCATCTAACCAACAAAAAGCCAATACTTGACATTATGAGTCAAGATAGAATTCCCATTCTTTGGATTGAAACCAAACAAGCAAAGATACTAGACCTCTTGAGAGAACGAAACTTAAAGTGTATTAAGTCTTCACAAAAGTTGGGCAGAGTAACAGCTGTATAGGGGTGAATTCCAGATTACAAACAAAGAATGTAATCACAATAACCTACACACAAAATAAACAAACAACCCAATGTCTTGAGGTAAACTTCAAGAATTCCAGACAAAATATCAATTAAGATCACAAGGTCTCCAATATAGGCTAAGGTTTCTAATCCTAAGTCCAAGAAGTCCAATGCCCCATAATGCCAAGGATAGTATCCAAATAGTCCAAGTATTTTAAAGGTTTTTATGGTTCATGTTGATTATTAGGTGTCTTAGAAGAGAAAAGAAAAGGCTCAAGTGAGCAAAATAAAAATGACATGAAATGTAATGCTTAAAGTAAATGGTACATAAGGCATACAAAATAAAAGGGCATAAAGTAAAAACAATTTAAGAATTAGTGGTTTGTTGGATGACCATCTTGAAACTTACATTTGGAACTCATTAGAGGATTGGTAGAACCAAAGCCTCCACACAACAAGTTGCATTTTCTTTTTGTCAAGTATATTATCCATTAGGAATCCTCAAAAGTACCATTTAATGATCAACAATGTTTAAGTGATCCGTGTTGACCAAAAGTGGTGTAGATCCATTAGAGGATTGGTAGAACCAAAGCCTCCACATAATGAATCTCAAGGTTATTGGATCAAAGAGATCAAATTAACACACTTGGGCTTACAAACATAGGTTTTGGCCACGAATGATCATTTATTCGAATCAGGACAAAATTTAACGCTATGTTAAGCAATCGTAAGTGGACTTATGTAAAAGTCACACCTATTTTGAGGCCGGTCAATAGAAATCTATGTACTTCATGTTTGGATAAATGATATAGAGATCATCATCCCTTAACATGTAGCACAATTAAAGAAAGAAAGAAAGAAAGGGATAAGATGAAGAGGGGTGGGGAAGAATATACAAACCACATTTGAATTAAAATTTAATCAAGCTATTATTAAAATTATTCATCCATTTTTGTGTAGTTAGACTCAACACCATGGATTCAATGATGTTAATAAAGTTCATGATAAAAAATTCAACCCAAGATTATCCAGAAAATCATCACAAAATAATATTGCATTTAATATATATATATATATATATATATATATATATATATATATATATATATATATATATATATATATATATATATATATATATATATATATATATATATATATATATATATATATATATATATATATATATATATATATATATATATATATATTAAAAAGGTTTTTTTAAGAAATGTTTTAACATAGAAATAAAAGAGAAAAATATCAACTATGTTCAAATTAATCTAGAAATAAAAAGTAAGACCATAGAAAAATTAGAAATGAACTAAAATAATTTTATAAAAATTTTGGTAATTTTTTAAAGTCAGAAACTATTTTTTAAAATTAAAAGAAATGAGTAAAATAAACCAAAAATGATAAAAATAGCAAAGTCAGAAATAAAAAATAACTGAGGTCACCAATATTTGTCACAATATCATTGGATCATTCCATATTTTTTTTAGAATTAAAAAATGCATAAAATTATTTTTAAACATTTAAAACAAATTAAATAAAGTAAAAATTTATAAAACATATTAAAACAAAAAATAAAACTGTGAAAAAATAAAAATCAGAAAGAGAAAACTCAAAAATATTTTTCATAATTTTTTCATAATTTTTTGACTAAAAATGAATTTTCTAAGATTTTTTGAAATTTAAAACAATTAAATATAAAAAACAGAAAAGAAAAATAAAGTCAAAAATATATGGACCATTGGATGAGAGTCAAAACGCGTTAGTAATCAAATCCAAGGGATCTGGCGTGCTGTGCATATCATGGTCATTACTAAATATCACACCAGATTCAATACTTTTAAAATAAAACAACTTAAAATGTGGCGCGTTGAATGGAGTCTGACTCACAATAGTAATCAGATCCAAGAACTCCCGAGGCACGTGCATGGTAAGGAAAGCATATTGTATACATTTCAAAAAAATAACGTGGCCTCATATCGTTGGTTGAAGACGGACATGTCATCGTCTTTAACCTCCAGCCATCCCCAAATTGAATCTTTCAAACTGTAAAATTAGCAAACCATATTGGTACCATTAGATTCGTCTCTTCAAGACGATTCTAATGGTACCATTGCGCCAAATTTATATAAATTGTGCAAGGTTGTGTTTGAAGAAAACCATAAAAAATAGAGAACACATAAATCTGGGATATCTCACTCAATTCTCAATGAAATTGCAAACTATAAAGAGCACGAGGATCAGAAGAACACAAGGAGTGGATTAGTCTTTCATTTGAATCAATTTGTCCATGAAATCTACCTGAATGAAGTAGTGAGAAGTTTCTATGAAACTGGACTTCTACAGATCAATATAGGTCACAATTCTTGAAAGTAACCGTATGGTTAGCTTCAGAGAAGTTCAATGAAGCTAACTGAATGGAGCTTTTGGTGTTTGAAGGTAAGAACGTAAGAAATCATAATTTCAAATTTAGAGTTCGTGTGGGATCTGAACAGGGGTCAATTGGCTATCAAAATCTTGCCCAAATGAGTCATAGATGATCCTTATTTATAGATGATCATGATGCAAGGCTCAAGCGTTTGAATTGGAGTCAAAATCAATGAAATCACGTGGATCTGCTAAGTGTGAAAAGTGTGACTTCACATGGCTCAAAACGCAGCAAAATGAATGGTTTAAGGGTCGTTTATTGTTATGGCAAGTTCCTAAACATGATTAGATACGAAATTGATCTTTAATCAGGCTTGTAATTGGATTTAAACCAATTTTCAAAGCTGACTGAACTTGAAATTTTCATTTTATGATGCTACTTTCATAACCATGGTACTAACAATGTAGGGCACCATATAATGTGATTTTTGAAGCATTTAAAAGATGAAGTCACAAGCTTTACAATGTGAAAGGAGTGAGATCAATTGGATATTTTAGCAAGAAGTTCTATTAAGTCAAAGTTGGAAGAAAAAGGCTGACTTTCCACACTTAGAAATATTTCAAGTTTTTCTTCAAAAGTGACCTATAATATTTTGCATCCAAACATGGCCTTCCACTTGGAATTTTCTCTTGACCAAAAAATATGGCATTAAATAGACCTCTTGAATGACATTTTGAAACTTGAACCATTCTAAATCTCCAAAAATTGAGAGAGTTATGAATTGTTGAAGTTGGCAAAAAATCATGAAATGACCTATAATATTTTATATCCTTAGGCCATCTCCCATCCATTTTCTCACTTTGCATATAAAAAAAGGAATAAAGTTCACATTCTCAAGATCATTATGGAAAATGAGTGGGATCAAGGTGATAAAAATTGACCAAGTTATGATCATTTGAAGTCACACATGAGAAAATGGGGGTTCATCCGGAGGACTTGTAATCTTTCTTCATCATCAAGTTTCTTCCACATGAAAAATCCTTGAAACTTTTGAAATAATTTGTTAATAACACTTTGAAGAGAAGTATTTCTTTGGAATCACTCAAAAATACCAAAAGATGAGCAAGATATACTTCTTTGAAGTTCAAAACCCTAGCTCTTAGATCAAGAAAATGGTTTGAGGAACTTTGATAAATTTGAATCACCTTCTTGTACCAACACCCGTTCTTTGTAAATAGAAGTTGCTTAGGATGAAAATGAAAACTCATAGCCACCAAAACGACTTCCATATCTTGAGAATTGAAAGAAATATGCACTTGTGATCAATGGGAACAAGACCTTGTCCAACCATGACAACCTCTTCAATCAATCCCTTGCACTTTTGGATCAATTTTGATATCTTGGAAATTTAGTGAACCAAAATAACCTTTCCATGCCATCCCTTCCCAAACAACTTCAATGGTGAGGTTTGGACTTCTCAAGCTTTATTGCCTAGGGCATGGAAATAAACTTATGAACCCATGGAGCAACTTGCTAAACCTCATTGCCTTTACCTGCATTAGTAACAAGTAAGACAAACCAACATTACATTTTATTAATTTAAAGGGAAAATCAAGAAAAAATATTCACGATCACAAAAGAAAACAAGTCAAGGTGCTTGGTGATTCCTCAAAGAGCAAAGCTAAAGATAGGGAGAAGAACCAAAAACCCTAATGTGATCTTGTTGTGATTGAATCAATATGGTATGATGATGGGATCTTAGGTGCAAAAATTGGGGTACAACAATGAGCATTCTTAGAGGTATATTAGAAACCATGGAATCCACTTGAGGCATTAGAAACCCAATTTTCCTTGAGAAAAGTGAAACCCTAGTTGTAAATCCATTTCTTAGGGGGGAAATTTTTCTAATCAACTCTTGAGTAAGCTTGAGCAAATGAAAACCCTAGGAGCATGAGGAGATATCTTGAAGAAAATGGGATGGAAGATTTTGGGGTACAACAGTAGTGTACTGGATGACCATCTAGCCCACCAACCATTGCCAGAGTATCAACCAATGAAGTATTACTTTCTAGACAAAGATATCATGGTTATAGGTGACTATGAAATACTAGGACCTGACGAGGGACCTGAACCAGGGCCACATTAGACACTCATGTTTGACAGGGATTCAAATGCACTATAATATGGTATTGGGGAAATCTTGACTTCTCTGAAGAATTTTTACAAACCCTATACTGCAAGGTTATGTTTTGACTGCACCAACAATATTGCTGAATACGAA
Organism: Vicia faba; assembly: GCA_948472305.1. NCBI lineage: Eukaryota > Viridiplantae > Streptophyta > Magnoliopsida > Fabales > Fabaceae > Vicia > Vicia faba. Next base: position 40,972,552 of record OX451735.1, read on the forward strand.
GCTTGTATATTGGGTCTAGAAGCTGATATTGATCTCATAATTAAGCATCTTGAAGTATTTGGAGACTCAGCATTAGTCATATATCCGATCAATGGTGAATTGGACATTAAACATCCCAAATTGATTCCATATTGGGATCATGTTTTGAAGCTAGCTACGGAATTCACTAAGATTACCTTCAGTCGTATTCTGCGAGAAGAAAAACAGATGGAAGACGCCTTGGAAACTTTATCATCCATGTTCAAAGTAACTTAGCCAAATCAAGAACCGCGTATTATGATCAGAAATTTTAAAGAACCTTCACATTGCCTTGCTATTGAAGAAGGGCCGGATAATAAGCCTTGGTTCTATGACATCAAAAGATATCTTGAGAATCAAGAATATCCAAAAAATGCCTCTATAATTGACAACTGAACTTTGTGGAATCTAGCTTTAAAGTTCTTTATAAATGGTGATGTACTATATAAAAAAACTACAATATGGTATTACTCGGGTGCGTGGAGAAACATAAAGCAGATACACTTATGAGAGAAATCCATGAAGGCACCTTTGGAACTCATACAAATGGACATGCTATAACTAGAAAGATCTTGCGAGCAGGTTATTATTGGTTGATGATGGAGGAAGATTTCTACCATTAAACAAGGACATGTCACAAATTCCAAATCTACGTTGACAAAATACACGTGCCACCAACTCTTCTGAATGTCCTGAGTTATACATAGCCATTTTCGATGTGGGAAATTAATATGATAGGAATGATTGAACTGAAAACCTCTAACAGACACTGGTTCATACTAATTGCCATAGATTATTTCACCAAGTGGGTAGAAGCTGCATCCTACGCGAATGTGATAAGACAAGTGGTTACTCGGTTCATCAAGCAGAATCTCATATGAAGATATGGAGTTCCTAGCAGGATCATCACATGTAATGGGTCTAATTTGAACAACAAAATGATGAAGGAGTTATGCAATGACTTCAAGATGGAGCATCACAATTCTTCACCATATCGACCCAAGATGAACGGGGCCGTTGAAGCTGCCAATAAAAACATCAAGAAAATCATTCAGAAAATGGTGAAGACATACAAAGATTGGCATGAAATGCTTTGCTTTGCTCTATATGGCTATCGTACTTCCGTACATACATCAATAGGTGCATCTCCTTTCTCTCTAGTATATGGCATGAAGGTAGTACTCCCTGTTGAAGCAGAGATTCCATCACTTCGAGTTATAATGGAAACAAAGCTTGAAGAAGCAGAGGGGGTTTAGACGCGACTTGATCAACTCAGCCTCATTGAAGAAAAACGCTTGACAACTTTGTGCCACAACCAATTGTTCCAAAAGTGGATGAAGAAAGAATCTGATAAGAAGGTTCGCCCTCGAGTGTTCAAAGAAGGAGATTTGTTGCTCAAGAAGATTCTACTACCTCACCTTGATTGACGTGGTAAATGGACATCCAACTACAAAGGTCCTTACGTGGTAAAAACAAAATTCTCGAGTGGCAGTCTCATCCTCACAATAATGGATGGGGAAGAACTGTCACATTTGACAAATTCAGACGCAGTAAAAAAATACTATGTATAAAAAGCTCGCTAAGTTCGAACCCTAAACGGGCGACTTAGGAAAAAAGGAGCATTCCGGTGGATTGAAAACCCTAAAGGGCGATCTAGGAAAAAATTAGGGACATAAACAAAAATTTACTATCCTGGTGGATTGAAAACCCAAAAGGGCGATCCAGGCAAAAGTTAGGGATCTTACTCAGAAATAAAGAACAAGAATACTGTGATCTAAGAACCACGACTACGACCACGAAGAAGAGGGATTAATCCAAATCATTTTACTCGGAAGTAAAGGAGATTGGAGTTATCAAAAGGACATCAGAGAAACAGCAGTAGAAATTATCATTTTCATTGCCATTTTCAGTTTTTAAACTTTCTGTAATTACCTCTTTCAAGGAACTGCATCTTGTACTCCCCCCTATTCAGAGGCATATTTATCAATAAAACATTAACTTTTTAATATTTCAATTGTGTTTTTTCCTTTTCAAACTTGTTTGCAAATACTACGATTATTTCTTTTGAATACTGCGTCGAAACCATATTGGGGATTTTACAAACAAATAGAAGCATTTGATAAAACATCAAAAAAACATTTTGGTTAGAAAAACATTGAAATAAAGTCCATGCCTACGCCCATGACTACGTGCACGCCTACGATCATAGCCATATCCACACCTACATCCGCAACTACGTCCATGCATGCGCTTCGATACAAATATCAGAATCCTGCTGACACTGTTCATCTTGTTCAAATCAATTTAAAATACCGCGACAATGCAACATACAATGCTGGAGAGTCGGTGACACAAAACCAATGGTTTAAAAGGAAAGAATAAAAAAATTTCACAACAAACATTTGGGGCATATACACACATTTGGGGAATATACATACATTTGGGGCATATACAAACACCTGGTGCATATACATTTAGGGCATATACAAGCATTTGATGCATATACAAAATACTCAGTACATATACGTTTGGGTTCCATATCAATCTAAGGCATTATGCATATATATCATACATGACATTTTTCAATTCCACTTTGGTTTAAAACTACAAACTTTCTCAGGGCTCATCAATGGATTATTGGATCCACAAAATAAACAAATACCTTGGTTGAGAACAGACACAACCGGTAAACTCGGATCTTATCTTTGGTATAGTTACCTAAGATTCGATCACCAAAACATTCTTCAAGTATCTATCCTCTAGGTTATGGTATGTATGCGGATTTTTAGGATTACATTATTTATTCTCTAGGCCGTGATAAGTACGTAAGACTAACCCCGTGTCGTTTATCCTCTAGGTCATGATAAACGAAACAAATATTACAATCATCTATCCTCTAGGTTGTGATAGATGTGAGAATTGTCAGATTTATGTTATTCATTCTATAGGTCGTAATGAATACGTAAGTCTATCTTCATATTGTTTATCCTCTAGGTCGTGATAAGCACACAATTTTTTCAATTATCTATCCCCTAGGTTGTGGTAGGTATACGGATTCTCAAGGTTATATTATTCATCCTCTAGGTCGTGATGAATAATAAGACTATCCCTGTATCATGTATCCTCTAGGTTGTGATAAATGCACATGGTCATCCTCATTTTGTTTACTCTCTAGGTTGTAGTAAACATGTGAAATATGCGATATAATTTATTGAGTTAGTCTCCATGCAACAATGTATTATCAAGCTGTTTTATTCATCCCCTAGGCTGTGATGAACATACAAAATCTATGTTATAAAATTTATTATGTTAATCTCAAAGCATTAGTAAGTCAATTTTTAAACTAGTGTTATTTACCTCCTAGGCTATGGTAAGTATGCGAAAAATCTTCGTTCACTTTTAAACACTGACGAGTAACCCACATTGTCGCATCCAAGACAAATCAAAACTTTGGTTCGAACTCCGGTAAGATGATACATCATCATATATGCCTATTTTTTCATACTCATAGGAACTCTATACAGTGTATCCTTATAATCTTTCGGACAAATTTTGGGTCTTCCATTATTTAATAAACTTCTGATTCAAGCGTGCGGAACCTGTGTATTCATGCACTATTCAATCGAAAAGTAATTAAATAACGACAAATGTCATACCCCAAATTTGCCCTATTGATTTCTAAACAAATTATTCCTTATTAATGTTATCTTTCTTTAGATTGTTGTCAAATTATTGTGTGGTTTAAGTTGATAAAAGAGGGTGTATTGTTTCAGGATGGACCATCAAAATCTGATGGCCCATTAAGTTGGTTTTTACAATTAAGAAGGGAGGTGTATTTGTGGGATATATTTTCAGCCCATTTGGAATTAAGTTAATTAATAAGAATAGGGGTGTATGTTGGGCCATTAAGTGTTTGTGGCTCATTTTGAATGTTAAATAAGAGAGGGGGTTTAAAGTCTAATAGAGGGGTGTGTTTTAATAAGGGGTTATTGTATCATTTGCAATCAGATTAGTCCATTAAGATATTTTTGAGGCCCATTATCCCTTTGAATGGTTGACTGAAGTCAACATCTGATTATTATTTGGTTTTATTATTAATAACGATTTCTATTTTCATTATCAAATATTATTAGTATTATCATAAAATTATTATTATTATTATTATTATTATTATCCTAATTAATTTCATTTTAATAAGTTATAATTTTTGTTTTTTAAATGTTTGACTTAGTCAAAACAAGATTAGGGTAAGAAACCCTAATCTTCATCGCTTCCAAACCCAACGGCATTATTGTTCTTCTTCATAACATAGGGCAACAAGAGATCCAAGCCCAAACAAATACTGTAGAAATTAAAACGAATGGTATATTACACAAAATCAAATATTTACAAAACTAAATCCGAATAAATTAATTTACATCTAAATCATCTAATACATAATCAAATTATAAACAAATTTCTAATCAATCTAAAACTAATTTACAATCGAATATGATAAAGTACCTAATTGATTCAATCAATCTCTAATTCTAATATATAACGATAATCAGACATAAAACTTCCTAATTCATCTAAAAAACCTAAGCTATATAAAGAACCCTAAAATTATTTGAAGGAGGGGAATCAGAGGAGAAAGAAATTGGATAAAAAGAATCATAACAAAGAAGATTCCAATCTGGGAGTCAGCCACCTTCCTGAGATATGGATTTCAATTTCTAAAACCCTAGATCTGTGCTTCAAGATACGCCTCCACCATATTGTTGTTGCCATTGTTCTTCACACCTACAACCAGAGAAGAAGAAGAAGATTAGACAGAGGAAGGGAAAGTTAGAAGAAGAGTTGATACAACAAGATTCACTACATCGGATGATAAACCCAATACTTAGCTTAGGGTTTTAAAATTGTTGTTGTAATGCTTATGTAATTGGTGTTCATTGTTGTGAATTTCCAGAATTTTGTGGGGTTTCTGGGTTTCTAGGGTTAGGGTTATAACTTAGGGTTAGGGTTCTTAGGTTTGGGCTTAGGGTTCATCTGGTTTAGGGTTAGAGTTCATCATTGTTGAAGGTTTATGGGTTTTGGAGTTACGGTTCTTCGTGAACCCTTAGGGTTCTTAGGGTTCATATGAACCCAGACGGTGGTTAGGCTTGAATATGGTGGTGCCTTGGCGCAGCTACCGACATAAGCGATTTCTGGCCAGTGGCGCCCAAGGTGGAGGCAATTTCCAGCGACAAAAATATAGAGAGAAGTTGGAGCTTCATTCTCTAGCCTCCAACGATTATTTTGTGTGAAGAGAGAGGGAAAGAAGAGAAAATGGGCCTTCAGCCCAGAAGTTGGTTTTTATAAACATCTCTTTGTTCCAGTGTGTCGCTCTTATCATACACCTTCCACATACGCCTTCTGATCTTAATCAAGCGTGAACAAATTACGCGTCTATCATAAACATGTACACTCGCCCATACTCTGTCCACCGAGCCTCAAACAATTTCAGCTTTGGGCCTGGTCCTTAATTCCTGCACCTTTCAAATTACTTTCCCAATGTAAAACAACACCCCTCCTGTGCTATTTGGCCCAATTCAATATATGAACTTGGGCCCTTGCTGAACCAACCCCCAATTTTGCTACCATGTTCAAAACGACACCCCCCTGCATTTTGGGCCCAAATTCAATATCTGAATTTAGAGCCTTACTTTTCACACCTCTAGCCTTTTACTAGCAAACTAAAAATACATCCCCTCGCGTTTAATAATTAAAATTAATGAATTTATTTTTAATTTTATTGATTGATTCATTTATTTATTTTCTTATATTTTCATAATTAATATTTATAATAAATTCTAAATTTATTTATTTTATTAATTCAAATTCTTTTACTAACCCGTTCAAATATTTTTAATTGCATTAAAATTATTTTTCCTCATGCATTAAAATTATTATTTTTATATATTAATGTATTTAAAAAAATCTAACCAATCAAATTACTAACAATTTTCACTAACTTAATAGTACCTTATATAAATTTTCAAAAAGGATTATGGAAATATCTTCAGTCGACTGTGAACTTCGTCTACAAAATCTGCTATTCACACACCCGAACTTGGTTCAAGAAGAATTCATGATATTTTTGTAATCCATAAAAAACACCAACCAACTACGAACTACGAATTGGGACTTTGATTCATCATAATTGGATACTTAGGCATTAGACTAAAATCGTGGCGAGTTCCCCTAATAAAAAACTAAAACCCTATTTCCTAAACCGTAATTCTAAACCCTAGTATCCTTGTGAAAAAGGTAGATGAGGGGTGCTTAACACCTTCCCTTCGTCTAAAAACGAGTCAACAACTTAGAATCTATGACCAAATTAGGGTTATCCTTTATATTCTCTTCATAAAGATAAAAATTAAGGGCGGCGAATCTCATTTTTAAAACCGATTATTACAATACTATTGCTTGCTAGAACGTCCATGAATTCATAAAGTAGGGGTAATTACTTCTACCCTTCATCAGAAGCTCAAGTACCCTCTGGATGGTAAAACAATCATTGTTTATGGTGAAGAAGAGTACATTGTGAGTCATTTGACTTCATTCTGTTACATAGAAGTTGAAGGAGAAGTACATGAAACTCCTTTCCAGGCTTTCAAAACAATACAAACGATCAATATCCCTCAATCTGAGCAGAGGCAGAAACTTGAGAATTCTATGTCTTCTTTTAAGGATGTTAAAGTAGTGGTCGAAGCTGGTCACCCTGAATTTTGGGGTCAAGTTGTGGATGTTATTCCTAAGTTCAACAAGTTTGGTTTGGGTTTTAATCCCGATAAGTAGAGTGCAGCTCACAGATCTCCTAGTTTGTCTACTCTAGTGAAGTTCTCTAATTCTTGTATTATCCAAGATGGTTGCACTAACATAGTTGGTGATGATGGAGATAATGACTACAACATTGACGATTGGATCCGCCCAAGTGTTCCAGGTCAAGAGCTAAACAACTGGACTTCTGTTGACATCACTCAAGTTACAATCACTTAGGAGTAATTTTCTTGTTTTCTTTTTATCATGTCATAATTCCTACGTGTTGGATGAAAATATCCAGCGTCAACCTTAGGGATTCGGAAGGGCTTAACATCCCACCCATGTGCTCTTAGTAAACTAGGTAAAGCCCCTGAAAATGCTCGTACTATATGGAAATAAAGTTGCACCTTGGCTACAAGCAATTGCTTTTAGCTCAGTGGTAAGCGCTTGATCCTACAAGTGGTATCAGAGCATGGTCATGGGTTCGAATCCCCCCAGCTGACACTGGGGGGAGATTGTTGGATTAAAATATCCAACGTCAACCTTAGGGATTCGAAAGGGCTTAACATCCCACCCGTGGGAGCTTAGTAAACTAGGTCCAACCCCTAAAAATGCTCGTACTTTATGGAAATAAAGTTGCACCTTGGCTACAAGCAATTGCTTTTAGCTTTGTGGTAAGTGCTTTATTCTACACTACGCTCTGCCCAAGCCATAGTGAATCTTTGTTAAGGGCCACCATGTTTTCCTTTTAAAAAGTTTATCATTAAATAAAGGACATTTTTGCATTCGAATATTTTGTTCCCTTTCTTTCTGTTTTTATTTTTCCTTTAAAAGGAAATGTTTTATTTTTTCACACACTATCACTAAAACATAAATAAATATTGCTCATGAAAATGCACACCCACCCCGGATTCCATTACTAATGATTATGGTATCACTCATTATGACTTTGATAATCTGATCTACCAAGCCGAAGAAGAAGGTGAGGAAGATTGTGAACTCCCTGAAGAGTTGGCAAGGTTATTAAAGCAAGAGGAGAAGGTCATCCAACCACACCAAGAATCTCAGGAAGTGATCAACTTAGGTACCTGTTATACCCCAATTTTCCCCCCTAAGATCTCTTATCTCATCACATCATCACAATATATCAAGATAACACATTAGGGTTGGTTCTCCCTTTCTTCTTCAATCTATCTTTAAGTTTGCTCTTGAGGGATCACCAAGAACCTTGAATTGTGTATCTTGTACATGTGTTCTATTAACTAACATCAATATGTGTATGTATGTTTCTTTAAATGTTCATATTGTAGTTGATCACAATTGTATTCATCTCACAATCTAACCTAGGTTTTGAGGGTTAGTGCTCAATCAAGTGGTCCTTTGATAGATTGCAAGGGCTCAAGCTTCAAGGCTATGTGTAATACGGTTGGAGAACTGACTTGGGTGTTTTACATTTTATCGCAATTGTTGCGGATAGCAAGAGTCACCACCGACTTTTCTTTTATCCAATAAAGGAAAGGGTGAATAGAACAAGAAAGACCTTTTGAGAATTTTCTTGAGTTCGTGGGGTAGGTTATGAAAAGGGAAGGTGTTAGCACCCTTTTCATCCGTAGGTATCTACGGGCTCTTAGTTGCTAGCTCATTTTTAAATGCTTTGGTGAATGTGTTTGTTTGAAAGTATTTTTGAAAAGTGCTTTCGTTAGGCAAATTGTGTAATGATTCTCGTCTCTATAAGAATGTATACAAAGTGTTGACTTTTGAAAATATTTAATTGAAAATGTTAGTGTGTTTGAAATATGTTTGTTTTTAAATGTTTGTGATCAAGAAACTATGAACGTTCTAACTACTCAAAAAGTCTTTGTTCTTTTCCTCCTCCTTTAGATACTGTTGTATCACCATTAGTTGGTAAGCAACCTTATCATTGGATGTGAAGGGATAGATGTGGGTCATCGTACAGTCATAAAAGGAGACATTGTAGGATACCTTAGCAATTTGTCGCAAGGGACTAAGATCGTTTACCAAAGGCAACGTCGAAGGGTCATCGAGGGTCTACGATCTTGTAATCTAGGGTCTTTTATAAAGTATCCCACATTCGAGGGACATGACTTTTTATTTTAGGGCAACAAGTGTGGGTTAACCCTAGAGGTGCAAGTGTGCAAAGTTTATTGTTTTCATGCATTTGTCTTGAATTAGGGTTGTCTACTTGTTGATTATACGTCTTGCCATACAAACCCTAATTACTAGCAATAATATTGAAAGCGATAAATTGCGGAAATTTAAAATCCTACACTATTACAATACTTTTTAGGGGATGGGGGTACAAATTACAAATGGGGATGACAAGTAAAATAAACCCTAACTATTACAAGGCTTTGATAATTACATTATAATGTGTAAAATAATAAAATGGGCAAAGAAATATAGAGAAAAGAAATTTGAAAAGAAAATTGTTTTTATGGATTTTTATGGAAAAGGTTTTAATGGTTAATCCAATTAATTTACAAAAGAATTTAATTAATTTATTTAACAAAACCAAAATTCTAAGTTAATTCAAGAAAGGAAATTAAATAAACCTAAGTCTAATTTTAATTTATTTCTAAAAGAAATTAACTTGTTAATAAAATGTTTTTTTTTTGGGGTTTTTTATTTATAAAAATAAATAAAGTATAGATAAAATAAAATTAGAAAAAATTAGTCTAATAAAAAACATATTTTTGATTAAAGAAAATAAATAAATAAAAAGTAAAACAAAAAGAAAATATAAATATTGTATTGGGCTGGTGGTGTTTGAAAAGTAATCAGGTGTATTTGAAAACAACAAAAATGTTAGGTCCAACAATAAGTTTGTTTGAAATTAGAAAACAAAACAAATAATTAAAAAAAAACTTATGGGCCTGCGCTGTGATGAGCAATCCGAGGGGTGTGCTGAAGAAAAATGTACTTGGCCCAGCATGGGGAGGCCCAACGCGCTACAAACAAGAAAACAGAAACAAGAAAAATTGGAAAAAAGCAAAAGGTCTCGCTGGGGCTCAAACCCAGGATTTTCCATAGTAATGCCTTACGCGCGTGCTCCTTGCCACTGGGGTGGCTGTTTTATCTGTGAATAATACAACAACCAATAAACTTAACATAAAACAAGTTCATGAGTCCAACTTCATCTTCTTCCTCGCGCCAACCATAACTCTATAACTTTCTCAACTCTCAACCATTCTCAAAAGTGTAAAAATTAAACTTGTTAGAAATTTCACCACGATTTCAAATATGTAAATAACTTAAGAAATGAATCAAAGATGAGCATAAATTTTAAATGGTACCAAATTCTGATATAATTTTTCAGGAAGTTCAAGCTCAAAATTATCACTACTCAGGCAATATAAATGAATTCTAAGGACATGGTTATTTTCAAGGCTATGATGTCTACATTTTATCTTCACAAATCAAAATCAAATGATGCTTGTATAAAGAGTTAAGATTTCAGAAAACTCACCTTGAAAATGGAATTCGTGTTTTGAGTTTGATCTTGCTTGAAGGTGCTGGAATGGCTTGGTTAGTTTCCTTGGACCTCTAGGAAGCTAATGCAATGCTTAGCTTTAGTTGAGAGTGACTGAAATGTTCTAGAGAAGTCAACCTGCAAGCAACTGTTTTTGAAAATGGAAGATGAGGAAAATGGTGTTACAGTTGGGAAACAAGGACAGGGATGAGTTGTATTTGATGTAAGGAAGCTTTGAAAATGATTTTGATGGAAAACACACGATGTAAATGGGAGATACAAGTTAAAGGTCAGAATCTGAACAAAAATGGAGTTTGTGTGAAATTTTTGGCTAGAGGGAGTTTGGGAGAGTTTCAGGGGTTGTTAATTTGTGTCCTAAGTTGCATAAAAGTGTCTCAATTTATAGGAGAAGGTTTGAAGGCTTAAGGTGGTCAGAATTCAAAAATCACATGTTATGTTCATTTGATTTGTTTTTGAAGCAAGCTTGATAAGCATTGTTTCAAGGCAACCTACATGGCCTGTAGGGTGGCTAGAAAATTTTAAATATGTTTATCTGACTTTGTAGATGAAGCTTATGCAGAAGGAAAAGTGCAAAGCTCAATACAAGTTGACTTTGTGATTAAAGCAACTTTACAAGAATGAAATGGTAACTTTGTGCCATAAATGGAAATTTAACTTGGATAATGGCTCAAATGCTTGGAAAATGACTGTATTAGTTATGTAATCAATTAATTATAGAGTGAAACACAAGTTATAAGCCTACAAAGAAATATTATGCAACATGGCTATGAGATTTGGTCAAGTGTTCATCACAAAAATGACTTGTAATTCAAGAATGGATGTCCAACTTCTTGTCTTCGATTCTCTTTGCTCAAGCATGATCTCTTCAAGTTCTTGGAAATTTTTGGAATCTTGAAATATTGTATACAACCTTCATGTTGACCATTTTACAAAATAATCTCGGAGCTTGGTGAAAATTGGCCAAGAAGTTAGGGCAAAATCTTGACCAAATTGATCAAAATTTTCACTAAGTGTTCTTAGAAAGAGTGCATGACTTCATGAATTTATAAATAAAAATATAAGTACTTATAGGACTTGATTAGAAAAGGAAATTTATAGATCTCATCAAGATCTACAACTTTCATGCTGAATGTTTTCTTTGATTCATCTTGCATCTTGGTGAAAAATTGGCATGAAGTAGTGAAATTATCATGCACAAAAACACTTAGAAAATTTTCTAAGCCTTGAAAAGTTTGACTTTTCAAATTTAATTTTGACTTTATTGATATCTTGATGATTAAGCTTCATATTTTTGAATGTCTTGATGAATTTTGATCTTTGAGACTCAAATTTGACCAAAATGTCAAAGTTTGACTTTTGGTGTATCAGTTGATTTTTCATCAGTTGACCAAAAATTCAACTATCAATCCATTGTTTTTGAAAGATGATTTGAACCATGATATTAGGCTAACATGTTGTATTTGAATCCTTGATATTGTGCTTCAAGCCATTGGATCATGTATTAGGTCAAAAAGTCAGTGGTCAGTCAATTACAATCAAAACCCTAATTTTGACCATTTTCCCTTTTGGTAAATTGAGTGCTTTTCTTAAGGAGTTGTGATCAATACCTGATCAAATTATTGATAGGACCTTATCATGTTTATGTTGGCCAAAAATCATGAAGTTTGACTGTAGGTTGACCACAATTGACTTTTTACCTAATACAACTAATTTTCAGTCATCTGAGCAATTGACTGAGAAAATTTCTGATACAAGACTTGAAACTTGACAAGAGCATTCTTGGAGGTCTATAATGATCCATGTAGGTCATTTTATGAAATATAAGTCCAAATGTATTTGTGAAAATCAAAACCCTAATTTGAGGCATCAATGTTTAAGAGGTGATTTGACCTAGACAACACTTGTGCAAACTTGAGCCATTGGAGATCTTGTGAGAAATGTCTTGAGAAATAAGAGGGAAAATTTTGGGGTACAAAAATATGTCTATGATATCAAAGAGTTGTGGTTCAACGGATTCCCTCATTTTATTTAGGTCAAAGTCTCCTCAAATTTGGTGGTGGCATTCAATAAGAAGATTCATAGGTTCATGTGTTTATTTCCATGCCTTCTCCAACAAGCTTCATTAAGATTTAAGCACCATCTTTGAGTGTGCTTCGAAACAATGTCATTCCACGACCTATTATGATTCACCATTCTTTATTTTTCCAAGAAGTTTAAAAATATTCAAGGTTGGTTCAACAAACTTGACCTAATTGAGCAAATGCTTGATTCAGTGATCACAAGTGCTTAACTATCTCAATTTTCAACATTTTGAGTTAGTTCTTTTTTATATGGATTATTTTCATCATCTACAACAACCTCTCTTCACATGAAAAGATCCAATTTTGCAAGAAAAATTTAAGCATCACAATTTTTCTCTATATCAACCAAAAATGAATGGCGCAGTAGAAGCTGTTGTACCCCAAAATTTCCCCTCTCATTTTATTTCAAGATCTTCTCTTACATGGGTGGTTGCAAACATATTCTTGAGGAATGTAAAATTTGAAGATGAACAAAATGTATTTCGATTGGAGCATCAGAGCTTCCTTCGATTAGAGCATCAGAGCTTCCTTCGATTGGAGCATCCGAGCTTCCTTCGATTGGAGCATCAGAGCTTCCTTCGATTGGAACATCAGAGCTTCCTTTGATTGGAACATCAGAGCTTCCTTCGATTTGAGCATCAGAGCTTCCTTCGATTGGAACATCAGAGGGTCCTTCAATTGGAACATTAGAATTTCCTTCGATTGGCATATCCGTGCATAGGTGTCTTAATCTAAAATGCCCTGATGAAGGAAGTTTTGAACACTTCGAATCAGAACCCATAATCACCACAGGAATAAGGGTTGATCAAAAGCGGATTTGAAGAGGGAAACTCTGAATATTTTCAAATTTGAGCAAGGCGCCAAATTGACCTGTCCAGGTTCACTCAGAATTCCAAAATGGCATGAAATATCTCAAAGTGGCAATCTTTTAATTTGTATGATTCTGTTTTCAAGGCCATGTTTAATGGTTGGTCTTCAATGCCATGATTCTTTCCCCATTTCCTTGTCTCCTCGCCTCCTATAAATACAAGACATAAACACAAATCAAAAGGGACTCACACGCACGCCTACTGCATCACACTGATCACGTTGCCACATTGCTCAAAGAAATACCAAAATTGTCCCAATTGAAACACCTTTTGCAGGAACCTTTAGCCCAAATGAATACTAGATTCGTGTTCCTGAGCCATCCAGGAGTACACACCAACTCCTAAGCCAACATTTCCATACCCAAAGATGCAGATCAAAGCATACCAGCCATAGGTATAATTCTAAAGTTCAATTTCTTAATCTAAGCGCATTTATTCGTTCTAATGTGTTTGTGCGTGTTTGTAATGAAGCGTTAGACATGTCACAATCCTTATAGACCTGCCATTGTTAGGGAATGTGAATTTGGTTTCTTCGAATCTCATGATTCTTAGTGTTTCAGGAAAAGACGAACCCATATTCCAATTAAGGAGAGTTTTGAATTAGGGAGTGGTTCGAGCTAGGGGGAAAGGTCCCCCCTGGATCTCTAACGTTTGTTCATTTTGCAGGAATATTGTTTAGGGCTTTGAAGCAGTAAGCTTCGAACTGGGTTACACATAAACCTTCTGCCATCTTTAACCCCGGATTCGAATCTCAGGATTCTTGGTATTGTAGGATGAAATAACTTCCGATTCGAATTAGAGAGGGAATCGAAGGACCCGGGTTCGACACCCAGGTCATACGTTTTGTGTTTTTTCTAACAAACTTGCTTTCAAATCCAATATCCCAGATTGAAAGAGTTTATCATGTACCATCATTAGGCACCTTCGATCATCCTTTTCACTTGGATCAAAAGGCAGCCTCAGGCCTTTCGATCCAGGCCTGCATCCTGTAGATTACTCCTTTCCTTTTTACTGCTTTTTCCATTTAGTTTATCTTTTTCATTACTTTGTTTCTTCTAGTTTTTAATCAACATTAAAAATAAAAAATCACAAACAAGATTAGGTTTTAGTTTTTACTATTAATATTAATTTTGTCAATTAATTAATTAATTATTTTAATATTTTATTTTAAAAAAACTAAAATTGAATAGACTTAGGATTTTTAATTCAATTTATTTTCATAACAAAAAGAAACAAAAAAAATTCTTTTCACTTAGGATTTTAGACGTATTTTCAATTCATGCACACGTTTATTTACTTTCGCATTTTTTATTTATTATTGTAACTGCCTACTTGTTTGTAATAATAAGTAGGATTTTACTTTCCGCATTTTTATAATGTATCTCTCCCAAAGCCGTGTAATAACTTAGGATTTATTTTTCTGCATTTTATTTTCCGCATATTTATTGCTTTATTATTTTACAATATTAACTGTTAGTAACTAGGCGCGTATGATTAGACTGAAAATTAAAACGTTAGCAAACCTAACACAACTCAAATAACTGAATACAAACACACTTGCACATCCTCACCCCTAGGCTATCTCCCACTTCGGTTGCCTTCGAAAATGGTCGCAATTCTCGAAACGTGAGAATCTTTAGTGGCTTTCCTTTAGTTCAAGAGATCACAAGTCCCTCGATGACCCTTTCGATGCCGCCTCGGTTAAAAAGTGATCTTATAACTTTAGGACAATTAATAAAAGCTCTTGCCCAGTTTCCTTAGTGACCATAAACGTCCCTTCGATAGTCCCTTAACATACAATGATAGGGCTACCTACTCACTAATAGTAGGGTAGCACTATCTAAAGGAAATGAGAAAAAGAACGCCTTTTTCGAGTAGGTAGATAACTGTTAGGTACTTGCTCAAACAACCTTTTCACACTACACTTTCAAAACATTTTTTCAAAACGCTTTATCAACACTCTTGAGGACGGATACAAGATCCATCATAAAGCAAACAAACTTTTCAAAACAAACAAACACGAAAGAAAATTTCAAAATGAGCAAGTACCTAAGAGCCCGTGGAAAACCACGGATGGAAAGGGTGCTAACACCTTCCCTTTCCATAATCTACCCCCGTTACTCATAAAATCTTGAAAAAGGTCTTTTTCTGTTCTTTTCACCATTTCCTTTATTGGATAAAAGAAAATTCGGTGGCGACTCTTGCTTACCGTACATTTGCGAATACAAAATGCAAACCAGTATTAAACAGTCGGTTCTGCCACCGTACCACAAAACTGGCGACTCTGCTGGGGAGATAAGAAAAAGTGGGGTTACCTTAAGAGTTAGTTCATTTTAAAACTGTTTTAATTGCTTGCTTTGTATGCTTTATCCTTGGAGGGTTGTTTGGGTTATTACTATAGATCCTACACCCGGATTTGGGGACACTTTTTAGGTAAACAACAATAGGTCATGGAGACTGTACGGTGTAGACTGATATGGTTGAAGCGATAGCTGTGTTGGTGTGACACTTTGGTTGGTACCGGTATCCCTTGTATTGAATCGAGGAGAATACGGGGCCACCACGTGGTGTCGTGAAGCACTAACGGACCTTAGAACCTTAGTTGAACAAACTTGGCCATTAGAAAGTAGTGAGATAGCCGGCCTCGGTGTAAAGCCAGGAATTGATTGATACTCGATACTACACTCATTGAGATCATACTTTCGGGATGTTTCGGCCGCAAGAAAAGATTTCTACGCTGAAATAATACCGATAAAGAAATATCAGTGACATTGAGATTCCATAGAACCCGGTTACTATTTCTAAGACAGGTTGAACCAACTGAACATTCAAGAGGGTACTTACCTTAAACCTCATGCAAGCCTTTGAACCTAAGGTCTATTGTGTGATTTGCTTGTGTTTATCTATGATTTAAGCATAATCATGACATCATAAACATCATAACATCCATTTTTCATTTCACAAACCATTTCAAGGACCAAGGGAATTTATCTTTGTGCTGTTTTGTCGATCATCGCTTCCGCTCGTAGAAATACTATCTGGGTCAGCTTCGTGAGAATACCTCTCCAACTCAAAGAGCTAGTATCAAGGGTTCTTGAGACTTCCTCATTTACCTAGAACTATGGTCGACTTCTCAGTATGGTTACCTCAGGTTTTCAAGAGAAGATGATGAGTGTACTCTTTCAATTCTTTGACCCTAAGCACCATTGCTTCACTTTTTCCGACTATCAGCTGGTACCCACCATGGAAGAATTCTCTCAGTTATTGGGCATACCTATTTTGGATCAATTGCCTTTCACCAGTTTGGAAGAAGCTCCAAAGTCGGAGTTTATTGCAACGACTTTACATCTGAAACGGTCCGACATTGTATCCAACTGGGAAACAAGAAGCAAAGTTAAGGGTTTTCTAGCCATGTTCCTAATAGAGAAGGCTTAGCTGTTTTGGGATGATTTGTACTTCCAGGCTTTTGAGGAGGTCTTGGCCCTTCTAATATATGGGTTAGTACTATTCCCTAATCCATACTTACTCATAGATGTGAATTCTATCAAGGTCTTCCTCTCTCGCAACCGTGTGCCCACTTTACTCTGAGACATCTTGCATACCTTCCACACTCGTACCACGAAGAAAAGAGGGATTCTTATGTGTTGTGTGCCATTGCTGTAAAGGTGGTTTATTTCTCACCTCGCTAAATCAATCTTGAAGAATGAAGAAGGTTTGGGTTGGTCGCAAAGGATAATGTCACTTTCTCATACGGATATTCTCTGGTATTCCCTATCTATGGAAGATATTTATGTTATTGACCGCTGCGGGGAATTCCCTAATGTCCCACTACTTGGCATTAGGGGAGTGTAATACGGTGGAAAAACTGACTGTTTTTTGTTACTACTGGTTTTGTGTTTTTTGTTCTCAAATGTACGGTAAGCAAGAGTCGCCACCGTCTTTTATTTTATCGAACAAAGGAAAAGGGAAAAAGAACAGAAAAAACCTTTTTCGAGATTTTTTTGAGTACGGGGGGTAGATTATAGAAAGGGAAGGTGTTAGCACCCTTTCTATCCATGGTTTTCCATGGGCTCTTAGTTATTTGCTCATTTTGAAATTGCTTTTGTGTGTGTTTTGAAAAGCTTTGAAAATTCTAACCCTTGTGTCAGTCCTCAAGAGTGTGATAAAGCGTTTTTGAAAACTTTGTTCGAAAAGTGTAAATGTGAAAAAACTGGTTGTTTTGAGCAAGTACTTAAGAGTTTCTACCTACTCGAAAAAGACTGTTGGTTTTCTTATTTCCTTTAGATAGTGCTATCCTACTATTAAGAAGTAGGTAGCTCCATTGTTGGAGTTTGAGGGACAATCGAAAGGGACGATTACAGTCACTTAAGGCAATAGGGCAAGATCTCTTAGTAACTGTCCTAAATTTCTAAGATCGCATTTTGTTTTACCGAGGTAACCTTTGAAAGGGACTTGTGATCTCTGAATTAGAGGATAATCACTAAGAATTCTCACGTTCTAGAATAGTGACCGTATTTCTGAGGCAACCGGAGTGGGAGATACCCTAGGGGTGCGCATGTGCAAGTGTTTGATTTCATTTTATTTAATCTTTGCACATTTAGGGTTTTCTAGTGTTTTAATCATTTAATCTTTCCATTCAATCCTATGATCATTCATCTAACAATTAATAGTAGTGAAAAATAAAATGCGAGAATCTAAAACCTAACTATTACAAGGCTTTGGGGAGGGGGTTACATATCCAAACTTGGGATTCAACAGTAAATAAAAGTAGTAAAATAAATCCTAGTTAAAAACTATTACAAACCCGCAATCATACAATAATTGGAAAAATAAATAAGTAAACGCACGCGAGGAATGACATGGGAATAGATTGAATATCCTATAGAATCTACTTAATTAAAGAAAATATTTTTTGTATTTTTATTTAAGAAAATAAAGTAAAATTGAATTTTTCAAGTTAGTCCTAATTTCTAATTAATTTTAATTAAGGAAAACAAATCAAGTTACCCTAATTAAATTAATTTATTTTAAAGTAAAATTAATTTTAATAAAAAGAAAACTAATTCCAACATTTTTTGTGATTCCTTGATTTTATGATTTAATTAAAAAAAGGTTTTTTAAGACAATTAGAATAAATAATTAAAACAATAAAAAAAGTAACAAAGAAATTAAAGCAAAAAATAAAATGGGCCTGCTAGGAATAGCAATCTGGAGGTGTGATTCTGAATTTTGCAAGGCAAAAAAACGATGGCCCTTCTGCCTGCGCATGATCCAATGGCGATCACCTTTGGAGGATCTACCATGCTCTTAGCTGGCTGTATGTTGGATCCAAGGTATGAGATTTTGAGGTGTATGGTGAAATCCTGGCTATGAAGCACGCTGGATCTGAAACAAGAAAATAAGAAAATATGAAAAATGTTTGGACATGGGATCGAACCCAGGTCCTTCTTCTCACACGCACTTACATTTACCATATGTGCTGACTTGTTAGTCATGAATATATTTAAACAAATAAAGTATAATATAAACAAGCTATTATGTCCAGAAACGCGCGCAAATTCAAATCTCCCAATGGGAGTCTGCCACCTAATTTTCTTCTCCCTGGAACTCTCGCCTTAGGGACTGGGCTTTTACCTATAGACAAATTCGTCACTATAGGCTATAGTGACAGTTCTTGTGCGTGGCTACAAACCCGTAAAACTCAAAAATGCAGCACAAACAAAATAAATCCCAACCAAGGGCATGGATTGATTGGAAATAATCCCTTGAGCATGAATAGACCCTTAATTTGGCCTAATTTTTCCTCTAACTAGGGTTCCCCAAATTGGAGCTCCGGAACCCTAGCCATGGAAGATGTTCGTACCTGCACTCAAACTCCAATCAAAGTATTCTAGCACGTTGTAAACATGATAACAAGCATATATATATATATATAATCAAAACATGTTTATGATTCCCGAATTAAAGAAATCTATATTGAGAGGATGTGCAAACCGTGATGAAGGGTGGGTGCGATTTTGCAGGTTTCAAGCCTCAGGAATGCTTGAAATGGCTTCAGTGAATGTCTAGGACTACTTTTGTGTCCTTGGAATTGGTTGAAACGGCCTATGAAGGGATATGTGATCAACACTTTTTTGACAAAATTTGAAATTTCTTCTTCCTTTGTGGGAGGCAGGCTGCGCATGACATGTTTTTTCTTAGGGTTGTAAATGTTTTGTTATATGTAGTAGAATAAATCTACGTCATTAGAATTAGAAAGAATCCAAGATATAATGGTCATGAATTTTTGATTCCAATCTTTCCACATTTGAAGATTTCCTCTTGTTTTGAGCTTGCATGATTTGGTTCTTCATTTGACTGCTCATGAGATATTCAATCAATGCCAAAACAAATCTTATCCCATTTATTTGATTTATTTTTTATTTAATTTGATTTTATTTGAATTTTAAATAAATAAAATCAAAATAAATTAAATAAATAAGTGAATGAGGCATGGAGTGGTTCATGGGTCATGGACCATGTTAGGATGTGTTGCAAGCATAAAAAGTTAGGCCCATTTGAAGAAAAATGCTTTTTTGGGCATGGTTGACTTTGTGCAAATTTCCAAAAATGGCCAACTTTGACAATGTATATCTCTCTCATATTTGACCCTAAGAGGGTGTTCTTTGACTTTTTAGAAATATTAGTATGTCCCCTAAGCAACCGCTTTGGTTTCTTCTCAATTGGATCTTCCATGTTCATGTAAGGAGCTTTGACCCAAAAGGTGTTTTGTTGACTTTTTAAAATGACCTATAATGTATGAACTTGTATCTTTTGATTGAGGCATTTCTTGACCTTGTGGGATGAAGAGGAGTTGTAGGTAATTGGATTCTCTTCAAAATGAGCCTTGGTTGGAAAATTTTTGATAAAGTATGAGAAAGTTATGCCTGGTCAAAGTTTGGTTGACTTTTCCTATAGAAACCCTAAATTGCCATTTTTGACTTTTGATGAGTTAGGAGAATTTCTTGAGGAATCATGATCAACCCTTGATAAAATGATGGATATTACTTCAAAATATTGATGTTGACAAAAAATATTGAAGTTTGAATGTATTTAGGCCACAATTGACTTTTGACCTAGTACAATTGATTTTTAGGAATTTGAGCAGTTGACTGAGAAAACTTGTTGTGCAAGGCATGAAACTTGGCATAGATGATCTTGAGGACATATTAGGACATTGGAGACCATTTTATACTCTTGGGATAAACCTTCTTGCTTGAAATTGCAACCTTAGTTTGGGGCTTATTGTTTTAAGAGGAGGATTTGTTTGGTCAATCCTTAGTCAACTTGAGCCATTGAGGACCTCTAGGAGTATGTCTTGTGTGAAAATGAGAGGGAAAATTTTGGGGTACAACATCTGCCCCTGTTCAATCTTCTTAAACCTGAGGATTTAGATTGGCTTGTCTTCCTTTCGTGATTTGAGGGTGGAAGATGATTGAACACTAGAGTGCCCAGAAACTTGCACTCGCATGAAGTAATATTGATGGTTGATGACGTCGGGAATGGGATTACAGATTCCATTTAGAAGGTGATGAATAATCGTCGGAGATGGGCTTAAACATACCATCCAGAAAAGATATCGGTTGCATAAGAGATTCCTTTACGAGAATTCCTGTACCTGCCGTTGAGGAGCACTTCACCGGGGAATGTTGATTTATGTCCTGGGAAATAGAGTCTAGGAACTTCAGTTGTCCATGGCTCTATCGAGGGGTTATCTCTGGATTGGAGAGATGAAAGTTTTCTGTTTTCTGGTTGAAATCCAGGCTTGGTAGTAATTTGCTAGGGAGAATGAAATTAACTACTACCTGGAAACATATCAGAAGAAACCTGTGTAGGGTTGTTTCAGGATGAGTCCGGGTAAGACGTCATCTATAAGTGTAAGAGAAGGAACCTGGGTAGGGTTACTTCAGGAGATGTATGAGAGGGATCCTAGGTAGGGCAACTTTAGGAGGAGTTAGGGTAAAACTACATCGGGAAATTGTAAGAAGGAACCTGGGTAGGGTTGCTTCATGATTAGTTCGGGTAAAACCACATCGAGAAATTGTAAGAAGGAACCTGAGTAGGGTTGCTTCATGATGAGTTCGGGTAAAACCACATCAAGAAATTGTAAGAAGGAACCTGGGTAGGGTTGCTTCATGATGAGTTCGGGTAAAACCAGACCGGGAAATTGTAAGAAGGAACCTGAGTAGGGTTGCTTCATGATGAGCTCGGGTAAAACTGCATCTGAATCGAGAAGGAACCTGGGTAGGGTTGCTTCATGATGAGTTCGAGTAAAACTGCATCTGAATCGAGAAGGGACCTGGGTAGGGTTACTTCGGGATAAGTCCGTGTAAAACTTCAGAAGGAACCTGGGTAGGGTTACTTCGGGATAAGTCCGTGTAAAACTTCAGAAGGAACTTGGGTATGGTTACTTCGGGATAAGTCCTTATAAAACTTTAGAAGGAACCTGGGTAGGGTTACTTCGGGATAAATCCATCTAAAACTTCAGAAGGAACCTGGGTAGGGTTACTTCGGGATAAGTCTGTGTAAAACTTAAGAAGGAACCTGGGTAGGGTTACTTCAGGATAAATCTGTGTAAAACATCAGAAGGAACCTGGGTAGGGTTACTTCGGGATAAGTCTATGTAAAACTGTATTTGGAAGTTAGGAGAAACCCATGTAAGATTGCTTCATGATGAACCCGTGTAAAGCTGTATTTCAGAAAGAGAATGAACCCGTGTAAGGTTGCTTCATGAAGAGCCCGTGTAAAGCTTTATTTCAGAAGGAGAAGGAACCCGCGTAAGGTTACTTCGCGAAGATCCTATGTTAAGATGTATTTGGTCGCGCAGATAATTACTCTGTTTATTTTTAGGAGCTAATCTTGGACCTGTCAGAAATTATTGATGATAAATATCTATCGATTGATCTTTCCTGAAAAAGTAAAGCGTTAGCTGTATACAATGTCATGATGTATGAAATGCATTGTGTAATGGTGTTCTCAAAATAAATGAGATTGTGTCGTATGCATTTGTACTGCATATGCTATGACGTTTGTAGAATGATGTATGAATGCAATATGTGAATGTATCAGTTGTTCTATTGCAACGTTGTTGAATTAAGGAAAATAAATCCCTGATTGCAGCTGGAGATGAAGAATGTAGGTCTTCGAATTTTGTTAAAGCTGAACTGCTGGGAGATGATCTTCCGTTGCTAGAGGAATAAACTATGTTAGGGAAGGAAAGCTCTATGCACTGCATGAGGATTTTGTGAAATCCTATTAGGGAATCCTGAGAAGTTTGAAGATTTCACTGGGGAAAACCTGATGTTGGAGTAGTAGTCGAAAATTCCTGTTCTACCGGGGATGCAAGAACACCTGACATCACTGGGCTGTAAACTGAGGATATAGTGGCGACCTTGCGTAAGATGCCCCTTCCTCTGTACCTGTTGGAGAAAGTACCTGCAGAGACTTTGTGGATAGTTGAGTGGCATCCCAACTCCTGAGGTGCTTGATAAATACTGATCATGATGATAAACCTTCTCCTGACTAAACAAGTGACGAGATAAAGGAATGTAGTCGTACGCTTTAATCCCTAACTTTTGCATGGACTATTTTTTCAGATTTTCAGTCCACCGGGATACCCTTTTTTGATTAAGCCTCCCTTTCATGTTTTTGACTTGCCGGGTGTGCATATTTTTGTTTTTAACTCTAATTTTTGCCCGAACCCTTTTGGTTCTCCGGGATGCCCTTATTTTTGCCTAGGCCAGCCAACCTAGCGGGTCTTTGTTCATGCGTAGTACTTTCGGACTATGTCCACGTTCATCGGGTACGGAAATTTGTCACTGTCCATAGTATTAAGTGTTGCCACACTTCCAGAAGATGTTTCTTTGATCATACATGATTCGTCAGTGGGATTCATACCCATTTCCCCAAGTGATTCAGATGGAGATCTGCCCCTGGCTATTTGGCATCTTTGAGAGATTCCTTGAATCTTGACTTGACTGCCCCAGATGATGGACAATGATCATGCCGTTCCCCTTGGTTGGAATTGTTTTTCCACTTGAGGTGAACCTTTTCATTGAGAAGGTTTTTGTTCACTGGATATTCATTGTGTGAATTTCTATGCCATTTGAACAATTAATCATGTGCAAACAATGTTATTTAAATAATGCAAAACTCATGTTTGTCTTGAAATTTTTTTTTGAAAATGTGTTTTGTGTAGTAAAATTAAATTTGCAAGAATGTGATATCAACTCAAGATTCGTAGAAAGCCCTACAGGAGTCAGGATACCTTTGTAACAGTATGCTCTCAAACTAACCCATGCTTCAGCTAGGACTTTTAAGGGTGGTAACGTGGCCTGGTTCACGGTTCAAGAAACAAAGGATAAAGGTTCAAATTTTATTTGTACCCACCCATTCTTCGTGATGTTATTCGGTCCTATGATCAATTAATTGTGAATTTTGAATCCCAATTGAGTTTGGCATCTTGTCATTGATATTCTGGTGATAGTTCAGCAATTGAACATTTGTTTTAAGAAGGCAGTCATTTTTGTAACCTTTTCTTTTTTGTCGAGGATTTGTAGTAAGCTCTTTTTTTTATTTCTCTATCCCTGCTTTTTCCTGAACTGTTTCTTTTTGTGATTACAGTCAGTGGAATGCCCCAGTTTTTTTTCTTAAGTCTCCTTCATAGGTTTTGACTTAGTGGGCTTTTATTTTGAGAGATAATGACTTCCTATCTTGATGATTATGCAGAACTATCACCATCTTTTGGAGGGTATCTTCTACACTATTTGTCGTGTATGAAGGATGAGCTTGCGATTGAATGCGCCTTTGAATCATCTGAGAAGACTACCCTGCCCCAGTTTATGATTAGAGGGTTTTAATTTGTGTGAAAATTAAAACTCATGCTTCTTTGGCTCAAAGGGGTTGACTAGGGATTATCTTCCTTATAACTCCACTGTTTAGGATTTGAAATAATGCCTGTACATCATTAGCAGGGTCTGTTCAAAAGCATACTGTAGAGATTGTAGTATCATTTTCGTCATCCTCCCTCTAAAGGCTCAGAGCTTTTATTCAAGAGTAGAATATCACGAAAAGGAAGTATAAAGCAGTTTAAGCATAATGAAAACAAATTAATTTAAGACAAGCATGTGTAATGCATTAACGAAATAACAAAGTTTTGACATTGCAATAATTGTTTGATTAAACAAAGAAAATATAACTTGACAATTCAAATGAATAAAAGTGCTTTCAATCCTAGCCGTGATTTGGCATGGGAGCAGTGATCACGTTGGGAGTCTCAGGAGGGTCGAACTCAATCTCCTTGGCGTCAATCATATTTTGAATCTTGTATTTCAGCACCCAATAATCGTAAGTATCGTGCCCCGGACTACCAGAATGATAAGCACACCTTGCATCAGGATTGTAGTTAGGAGAGGAAGTCTTGCAGTTTGGATGAGGGTCTATCACCGTAATCAGATTCATATTCAACATGTGTTGCAATGCTTGTGATAATGGCATGTTGATTTGGGTAAACTGTCTCTTAGGTTCTTCTTGCCTTCGTTGATTACCCTATTTTTGTGGTTGTTGCACGCGTGCCGAATTAGAGACCAGCATTGCCTCCACAAATTGGTGGTAGTCTTCCTTATTATGACCCTTATGGCCGTGCATAGCATTGGATTCCATCTTACCACCAAATGGCTTCTTCTCATCATTAGAAGATGCAGCCATCAGGATCTTCCCGCTCCTGATACCACTTTCGATCCTCTCTCCAGTCAGAACCATCTCTGTGAACCCGGATGAGGAACTCCCAATCAGCAGATTGAAGAATGGGCCTGTCAGAGTGCCCATGAACATGTCTACCTCTAGCGGTAGAAATGTTCAAGACTAAGCCATTGGATTGACTATACCTTATACAAATCAAAAATAAAAATCGCCATCGCGCTTTATTGTTTCCAAAGGAATGGGAAAAGAGCGAATAACCCAAAAAAAAGGGGGAAAGATTCAAGGTAATGGGGTTGGTTATGCAAAGGGAATGTATTAGCACCCTAAACATCTACGGTACTCCGCAGGAACCTCTTTGTAAAATCTGTATATTTTGGCTATAAAAATGTGTTAAATATAAAATGGATGGTGGAGGTGAGAAAAGAAATATATATTTTATGATTTTTGCACCCGTCGCGGTTGCGAACCTTTAGTGCCTACGTACCACCTTTCGTGCAATAGGGGATCAGGGTACATGTAGTTCCTCTTTCAAAAATTTAAAACCCAAATGTGTTGGTTAGTTTTATAAGATAAAACATCATCGTCATTGTCCGTGTGGAAAACATACTTACTACCCACAATCACGAGGAAGGAGAATTTGCATCATCTCAAAGTGGAGGACATGGCTTGGATTTCAAAATCAATAATGCCTCACTCAACACCCAAGTGGAAAATATCTCACTTCACTACATATTGTAGAAGTATAGTTGTTTGCTTCACTACAAGGATTGGCAAGAGTCTAATCTTTTGAGAAAAGTTTAAAGATTAAAAAAAAGCCAAAGTGGCAAAATGGTTTGAAATGAGATTGATTGACTTTTAGTCTTCTCACAAAAAATGTCAAGGTATTATTAAATTGATTGAAGTTTATTTATGAAAATATTTTTGAAAATGCATGGACATAAGTCCAAGTTTATTATGAAAGTGGTTCAAGTTTAGAAACAAGAAGAGTTTTCAAAAGGAGGGAGAAGATTTTTGAAATTAAAGAAGATGGGAGGAGAAGAAGAGACTATCCTAAAGCATAAGGTAAAATCTAAGGAGAAGAATCATCTTACCAACAAGAAACCAATACTTAACATTATGAGTCAAGATAGAATTCCCATTCTTTGGATTGAAACCAAGCAAGCAAAGATACTAGACCTCTTGAGAGAAATAAACTTCAAGTGTATTAAGTCTTCACAAAAATTGGGCAGAGTAACGACTGTATACGGGTGAATTCCTGATTACAAACAAGGGATGTAATCACAAAAACCTGCACACAAAAACAAACAAGCAACCTAATGTCCTGAGGTAAACCTCAAGAACTCCAGACAAAATAATCAGATAAGATCACAAGGTCTCCAAGATAGGCCAACGTTTCTAATCCTAAGTCCAAGAAAAAGTCCACTGCTCTATAATGCCAAGGATAATAACCAAATAGTCCAAGCACCATTAAGAGTTTTTTAGGGTTTAAGTTGATTATGAAGTATCTTAGGAAAAGAAAAAGAAAAGCTCAAGTGAGCAAAGTAAAAATGACAAGAATATAAATGCTCAAATGAGAAAAGATGAAAATGGCATGAAACGAAAAATGCTAAAAAATAAATAGTGCATAAAGCATAAAAGAATAAAAGCATAAGATAAAATAAGTCAATAATTAGTGATTAGTTGGATGAACATCTTGAAACTTGCATTTGGAACTCATTAGAGGATTGGTAGAACAAAAGCCTCCACACAACAAGTTGCATTTGCTTTTTGTCAAGTATATCATCCATTTGGAATTCTCATAAGTACCATTTAATGATCAACGATGTTTAAGTGATCTGCATTGACCAAATGTGTTGTAGATCCATTAGAGGATTGGTAGAACCAAAGCCTCCACACAATGAATCTCAAGGTTATTGGATCAAAGAGATCAAATTTAACATACTTGGGCTTGCAATCAAAAGGTTGGGCCACGAATAATCATTTATTCGAATCGGGACAAAATTTAGCGCTATGTTAAGCAATCGTAAGTGGACTTATATAGAAGTCGCACCTATTTTGAGGTCGGTCAATAGCAATCTATGCACCATTTGTTTTGAGATGTAATATAGAGATCATGCTCCAACAACATTTAGTGCAATGAGAAGGGGATGAGATGAAGAGGAATTATGGTAAAAAGAGAAACCACATTTGAATTAATATTTAATCAAACTATTATTAAAATCATTCATCCATTTTTGTGGAGTCAAACTCAACACCATGGATCCAATGATGTTAATAAAGCCATGATAAAAAAATCAACCCAAAACAGCCAGAAAATATTCACAAAATAATAATATAATTAATATATACATTAAAGGGTTTAAAAATGTTTAAAAAAATGGAATATAATGAGGAAAATGTCAATTATATTCAAATTAATCAAGAAAAGAGAAATAAGACCATAGAAAAATCAGAAAAGAGGCCAAGTAATTTTACAATTTTTTTGGGAATTTTTAAAAGTTAGAAACTATTTTTAAAAATTAAAAAAAATGGGTAAAATAAACAAAAATAGTAAAAAATAGTAAAGTCAGAAACAAAAATAAAATAAAGTCACCAATATTTGTCACAATATCATTGGATCATTCCATAATTTTTTCAGAATTTAAAAATGTGTAAAAGTATTTTTAAACATTTTAAACAAATCAAATAAGTGCAAAAATTATAAAAAATACCAAAACACAAAATTAAATTGTGAAAAAATAAAAGTCAGAAAGAGAATAATCAAAAATATTTTTCATAATTTTTTCAGATTTTTTGGACTAAAAATGAATTTTCTATGATTTTTTTGAAATTTAAAACAATTAAAATATAAAAATCAGAAAAAGAAAATAAAAGTAAAAGATGTGGACCATTGGATGAAAGTAAAAACGCGTTAGTAATCAAATCCAAGGGATCTGACACGCTGTGCATATCATGGTCTTTAATGAATAATGTACATAATCAATAATAAAATCAGAATTTGAAAATAACAAATGGCACACTTTCATTGGTTAGAAGATGACACGTTGGTCATCTTCAACCTCCAGGCATCACGAGTTGCAGGTCTCTCAAACTGTAAAATCAGAAGCTCAGACCTATGACATTCACTTCGTCTCTTCAAGACAAAGAAAACCACACCCTCGAGCCAAATTTATATAAACTGTAGCTCAAGCAATTTGGAAATAAAGTTTTGAAAAGGGATTTGAAAATTCATGGTCAAAACGTGTTTCCAGTGAACTGTAAGTGTTGCGACTAGAACTAGGATAATAAGAGCAACACAATGATATCAAAGTTTTGAAGAATTGATGAGGGAATCTACCTATTAAAGTTGAGTTGCAGAGCTCTGAAACTGGACTTCTATGGAGCAATACAGGGCGCGATTCTTGAATGTAATTATATGGTTAGCTTCAGGGAAGATTAAGGAAGGTGAATTGATGAAAAAATTGGATTGAAAAAGGCTTGAGAATAGAATTCGAAGTTGCTGAATTTTGAGTTGTGAAGCCAGTTTGGCAGGGTGATTCTGGCTATCTAAGCTTGGGAAATTGAATGGGGGATGACCCTCTATTTATAGGGAAGCAAATGGAATCAAAAGGAATAGCAAATGATGCGTTTTGGAGGGAATTCATGTGGGTTTGCATCATGAAGAAAGTGTGACTCAAACTTGATCAAAACTCAGCCAAATCATGTGTTTCATGATGCTAATCACTTCTAGCAAGTTGCTAAACATGATTAGAAAGAAAAAACGCGTGGAAATCTTGTGATTAGAAGCCAAAACAAAGATTTCAAAATTATGACTTTGTGCAAAATTCAGTTTCAAACTACCAAATTCAAATCCATGGCATTTTCACCTCAAGGGGTCTTAGGGCATAATTCTTGATGCTTTGGAAAGACGAGGTTACAATCTTTGCAATAGAAAAAGAATGGAATCAAATGGATGCTTGAGCTGAAAGTTACATGGAGCCAAAGTTGAAGAAAAAGAGTTGACTTTTCATATTTAGAAATATTTCTCATTCTTCTTTAAAAATGACCTATATTCTTTTGCATCCAAACATGACCTTCCACTTAGAATTTGCTCTTTACCAAAAAATATGGAATGAAGTAGACCTCTTGAATGACATTTTTCCATTTGAACCACTCAAAATATCCAAAAATTGAGCAAGTTATGACTTGTTGAAGTTGGCCAAAAATCACGAAATGACCTATAATCTTTTGCATTCCTAAGGCAACTTCCATCCATTTTCTCACTTTGCACATAAAAGAAGGCATGAAGTACACATATTTAAGATCATCATGAAAAATGAATCGGCTCAATGTGATAAAAATTGACCAAGTTATGACCATTTGAAGTCACATATGGAGAATTGGGGATTCATCTGGGTGACTTGTAATCTTTCTTCTTCACCAAGTTCCTTCCACATGAAAATTCCTTGGAACTTTTGAATTGATTTGTTGGTAACTCTTTGAAGAGAAGGATGTTTTTGTAATCTCTCAAAAATACAAAAAGATGAGCAAGATATGCTCCTTTGAAGTCCAAAACCCTAGCCTCTAGATCAAGAGAATGCTTTGTGGAACTTTGCCAAGTTTGAACAAACTTTTTGTGCCAATATTCTTCCTTTGTGAATAGAAATTGTTGAGGATGATGATGAGGACTCATGGCCACCAAAACCACTTCCATACCAATTCTTCCAAAACAACTTCAATGGTGGGGTTTGAATTTCTCAAGCTATTGACTAGGACATGGAAATAAAATCATTAACCCATGATGCAACTTGCTAAACCTTATTGCCTTTACCTACATTATTAATAAGTAAGACAAACCAATATTGTATTTTGTTAATTAGAGAGAAAATCAAAGCAAAATATCCATGATTACAAAGAAAACAAGTCAAGGTGCTTGGTAACTCCTCAAAGAGAAAGGCTAAAGATAGGTAGAAGAACCAAAAGCCCTAATGTGATCTTGTTGTGATTGAAATAATATGGAATGATGAAAGGATCTTAGGGGCAAAAATTAGGGTACAACAGCTGCCCTTATTTAAGTTTATTCTATCCGGAGATACGAAGGTTAATAATCTTCGTGTCGACGTGATCGAAGATACTTAAATACAAAACAAACCCTATTTTTGGCCCTAAGATGCCATGCAAATGCTTATATATATGAATGCATATGAAAAAAACCAAAGAGACGCAAAGTAACACTGGGGATGCAAAAAAATATGAAGAAATAAAGGAGCAACCCCACCAGTAAAATAAATCACTGGTGAACCACAAGAACAAAATCAGAGAGGAGGATAACAAGCATCGACGTTCACTGCCGATGTCTAGCAACATTCACTGAAGGTAGAAAGATAGAATATATCATACCACTGTCGTTCACTGACGATGAACTATCAATATTCACTGAATATAGCAAAAAGATAAGAAACACCGACGTTCACTACCGATGTACTACCAATATTCACTAAAGGTAGAAAGAGAAAATATATCATACCACCGCCGTTCATTGACGATGAACTATCAACATTCACTGAAGATAGCAAAAAGATAAGAAACACCGACGTTCACTGCTGATGTACTACCAACGTTCACTGAAGGTAGAAAGAGAAAATATATCATACCACCGCTGTTCACTGACGATGAACTATCAACGTTCACTGAAGATAGCAAAAAGATAAGAAACACCGATGTTCACTGCTGATGTACTACCAACATTCACTGAAGGTAGAAAGAGAGAATATATCATACCACTGCCGTTCACTGATGATGAACTATCAACGTTCACTGAAGATAGCAAAAAGATAAGAAACACCGACGTTCACTGCCGATGTACTACCAATGTTCACTGAACATAGAAAGAGAGAATATATCATAACACTGCCGTTCACTGATGATGAACTATAAACGTTCACTGAAGATAGTAAAAATATAAGAAACGCCAACGTTCATTGACGATGTACTACCAACATTCACTGAAGGTAGAAAGAGAGAATATATCATACCACCGCTGTTCACTGATGATGAACTATCAACGTTCACTGAAGATATCAAAAAGATAAGAAACACCGACGTTCACTGTCGATGTACTACCAACGTTCACTGAAGGTAGAAAGAGAAAATATATCAAGTCTCCCCAAGATTCTGGTGTTTTGCCTAGAACGGGTCTCAACTTTTTCTTTAACCAAGGCACTCTGCCTGAAAAGGGTAATATGTAAGCTGTCTCAAATAAAGAGACTTCCACTCATTGTCAAGGGGAATTGTAAAGAGAAATGACTTTCTGGGGATAAAAATATGACTTCCCGGGGAAATGCCACGATATTCCTGCTGAGGAGATAAAGTCTTCCCGTGCAAAATAAATGCACAAACCAAAACTCAAAGTTCTCAGAAAATCAAATTAAATAATATTGTCATGCAACCACAAATCTAATTCAGAAGTACACAGGAGCAAGACGGCCAATGAAGATGCATCCTTTGAGAAATAAACTCAATAGGAAAAACTAAATTCAACTGAGCAAAGAGCGCTGCAGGAAGATCAGAACACAATGTTAATGAACGATGGTTTTTAGTTATGCATGATGTATGTATGAATGTATGAGTGATATCGTGCATATGCTGGTAAAAGGATACATGATCAGTGCAAACAAACAAAACCGCCTCAGGTACTAACAACATCGGGCTAAGCTTCAACCAGAAAGATAAATCCAAGAAAGGTAAAAGCAACTGCGGAAACCAAACCTATTGCCTGTCCTAACTTCATTGAGGAGAAACATAATCCGGATGTAGCCAAATCAAACAACTACCGAGATAGAACATCCTTCTTCTGATTTCAACGGAGAAAACAGTTTTCCAAAAGAAACATGCCTACTGGAGATTGCAAGACCAACCTCAAATAAAGAAGACTGACGTTGAAACGACCAAACCTCACTGGGGAATCAAGCCTACCTCCCTGG
This sequence comes from Vicia faba, assembly GCA_948472305.1. Classification (NCBI taxonomy): domain Eukaryota; kingdom Viridiplantae; phylum Streptophyta; class Magnoliopsida; order Fabales; family Fabaceae; genus Vicia; species Vicia faba. The sequence continues at coordinate 41,004,518 of OX451735.1, forward strand.
ATAAAAACTGCGGATTGAAACTTTCATCACGACTACTCATTTCAACAAGAGACGCCCTGGGATAATCTTCCCGGGAAATCAAGAAACCAACACTAGTGCCAATATTGCAAAAAGAGCGACATCTCAGCACACCAAGGGAATAAAACCTTTCATTAAATGAGGGAAGACTTCACTGGGGAATCTGGGACAGAGGCTTTTGACCATGCGAACCCAAGATCAAAAGCGAACCAAGACCTGACTGGGGATAATGGGATCACAAACCCAATACTGTACCTTGCACCCACTGATATCGTCTTTAACTAAATGAGAAACACACAAAGATTGCACATATACGCAAAATGTCCTGAGAAAACCTTAATGAAGGGAGTAAATCTTCTTAAAACAACCGGAGTTTGTTCATTCTTGGGATCACCATTCTTGTTGTCATTGTTTCATCACAAATCCCAAAGTAAATTGAATTGTAAAGATCTCTTTTTTTGAAAAGTTAATTTTGATTTTTTTTATCTTTTTGCTTTAACAGTTATTATCAGTAATAAATGAATTCTTTGCAAGCTAAATAAAAAATAAGAACACAAAGAATTGGGTAAAAGCTCGAATTTCATTAATAGAATGGTAGTCTGCGAACGGAGAGACTCCATGGATGATTACGAAGTTTGGGAAATGGTAATACATAATGGAGAAGATTCATTGAGATACAATGACCACTATCCCTCCTAACAACTTTTGAAATCCTGAGCAGCAGCTTTTGTTGAAGTATGGTAAGGATCCGAGAAGATTGTTGCTTCAACGATCAAGTCTTGTCTGACGTAGTTACTTGCTAAAAAAAATCCCTAACTTTTTCCTAAGTTGCCCTTGCGGGTTTTCTACTTAGCGGGAAATTTATTCTATTTATGTCTCTAATTTTTGCCTAGACTGCCCTTTCAGGTTTTTGGCCTACCGAGACGCTCCTTTTTGCCTAAGCCGCCCTTTCGGGTTTTCAACTTAGCGGGCTGTTCTTTTATTTCTTTAGGCGAAGTATTTCTTGACTGCGTCAGCATTCATGGGACGTGGAAACTCCTCGCCATCCATAGTTTCAAGAATTAATGCACCACCAGAGAAGGCTTTCTTGACAAAATACGGGCCTTCAAAATTGGGAGTCCACTTGCCCGTAGAATCAGTGTTGAAATACATGATCTTCCTGAGCACGAGGTCGCCTACTCTGAATTCACGAGGTTTGACCTTTTTATCAAATGCTTTCTTCATTCTTTTCTGATATAACTACCCATGACATAAAGCTGTCATCCTCTTCTCTTCAATCAAATTCAATTGGTCGAACCTATTCTGGACCCATTCAGCCTCCGTCAACTTGGTTTCCATTATCACACGCAACGAGGGAATCTCTACCTCAATAGGGAGTACTGCTTCCATTCCATACACTAGGAAGAACGAGGTTGCTCTTGTTGAAGTGTGAACAAGTGTTCTATATCCATGCAGGGCAAAAGGGAGCATTTCATGCCAATCTTTATAAGTGACAACCATTTTCTGGATAATTCTCTTGATATTCTTATTAGCAGCTACAACAACCCCATTCATCTTTGGCCTGCATGGAGATGAATTGTGATGAAAATCTTGAATTCTTTGCACAGTTCTGTCATCATCTTGTTGTTCAAATTCGAGCCATTGTTAGTGATGATTCTGCTTGGCACACCATACCGACATATAAGATTGTTTTTGATGAAACACACAACCACCTGTTTGGTAACATTAGCATATGAAGCAGCCTCTACCCATTTGGTAAAGTAGTCATTTGCTACCAAGATGAAACAGTGTCCATTTGAAGCTTTTGGTTCTATCATCCCGATCATGTCAATACCCCACATAGAGAAAGGCCATGGGGAGAAAATCACATTGAGAAGTGTCGGAGGCACATGGATCTTATCTGCATAAATATGGCATTTATGGCATTTCTTTGCAAATTTGTAACAGTCAGATTCCATTGTCAACCAATAATAACCTGCTCTTAGCATATTTTTAGCCATCGAATGTCCGTTAGCATGAGTGCCAAATGAACCTTCATGGATCTCATACATCAACATGTCTGCCTCGTGTCTATCCATGCATCTGAGCAAGACCATGTCATAATTTCTCTTGTATAACACATTTTCACTGAGGAAGAAACTGCCTGCCAATCTTCTCAGTGTCTTTCTATCTTTCCTTGACGCACCATTCGAATATTCCTGAGTCTGAAGAAAATGCTTGATATCATAATACCAGGGTTTTTCATCTGCTACCTCCTCTGTCGCAAACACATGAGCGGGCCTATCTAGTCGTCGAATTGTAATTCAGGGTATATCATTCCAAGTATTCACTTGGTACATGGAAGCCAAAGTTTCCAGAGCATCTGAAATTTGATTTTCATCCCTGGGAATGTGATGTAATTCAACTTTATTGAAGAAGGGTAGTAATCTTCTAGCATAATCTTTGTAAGGGATCAAGCCAGGGTGACGAATATCCCATTCTTCTTTAATCTGATTTATTACCAAAGCTGAATTGCCATATACATCTAGAATCTTGATTTTGAGATCAATAGCTTCCTCAAGACCCATGAAGCAACCTTCATATTCTACCATATTATTAGTGCAATCAAATGTTAACCTTGCGGTAAAAGGAATGCGTGATCCATGAGGAGTGACAATCACAACACCAATTCCTTTACCATAAGCATTCACAGCTCCATCAAATATCATACTCCAACGAGATTCAGGGTCGGGGCCCTCCTCAGGCAATGGTTCATCACAATCTTTCACTTTTAAGAACATCACATCTTCATCGGGGAATTCATATTCTGCACACTGATGATCTTCCACCGGCTGGTGAGCAAGGTAATCTGCCAACAAACTACTTTTAATAGATTTTTGAGTGCGGTACTCGATATTATATTCAGATAACAACATCTTCCAGCAGGAAATTCTCCCAGTAAGAGCAGGCTTTTCAAAAATATACTTGATTAGATCCATTTTGGAGATCAACCAAGTGGTATGATTCAACATATACTGCCGCAAACGATTTGCCGCCCAGGCCAAAGCACAACATGTTTTTTCTAGCATATAATACCGGGACTCACAATCAGTGAACTTCTTGCTGAGATAATAAATGGCGAACTCTTTCTTTCCTGTTTCATCCTGTTGACCCAGAATACAACCCATGGATTTATCTAACACAGTTAGATACATAATCAACGGTCTTCCTTCTACGGGAGGGAGCAAAATAGGAGGTTCAAGCAGATACTCTTTAATACTTTCAAATTCCCTTTGGCAGTCATCTGTCCATACACAACCTTGATCTTTCTTTAACAACTTAAAGATCGGTCCACACGTTGCAGTCATGTGGGAAATAAACCTGGAGATATAATTTAAACGCCCGAGGAAATCCCTGACCTACTTTTCAGTTCTTGGTGCCGGCATTTCTTGAACTGCTTTGACTTTATCAGGGCCAACTTCAATTCCTTTCTGGCTAACAATAAAACCCAACAATTTCCCTAATCTAACTCCAAAGATGCATTTATTTTGATTCAAGCGGAGATGATATTTCTTCAAACGCTGAAACAACTTTAACAAATCTTCTATATTCCCTTCTTCATTTTGGTATTTGGCAATCATATCACCAACATATACTTCAATTTCTTTATGCATCAGATCATGGAATAGGGTTGTCTTAGCCCTCTGGTACGTTGCACCAGCGTTCTTCAACATGAAGGGCATCACTCTGTAACAGAATGTTCCCCAGGGTGCGATAAACGTTGTTTTTTCCATGTCCTCTGGAGCCATTCTTATTTGATTATACCTGGAAAATCCGTCCATGAACGAGAATACTTTGAATTTTGCTGTGCTATCCACTAACAAGTCAATGTGAGTCAATGGAAAATCATCTTTTGGACTAGCTTTATTTAGATCTCTGTAATCTACGCACATGCATACCTTTCCATCTTTTTTTCGGTACTGGGACAATATTGGCAATCCATTGAGGATACAGTCACAAGAAAACCAACATTAATCTGCTTTAGGACCTCCTCTTTGATATTTACTGCCATATCCGGGTGGGTTCTTCTCAACTTTTGCTTAACTGGCGGACACTCTGGCTTCAACGGCAAATGATGCTCGACAATGTATGTATCTAGACCAGGCATATCTTGATAAGACCAAGCGAAAATATCCACATACTCTTTCAACAGCTTAATCAACCCGCTCTTTACATCAGGATGCAACGATGCTCCTATCTTGACTTCCTTCAGATCTTCTTCTGAACCCAAATTGACCACTTCCAAAGGCACTTTATATGGCTAAATGGTATTTTCCTCGTGCTCAAGCAACCGTGAGACCTCTTCTGGAATCTCATCATAATCTTCTTCTTCAGCCCCAAACACAGGACAAGCAAAGTCGGGACAGGGTGCAGGGTCATTGTATTCAACGGGTTTTTTAATTAATTTGCACATGTGATTTATGATTGCTTTTAGAAACTGACACATATAACAAGTGATCATGCAGATTAATTTTCAGTTATTATTTATTTTGAAAGGTTTGTTTTTATTTTTTATTACCATTTCCCAGGAAAAAACAGAAAATAAAAGACATGATTCGGAAGCAAAGACAACTTTTATTAATGATCTTAACAGTTATAGCAAACAGATAAGCCCTACAACATTAATACTTCCACCTTGGGCAGAGTGAAAGCTTTTCAAAAGAAAGAAACAAATTAACAAAACAAATTACTTTGAAACATGTATGCAAGAAGGAACATCAATGGTGACCCAGTTCTGAACTCGGACTCCATGCATCACATAATTCGGTACTTTCTGCTCTGCTTCATCCTCTTCAATAACATTAATTCTAGAACCAACTGGATGGAGGTAGCCTCCGCTGCAGAAAACATCATGATAACTGTTCACAGAAGACTTTGATTTCAAACTTTTGCCTTTGCCATTCCTCGAAGAGAAACCCAAACCAGCTCTGTTTTTGTTCACGGGTGGATCCACAAGTCGTCCCCAAACTGCATTATTACCATGGCGCACAACCTGCTGCGCGTCCTTCAGGGAAACCACATAATTCTCATTCTTCCTTATGTTGTCAATGGATAGGGCTTGGAACTGGGTTCTAACAACAGCCTCATCCACTTCTACAATACTGAAAGAGGATAGATGGGATATCAACAATGCCTGCTCCCCATTTATGATCACTACCTTCCCTTCACGCACAAATTTTAGCTTCTGATGCAGAGTTGAAGTGACAACCCCTGCTTCGTGTATCCATGGCCGTCCTAGAAAACAACTATACGCGGGAATAATGTCCATAACCTGGAAGGTTATCAAGAACAAATGTGGTCCTATATGGATGGGTAAGTCCACTTCACTGATGACAAATCTCCTCGACCCATCAAAGCCTTCACAATGATGCCACTCGGGCACATAGGTGTTCCCCGATACTTTAACTTCATGAGGGTACTTCTCAGTATAACATTCAACACGGATCCGTTATCAATTAGCACATTGGATAGCGAGTCATTATTACAGTTCATAGATATGTGGAGGGCCAGGTTGTGATTCCTCCCTTCATCTGGTAACTCATCATTGCAGAAACTCAAGTTGTTACATGACGTAATGTTTCCAATTACGTTGTTGAACTGATCTAACGGCATGTCATTCTCCACAAAAGCCTGGTCTAGTACTCTCATTAGTGGCTCTCTATGAGTAGAGGAATTCATCAATAAAGCTAGGATGGATATCTTTGAAGGAGTCTGCAATAGCTGATCTACAATTTTGTAGTCGCTCATCTTAATTATCTTCAAGATATCATCCACTTATTTCTCTAATGTAGCTCCACTAGTCTCTCCTGCATCCTTCTTAGGCTCATCGTTCTCATCAATTTGCTTTTTAGCAACAACATCTCTTCGAATAACCGGCACAAACACACGACCGCTACGGGTCACCCTGATATTATCAGCTATATTTCCAACATCTGGCATTGGCTGGATGGGAATTTCCACCCCATCTTCTAAGATTGTAGCGTTGTATTTGTAAGGCACAACCTTATCTGATTTATAGGGAACAAGACCTGGAAAACTAATTACCAATGGGGTAACAACTGGTTTTCTATGGTACTCCACCTCAAGGTGAGCGGGTGCACCAAAACAAGGTACAATGACATTTACCCATTCCTCAACACAATCAACACTCAAAAGGTCATTTCTGTCAAACAAATCTTCGTCTGAAGAGAAATACTCATCCGCGGAGGCATACTCTTCCTATGAATCTTCTTCCATCAAACAAACTTCAACCATATCAATCTCATGATAATCATCCCTTTGACCTGTGATCTTGATAGTTCCATTGTCTAACAACAATTGAACACCTTCTCTCACAATAGAACATCCTCGGGGGTCTCGACAACAAACTACGCAAGATCCATATTGGTGTTCCACCTGACCAGCAGTACGGCAGAAGGTAGCATGCAACTGCACGAGATCCTCATTCAAATGCTCCACATCAAAAATTCCGAATTCACCCGAACATCGAGAAACCATATTCACTACTTCTTCATATTCTTCCCTAGGCTTGATTATATGGATTAAACCTTCATCCATCATGTACTATAAATCAACCTTTATCTTCTTGCAACCCTGTATGTTTGTACTGCAAATAGCACAACTGGCGTGGTCATGCGTATAATAACTGAATTCACAAAGGTCAGCATGCATCTTCACCAAATCCCCTCTAACTAGATTAATGTCAAAAATCCGGAAGTCACCTGGACAACCGGCCACCATATTCACAACATTCACTCCCCCGTGCTTGGATAGAGGATTGTCTTTCACATTAGGTCCCATGTATTTGAAAGATAAAATTCCAGACTTCACCAACCTTTGCACTTCAGTCCTCAAAGGATAACAGTTCTCAACACTATGCCCCGGTGCTCCCTGATGAAAGGCACACGTCTGGTCTGCTTTGTAATACCAAGGCAATGGTGATGGTACATCTGGAGGTGGTCGTGTCTTGACCAACCTCTTCTGAATCAATGTTGGTAGTAGCTCTGCATAGCTCATGGGAATAGGGTCGTAGTTCTCCCTTATCTGATTATTCCCTTGGTTCCCCTGCTGGGACTATCTTTGATAAGCAACGATAGTCGAAGAGACATTTATAACAGGAGTTACTGAGGCAACTTGCTGGTGACGCTGATAATTCCTTCTAGGAGCGTTCACTCTCCTCTCTTGTATGACAACATTTGTATCCCCCTCTTTCTTCTTTGTAAATCCATAAGCTGGCTTTTTCACACCTCCGGATCCTTCACCCTTTGTCAAACGGCCTTCTCTTACTGCCTCTTCTAGGCGGACACCCATCCATACCATCTCTGTAAAATCACTTGGGGAACTTGCTACCATTAAATTTTAGTCATTTCCTTCTCCTCCATGGGAGGAATCACTTGTGCAGCCACTTCGCGCCATCTCTGTGCATACTCTTTGAACGATTCTCTGTCTTTCTGAACCATGGCCCTAAGCTGGTCACGATCGGGCGCCATGTCCACATTGTACTTTTATTGTTTAATGAATGCTTCTCCTAAATCATTAAATGTATGGATGTTGGCGCTGTCTAAACTCATGTACCACTTCAACACTGCGCCGGTCAGACTATCCTAGAAAAAGTGAATCAGCAGACGCTGATCATCGGTGTGGGTGGACATTCTCCTTACGTACATCACCAAATGAGCACGAGGGCAAGTGTTGCCCTTGTACTTCTCAAACTCCGTGACCTTGAACTTAGAAGGCACTTGGACATTCGGGACCAAACACAGCTCATTCACATTCTGCCCAAATAGCTCTTTTCCCCTAAGAGCCTTCATCTCTCTTTGCATTCTATCAAACTGCTCTTGGAAATCATCCATTCTGTCATAAAGACCCAAGTCTTCACTCAGCGGAGGGAAAGGACGACATATATCTTCATTAACAAACAGAACCAAATTCACCGAAGAAGGTGCAGCAGGAACAGTATGCACCACAAGAGGTGCTGGAGTAACAACATTTTGAACCACTGGAGAATCTTGGGGGCCCAAATTGAAACCTTCAGGTGCAAAATTCTCTGGAATTCCCCACGGATGACCTTGAGGCATACAGTTTTGAACAACAGTTGGAGTAGCGGATACAGGAACAGTAGGGACTTCAGTATTTGCCCTTGTTGGTTGAGGTTGAACACTCGGTGGCTGATTCTGAGCAACCACCAGAGCTTCCATCAAAGTAGTCAATTTGGCCAAGCCAGCCTTCAAAGCAGAAACGTCTTTGCGTAGCTCGTGATTCTCCTGTTCCAAATTGTCCATCTTCTTTTTGAAGTTAGCCCGAGTGTTGTAGTGATGAGTCAGTTTGCTGAACGAAGTAAAAAGCTGGGTAAGGTACCTGGATATGCATGATAAATTCAAGAAATATGTGCAATATGATGCATGATATGCAATGCATATGATTATTTTTACTTTATTGTTTAATATTTCAAGGGATTTAACGTTTTTAGACATATTGCAAACATCAAAATAATAACACATTTGAAATACTGAAAAACTTTTATTATAATAACTCCAAAATGGATTACAAGTTTCAATGATCCCAAGTACAAGATGAAAATACAATCTAAAAATCCTGAGAAAAATAACTGATGGAGATCAATCTGTATGCTGGCGTTTCCCTGCGAGCCTGGAAATCTGAGCCCTCAACCTCTGGTTTTCTTCCACATGCCTGATGGCAACTTCCTTCCAATCCTCTGAAGCAGGAAATGAATAATCAGCACCTGTTTGAGGTTTAGGAGAAAATAAATCCCCTTGCCTCTCCATAGACTCTACTGCTCGACTCTCAAGGATCTCGATCAAATCATCTTTCTCCTTCAAGTCTGCTTTATAGGAACTCTCTAAAGTCTGGAACTTGTTCTTCCAAGCATCCCTTTCCTGTTGCATCCTAACCAAAGCAAGCTGCAATTCTTCTAGATCATCTAACAAAGGAGGAGTGGTCTTCACAAACAAATCAGGCATGGGTGTCTCCCGAGTATACGGCATCTTCAACTTAATAGCTCTCGATCGGATCCACTAAAGATATGGCTCCATAGAAACAGCCCCTCTAGGTCCCAAATCCTTCCTACTATTCTTATGAATGTGACGCCAGGCCTTCGCAATCTGCTCCCTAGCTTCCCTATGGTCTTCTCCTTCCTTCAGAAAAAAACTACTCAAATGAATATTGTTGGTTTATCCCTCATCGAATAACCAAGTTGTTGCCGGGCAAGAACAGGGTTATAGTTAATACCTCCCTTTATACCAAGGAGAGGCACATTGGGGAAACTACCACAATTGTCAATAATCTCCACATCCTGATAAGCTCGATGATACCAATCAATATCCGAGTGAGTAAGTGCCATGATCTTAAGAGCCCAACGGGGTTCCTTCTTGACATCCCAAAAAGCATCATACTGAGGCATATGAGAGATGAACCATCAGTACAACAAAGGCGTGCAACAGGTAATCATTCCCCCATGATAAGAACTCTGAAGATGAACAGAGTAATAAGCATCACCCAACATTGTAGGAACCAGGTTCCCAATCATGAAAATCCTAATAGCGTTAATGTCGACAAACTTGTCCACATTAGGAAATAAAAACAATCCATAAGCAAGTAGAGCAAAGATGGCCTCAAAAGCAACCGTACTCTTCATTCTGGCAAAGTAATGAGCTTTCTCCAATAAGAACTGAGCTGGGAATCCTCTAATCCCTCCATTGGTAGTCATATGGGCTTCCACCTCAGACTTCCCCAGATGAATCAAAGCAGCAATCTCATGTGGTTTTGGCTCTCCCTCCAAACCAGTAAAAGGAACACAATCGGTAACGGGTAAATCCAATAGATAAGAATACTCCTCCAGTGTAGGCATCAACTAATAATCGAGAAAAGTAAAGTAGTGATACATCGGATCATATAACTTGACCAAGGTCGAGAGAATACTCTCCTTCATCTTCAGCTTCATGAGGGGAATGATGGATCCATACTTCTTCCGAAAGTCTATAGGACACTCAACCTCTGAAATTAGACTGACCAACTCATCTAACTTGGGATCCTTGAAACTTTATTTCCCGAACTTTCTCTTTCCAGAATCCATGGTTAAAAGTACCTGAGATATTCACAAATAGTCAACCTTTAAATCCCTTGAAATATTATTTTCTCCAAAAGATGCTTATGAGTGCATGGATGCATGATGCAACAATCACACACAAGATCACACATATAGGGTTCATAGGTTCAACGTCACGAGCATGAGGTCGAAGGTACTACCAGTAAGGTGTTGGTCTAAAAAGTTATCACCTGCCGAACAAGGTTCTAGAGGTTCCCAGAGTCTACATCCTTCCTTCGGATATTACCAACTTCCCGATTAACTCGATAATTAGTAATATTCTCAAGAAAGACTCATCCGAGCGTAGTATCGTGTGACAACTATTTCCGGATTACTCTGTCATAGCTTCCGCACTACACCTAAAAGGCCAAGATGGGTTAGGTATTCTACGGTCCTCACTTTCAGCAGGCTCCCAGGTCGAAAGCAGTACGTCTTCCCGATTACTCGGTAAATGACACTACAGTCAAAGGGGCCTCCACTGAGTGAGGGATCTCATGACTCCTTTTTTGGGATTACTCCCTCAAAGTTAACATGACTATACCACCCGTCCTATCTTAAATTTTGCCCAAGTCCGGGTATAGGACTTATGAGTAATCACCAAGCACCCTGAAAACCAGGAAAATCCAAACAAACATATATACAAAATATAACACATAAACACAATAACACATATACAGATAATAAAAAAAGATAGGCTCAACCCAGTTAGGGATAGACCAGCAAGAGGTCAATCTTTCCCCAGTGAAGTCGCCATTTTTCTGTAGCGGTAGAAATGTTAAAGACTAAGCCATTGGATTGACTAGACCTTATACAAATCAAAAATAAAAATCGCCACCGCGCTTTATTGTTTCCAAAGGAATGGGAAAAGAGCGAATAACCCAAAAAAAGGGGGAAAGATTCAAGGTAAGGGGGTTGGTTATGCAAAGGGAAGGTATTAGCACCCTAAACATCTACGATAATGCGCAAGAACCTCTTTGTAAAATCTGTATATTTTGGCTATAAAAATGTGTTATATATAAAATGGATGGTGGAGTGAGAAAAGAAATATATATTTTATGATTTTTGCACCCTCCGCGGTTGCGAACCATTAGTGCCTACGTACCACCTTTCGTGCAATAGGGGATCAGGGTACACATACTTCCTCTTTCAAAAATTTAAAAACCAAATGTGTTGGTTAATTTTATAAGATAAAACCTCATCGTCATTGTCTGTGTGGAAAACATACTTACTACCCACAATCATGAGGAAGGAGAATTTGCATCATCTCAAAGTGGAGGACATGGCTTGGATTTTAAAATCAATAATGCCTCACTCAACACCCAAGTGGAAAATATCTCACTTCACTACATATTGTAGAAGTATAGTTGTTTGCATCACTACAAGGATTTGCAATAGTCTAATCTTTTGAGAAAAGTTTAAAGATAAAAAAAAAAAGCCAAAGTGGAAAAATTGTTTGAAATGAGATTGATTGACTTTTAATCTTCTCACAAAAAATGTCAAGGTATTATTAAATTGATTGAAGTTTATTTATGAAAATATTTTTAAAAATGCATGGACATAAGTCCAAGTTTATTATGAAAGTGGTTCAAGTTTAGAAACAAGAAGAGTTTTCAAAAGGAGGGAGAAGATTTTTGAAATTAAAGAAGATGGGAGGAGAATAAGAGACTATCCTAAAGCATAAGGTAAAAGCTAAGGAAAAGAATCATCTAACCAACAAGAAGCCAATACTTGAAATTATGAGTCAAGATAGAATTCCCATTCTTTGGATTGAAACCATGCAAGCAAAGATACTAGACCTCTTGAGAGAAACAAACTTCAAGTGTATTAAGTCTTCACAAAAATTGGGCAGAGTAACGGCAGTATACGGGTGAATTCCAGATTACAAACAAGGGACGTAATCACAAACGCCTGCACACAAAAACAAACAAGCAACCCAATGTCTTGAGGTAAACCTCAAGAATTCTAGACAAAATAATCAGATAAGATCACAAGGTCTCCAAGATAGGCCATGGTTTCTAATCTTAAGTCCAAGAAAAAGTCCACTTCTCCATAATGCCAAGTATAGTAACCAAATAGTCCAAGCACCATTAAGAGTTTTTTTAGGGTTTAAGTTGATTATTAAGTATCTTAGGAAAAGAAAAAGAAAATCTCAATTGAGCAAAGTAAAAATGACAAGAATATAAATGCTCAAATGAGCAAAGATGAAAATGGCATGAAATCAAAAATGCTAAAAAATAAATAGTGCATAAAGCATTAAAGAATAAAAGCGTAAGATAAAATAAGTCAATAATTAGTGGTTAGTTGGATGACCATCTTGAAACTTGCATTTGGAACTCATTAGAGGATTGGTATAACCAAAGCCTCCACACAACAAGTTGCATTTGCTTTTTGTCAAGTATATCATCCATTTGGAATTCTCATAAGTACCATTTAATGATCAACGATGTTTATGTGATCCGCGTTGACCAAAGGTGTTGTAGATCCATTAGAGGATTGGTAGAACCAAAGCCTCCACACAATGAATCTCAAGGTTATTGGATCAAAGAGATCAAATTAACATACTTGGGCTTGCAATCATAAGTTTGGGCCACGAATGATCATTTATTCATATCGGGACAAAATTTAGCGCTATGTTAAGCAATTGTAAGTGGACTTATATAGAAGTCGCAACTATTTTGAGGCCGGACAATAGAAATCTATGCACCATTTGTTTTGAGACATGATATAGAGATCATGCTCCAATAACATTTAGTGCAATGAGAAGGGGATGAGATGAAGAGGAATTAGGGTAAAAAGAGAAACCACATTTGAATTAATATTTAATCAAACTATTATTAAAATCACTCATCCATTTTTGTGGAGTCAAACTCAACACCATGGATCCAATGATGTTAATAAAGCCATGATCAAAAAATCAACCCAAAACAGCCAGAAAATATTCACAAAATAATAATATAATTAATATATACATTAAAGGGTTTAAAAATGTTTAAAAAAAATGGAAAATAATGAGGAAAATGTCAATTATATTCAAATTAATCAAGAAATGAGAAATAAGACCATAGAAAAATCAGAAAAGAGGCCAAGTAATTTTACAAATTTTTTGGGAATTTTTAAAAGTTAGAAACTATTTTTAAAAATTAAAATAAATGGGTAAAATAAACAAAAATAGTAAAAAATAATAAAGTCATAAAAAAAATAAAATAAAGTCACCAATATTTGTAACAATATCATTGGTTCATTCCATAATTTTTTCAGAATTTAAAAATGTGTAAAAGTATTTTTAAACATTTTAAACAAATCAAATAAGTGAAAAAATTATAAAAAATACCAAAACACAAAATTAAATTGTGAAAAAATAAAAGTCAGAAAGAGAATAATCAAAAATATTTTTCATTATTTTTTCAGATTTTTTGGACTAAAAGTGAATTTTCTATGATTTGTTTGAAATTTAAAACAATTAAAATATAAAAATCAGAAAAAGAAAATAAAAGTAAAAGATGTGGACCATTTGATGAAAGTCAAAACGCGTTAGTAATCAAATCCAAGGGATCTGGCGTGTTGTGCGTATCATGGTCTTTAATGAATAATGTACATAATCAATAATAAAATCAGAATTTGAAAATAACAAATGGCACGCTTTCATTGGTTAGAAGATGACACGTTGGTCATCTTCAACCTCCAGGCATCCCGAATTGCAGGTCTCTCAAACTGTAAAATCATAAGCTCATACCTATGCCATTCGCTTCGCCTCTTCAAGACGAAGACAACCACACTCTCACGCCAAATTTATATAAACTGTAGCTCAAGCAATTTGGAAAGAAAGTTTTGAAAAGGGATTTGAAACTTCATGGTCAAAACGTGTTTCCAGTGAACTGTAAGTGTTGTGACTAGAACCAGGACAATGAGAGCAACACAATGATATCAGAGTTTTGAAGAATTGATGAGGGAATCTACCTATTGAAGTTGAGTTGCAGAGCTCTGAAACTGGACTTCTATGGAGCAATATAGGGCACGATTCTTGAATGTAATTATATGGTTAACTTCAGTGAAGATTAAGGAAGGTGAATTGATGGAAAAATTGGATTGAAATAGGCTTGAGAATAGAATTCGAATTTGCTAAATTCTGAGTTGTGAAGCAAGTTTGGCAGGGTGATTCTGGCTATCTAAGCTTGGGAAATTGAATGGGGGATGACCCTCTATTTATAGGGAAGCAAATGGGATCAAAAGGAATATCAAATGATGCATTTTGGATGGAATTCATGTGGGTTTGCATCATGAAGAAAGTGTGACTCAAACTTGATCAAAACTCATCTAAATCGTGCATTTCATGATGCTAATCACTTCTGGAAAGTTGCTAAACATGATTAGAAACAAAAACGCGTGGAAATATTGTGATTAGAATATGTTGTAACCCAAAATTTGCCCTCCCATATTTCTCAAAACATTTCAAGTGAGATCCTCAAATTGCCCAAGGAAGTCCAATGGTTGAGCAGACAAACTCTCTCCTAAGCCAATCTACCTCAAATTAGGGTTTCATGTTGCATCAAGATACTTGAGTGCAAGGGATCCCAAATGCTCACTATTGTACTAATATGTTCTCAAGATCATCCATGTCAAGTTTCAAGCCTTGCTGAGGAAGTTTGCTCAGTCAATTGCTCAAAGGCCTGAAAATCGACTGTGCTAGGGCAAAAGTCAACTGTAGCCCACATATGGTCAAGCTTCAAGATTTATGGTCAACATTATTATTGAAGCATTATTCATCATTTGATTAAGGTTTGATCATGATTCATCAAGGATTGCTCACAATTCATTAAAACTCAAAAGTTGCTAAATTAGGGTTTTGCAGGAAAAGTTAACTCAACTTTGACCAACCATAACTTTCTCATACTTTATCAAGAATGACCCATCCAAAGCTCATTTTGAATAGGATGGAGTTCCCTACAATTCATATTCAGCTCCCAAGTTCAAAATATGAACTCACAAGAAATTATGAATTTGGACATTATAGGTCATTTTGAAAAGTCAACAAAAACACCTTTTTTTCAAAGCTTCATACATGAACATGGAAGACTCAATTGATATGAGACCAAAAGGTTTGCTTATAAGACATCTCAATATTTCTAAAAAGTCTAAGGACTCTGTGATCGGTGGATCTGGAACTGACTGTTTAACGCTGGTTCGCGAAATGTCACGGAAGCAAGAGTCGCCACCGTCTTTTATTTTCTCCAAATGGAAAGGACAAAAGCACAGAAAAATTCCTTATAGAGATTGCTCTCGGTTCGGGAGGTAGGTTATAGAAAGGGAAGGTGTTAGCACCCTTTCTATCCATGGTTATCCATGGGCTCTTAGATACTTGCTCAATGTGTTTTCAAAAAATGTTTGTTTGCTTTTTCAATGTGGGTTTAAAAAGTTTCTTTGAAAAATTTCAGTTCGACTCGTACGTCAGAGTGTTTGAAAAGTTTGCTTTGAAAGCTTTTGAAAATGTGTTGGTGTGAAAAGTCTTTTTGAGTTTGTTTTGAGAAGAGCAAGTATCCTTGAGAACCTACCTACCCTAAGGAATTCGTCTGTGTAAATGTCCTTTAAAGTAGTGTCATCCCACCATTGAGAGGTAGGTAGCACCACCGTTGGAGGTGTTCGGGTCAATTCGAGTTTTAGGGACGTGGTGATCACCGGAGCAATAGGAAGACACCTTAGAAGCTACCCTCATGCCAGGTTCCCGGATCATGAGGACTTGCTAAGACATCCTCTACTCGACGATCACCTTTCGAGGCAAGGCAACAGTGAGGCGTACCCTAGGGGTGGTGTGTGCGAATTTGTGTGTCAGTTTCATTGATATTTGTCTTGTCATGTTCATTGTGATCTACGCTTGATTTTAATTAGGGCCATTCATTCTTGCATGCTTATTATTAACAGTTAATATTTGCGAAGAAAGTAAACCTAGACTATTACAAACGGCGCGGGTCCACATCGCCAAAATTAAACCGGACCCGATTTGACGGAAAATAAATAAAGCAATAAAATAAAAGTGCGAGCAATAAAATCGTTACAACGCTTTGGGAGAATTACATAATTATAATAAACGACATAAAATAAATGTGCGAAATTAAATAAATTACGAACATGGGCGTTGGACCCTTTTGCAAAATATTATTAATAAGGAATTAAAATTAAGAATTAAAAGAAAATGTTTTTTTAATATTTTTGTGTTTTTTGAGATTTAATGAAAGAAAGAATTAACTAAAAAAAAAAAAACTAAAATAAAATGTTAAACCTAGTTCTAATTATTTTTAAGTTTATTATGAAAGTATTAAAATTTTAACCTAAATTAAACCTAAGTTTTTATGTACAATTTAATTATGAAAATAATAAATAAATAAGTATTATGATAAAAAAGAGAAAATTAAAAAGGAATAAAAAGCTATTAAACCTAATTCTATATTTTTGGATTTTTAGTTATAAAAAAGAATTAAAATTAAAACCTATTTCTACATATTTTTTGTATTTTTGTTATTAAAAGAAATTAAAATTGTAACCTAATTAATACTAAATTTATTTACAAGCAATTATTTACAAGAAAATATGAACATTAAATGTTTTATTATGTTTTCATCTTTTTTTCTGATTTTTATGAAGTTTTTATAATTTGGTAAAAATAATTAATTAAGTTAAAAACAATGAAGCAAATAAATAACAATTAAAAATAAATAATAAAAGGGAATTTGCAAACCAGGGGGGGTTCAGGCCCTAGATGGAGGTGTTGATCCAGTAATTTGGCCCACTTAGCTTTGATCCGTTTGACCCTTTTAGTTTGTGTGCTAGCGCGTTGACCAGCGTTTACCCTATGTCTTGAATCTGAGCCCTTTGATGGACCTGCCAGGACGCGTGGCTGCTTGGATTATGAGGTGTACCATGGAACAACACCACCCCACCCGCGTATGATTATTAATTGAAAAAAAAAATAAAGGGAAAGGATGAAGACCTGGGATCGAACCCAGGTCATTCACGTTGCAAACCACCACGTGCACCACTGAACCACTACATATGCATTTGTTATATAATAGTTAGTAAATATTATAAAAAGAAAGAACGTCAGTGGCCCCCAATGCGCGCGAAATTCGAATTAGCCCGTCACATTCCGCCACGTCTTCGTCTCCTCCATGTGCCTGAAAATGAAAAAACATGAGGCAACGGTTTGGCAAACGTTGCCTAAGACCATCAATCAAAAAATAGCGAACAGACCCTCGACGCTCATAAATTGAGCGCGAGGGTTGGAATCTCTTCGTCTGGACGTGCTAAGTGCAATGGCAATAGTCTTGAGCTCCAATTTTGCTTCGTCTCAAAAACCCCAAATTGGCAAACCTGTAAACCCTAGGATTCAAGCATGGTATCATCGCGTATGGCGTGTAAAAATTCAATCAAACACAATGGTTAGTTTCAGAAGCTCAAAACAAACATGATGCCATGAATAGAATGCTGTGAAAATGCTTAAAAGATGATATACGATTATGAATTTTTTGCTTTACAGTTTGGGTTACAGGTACCAATTCCCGGAGCTTTTGTGGTTGTTTTTGATTGGAGCACGTTCAGTGAGGTTTCAGGAAGCTATTGAGACAAGAATGGTGCTTTGAATCGACCTCTAAGGTGGTTTTCAGTTTTGCTATTTTTTGAGAAATTTCAAGTTTCACAAAGGCTTTTCTTGCGCAGCTTCGAGTCTTCTAGGATTAGGGTTTGATTCAGGCATATGTAGTGAAGCTTTTAGGTCAAGAAAATTGAATAAAATCCATGGCAATAATGATTTTTGATAATTGATTTTCCAAGATCTTTTTGAATCTTTTTCATGTGCATTTTTGTTCAATCATGCTCAAATCAACCAAATCTTGCCATATTGGGATGTGCACGTGATATTGAGAGTAAAACATGCATGAAAAGATTTTTTAGGTCAAGTTTGATATTTTTCATGTATTTAAATAATTTAAATGAATTTATATAAATAATAATTCAAATAAATAAATAAAAAAATGAGAAAATACTTCCCTTTGGGCCAAGTGGTCGTGCATAGGCTTGGAATGATGAATCGTGGAAGAAAAATGGGCCCATTAGCAAATTTAGGTCATTTGAAGTAAAGTTGACTTTTCAAAATTCCCAAAAATTTCCCAACTTCCACAAGGCATAACTTGCTCAATTTTTAAGCTTTTCACATGTTCTTGGACATTTTGGAAAGTTCTTTGAGTCCTCTAACCAATTCCTTTGGTCCCATATCATTTTGATTTACCAATCTCAAGTTATGGCCTTTGACTTAAAGTCCCTTTTTGTTGACTTTTGAAAATGACCTATAATGTTGAGATTGATAACTTTTTGTGAGAGCATTTCTTGGACTTGGAATATGAAGATGAGTTGTAGGAAATGTCTTTCTGTTCAAAATGAGCTTTGGATGGAATTTTTCTGATAATCCATGTGAAAGTTATGCTCTGGTCAATTTCAGTTGACTTTTTCAGCTGTCCAAATATAGTAACTTTTGCATCTTTGATGATTTCTGAGCCAAATTTTGAGAATCATGATCAAGCATTGATCAAATGATGTTTGTGGCTTCAAAATGATATGTTGACCAAAAATTTGAACTTTTGACTGTCAAATGACCATTTTTCCCCTACAGTTGACTGTAGTGCAATCTAGGGTTTTGACTGTGCAATTTTGTGCTGAATGCCTTGAAACTTGATATAAGGATGCTTGACCACATTTGTAGGCATATGAGACGTGATTGGGCCTTTGAAAACTTCATTTTCTTGATCAGAACCCAAACCCTAGTTTTGACTGTATAGGAGACAGTTGCCCTGAGCATCCCTTGGAGAATTTTGTGACTTGGCTTGGCAATTTCTTGAAGAATATGGGAGGGAAAATTTTGGGGTGCAACAGTTGCCCCTGTTCAATCTTCTTAGACCTGAGGATGCAGATTGGCTGACGTGCCTTTCGTAATCCGAGGGTAGAAGATGATTGGACACTAGAGTGCCCAGAAATTTGCACTCACATGTTAGCAGTGTGATGGGAATGGGCTTATAGATGCCATTTAGAGGTTGCTGGATAGGGTGATGGGCTTATAGATGCCATCTGGATGCTGATTGCGTAAGAGATTCCTTAGCGAGAACCTGCTTACCTGCAAAAGAAAAATGAGTACCTGACACGTTGCAGGAGCTGATTTTAGATGCTCGGTATAGATGTGTCCTGACTGGTTACAGGAGCTGAGTCTGGAGTTTCAAACGCTGATGAATGAACCAGAGATGGTTACTGCCTTAGCATGAATGGTAAGAGAACCTTGGGTGATTTTAACTTCAACAACGCTCGTTGAGGAAATCTTGGTGGGAAATACCATCTTCGCAGGATCGGGAAGAGAGCCATAAGCAATTATAATCTGAAAGGGAATCACCTCATTCACCGTCGGAGAGGGGAATCATAGGAAAAAGAATTGTCACCTCACACACCATCGGAGAGGGAACCATAAGAGACTATCACCTCATACTCATCGTCGGAGAGGGAAACATCTGAAAAGGAATTACCACCTCACGCACTTGCCGGAGAGGGGACCATAAGAGACTATCACCTCACACTCATCGTCGGAGAGGGAAACATCTGAAAAAGGAATTACCACCTCACGCACTTGCCGGAGAGGGAACCATAAGAGACTATCACCTCACACTCATCGTCGGAGAGGGAAACATCTGAAAAAGGAATTACCACCTCACGCACTTGCCGGAGAGGGAACCATAGAAGACTATCACCTCACACTCATCGTCAAAGAGGGAAACATCTGAAAAAGGAATTACAACCTCACGCACTTGCCGGAGAGGGAACCATAAGAGACTATCACCTCACACTCATCGTCGGAGAGGGAAACATCTGAAAAAGGAATTACCACCTCACGCACTTGCCGGAGAGGGAACCATAGAAGACTATCACCTCACACTCATCGTCGGAGAGGGAAACATCTGAAAATTATAATCTGAAAGGAAAACCTACAATGGAAATCTCATGCACCGTCGGAGAGAGAACCAATAGGAAATTATAACCTGGGATAACTTCTACTGAGTCTTTATCAGAAAAATCTGTTGGGAGTCGATTTAGTGGACTAGAGAGTTTTTTTTTTTTTTTTTTGATAAGGATGTGATGAAGGAATCTGAGACAATTGCTACTCCAAATATATGATGAAGGAATCTGGGACGATTACTACCTCAGCAGGATGATGAAGGAATCTGGGACGATTACTACCTCAGTAGGATGATGAAGGAATCTGGGACGATTACTACCTCAGCGGGATGATGAAGGAATCTGGGACGATTACTACCTCAGCGGGATGATGAAGGAATCTGGGACGATTACTACCTCAGCAGAATGATGAAGGAATCTGGGACGATTACTACCTCAGCGGGATGATGAAGGAATCTGGGACGATTACTACCTCAGCAGAATGATGAAGGAATCTGGGACGATTACTACCTCAGCGGGATGATGAAGGAATCTGGGACGATTACTACCTCAGCGGGATGATGAAGGAATCTGGGACGATTACTACCTCAGCGGGATGATGAAGGAATCTGGGACGATTACTACCTCAGCAGAATGATGAAGGAATCTGGGACGATTACTACCTCAGCGGGATGATGAAGGAATCTGGGACGATTACTACCTCAGCGGGATGATGAAGGAATCTAGGACGATTACTACCTCAGCGGGTAAAGACTTTTATCTGTTGATCGTTCTTTCCTGAAAAAGTAACGAATTAGTTGTATGCAATGTCATAATGCATGAATTGCCGGATTTTAAGATGTTCTCAAAAACAAATGAGATTGGGGTGATATGATGCGTCTATGCATGCTATAATGATGTATGTGACGTTTTATGTATGTTTTCGTCTAGGAAAGTAAATCCTTGACGGGTGCCGAGAATTCGTATCCTGGGCTGATGTTGAAGAATAGATTTTGCTTCTGCTGGGGATGATAACTGCAAGAATACCGGTAGGAGAAGATGACCCCGTTGCGGAATAAACTTGGCAAATGGAAGATTCTGCGGGGAGAAAAGATACTCTAGCGACCGTGCTGGGAAGCAACGCTCTGTGGGGAGAGAGATGCTTTGCTGAATGTTGATAGTAACTTGCTGAGGATCTCTTGTTGTTGGAAGTGTGAATAGACTTCGCTGGGGTAAGAAGACTTCGTCGACGACGCTCTTTCCATGGCTTTTGGCTGAGGATAACCCAGTTATATCCTGTTAAGGAAATAACTCTTTAAATCAAGCCGGACGACGCGTTCGTGCTCTGCGAGGGGATAAGCTTACTGCTCGGGGATATGGACTCCATCTTTCCTGGGGAAGCTGGATTGGACTCTCCGGGGGAGTTTTGAACTGTGGGGAAAGTGATTCCTTTACGGAACCTACCCTGATACCTTGAAGGATAGAACAATCAGATCGCTTAGACCACTCTTTATTGCCCCTGTTTCTATGGGGGAGGCACTTGTGGGATGCGGATAGTTGTTGATGGACAAACCTTCTTCTGGTAGACAGATGGCAGGACATAGTCATACGCTTTAATCCCTAATTTTTGCCTGGACCGCCCTTTCGGGTTTTCAGTCCACCGGGATACCCATTTTTGCTCAAGCCGCCTTTTCAGGTTTTCGACTTGCCGGGTGTACAGATTTTTTCATTTCATCCCTCATTTTGCTCGAACCCTTTTGGTTCGCCGGGAAGCCCTTATTTTTGCCTAGGCATGTCAGCCTAGCGGGTCTTTGATTTTGCGTAGTATTTTTCCGACTATGTCCGTTCTCAGAAAGTAGGGAGTTGCCCCTGGCTGTTTATGTTGCCATGTTACCAGAAGCTGTCTGATCGTGCAAGATTCGTTGCTGGAGTGCCCCAAGTGACTCAGGCAGAGATTTGCCCCAGGCTATTTGGCCCTTGAGAGATTCTCCGAATCTTGATTGGACTGCCCCAGATAATGGACTTTGATCATATCATGCCCCTTGATTGGAGGTACTTCTGTTCATTAGGCATTCATCGTGCGAATTTCCCTGCTGTTCAAACAAAAAGTCATATGCCACAAAGTTATGTTAAAAATGCAAAGCTTATGTCTGTCTTGAAGATTTTGAAAATGCATTCTTTTCATAAAACCAATGATTGTTTGTAAAACGTGATATCAACTCCGTATTTTACCGTGAGCCTTAAGGAGTCAGGATACCTTTCGTAACAGTATGCTTTCGAACTAACCCATGCTTCAGCTAGGACTTTTAAGGGTTATAACGTGGCCTGGTTCACGGTTTTAGAAACAAAGGATAAAGGCTCAAATTTTATTTGTACCCACCCGCTCTTCGTGATGTTCTCCAAACCTAAACTCAGTTGATCGTGCGTTAGACCTTGCTTGAGTCTTTGCTTTGATGTTCCAATAATGGTTCCGATGTTGATAACTTATTTTGAATAGGCAATCATTTTTTGCTTTGGTTGAGGGTTTGTGAGACCTCTTTCTTGATTTTTGTTATCCCTTTCTTTTTTTGCCTGAACTGTCTCCTTTTTGGAATTACAGTCAGCGGGATGCCCCAGTTTCATAAGTCCCTTTTTTATAGGTTTAGACTTTTTGGGCTTTTCATTTATGAATTTTGATGATGACTGCCTGTCCTTTTGATTGTTCCGAACCATCACTGTCTTTGTTCGTTTTGTAAAGATCTCTTCGGTGCCATTCGTTATGCACTTGGATCAACTGAGAAACTACCCTGCCCCAGGTTATGATAAAGGGTTTTAATTTTCGAAAAGAAAAACTCCTACTTCTTTGGCTCAGAGGGGTTGACGAGGGATTATCATCCTTATAACTCCAGTGTTTAGGAATTGAAACAATGCCTGTACTTCATCAGCGGGGTCTGTTCAAAAGCATACTGTAGATTAGGTATCGTTTTCGTCATCCTCCCTCAAGAGGCTTAGAATTATTAATTGAGAGTTGACATCAGAAAAATATGAAAACAGTTTGCATATAGTGAATGCGAATATATTGATTCAAAAATAGACATAAGCGATGTATTAATGTGATAACAATGTTTAACATGAATAAATGTTTGAACAATCAAAGAAAAATACAACTTGAATATTTGAATGAACAAAAGACATTCTCGATGATTCGGTGTAGGATCAGTGTTCAAACTCGACCTCCTTGGCGTCAATCAAATCCTGGATCTTGTTCTTCAAGGTCCAACAGTCGTCGGTGTCATGTCCAGGACTGTCAGAATGGTAGGCACATCTCACACCCGGGTTGTACTTGGGAGAGGAAGTGTCAGGATTTTGAGGAGGATCCTTTAGTGTGATCATTTTCGCCTTCAGCAATTGCTGTAATGCCATGTATAGCATTGGACTCTTTCTTCCCACTGTGGGGCTTTTTCTGAGCATCAGCAGGTGCGGTTTCTTGAATCTTCCCCGACTTGATGCCAGCTTCGATTCTCTCCCCAGTCAAGACAAGATCTGTAAACCCAGCAGCAGAATTCCCAATTAGGTGGTTGAAGAATGGACCAGACAGGGTCCCCAAGAACATGTCGACGAGCTCGCGGTCAGTCAGAGGTGGTTGTACTCTTCCAGCAAGGTCCCTCCATTTTTGAGCATACTCTTTGAAGCCTTCGCCTGTACCCATAGACATCCCCTGAAGCTGAGTACGCGTGGGAGCGAGGTCGGCATTATACTGGTAGTGTTTGTAAAATGCAGTGGCTAAGTCTTCCCAGGTACGGATGTTGGCTCCATTCAGTTGATAGAACCACTCGAGCTGAGTCCCTGAAAGACTCTCTTGGAAGAAATGGATCCATAAGTTTTTGTCAGCTGTATAGGGCTGGATCCTCCTTGTATAAGCCCTGAGATGCAACTTAGGACAGGATGCCCCGTCGTATTTAGCAAAGGCAGGTACCTTGAATTTGCGCGGGATCACTACCCCAGAAGACAGACCTAGATCCTCGAAGTCCAGGCCAGGCACCTTTTGTATCTCCATAGCACTGAGCCGGTCTTCCAACTGTTTGTACCTGTCCTCAGCCGGAGGGTACTGCTCGTCGTTGAAATCTGTCTCGTTGTCGGAGACCACTGGACTAGGGACCCTTTCCCCCTGATGACTACCTTCCCTCACAGATGGAGTTGTCCTCTCAGTTTCAATCTGCGGTGCATTCCCAGATCTGCGTCTAGGGCTGAACAAAACAGTCATCCTCTTCTTCTTTTCTTTCTTCAAGAGCAGGGCCTTCAGATCTTGTTGCCCCTGGGTCAAATTCATGATCAGCTCTTGGAACTGGGCGTTCTGAGCCTGGAGGTCCTTGATGGTCTGCTCGGCTGATGATTCAGGATTCATGGCGATCGGCTGAAATAAACAGCGAGGAAGGGTAAGAAACCTGTCAAAGGGACACCTGTAATGCAATGAGATGTATGACATGCATGCAATGATTTCAAGGACCTCGCAGGGTAAACAGAGAAACTTATTAGAGTTGGAAACTGGCAACTTGATTGAAGGAACTTCCTGTTGTTGAGAATCCTTCTTCAAGGGTCAAAGGCTCACCATATCCAGTGGGTCATAGCCTCTGACTTTAGTCATCATGTCTGGTTTTGGTTTCCAGACAACATTGGTTCGGGGAACCTTTTTCAAGAGTCAGAGCTCACCATATCAAGTGGGTCATAGCCCCTGACAACTTTGTCTAGAGGAAAATAAATCCTCTTTGCCCCTTGATGAGATGTTGATTCACCATGACCTGCATCACAAGCCTTTGAGATCCTTGAAATGGGTTAGGATGTATGCAATGGTATGATGTTATGCTATGCATGGGGTAATGTAAGTAACCCTGTTATGAGTCCCTATTAAGGACTGCAAACCAAAACCTGCAAGACACTTAGTAAACCTGTCATGAGTCCCAATTAAGGACTATAGATAAAACCTGCAAGAAACTTAGTACACTCTTGTTAGGAGTCCTAATTAAGGACTGCAAACCAGAACCTGTAAGAAACTTAGGTACCCTGTTATGAGTCCCTATTAAGGACTATAAACAAAACCTGCAAGTAGTTCATGTGTCAGATAACAAGCATGCAAGTAGTCAAGTACGAAGGCACACAAGTCACACAAGAGAAACCCTTAGGGTTTAGGCCAGCATGTGGTCTGGGTAGTACCCTCTTGAAGTTGGTGGGTTCAACCTGTCCTAATCAAAGTAACCGGGTTCTAAGGTTCCCAATATCACGGGATTGCTTTCGTTGTTCATCGTTTCGATTTAGCCACTGAACTGGCGACCGAAATATTCCAGGAAAGCAACCCTCAATTGAGTGTAGTATCGAGTATCAACCAACCTCGGACTGCACCAAAGTCAGTTATCTCACTACCCTAAAGAGACCAAGATGGTTCAATTAAGGTTCCTAAGGTCAGTTGATGCTTCACGACACCACGCGGAGGCCCCGTACTCTCCTTGACTGAACTCAAGGGTTACCGGTACACACCAAAGTGCCACATCAACGTAGCAGACTGCTTCAACCATGTCGGTATACCCCGCACAGTTCCCTCACAGTCTTGTTGCTACTTTCTAAGAAGGTATCCCCCAGATCCGGGTTAGGATCTATAGAACTCCCAAGACAGTCCCACAATTTAAAGCAAGCAAAGAAAGCAATTGAAAACACAGTTATGAACTATCCCTAAGGTACACCTCACTTTAAAAAGAGTCCCCAGCAGAGTCGCCAGTTCTGTGATTGGTGGATCTGGAACTGACTGTTTAACGCTGGTTCGCGAAATGTCGCGGAAGCAAGAGTCGCCACCGTCTTTTATTTTCTCCAAATGGAAAGGACAAAAGCACAGAAAAATTCCTTATAGAGATTGCTCTCGGTTCGGGAGGTAGGTTATAGAAAGGGAAGGTGTTAGCACCCTTTCTATCCATGGTTATCCATGGGCTCTTAGATACTTGCTCAATGTGTTTTCAAAAAATGTTTTTTTGCTTTTTCAATGTGGGTTTAAAAAGTTTCTTTGAAAAATTTCAGTTCGACTCGTACGTCAGAGTGTTTGAAAAGTTTGCTTTGAAAGCTTTTGAAAATGTGTTGGTGTGAAAAGTCTTTTTGAGTTTGTTTTGAGAAGAGGAAGTATCCTTGAGAACCTACCTACCCTAAGGAATTCGTCTGTGTAAATGTCCTTTAAAGTAGTGCCATCCCACCATTGAGAGGTAGGTAGCACCACCGTTGGAGGTGTTCGGGTCAATTCGAGTTTTAGGGACGTGGTGATCACCGGAGCAATAGGAAGACACCTTAGAAGCTACCCTCATGCCAGGTTCCCGGATCATGAGGACTTGCTAAGACATCCTCTACTCGACGATCACCTTTCGAGGCAAGGCAACAGTGAGGCGTACCCTAGGGGTGGTGTGTGCGAATTTGTGTGTCAGTTTCATTGATATTTGTCTTGTCATGTTCATTGTGATCTACGCTTGATTTTAATTAGGGCCATTCATTCTTGCATGCTTATTATTAACAGTTAATATTTGCGAAGAAAGTAAACCTAGACTATTACAAACGGCGCGGGTCCACATCGCCAAAATTAAACCGGACCCGATTTGACGGAAAATAAATAAAGCAATAAAATAAAAGTGCGAGCAATAAAATCGTTACAACGCTTTGGGAGAATTACATAATTATAATAAACGACATAAAATAAATGTGCGAAATTAAATAAATTACGAACATGGGCGTTGGACCCTTTTGCAAAATATTATTAATAAGGAATTAAAATTAAGAATTAAAAGAAAATGTTTTTTTAATATTTTTGTGTTTTTTGAGATTTAATGAAAGAAAGAATTAACTAAAAAAAAAAAACTAAAATAAAATGTTAAACCTAGTTCTAATTATTTTTAAGTTTATTATGAAAGTATTAAAATTTTAACCTAAATTAAACCTAAGTTTTTATGTACAATTTAATTATGAAAATAATAAATAAATAAGTATTATGATAAAAAAGAGAAAATTAAAAAGGAATAAAAAGCTATTAAACCTAATTCTATATTTTTGGATTTTTAGTTATAAAAAAGAATTAAAATTAAAACCTATTTCTACATATTTTTTGTATTTTTGTTATTAAAAGAAATTAAAATTGTAACCTAATTAAAACTAAATTTATTTACAAGCAATTATTTACAAGAAAATATGAACATTAAATGTTTTATTATGTTTTCATCTTTTTTTCTGATTTTTATGAAGTTTTTATAATTTGGTAAAAATAATTAATTAAGTTAAAAACAATGAAGCAAATAAATAACAATTAAAAATAAATAATAAAAGGGAATTTGCAAACCAGGGGGGGTTCAGGCCCTAGATGGAGGTGTTGATCCAGTAATTTGGCCCACTTAGCTTTGATCCGTTTGACCCTTTTAGTTTGTGTGCTAGCGCGTTGACCAGCGTTTACCCTATGTCTTGAATCTGAGCCCTTTGATGGACCTGCCAGGACGCGTGGCTGCTTGGATTATGAGGTGTACCATGGAACAACACCACCCCACCTGCGTATGATTATTAATTGAAAAAAAAAATAAAGGGAAAGGATGAAGACCTGGGATCGAACCCAGGTCATTCATGTTGCAAACCACCACGTGCACCACTGAACCACTACATATGCATTTGTTATATAATAGTTAGTAAATATTATAAAAATAAAGAACGTCAGTGGCCCCCAATGCGCGCGAAATTCGAATTAGCCCGTCACATTCTGCCACGTCTTCGTCTCCTCCATGTGCCTGAAAATGAAAAAACATGAGGCAACGGTTTGGCAAACGTTGCCTAAGACCATCTATCAAAAAATAGCGAACAGACCCTCGACGCTCATAAATTGAGCGCGAGGGTTGGAATCTCTTCGTCTGGACGTGCTAAGTGCAATGGCAATAGTCTTGAGCTCCAATTTTGCTTCGTCTCAAAAACCCCAAATTGGCAAACCTGTAAACCCTAGGATTCAAGCATGGTATCATCGCGTATGGCGTGTAAAAATTCAATCAAACACAATGGTTAGTTTCAGAAGCTCAAAACAAACATGATGCCATGAATAGAATGCTGTGAAAATGCTTAAAAGATGATATACGATTATGAATTTTTTGCTTTACAGTTTGGGTTACAGGTACCAATTCCCGGAGCTTTTGTGGTTGTTTTTGATTGGAGCACGTTCAGTGAGGTTTCAGTAAGCTATTGAGACAAGAATGGTGCTTTGAATCGACCTCTAAGGTGGTTTTCAGTTTTGCTATTTTTTGAGAAATTTCAAGTTTCACAAAGGCTTTTCTTGCGCAGCTTCGAGTCTTCTAGGATTAGGGTTTGATTCAGGCATATGTAGTGAAGCTTTTAGGTCAAGAAAATTGAATAAAATCCATGGCAATAATGATTTTTGATAATTGATTTTCCAAGATCTTTTTGAATCTTTTTCATGTGCATTTTTGTTCAATCATGCTCAAATCAACCAAATCTTGCCATATTGGGATGTGCACGTGATATTGAGAGTAAAACATGCATGAAAAGATTTTTTAGGTCAAGTTTGATATTTTTCATGTATTTAAATAATTTAAATGAATTTATATAAATAATAATTCAAATAAAAAAATAAAAAAATGAGAAAATACTTCCCTTTGGGCCAAGTGGTCGTGCATAGGCTTGGAATGATGAATCATGGAAGAAAAATGGGCCCATTAGCAAATTTAGGTCATTTGAAGTAAAGTTGACTTTTCAAAATTCCCAAATATTTCCCAACTTCCACAAGGCATAACTTGCTCAATTTTTAAGCTTTTCACATGTTCTTGGACATTTTGGAAAGGTATTTGAGTCCTCTAACCAATGCCTCTGGTCCCATATCATTTTGATTTACCAATCTCAAGTTATGGCCTTTGACTTAAAGTCCCTTTTTGTTGACTTTTGAAAATGACCTATAATGTTGAGATTGATAACTTTTTGTGAGAGCATTTCCTGGAATTGGAATATGAAGATGCGTTGTAGGAAATGTCTTTCTCTTCAAAATGAGCTTTGGATGGAATTTTTCTGATAATCCATGTGAAAGTTATGCTCTGGTCAATTTCAGTTGACTTTTTCAGCTGTCCAAATATAGTAACTTTTGCATCTTTGATGATTTCTGAGCCAAATTTTGAGAATCATGATCAAGCATTGATCAAATGATGTTTGTGGCTTCAAAATGATATGTTGACCAAAAATTTGAACTTTTGACTGTCAAATGACCATTTTGCCCCTACAGTTGACTGTAGTGCAATCTAGGGTTTTGACTGTGCAATTTTGTGCTGAATGCCTTGAAACTTGATATAAGGATGCTTGACCACATTTGTAGGCATATGAGACGTGATTGGGCCTTTGAAAACTTCATTTTCTTGATCAGAACCCAAACCCTAGTTTTGATTGTATAGGAGACAGTTGCCCTGAGCATCCCTTGGAGAATTTTGTGACTTGGCTTGGCAATTTCTTGAAGAATATGTGAGGGCAAATTTTGGGGTGCAACAGACACCCTCATAGAGTCAAAGTTAAAGGAGTTATGCATTGGTGAAGTTGACCCTTTTTGCAAAATTGCCAAAAGTCAAATATGCCTCAAATTGCAATTTTTGTCAAATGGGCCAAACTTTTTGTGTTTGTATTGAGTTTGTAACATGGTCCACGACCCATGATCCTTCCAACTTGCATTTATTTTATTTTTGTCATTTATTTTGATTTTTAATTCATTTAAATCAAATTAAATCATGAAAATATCAAAAACATTTAAACCTTGAGATTTTGTGCATATTTCAGGTCCATGAATAGTTGGAAATGAGATCAAATCGTGCAAGGTTTGTTTGTACACAAAATGATTGGTTTTTGGCTTGTTTTGGAATGATTTACATGAGAATCAAATTTTGATCACTGATCATTATTGGAGAAGATTGGATGCAAACTTGTAAACCTAATTCACTCAAGGATACATATAGAACAAATCCAGACCAAAAGGACAAGGGTTGGAGGCGTGAGAAGCTGAGAGAGAATTTGAAAAAAACTCAACAAAAGTGGCAATCTGATTTCATAGTTCCAAGCCATCTCAAACCTTCCCAGCTATCTCATTTTCTTGCTGGACATTCAAGGAGTCCATCCCAATCATTAGCGAGCGTTTTCGTGCATAAAAACTCACTTTAAGTGTCTCACGACATTGGCAGTTTCTTGAAATTCAATCTCACGTTTTTGGCATTGTTAGCATGAATTCTTTACATATTCTTATTCATTGAAACATTTGCTAGCTAATGGTAATGATCAATTGTGTTTTTGTTATCCATAATGAGATCCACCATTGCTAGGGTTTTCTTGTTCGTTTTAGGGGTTTTGATTGTAGGGACAATTGGCCATGAAGAGTGGTACCATGATGCTCGTGTGGTTGCCACGAGTTGATTGGTACCACTGGAATCAATTTATCATGCGAGCAGTGGATTTTAGAAAATTACAAGGGCTATACCTACAGAGAACATCTGTAGGTAAAAGTTGTTTTACCTAAAACTATGGACGAGGGTAGACGATGACTGCATGGCAACACCCCATTCGCCCATTTGAATTCTGGCGCGTTTGTTTGATAACTGGCATTATTTTTCATTTTATTATTATTATTTCATATACTAACAAATGAATTCAAGTGGCCCAGTGGTAGCCATGGAAGGCGTTAAGGCTTTGCAGGCATGAGGTCAGGGGTTCGACCCCTGCCTCCAACATTTGCAATTTTTCTCAATTATTCTTTACAGATCCTGTACCCCACGCATTATGAGGCCTACCATATGCCATCAATGTTCAATCACCAGATTTCCAAGATGCCCGATCACACACCCATTCATTGGAAGTCCATGATGCACCCTAGTCAACTTACAACATTGGATCATGAGAGTCAACATTGTATCAAGGCTTATT
Source organism: Vicia faba (assembly GCA_948472305.1). Lineage (NCBI taxonomy): Eukaryota > Viridiplantae > Streptophyta > Magnoliopsida > Fabales > Fabaceae > Vicia > Vicia faba. The sequence continues at coordinate 41,035,581 of OX451735.1, forward strand.
GGGCTCAAACATGATATGGACACCCCCCTCAATTGCTAGCATACCAGGCCCAATTCTTTCTTTTTCTTACTATATTTTTCTTTAGTTTTGGTTAATTTATTTTCTAGCAAAATTTAATTCTTTTTTAACAAAAACTCATAAAAATCAATTTTCACCAAATTAGAATTTAGGTTTTATTTTTATCAAAATTAATTTAATTAGTTTAATTTAATTCTAGGGCAATTCTAACCATTTGTAAATAAATTAAAATAAATTAGAAATTAGGGTTTTGTTTAATTTAATTTTTATTTAATTTCTCAAAATAACCAAAATACAAAAATAGGTCAAAATTATTTATTTTTCTTAATCTAAATTAATTAGTAATTAGGTTTGTACATATTTAATTAAAACCTTATTTTCTTAAAATAATCAAAAAAACAGCAAAATATGATTTTTTTTCTTTTAATTAGGTTTAGACGGGGTCAAAACCCTAATTCTTTTTCGTTCTCGATTTATCGCGCACGTTTACTTATTTTTACGACATTAATGTAACTGCTCATGGGATGTAATAGTTTAATTAGGACTTTTCGCTTATTTATCATTTTATGGGTTTTTGGCTATGTAATTAATCCCCCTCCCCGAAGCCTTGTAATAGCGTAGTTTTATTTCTCGCATTTTAATTTTCACAAATATTAACTGTTAGATGTATGATAATAGGATTGCATGACAAGAATGTATGTTAATTTTAAAATGGTTAACAAACCCTAAATGTGCAAAGATAATAACTGAAATTAAATCACTCGCACATGCGCACTCCTAGGGTATACTCTCAATTCAGTTGCCTTCGGTAAACGATCATTAAGTATAGGGTGCTTTAGTGGTCGCTCTCTTGTCTAAACAAAGATCAAAAGTCCCGTTCGGAAATGTTTCCTCAGAAATGTTGCCTCGAATATGATCTTAAGACACTAGGATTATTACTAAGACATCCTAACATTGCTTTAGTGATTGTACGTCCCTTTCGAATTGACCCTTACATCTCCAACGACGGTGCTACTGTAGCGGTGAAAATCGGAGATCAAGCTATTAATTAACTTGACTCACAAAAGCAAGAGTCGCCACCACGCTTTATTATTTCTAAGGGGAAAGGGAAAAGAGCGAAATAAAACCCTAAACTATGCAATGTAAAATAATACTAAAAGTAAATACAATGCGTTTTTGAAAGAGATTGAGAGTTCGGGGGTTGGTTATGCAATGGGAAGGTATTAGCACCCAATGCATCTGCGGTACTCCGCAGGAACCTTTTGAAATATTTGTTTTTTGGTTTAAAATTGTTTGTTATATACAAGGGTATATTTATCTACAACTATGTTTGTTTAAGGGGGAAAATGAGTTTTTATTATTGCGTTTGTGAGGGTTTCACGACCCTTTGCCTACGTATCCAATGAAGGAATCAAAACACCGTAGTTCCTCTAGAAAAAATTGATTTGTTTTGTGTTTTTTTAGTGGGCGACATTATCGCACGCATTCTAGCAATAGGCACGGCCGGTATCACGGTAGAACGGAGATAACATGCCCTTGGGGGAGTTTTGATTTGTTGAGTGTTTTTGCATGTTTTAAAGTATGTTCAAGTAATGATTAAAGAGTGTTTTTTTGATTTTTTTGGTATGTTTATTTGTTGATTTTATCTTGCCTAATTACTAGCATTTGTACAAAGCAAATAAAATGCAGAAAGATAAAATCCTACGCTATTACAAACATATCAAAAGAATAAAAAATATGAAGGAAAAGAAAAAAAGTAAGAAAACTGAGTGTATTTCGACCCAGGCAGTAACATCCTTCGATTGGACTTTCTGGCCTCCTTCGATTGGGGCTGGAAAAGGTGAAGGCATGACTTTCGACTGAGGCTTTGGCAGGGGCGAGGTCCTGTCCTTCGATTGGGAAAACGCAGCAGCAAGTTGTATCCTTCGACTGGGCAAAGGCAGCAGCAAGTTGTATCCTTCGACTGGGCAAAGGCAGCAGCAAGTTGTATCCTTCGACTGGGGCTGGCACCAGTGAGGTTCTGTCCTTCAATTGGCCTAGAAGTTAGTGTATGGCGAAGTCTTTTGATTCTGCCTTGTTGCCTTCTTCGAATGGGGCCTGGAAGTCAGTGAGGAAATTCCTTTCTATTAGACATAGTTTGCCTCCTGGTTGTCTCTTTCGTTTGACCTGGAGAGAGAGAGAGTAGAAGCCAGAAGCTTCGTTTCCTATTCCTGTATCCTGTTTCTTTCATTTCAAACATTAAATGACAACATGGCCTGAGGCGATGCTAGTATGAACAGTTTAATAATTAAAGCTAGTAAACAGAAAGCAGAAACGAAAGAGGTAGTTCTGAAAGGTATGTTAAAAATGTGGAAACGAAAGGAACAGTATGTACATGCTTGAAACGAACAAAGGTATAATTTACATGTTATGCTGGAAATGAAAAGTTCAAGGATAAGAGTGACTTACCTTGCTTCTGGCCTTTAATGGATGTGGGGCCTTGAGTGGTGGCCCTAGATATTGGATTCGAAAGAGGGGTCACAGGCTGTGCTGGGAGCACTGGATTTGAAGGAAAAGAAAAAGCAAGTGATGCTTCTTTGATTCGAAGGAGACTGCAGTGTGGTTGTTCTTCAGAATTGAAGGAAGTAAGTGTTTGGGTTTTATGGGTTTGTTCTCACAAGTATTGAAAGGACTTGAGAGATTTTTGTGTTTGAGAAAATTTGGTGTTTGAGAAAATTTGGAGGATTCGTCCTCTTGGTCCCCAAAAATCCTCCTCTTGATTTTTTGTGATTTCTACAATGTTTATGAACTTTGAGAGTTTTTCTGTATTTGAGAAAATTTGGGAGGGGTTCGTCTGGTCCAAAAATCCTCCCTGAACATGTTGTGAAGCCTTGTATTTATAGGCGAGGTGGCTGAAGCTTTGATATGGTTTTGGGGGGAAAACAAAATAATGTTTGAGCAGTTTGGGCATATTCCCCCCTTGTTTTCTTCAATGCAGTTCTTGTGCACTCCGTTTTCGTGCAAGTACAGGACTGTCACCACAGGCTTTTCAGTCTTTTGGAGTTTAGTGGCAGGTTGGTGCAGGACTGTGCAACAGTTTTGTGGCAGTTTTGAATTTGGCAGTATATGGGAGTTTAGTCAACAAACTCTTTGAATGCTTCCCTCTTTCGTTTTGATTACTTCGTCCAGCCTCATGATTACAACAATGTTCGTTTCCAAACAATGTGTGCTCTAAGTACGTTGCTTCGAAGGGTTTAGTGGTCCAACTTGTGAATTGAAGGAGACTGTATTTCCAAATTGAAGCTTGTGACTGAAGGGAGATTGTATTGCCCATCGAAGCTTGTGACTGAAGGGAGACTGTATTGCCCAATCGAAACATGTTTGCAGGCAGTAACCTTGTCCAGGTCGAAGTGGGCTTGCAGGCAGCAAATTTGTCCAATTCGAAGCAGGCTTGCAGGCAGCTACTTGTCCAAATCGAAGTAGGCTGGCAGGCAGCACTTGTCCAAATTGAAGTAGGCTGGCAGGAAGCAAACTTGTCCAAATCGAAGTAGGCTGAGAGTCAATCGAAGGACACACCCAAGTTGCATTTGAAGGGTGCTAAAAGTCAATCGAAGGATGCCCAAGTTGCATTCGAAGGAGACCTATCAACACATGAAATCAAAGAAACAACAACCACACATTTCATGCTTGATTAGACGTTAGTGATACATAAGCTAAGAATGTTCAAAACACTTGACAATTTCTGCATAATCAAAGCTCGAAGGTTAGAGGTTAAAAACCAACTGTATTTAGTGACCTTGACTTTTGTATAAAATGCAAAAATAAAAAATGGGATCTTAGGTCAAAAATTGGGGTACAACAGCTACCTACTCATTAATAGTGGGATAGCTCTATCTAAAGGAAACAAGAACAAAAAAATTATTTTTTTCGAGTAGGTAGATGCTAGTAGGTACTTGCTTAAAATCAAACTTTTCCACACTTACACACTTTTCAAACAAAGTTTTCAAAAACACTTCGTAACACACTTGAAGACAGAAGCAAGGGTTAAAACAAAGTAAAACAAAAACTTTTCAAAACACACAAACACAGAAGCAATTTTTAAAATGATGAGCAAGTACCTAAGAGCCCGTAGAAAACTACAGATAGAAATGGTGTTAATACATTCCCTTTCTATAATCTACCCCCCGTACTCAAAATCTCGAAAAAGGAATTTTTCTGTGCTTTTGTCCTTTCCAGTTGGATAAAATAAAAGTCGGTGGCAACTCTTGCTTACTGCGAAATTTTGCAAACACAAACGCAAAACGCAAACCAGCATTTTTCACAAAAAAAACAGTCCGGTTCTGCCACCGTATCACAGAACTGGCGAATCTGCTTGGGATGAATAATAAGTAGGGTATACCTTAGGAATAGTTCATCATAAATTGCTTCTCTTGTTTAATTTGATTGCTTTACTTTTGAGGGCTTTGTATTGGGAGTTACTATAGATCCTAACCCGGATCTGGGCGACACATTTTAGGTAAGTAGCAAAAAACTGTGAGGGAACTGTACGGCGTAGACTGATACATTGAAGCAGTAGCTACGTTGATGTGGAACATTGGTTGGTACCGGTATCCCTTGTGGAGAAACGAGGAGAATACGTGGCTGCTATATGTGTCGTTAAGAATCAACTGACCTTAGAACCTATAATTGACCAACTTGGCCATAGGGAGTAGTGAGATAGCCGGCCTCGGTGTAAAGCTGAGAACTGGTTGATACTCGATACTACACTCATTGAGACCATACTCTCGAGATAGTTTCGGCCGCAAGAAAACATTGCGTGAGCTGAAACCAAGACCGATGGAGGATGGTCAATGATATTGAGAACCTCTAGAACCCGGTTACTATTATTAGGACAGGTTGAAACCAACTGAACTTCAAGAGGGTAATACCTAGACCCCATGCGAGCCTGAAACTTAAGGGCTCTTGTGTGACTTGTTTTCCTTTACCATGTCTGTTATCTGCTATACCTGCTGTTTGTTTTACCATGACATCATGCATCATAACATAGCATGCATACTTCATTATACTAACCATTTCAAAGACCGAGGGGATTTATCTTTGTTCTGTTTTATAGATTATGGCTTCTATGCGCAGAAACACCATCCGAGTTAACTTTGTGCAAATACCTGCTCAACTCAAAGATTTAGCCTCGAGAGTTTCTGATACTTCTTCCTTCATTAGAAGACATGGTCAACTTCTAAGCTTGGTTACCTCAAAGTTTGATGAGCAGATGATGAGTGTGCTTTTCCAGTTCTTCGATCCGGTGCATCATTGCTTCACTTTCCTGAATTATCAGCTAGTTCCCACTATGGAAGAGTTTTCTTACTTACTGGGCATATCCATCCTCGAGCAGACACCCTTCACAGGTTTGGAAGAGACTCTTAGGCCAGAAGAAATTGCTTCAGCTCTGCATATGACAAGGGCTGATGTAGTATCCAACTGGGAGACACGAAGCGGGGTTGAAGGTTTCTTAGCCAAGTTTCTGATAGATCAAGCTCAACTATTCTGGGATAACTTGAATTTTCAGGCTTTTGAAGACATCTTGGCTCTCCTTATCTACGGTTTAGTTCTCTTTCCGAATCCAGATTCCTTCGTTGATGTGAATGCGGTTAAGATCTTCCTGTCTCGCAATCATGTACCTACTATTCTGGGTGATATCTTGCATGCCCTCTATACTCGTACTATGCGAAGAAGAGGGACTCTCATGTGTTGCATGCCGCTGCTGGCGAGGTGGTTTATTTCGCACCTCCCCAAGTCCGTGTTGAAGAATGAGGAAGGTTTAGGATGGTATTACAGGATAATGTCCCTTGCCCATACAGACATTCTTTGGAGTTCTAAAGCTATGGAAAGCATTGCTGTCAATGATCGATGTGGGGGATACCCTAATGTCCCATTGCTTGGAATCAGAGGGGGAATAACCTACAGTCCTTTCTTGGCTTTACGACAGTTTATTCGCGCTCGGAGAGATGGGCCTCATGCGCTACTTCTTATAGATATTGTCTTTGACTACAAGGGGGACATTGATGAGCACCGCCGGAGGTTTATACGAGCCTGGGGCATGGTGAACAGATCTGACCCTCAAGAGTTAGGACCAAGGACTTCTCTCCCTATGCAACCCTATCTCCAGTGGGTTCGAGCTCGAGCTTAGAAGCTTGGGATGCCCTATGAAGCTGTGTTGCCAGTAATTGTGGAGCCTACCAATGAAGAGGGTGTTCCTTATATAGTCCTTTATCCCTACATGGCCAATGATCTTGGGGCGTTGAAGAGATCCTGGATTCAGTTGAGAGAGGAGAGGGATACCTACCGAGAGAAGTATCATGAGCAAGAAAGGAAGATCTTGAAGCTCACCAGGCAACTTGAGAATGAAAGGATAATCAATGACTACGTCAGCACGAAGGGGAAGCGTCCATGGGACTTCTGATTTTTGCTTTTCTAGTTTTAGATTTGTTTTTCATTTACTTCGTTGTAATGCCTCAAAGGCATTGTTAAACATTTTTACAAGTTTAATCTAATAAAGTTTGTTTATTTTTTGGTTTACAAATTTAAATCTCCCAAAGTCTTTGAAAACATTACATACGCATCCCATTATCATGCACATCATTACAGGTATCATTACAGGTTTCTCATCTCCTTCGCTATTTATATCAGCACGAAATGTCTTCTGAAATACCTACCAATTAAGCCATCAAAGCTCTTCAGGCACAGAATGCCCAATTCCAAGATATGTTCTTGAACTTGGCTAAAGGGCAAGAGGATTTGAAGACTCTCATCCTGAAGGAGAAGAAAAAGAAGAAGAAGAAGGTGGTTCTTCTGAATATGGGTAACAGATTTGGGAATAGGTTGCGACAGGAAGCTGATCTGTCTCTTTCATCCAAAGGAGAGGAGAACCAAGAGGAAGAAAAGGGTCCCAGTCCTGTGGTCTCTGATAATGATACTGATTTTGATGATGAGCAGTATCCTCCTGTTGAGGATAGGTACAAACAACTCGAAGACCGTAGAGCGCTATGGAGATTCAGAAGATACCTGGTTTGGACTTCGGAGATCTGGGACTAGCATCTGGGGTGGTGATCCCTCATAAGTTTAAAGCTCCGGTTTTCTCCAAGTACGATGGAGTATCCTGTCCAAAACTCCATCTCCGCTCGTATGCCCGAAAAATCCAACCTTACACTGCTGATAGAAATTTGTGGGTACATTTATTTCAAGATAGTCTATCAGGGACTCGGCTTGAATGTTTTTATCAATTGGAAGGAGTTAATGTCCACAACTGGGAGGACCTTGCTGCCGCTTTTTACAAGCAGTATCAGTATAACGCCGACCTTGCTCCCACTCGTACTCAGCTTCAGGGTATGTCTATGGGTGCAAGCGAATGTTTTAAGGACTATGCTCAAAAATGGAGAGACTTGGATGGAAGAGTCCAACCCCCTTTGTCTGACAAGGAGTTGGTTGATATGTTTCTAGGGACGTTGTCTGGTCCATTTTTCAATCATCTGATCGGCATTTCGTCATCTGGGTTTACTGAATTGATTTTGACTGGGGAGAGTGTAGAAGCTGGTATCCAAAGTGGTAAGATATAGAAGGATACATCGTCAAGTGCAGTAAAGAAGCCTTTCACCGGTAAGAAAGAAGCTAATTCATTTTACAACTCGAGGAGCCAAAACCGACCTGAACGCCATCAAGCAGTGAATGCGATAGTAATATCAAGACCCATCGTTTCCCCACAACGTAACAATCAGCAAAGAATGGAGAGACCACAGACACAGTACACTCGGCTTAATATGACCTTGTCTCAAATTCTACCACAATTGTTGAAGACTAACCTGGTAACTATGAGGGAAGCCCCGAAGAATCCCAGCACCATATCTCCGCTGTATAACACGAACGCCCACTGCGCCTATCACTCCGGTGGCCCAGGTCATGATACGAACAAATGTTGGGCCTTGAAGAATAAGGTGCAAGATTTGATTGAAGCTAAAGAAATTGAGTTTGTTGCTCCGGAGAAACCCAACATCATAACTTCACCCATGCCCAAGCATGACTCGGGAGTCAATGCAATTGGAGGTGGTGAAGAAGAGTCAGATATCGACAACTGGATTTACCCGACTGCCAATGGTGGATTGAACAACTGGACGGTGAAGGACTTCGTGCCCGTTTCTTTTATTACACAGTAATTGACTTTTGTTCTAAGATTTGTAACAGATAATTTAAAACTTTACGGCCCGGTGCCTTGCCCGAGGCACCTTGGCTTTGTTTGTTAGGGTTTATTATTTGTCATTTTCATATATCATCAATAAAGCATTGGATGTTTTCTTGCATTATAAATTTTGTGCTCCTTGTTTTTCTTTTTCTGTCTCTCGCTTTATCAAAAACAGCTACTCTCTTACACACACTCACATATCATAATGCAGATCCACATCCACTCTGGATCCCATTGATAACAACTCTGCTACTGCCAGTTATGACTTTGAAAATCTGATCAACCAAGCCGAGGACGAAGGTGAGGATGATTGTGAACTGCCTAGGGAACTTGCTAGACTATTACTACAGGAAGAGAGGGCCATACAGCCTCATGAAGAGCCAGTGGAATCAGTGAATTTGGGTACGGAGGAAGACAAGAAAGAGGTCAAGATAGGTGCGAATCTGGAGCCTAGTGTCAAGCAGCGGTTGATACAGATGTTATGTGACTATGTTGAGATCTTTGCTTGGTCTTATGAAGATATGCCGGGTTTGGATACTGATATCATGGTACACCGCCTGCCAACCAAAGAAGACTGTCCTCCGGTAAAACAGAAGGTTCGCCGTATGCGCCCTGAGATGTCTGAGAAAATCAAAGCTGAGGTCATGAAAAATTTTGATGCCATATTTCTAGATGTTACTTCTTACCCACAGTGGGTTTCTAACGTTGTTCCAGTGCATAAGAAGGATGGTAAGGTACAGATGTGTGTGGACTATAGAGATCTGAACAGGGCGAGCCCCAAAGACGATTTCCCACTGCCTCACATTGATGTTCTGCTCGATAACACCGCGCAACATAAGATCTTCTCCTTTATGGATGGTTTTTCTGGTTACAATCAGATTAAGATGGCTCCCGAGGACACAGAGAAGACAACTTTTGTTACGCATTGGGGCATCTTCTGTTACAAGGTAATGCCTTTCGGGTTGAAGAATGCTGGGGCAACTTATCAGTGCGCCATGGTCGCTTTATTCCACGACATGATTCACCATGAGATTGAGGTTTACGTTGATGACATGATCGCAAGGTCCCAGACTGAAGAAGAACACCTTGACCATCTCCAGAAGTTATTCGACAGGTTGAAAATGTACAAGCTGAGGTTAAACCCGAACAAGTGCACCTTCGGGGTAAGGTCTGGTAAGCTGCTGGGTTTCGTCGTTAGTGATAAAGGTATTCAAGTGGATCCGGAAAAGGTGAAGGCTATACGGGAGATGCCAGCTCCCCGAACGGAAAGGAAGTTAGAGGCTTTTTGGGACGTCTGAATTACATCGCCAAATTCATTTCACATCTGACTGCTACTTGTGAGCCAATCTTCAAGCTGCTGAAGAAAGATCAAGTGGTAAAATGGAATGATGAATGTCAGACCGCTTTCGAAAGGATCAAGGAATACCTCCAAGAGCCACCTATTCTGATGCCTCCAGTTGAAGGAAGACCTTTGATCTTATACTTGACTGTGCTATATAATTCAATGGGGTGCGTGCTGGGGCAGCATGACGAGTCTGGCCAAAAAGAGCATGCTATTTACTACCTTAGCAAAAAGTTTACCGACTGTTAGACCCGATACTCACTGCTCGAGAAAACTTGCTGCACTTTGGCATGGGCTGCTTGCCGGCTAAGACATTATATGCTGACTCACACTACCCTATTGATATCAAAGATGGATCCAATCAAGTATATCTTCGAAAAGTCTGCCTTGTCCGGAAGAATAGCAAGATGGAAGATGATCTTACCTGAGTATGACATCCAATACACAACCCAAAAATCAATCAAGGGGAGTGTGTTGGCGGATCATTTGGCGCATCAGGCCGTGGATGATTACCAATCCATGAATTTCAAGTTCCTGGATGAGAACATCATGTTGGTGACCGACTTTGAAAAACCTGGACCGGATGAAGGACCTGAGGAAGGATCCAGATGGTCTATGTATTTTGATGGAGCCTCAAACGTGTTGGGTAATGGCATTGGCGCCGTGATCATATCTCCTGAGGGTTGTCATACTCCGTTCACCGCCCAATTATGTTTTAACTGCACCAACAATGTGGCGGAGTATGAAGCCTGTATCCTGGGACTTCGAGCAGCTATTGACCTGAGGATTAAGTTCTTGAGTGTATTCGGAGATTTCGGTCTCGTGATCAGTCAGATTAAAGGCGAGTGGGATACGAAACACCCAAATCTTATTCCTTATAAAGAGTATGTATTGACATTTCTTCCACACTTCGAGGAGATAACCTTTGAACACTTCCCAAGAGAAGAGAATCAGTTAGCAGACGCGCTAGCTACCATATCTTCTATGTTCAAGGTCAGGTGGGACAATGAAGCTCCCCAGATTACCATTGAGAGGTTAGACGAACCTGCACATTGCTGTGACATTGAGATGGAAGAGGTAGAAGATAAACCCTGGTTTCACGAGGTAAATAAGTATCTTGAGGTTCAAGAGTACCCCGAGGGTGAATCTGTTAATGATAAGAAATTCTTGAGAAGGTTTGCTGCGAAGTTCTTTATCAGTAATGGTATCCTTTACAAGCGTAACCATGACTCAACCTTAGTGCGATGTGTGGATAAAAACGAGGCAGAAAGGATTATGGAGGAGTTACATGAAGGTACTTTCGGAACTCATTCCAGTGGACATACCATGGCAAAGAAAATCCTACGGGCTGGATATTATTGGTCTACCATGGAAGCCGATTGTTATCAGCATTCTCGGAGTTGTCATAAGTGACAAATCTATGCTGATAAGGTGCATGTACCTCCAGTCCCTCTGAACGTCTTGACAGCTCCTTGGCCTTTTGCAATGTGGGACATTGATATGATTGGTGAGATCATACCTACTGCGTCCAACGGACATCGTTTCATTCTGGTAGCTATTGATTATTTTACGAAGTGGGTTGAGGCAGCCGAAGTGGGAGATACCCTTGGGGTGCGCATGTGCAAGTATTTGATTTCATTTTATTTAATCTTTGCACATTTAGGGTTTTCTAATGTTTTAATCATTTAATATTTCCATTCAATCCTATGATCATTCATCTAACATTTAATAGTAGTGAAAAATAAAATGCAAGAATCTTAAACCTAACTATTACAAGGCTTTGGGGAGGGGGTTACATATCCAAACTTGGGATTCAATAGTAAATAAAAGTAGTAAGATAAATCCTAGTTAAAAACTATTACAAACCCGTAATCAAATACAATAATTGGAAAAATAAATAAGTAAACGCACACGAGGAATGACACGGGAATAGATTGAATATCCTATAGAATCTACTTAATTAAAGAAAATATTTTTTGTATTTTTATTTGAGAAAATAAAGTTAAATTGAATTTTGCAAATTAGTCTTAATTTCTAATTAATTTTAATTAAGGAAAACAAATCAAGTGACCCTAATTAAATTAATTTAATTTAAAGCAAAATTAATTTTAATAAAAAGAAAACTAATTCTAACATTTTTTGTGATTCCTTGATTTAATGATTTAATTAAAAAAAATGGTTTTTTAAGACAATTAGAATAAATAATTAAAACAATAAAAAAAGTAACAAAGAAATTAAAGCAAAAAATAAAATGGGCCTGCTAGGAATAGAAATTTGGGGGTGTGATTCTGAATTTTGCAAGGCCCAAAATTGATGCCCCTTCTGCCTGCGCATGATCCAATGGGGATCACCTTTGGAGGTTCTACCATGCTCTTAGCTGGATGTATGTTGGATCTGATCAGTAGATGATCCAAGGTATGAGATTTTGAGGTGTATGGTGAAATCCTGGCTATGAAGCACGCTGGATCTGAAACAAGAAAATCAGAAAATATGAAAAATGTCTGGACCTGGGATCGAACCCAGGTCCTTCCTCTCACACGCGCTTTTCTTTACCATCTGCGCTGAATTGTTAGTCATGAATATATTTAAACAAATAAAATATAATATAAACAAGCTATTATGTCCAGAAACGCGCGCAAATTCAAATCTCCAAATGGGAGTCTGCCACCTAATTGTCTTCTCCCTTGAACTATCGCCTTAGGGACTGGGGTTTTACCTACAGACAGATTCGTCACTATAGGCTATAGCGACAGTTCTTGTGTGTGGCTACAAACCCGTAAAACTAAAAAATGCAGCACAAGTAAAATAAATCCCAACCAAGAGCATGGATCGATTGGAAATAATCCCCTGAGCATGAATAAACCCTTAATTTGGCCTAATTTTGCCTTTAACTAGGGTTCCCCAAATTGGAGCTTTGGAACCCTAACCATGGCAGATGTCCGTACCTACTTTAGCGGTAGAAATGTTCAAGACTAAGCCATTGGATTGACTAGACTTTATACAAATCAAAAATAAAAATTTCCACCGCGCTTTATTGTTTCCAAAGGAATGGGAAAAGAGCGAATAACCCAAAAAAAGGGGGAAAGATTCAAGGTAAGGGGGTTGGTTATGCAAAGGGAAGGTATTAGCACCCTAAACATCTACGGTACTCCGCAGGAACCTCTTTGAAAAATCTGTATATTTTGGCTATAAAATGTGTTATATATATAATGAATGTTGGAGGTGAGAAAAGAAATATATTATTTTATGATTTTTGCACCCGCCGCGGTTGCGAACCTTTAGTGCCTACGTATCACCTTTCGTGCAATAGGGGATCATGGTACACGTAGTTCCTTTTTTAAAAAAGCTTGAAACAAGTATGTTGGTTAATTTTAAGAGATAAGACATCATCGTCATTTTCCAAATGGAAAACATACTTCCTACCCACAATCATGAGAAAGGAGAATTTGCATCATCTCAAAGTGGAGGATATGGCTTGGATTTTAAAATCAACAATGCCTCACTCAACACCCAAGTGGAAAATATCTCTCTTCACTATATAATGTAGAAGTATAGTTGTTTGCATCACTACAAGGATTGACAAGAGTCCAACCTTTTGAGAAAAGTTTAAAGATAAAAACCAAAGTGGCAAAATAGTTTGAAATGAGATTATTTGACTTTTAGTCTTCTCACAAAAATGTCAAGGTATGATTAAATTGATTGGTGTTTATTTGTTAAAATATTTTTGAAAATACATGGACATAAGCCCAAGTTTATTATGAAAGTGGTCCAAATGAAAAAAAACAAGAAGGGTTTTCCAAAGGAGGGAGAAGATTTTTTTTGAAATTAAAGAAGATGAGAGGAGAAGAAGGGGCTATCCTAAAGCATAAGGTAAAAGCTAAGGATAAGGACCATCTAACCAAGTAAGCAAAGATACTAGACCTCTTCAAGTGTATTAAGTCTTCTTAAAAATAGGGCAGAGTAACGGTTGTATGCGGGTGAATTCCAGATTACAAACAAATGATGCAATCACAAAAACCTGCACACAAAAACAAACAAGCAACCCATTGTCTTGAGGTAAACCTCAAGAGCTCTAGACAAAATAATCAGATAAGATCACAAGGTCTCCAAGATAGGCCAGGGTTTCTAATCCTAAGTCCAAGAAAAAGTCCACTGCTCCATCATGCCAAGGATAGTAACCAAGTAGTCCAAGTACCATTAAGAGTTTTTTAGGGTTTAAGTTGGTTATTAAGTATCTTAGGAAAAGGAAAAAGAAAAGCTCAAGTGAGCAAAGTAAAAATGAAAAGTAAATAAATGCTCAAATGAGCAAAGATGAAAATGGCATGAAATGTACATTCTAAAAGTAAATAATGCATAAAGCATAAAAGAATAAAAAGCATAAAATAAAGCAAGTTAATAATTAGTGGTTAGTTGGATGACCATCTTGAAACTTGCATTTGGAACTCATTAGAGAATTGGTAAAACCAAAGCCTCCACACAACAAGTTGCATTTGCTTTTTGTCAAGTATATCATCCATTTGGAATTCTCATAAGTACCATTTAATGATCAACGATGTTTATGTGATCCGCGTTAAACAAAGGTGTTTTAGATCCATTAGAGGATTGGTAGAACCAAATCCTCCACACAATGAATCTCAAGGTTATTGAATCAAAGAGATCAAATTAACATACTTGCGCTTGCAATCATAAGTTTGGCCACGAATGATCATTTATTCGAATCGGGACAAAATTTAGCGCTATGTTAAGCAATCGTAAGTGGACTTATATAGAAGTCGCACCTATTTTGAGGCCGGTCAATAGCAATCTATGCACCATTTGTTTTGAGACATGATATAGGGATCTACTCCAACAACATTTAGTGCAAGAAGAAGGGGATGAGATGAAGAGGGATTAGGGTAAAAAAGAATAAACCACTTTTGAATTAATATTTAATCAAACTATTATTAAAATCATTCATCCATTTTGGTGGAGTTGAACTCAACACCCAAGAACCAATGATGTTAATAAAGTCATGATCAAAAAATCAACCCAAGACAGCCAGAAAAATATTCAGAAAAAATGATATAATATTTAATATATATTAAAGAATGAAAAGATGTTAAAATAAATTAAAAAATAATGAGGAAAATATCAATAATATTCAAATTAATCAAGAAATGAAAAATAAAACCATAGAAAAATCAGAAATGGGTCCAAATATTTTTATAAAAAAATTGGGAATTTTTAAAAGTCAGAAACTATTTTTAAAAATTAAATAGATGGGTAAAATAAATAAAAATGGCAAAAAATAGTAAAGTTAGAAACAAAAATAAAATAAAGTCACCAATATTTGTCACAATGTCATTGGATCATCCCATAATTTTTTCAGAATTAAAAAATGTGTAAAAATATTTTTAAATATTTTAAACAAATCAAATAAGTGTTAAATTCATAAAAAATACCAAAACACAAAATTAAATTGTGAAAAAATAAAAGTCAGAAAGAGAATATTCAAAAATATTTTTCATAATTTTTTGGACTAAAAATGAATTTTCTATGATTTTTTTTGAAATTTAAAACAATTAAAATATAAAAAACAGAAAAAGAAAATAAAAGAAAAAGATGTGGACCTTTGGATGAGAGTCAAAACGCGTTAGTAATCAAATTCAAGGGATCTGGCACGCTGTGCATATCATGGTCTTTACTGAATAAAACATTGAATCAAATGTAAAATCAGAAATTCAAAAAAATACAAATGGCACGCTTTCATTGGTTAGAAGGTGACACGTTGGTCATCTTCAACCTCCAGCCTCACGAATTATAGGTCTCTCAAACTGTAAAATCAGAAGCTCAGACCTATGCCATTTGTTTCGTCTCTTCAAGACGAAGATAACCATACCCTCGCGCCATTTTTATATAAACTGTAACTCAAGCAATTTGGAAAGAAAGTTTTGAAAGGGGATTTGAAAATTCATGGTCAAAATGTGTTTCGAGATAAAAGTAACTGTTGCAACTAGAACCAGGGCAACGAGGGAAACATAATGGTACCAAAGTTTTGAAGAATTGATGAAGGAATCTACCTATTGAAGTTGAGTTGCAGAGCTCTGAAACTGGACTTCTATGGAGCAATGTAGGGAAAGATTCTTGAATGTAATGGTATGGTTAGGTTCAGGGAGGATCAAGGAAGGTGAATTGATGGAGAAAATGGATTAAAAAAGGCTTTAGAATAGGATTCGAAGTAGCTGAATTCCGAGTTGTGAAGCAAGTTTGGCAGAGTGATTCTGGCTATCCAAGCTTGGGAAATTGAATGGGGGATGACCATCTATTTATAGGGAATCAAATGGGATGCTCAAGCGTGTGGAATGATGCAAATTAGAGGGAAATCGTGTGAACCTGATACACGAGCAAAGTGTGATCTGATTTGCATCAAAACTCATCAAATCCTTGCGTTTCAAGGCTCTAATCCACTTTGGCAACTTGGTTAAACATGTTTAGATCATAAACGCGTGCTAATTTGATGTTTAAAGGCCAAAACATGGATTTCAAATTCTGACTTATGGTGAAACTTCAGTTCCAAGTTACCAAGTTCAATCCAATGGCATTTCCACCTCAATGGGTCTTAGGGCAAGATTCTTGATGCTCTAGAAAGATGATGTTACAAGCTTTGTAATGGAAAAAGAATGGAATGAAATGGATGTTTGAACTGAAAGTTACATGGAGTCAAAGTTGAGGAAAAAGAGTTGACTTTCCATACTTAGAAATATTTCAAATCCTTCTTTAAAAATGACCTATAATCTCTTGCTTCCAAACATGGCCTTGCACTTAGAATTTGCTCTTGATCAAAAAAGATGGAATGAAGTAGACCTATTGAATGACATTTTGAAATTTGAAACAACCAAAATCTCCAAAAATTGAGCAGGTTATGACTTGTTGAAGTTGGCCAAAAATCATGAAATGACCTATAATCTTTTGCATTCTTAAGGCAACTTCCATCCATTTTCTTACTTTGCACATAAAAGAAAGAATGAAGTACATATCCATAGGTTCATCATGGAAAAATAATGGGCTCAAGGTGATAAAAATTGACCAAGTTATGACCATTTGAAATCATATATAGGAAAATGGGAATTCATCTGGGTGACTTGTAATCTTTCTTCTTCACCAAGTTCCTTCCACATGGAAACTC
Source organism: Vicia faba (assembly GCA_948472305.1). Taxonomy (NCBI): domain Eukaryota; kingdom Viridiplantae; phylum Streptophyta; class Magnoliopsida; order Fabales; family Fabaceae; genus Vicia; species Vicia faba. Next base: position 41,052,318 of record OX451735.1, read on the forward strand.
CTTGGAACTTTTGAAGTGATTTGTTGGTAACTATTTGAAGAGAAGAATTTTTTTGGAATCACTCAAAAATACCAAAAGATGAGCAAGATATGCCCCTTTGAAGTCCAAAACCCTAGCCTCTAGATCAAGAGAATGCTTGGTAGAACTTTGCCAAGTTTGAACAAACTTTTTGTGCCAATATTCTTCCTTTGTGAATAGAATTTGTTGAGGATGATGATGAGGACCTATGGCCACCAAAACCAATTTCATACCAACTTCAAAACAACTTCAATAGTGAGGTTTGAATCTCTCAAGCTTTTGAATAGGGCATGGAAATAAACTCATGGACCCATGAAGCAACATGCTAAAACCTCATTGCCTTGACCTACATTATCAACAAGTGAGACAAACCAATATTGCATTTTGTTAATTTAGAGAGAAAATCAAAGCAAAATATCCATGATCATAAGAGAAAACAAGTTAAGGTGCTTGGTAACTCCTCATATAGCAAAGCTAAAGATAAGTAGAAGAACCAAAAGCCCTAATGTGATTTTGTGGTAATTGAAACAATGTGGTATGATGAAGGGATCTTATGGGCAAAAATTGGGGTACAACAGTTGCCCTTATTTAAGTTTCTTCTATCCGGAGATACGAAGGTTAAAAATCTTTGTGTCGACGTGATTGAAGATACTTAAATATAAAATAAACCCTGTTTTTGGCCCTAAGATGCTATGCAAACATTTATGCATATGAATGCATATGAATGGAATAAAAGAAATGCAAAGTAGCATTGGATATGTGACATAAAATCTAGCCACAAAAAGGCAATCCCATCAGGAAAATAAATCACTGGTAAACCCCTAGAAAAGAAATCAGAGAGGAGGATAACAAGCATCGACGTTCACTGCCGATGTACTACCGACGTTTACTGAAGGTAGAAAGAGAAAATTTATCATATCACCGTCGTTCATTGACGATGAACTATCAACGTTCACTGAAGATAGCAAAAAAGATAACAAACACCGACGTTCACTGCCGATGTACTACCAACATTCACTAAAGGTAGGAAGAGAAAAATATCATACCACCGCCGTTCACTGACGGTGAACTATCAACGTTCACTGAAGATAGAAAAAAGATAACAAACACTGACGATCACCGCCGATGTACTACCAACGTTCACTGAAGGTTGGAAGAGAAAAATAGCATACCACCGCCGTTCACTGACGGTGAACTATTAACGTTCACTAAAGATAGCAAAAAGATAACAAACACCGACATTCACTGCTGATGTACTACCAACATTCACTGAAGGTAGAAAGAGAAAAATATCATATCACCGCCGTTCACTGACGATGAACTATCAACATTCACTGAAGATAGCAAAAAGATAACAAACACCGATATTCACTGCCGATGTACTACCAACGTTCACTGAAGGTAGAAAGAGAAAAATACCATATCACCGTCGTTCACTGACGATGAACTATCAACGTTCACTGAAGATAGCAAAAAGATAACAAACACCAACGTTCACTGCCGATGTACTACCAACGTTCACCGAAGGTAGAAAGAGAAAATATATCATATCACCGTCGTTCACTGATGATGAACTATCAACGTTCACTGAAGATAGCAAAAAGATAACAAACACCGACGTTCACTCCCGATGTACTACCAACGCTTACTGAAGGTAGAAAGAGAAAATATATCATATCACCGCCATTCACCGATGAACTATCAACGTTCACTGGATATAGAAAAAAGATAACAAACAACGAAATTCACTGGCGATGTACTACCAACGTTTACTGAAGGTAGAAAGAGAAAATATATCATAGTTTCCCCAAGATTCTGGTGTTTTGTCGAGAACGGGTCCCAACTTCTTCTTTAACCAAGGAAATCTGCCTGGAAAGGGTAATACATAATCTATCTCAAATAAAGAGACTTCCACTTATTGCCAAAGGGAAAATTCAAAGAGAAATGACTTTCTGGGAATAGCGATATGGCTTCCCGGGGACATGCCACAATATTCTTGCCGAGGCGATAAAGTCTTCCTGTGCAAAATAAATGCACGAACCAAAACTCAAAAATTTCAGAGATCCATAAATCCAATTCAGAAATAAACTGGAGCAAGACGGCCAACGCAGATACATCTTTTTCGAAATAAACTCAAGCGGAACAACCAAAATCAACTGAGCCAAGAAAGCTGCAGGAAAAGTCAGAACACAATGCTAATGAATGATGATTTTTTAGTTATGCATGATGCATGTATGAATGTATGAGTGCTATCGTGCATATGCTGATAAAAGGATACATAATCAGCACAAACAAACAAAAACCGCCTCAGGTACTAACAACAATAGGCTAACTTCAACCAGAAAGATCAATCCAAGAAAGGTAAAAGCAACTGCGGAAACCAAACCTATTGCATGTCCTAACTTCACCAAGGAGAAACATAATTAGGATGTAGCCAAATCAAATAGATACCGAGATAGAACATCCTTCTTCCAGTTTTATCAGAGAAAAACAGCTTTTCAAAAGCAACATGCCTACTAGAGATTACAAGATCAACCTCAAATAAAGCAGACTGACGCCGAAATAAACAAGCCTCACTGGGGGATTCAAACCTACCTCCCTGGATAAAAACTGCGGACTGAAACTTTCATCACGAATACTCATTCTAACAAGAGATTCCCTGGGATAATCTTCCTCAAGAAGTCAATATTAATGCTAAAACTTGAAAAAGAGCGACATCTCAGCATACCAAGGTAATAAAACCTTTCATTATATGAGGGAAGACTTCGCTGGGGAATATGGGATGGAGGCTTCTGATCATGCAAACCCAAAAAAAAAACAAAGCAAGACTTGACTGGGGATAATGGGGTCACAAACCCAATACTGTACCTTGTGCCCACTGATATCGTCTTTAACCATCTGAGAAACACACAAGGATTGCGCACACAAGCAAAATGACCTGAGAAAACCTTCATGAAGGAAGTAAATCTTCTTAAACAAACAGAGTATGCTCATTCTTGGGACCACCATTTTCGTTGTCATTGTTTCATCACAAATCCCAAAGTAAATTGAATTGTAAAGATCTCTTCTCTTTTTTTTTTGAAAAGTTAACTTTGCTTCTTTTGATCTTTTTGCTTTAACAGTTATTATCAGTAATAAATGAATTCTTTGCAAGCTAAATAAAAATAAGAACACAAAGAATTGGGAAAAAGCTCGAATTTCATTAATAGAATGGTAGTCTGCGAATGGCGAGACTCCATGGATGATTACAATGTTTGGGAATTGGTATTACATAATGGAAAAGATACATTGAGATACAATGAACACTATCCCCTCTAACAACTTTTGAAATCCTGAGCACCAGCTTTCGTTGAAGTATGGTGAGGATCCGAGAAGATTGTTGCTTCAACGATCAAGTCTCGTCTGACGTAGTTACTTGCCAAGAAAGTCCCTATCTTTTGCCTAAGCTGCCCTTGCGGGTTTTCAACTTAGCGGGAAATTTATTCTGTTTATGTCTCTAATTTTTGCCTAGACCTCCCTTTCAGGTTTTCGGCCTACCAAGACGCTCCTTTTTTCTAAGCCGCCCTTTCGGGTTTTCAACTTAGCGAGCTACTCTTTTATTTCTTTAGGCGAAGTATTTCTTGACTGCGTCAGCATTCATGGGACGTGGGAACTCCTCGCCATCCATAGTTTCAAGAATTAATGTACCACCAGAGAAGGCTTTCTTGACAACATACGGGCCTTCAAAATTGGGAGTCCACTTTCCCCTTGAATCAATGTTGAAAGACATGATCTTTCAGAGCACGAGGTCGCCTTCTCTTAATTCATGAGGTTTGACCTTTTTATCAAATGCTTTCTTCATTCTTTTCTGATATAACTGCCCATGACATAAAGCTTTCATTCTCTTCTCTTCAATCAAATTCAATTGGTCGAACCTGTTCTGAACCCACTCAGCCTCTGTCAATTTGGTTTCCATTATCACACGTAACGAGGGAATCTCTACCTCGACTGGGAGTACAACTTCCATCCCATAAACTAGAGAAAACGGGATTGCTCCTGTTGAAGTGCGAACAGATGTTCGATATCCATGCAGAGCAAAAGGGAGAATGTCATGCCAATCCTTATAAGTGACAACCATTTTCTGGATAATCTTATTGATATTCTTATAGCAGCTTCAACAACCCCATTCATCTTTGGCCTGTATGGAGATGAATTGTGATGGACAATCTTGAATTCTTCGCACAGTTCAGTCATCATCTTGTTATTCAAATTCTAGCCATTGTCAGTGATGATTCTGCTCAGCACACCATACCGACATATAAGATTATTCTTAATGAAGCGCACAACCACTTGCTTAGTAACATTGGCATATGAAGCAACCTCTACCCATTTGGTAAAGTAGTCAATTGCTACCAAGATAAAACGGTGTCCATTCAAAGCTTTAGGTTCTATCATCCCGATCATGTCAATACCCCACATAGAGAAAGGCCACGGGGAGGAAATCACATTGAGCAATGTCGAACGTACATGGATCTTATCTGCATAAATATGGAATTTATGACACTTCTTTGTAAACTTGTAACAATCAGATTCCATTATCAACCAGTAATATCCTGCCCTTAGCATCCTTTTAGCCATTGAATGTCCATTAGCATGAGTGCCAAATGAATCTTCATGGATCTCATGCATCAACATGTCTGCTTCGTGTCTATCCATGCATCTGAGCAAGACCATGTCAAAATTCCTCTTGTATAACACATTTTCGCTGAGGAAGAAACTGCATGCCAACCTTCTCAGTGTCTTTCTATCTTTCCTTGATGCACCAATGGGGTATTCCTGAGTCTGAAGAAAATGCTTGATATCATAATACCAAGGTTTCTCATCTGCTACCTCCTCTGTTGCAAACACGTGAGCGGGCCTATCGAGCCATCGAACTGTAATTCAAGGTATATCATTCCAAGTATTCACTTGGTACATGGAAGCCAGAGTTGCCAGAGCATCCGCCATCTGATTTTCTTCCCTAGGAATGTGAAGGAATTCAACTTTATTGAATAAGGGTAATAACCTTGTAGCATAATATTTGTAAGGGATCAAGCCAGGGTGATGAGTATCCCATTATCCTTTAATCTAATTTATTACCAATGCTGAATCGCCATATACATCTAGAATTTTGATTCTGAGATCAATAGCTTCCTCAAGACCCATGATGCAAGCCTCATATTCCGCCATATTATTAGTGCAATCAAATGGTAACCTCGCAGTAAAAGGAATGTGCGATCCATGAGGAGTAACAATCAAAACACCAATTCCTTTACCATAAGCATTCACAACTCCATTAAATACCATACTCCAACGAGATTCAGGGTCGGGGCCCTCCTTGGGAAATGGTTCATCATAATCTTTCACTTTCAAGAACATCACATCTTCATCGGGGAATTCGTACTCTGCAGACTAATGATCTTCCACCGCTGGTGAGCAAGGTAATCTGCCAACACACTACTTTTAATATCCTTTTGAGGGCGGTACTCGATATCATATTCAGACAATAACATCTGCCAGCGGGCAATTCTCCCAGTAAGAGTAGGCTTTTCAAAAATATACTTGATTGGATCCATTTTAGAGATCAACCAAGTGGTATAATTTAACATATACTGCCGCAAACGCTTTGTCGCCCAGGCCAAAGCACAACATGTTTTTTCTAGCATGGAATACCGCGAGTCACAATCAGTGAACTTTTTGCTGAGATAATAAATTGTGAACTCTTTCTTTCCTGTTTCGTCCTGTTGTCCCAGAATAGAACCCATGGATTTATCCAACACTATTAGATACATAATCAACGATCTTCCTTCTACGGGAGGGATCAAGATAGGAGGTTCAAGCAGATACTCTTTAATACTTTCAAATTCCCTCTGGCAGTCATCTGTCCACAAATAACCCTGATCTTTATTTAACAACTTAAAGATCGGTTCACACGTTGCAATCATATGGGAAATAAATTTGGAGATATAATTCAAACACCCAAGGAAACCCCTGACTTGCTTTTCAGTTTTTGGTGCTGGCATTTCTTGAATTGCTTTGACTTTATCAAGTTCAACTTCAATTCCTTTCTGGATAACAATAAAACCCAATAATTTCCCCGATCTAACTCCGAAGGTGCATTTATTTGGATTCAAGCGGAGACGATATTTCCTCAAACGCTGAAACAACTTCAATAAATCTTCTATATGCCCTTCTTCAGTATGGGACTTGGAAATCATATCATCAACATATACTTCAATTTCCTTGTGCATCAGATCATGGAATATGGTTGTCATAGCCCTTTGGTACGTTGCACCAGCGTTCTTCAAACCGAAGGGAATCACTCTGTAATATAATGTTCCCTAGGGTGTGATAAACGTTGTTCTTTCCATGTCATATGGAGCAATTCTTATTTGATTATACCCGGAAAATCCGTCCATGAACGAGAATACCTTGAATTTTGCTGAGCTATCCACTAACATATCAATGTGAGGTAATGGAAAATCATCTTTTGGACTAGCTTTATTTAGATCTTTGTAATCTACACACATGCGGACTTTTCCGTCTTTTTTCGGTACTGGGACAATATTAGCAATCCATTGAGGATACACTGATGTCACAAGAAAACCAACATTAATCTGCTTTAGAACCTCTTCTTTGATATTTACTGCCATATCTGGGTGAGTTCTTCTCAACTTTTGTTTAATTGGCAGACTCTCTGGCTTTAACAGCAAACGGTGCTCAACAATATATGTATCTAGACCATGCATATCTTGATAAGACCAAGAAAAAATATCCACATATTCTTTCAACAACTCAATCAACTTGCTCTTTACATTAGGATGCAACGATGCTCCAATCTTGACCTTCTTCGGATCTTCTTCTGAACCCAAATTAACCACTTCCAAAGGCTCTTTATATGGCTGAATGGTATTTTCCTCGTGCTCAAGCAACCGTGAGACCTCTTCTGGAATCTCATCATAATCTTCTTCTTCAGCTCCAAACACAGGACATTCAAAGTTGGGAGAGGGTGCAGGGTCATTGTATTCAACGGGTTTTTTATTTAATCTGCACATATGATTTGTGATTGCTTTTAGAAACTGACACATATAACAAGTGATCATGCAGACTAATTTTCAGTTGTTATTTATTTTGAAAGTTTTTTTTAAAATTTTTTATTACCATTTCCCAAGAAAAAAGAAGCAAATGAAAAACATAATTTTGGAAGCAAAGACAACTTTTATTAATGATCTTAACAATTATAGCAACCAGATAAGCCCTACAACATTAATACTTCCACCTTGGGCAGAGTGAAAGATTTTCAAAAGAAAGAGACAGATTAACAAAACAAATTACTTTGAAACATGTATGCAAGAAGGAATATCAATGGTGACCCAATTCTGAACTCGGACTCCATGCGTCACATAATTCGGTACTTCCTGCTCTGCTTCATCCTCTTCAACAGCATTAATTCCAGAACCAATCGGATGGAGACAGCCTCCGCTGCGGAAAACATCTTGATAACTGTTCACAGAAGACTTTGACTTCAAACCTTCTCTTTTGCCACTCCTTGAAGAGAAACCTAAACCAGCTCTGTTTTTGTTCACAGGTGGATCCACAAGTCGTCCCCAAACTGCATTATGACCATTGCGCACAACCTGCTGCGCATCCTTCAGGGAAACCACAAAATTCTCATTCTTCCTTATGTTGTCAATGGATAGGGCTTGGAACTGGGTTCCAACAGCAGCCTCATCCGCTTCTACAATACTGAAAGAGGATAAATGGGATATCAACAATGCATGCTCCCCATTTATGATCACTACCTTCCCTTCACGCACAAATTTTAGCTTCTGATGCAGAGTTGAAGTAACAGCCCCTGCTTCGTATATCCATGGCCGTCCTAACAATTAACTATACGCCGGAATAATTTCCATTACTTGGAAAGTTATCAAGAACAAGTGTGGTCCTATATGGATGGGCAAGTCCACTTCACCGATGACAGATTTCCTCGACCCATCAAAAGCCTTCACAATGATGCCACTCAGGAGCATAGGTGTTCCCTGATACTTTAACTTCATGAGAGTACTTTTTGGTATAACATTCAACGCAGATCCGTTATCAATTAGCATATTGGATAGCGAATCATTCTTGCAATTCATAGAAATGTGGAGGGCCAAGTTGTGATTCCTCCCTTCATCTAGCAACTCATCATCGCAGAAACTCAAGTTGTTACATGACGTAATGTTTCCAATTACGCTGCTGAACTGTTCTAATGGCATGTCATTCTCCACAAAAGCTTGGTCTAGTACTCTCATTAGTGATTCTCTATTAGCGGAGGAATTCATCAATAAAGCTAAGATGGATATCTTTGAAGGAGTCTGCAATAGCTGATCTACAATTTTGTAGTCGCTCATCTTAATTATCTTTAAGATATCATCCACTTCTTTCTCCAATGTAGCTCCACTAGTATCTCCTGCAGTCTTCTTCGGTTCATCATTCTCAGCAATTTTCTTTCCAGTAACAACATCTCTTCGAATAACTGGCGCAAACACACGACCACTACGGGTCACCCTGCTACTATCAGCTATATTTCCAACATATGGCATTGGCTGGATGGGAACTTCCACCCCATCTTCCAAGATTGTAGCATTGTATTTGTAAGGCACAACCTTATCTGATTTATAGGGAACAAGACCTGGCAGACTAATTACCAATGGGGCAACAACTGGTTTGCTATGGTACCCCACCTCAAGATGAGCGGGTGCACCAAAACAAGGTACATTGATGTTTACACCTTCCTCAACACAATTAGCCCTCAAAAGGTCATTTCCGGCAAACAAATCTTCGTCTGAAGAGAAATACTCATCTGCGGAGGCATACTCTTCCTCTGACTCTTCTTTCGTCAAACAAACTTCAACCATATCAATCTCGTGATAATCATCTCTATGACTTGTGATCTTGATAGTCCCATTGTCTAACACAATTGAACACCCTCTCTCACAACAGAACATCCTCGGGGGTCTCGATAGCAAACTATGCAAGACCCATATTGGTGTTCCACCTGACCAGCAGTACGACAAAAGGTGGCATGCAATTGTACAAGATCTTCATTCAAATACTCCACATCAAAAATTCTGAATTCACCAGGACATCCAGAAACCATATTCACTTCCTCTTCATACTCTGCCCTAGGCCTGATTATATGGATTAAACCTTCATCCATCATCTCCTGCAAATCAGCCTTTATTTTCTCGCAACCCTGTATATTTGTACTGTAAACAGCACAACCGGCGTGGTCATGTGTATAATAACTGAATTCACAAAGGTCTGTGTGCATCTTTACCAAATCTCCTCTAACTAGATTAATGTCAAAAATTCGGAAGTCACCTGGACAACCGGCCACCATATTCATAGTACTCATTCCCCCGTGCTTGGGCAGAGGATTGTCTTTCACATTAGGTCCCATGTCTTTGAAAGATAAAATTCCAGACTTCACCAACCTTTGCACTTCCGTCCTCAAAGGATAACAATTTTCAACACTATGCCCTGGTGCTCCCTGATGAAAGGCACACGTCTGGTCTGCTTTGTAATACCAAGGCAATGGATATGTTATTGCTGGAGGTGGTCATGTCGGGACCAACTTCTTCTGGATCAATGCTGGTAGAAGCTCTGCATAACTCATGGGAATAGGGTCATAATTCTCCCTTCTCTGATTATTCCTCTGGTTCCCTTGTTGGGACTGTTTCTGATAAGCAATGGTAGTTGGAGCGTCATTCATAACAGGAGTAACTGAAGCAACTTGTTGGTGACGCTGATAATTCCTTCTAGGAGCGTTCCCCATTCTCTCTTGTATGACAGCATTGGTATCCCCCTCCTTCTTCTTTGTAAACCCATAAGCTGGCTTTTTCACACCTCTGAATCCTTCACCCTTTGCCAAACGGCCTTCTCTTACTGCCTCTTCTAGGCGGACACCCATTCCTACCATCTCTGTAAAATCACTCGGGGCACTTGTTACCATTCTCTCGTAGTAGAAAGCACTCAACGTCTTCAGAAAATTTTTAGTCATTTCCTTCTCTTCCATAGGATGAATCACTTATGCAGCCACTTCGCGCCATCTCTGTGCATACTCTTCGAACGATTTTCTGTCTTTCTGAACCATGGCTCTAAGCTGGCCACGATCAGGCGCCATATCCACATTGTACTTGTATTGTTTTATGAATGCTTCTCCCAAATCATTAAAGGTATGGATGTTGGCACTGTCTAAACTCATGTACCATTTCAACGCTGCGCCGGTTAGACTATCCTAGAAAAAGTGAATCAGCAGACGCTGATCATCAGTGTGGGTAGACATTCTCCTTACATACATCACCAAATGAGCACGAGGGCAAGTGTTTCCCTTGTACTTCTCAAAATCCGGGACCTTGAACTTGGAAGGCACTTTGACATTCGGGACCAAACACAACTCATTCACATTCTGCCCAAATAACTCTTTTCCCCTAAGAGCCTTCATCTCTCTTTGCATTCTATCAAACTGTTCTTGGAAATCATCCATTCTGTCGAAAAGACCCAAGTCTTCACTCTGCGCAGGGAAAGGACGACACGCATCTTCATTAACAATAGGAACCAGATTTGCCAAAGGAGGTGCAACAGGAACAGCATGCACCATAGGAGGTGCTGGAGTAACAATATTTGGAACCACTGGAGCATCTTGGGGGCCCAAATTGAAACCTTCAGGTGCAAAATTCTCCGACATTCCCCACGGATAACCCTGAGGCATACGGTTTTGAACAATAGTCGGAGTAGAGGATACCAGAACAGTAGGAACTTCAACATTTGTCCTTGTTAGCTGAGGTTGAACACTCGGTGGCTGATTCTGAGCAACCACCAGAGCTTCCATCAGAGTAGTCAGATTAGCCAAGCCAGCCTTCAAAGCAGAAACTTCTTCGCGCAGCTCGCGATTCTCCTGTTCAAAGTTGTGCATCTTCTTTTTGAAATTAGCCCGAGTGTTGTAGTGATGAGTCAGCTTGCTGAACGAAGCAAAAAGCTGGGTAAGGCACCTGGATATGCATAATAAATGCAAGAACTATGTGCAACATGATGCATGATATGCAATGCATATGATTATTTTTACTTTATCATTTAATATTTCAAGGGATTTAACGTTTATAGACATATTGCAAACATCAAAATAATAACGCATTTGAAATATTGAAAAACTTTTATTATAATAACTTTAAAATGGGTTACAAGTTTCAATGATCCCAAGTACAAGATGAAAATACAATCTAAAAATCCTAAGAGAAAGAAAATGATAGAGATCAATCTGTACGCTGGCGCTTCCCTGTGAGCTTGGCAATCTGAGCTCCCAACCTCTAGTTTTCTTCCACATGTCTGACGACAACCTCCTTCCAATCATCTGAATAGGGAAGTGAACGACCAGTACCTGTTTGAGGCTTAGGGGAAAATAAATCCCCTTGCCTCTCCATAGACTCTACCGCTCGACTCTCAAGGATCTCGATCAAATCATCTTTCTCCTTCAAGTTTGCTCTATAGGAACTCTCTAAAGTCTTGAACTTGTTCTTCCAAGCATCCCTTTCCTGTTGCATCCTAACCAAAGCAAGCTGCAACTCTTCTAGATCATCTAATAAAGGAGGAGTGGTCTTCACTAACAGATCAGGCATGGGTGTCTCCCGAGTATAAGGCATCTTCAACTGGATAGCTCTCGATCGGACCCACTGAAGATATGGCTCCAAAGAAACAACACCCCTAGGTCCCAAATCTTTCCTACTTTTCTTATGAATGTGATGCCAGGCTTTCGCGATATGCTACCTAGCTTCCCTGTGGTCTTCTCCTTCTTTCAGAAAGAAACTACTCAAATGAATACTGTTTGGTTTATCCCTCATCGGATAACCAAGTTGTCGCCGCGCAAGAACATGGTTATAGTTAATTCCTCCCTTTGTACCAAGAAGAGGTACATTGGGGAAACTACCACAACTGTCAATAATCTCTATATTCTGATAAGCTCGATGATACCAATCAATATCCGAATGAGTAAGTGCCATGATCTTAGGAGCCCAACGAGGTTCCTTCTTGATATCCCAAAAAGCATCAGACTGAGGCACATGAGAGATGAACCATCGGTACAACAAAGGCGTGCAACAGATAATCATTCCTCCATGATAAGAACTCCGAAGATGAACAGAGTAATAAGCCTTGCCTAACAATGTCAGAACTGGGTTTCCAATCATGAAAATCCTGATAGCGTTAATGTCGAAAAAGTTGTCCACATTAGTAAATAAGAATAATCCATAAGCAAGTAAAGCAAAGATGGCCTCAAAGGCAACCATACTCTTCATTCTGGCAAAGTAACGAGCTTTCTCCAATAAGAACTGAGTTGGTAATCCTCTAATCCCTCCTTTGGTAGTCATATGGGCTTCCACCTCAGACTTCCCCAGATGAATCAAAGCAGCAATCTCATGTGGTTTTGGCTCGCCCACCAAACCAGTAAAAGGAACACGATCGGTAACAGGCAAATCCAATAGATAAGAATACTCCTCCAGTGTATGCATCAACTGATAATAGGGAAAAGTAAAGCAATGATACACCGGATCTTAGAACTGGACCAAGGTCGAGAGAATACCCTCCTTCATCTTCAGCTTCATGAGAGGACTAATGGATCCATACTTCTTCCGAAAGTCTGCATAACACTCGATTTCTAGAATCAGACTGACCAACTCATCTATCTTGGGATCCTTGAAACTGTATATCCCGGTCTTTCTCTTTCCATAATCCATGGTTAACAGTACCTGAGATATTCACAAATAGTCAACCTTTAAATCCCTTGAAATATTATCTTCAAAAGATGCTTTTGAGTGCATGGATGCATGATGCAACAACCACACACAAGATCAGACATATAGGGTTCATAGGTTCAACGTCACGAGCATGAGGTCGAAGGTACTACCCATAAGGTGTTGGTCTAAAAAGTTATCACCTTCCAAACAAGGTTCTAGAGGTTCCCAGAGTCTACATCCTTCCTTCGGATATTACCAACTTCCCGATTAACTCGGTAATTAGTAATATTCTCAAGAAAGACTCGTCCGAGCTTAGTATCGCATGACAACTATTTCCGGATTACTCCGTCATAGCTTCCGCACTACACCTAAAAGGCCAAGATGGGTTTGGTATTCTACGGTCCTCAGTTTCAGCAGGCTTCCAGGTCGAAAGCAGTACGTCTTCCAGATTACTCGGTAAACGACACTACAGTCAAAGGGGCCTCCACTGAGCGGGGGATCTCATGCCTCCTTTTTGGGATTACTCCCTCAAAGTTAACATGATTATACCTCCCGTCCTATCTTAAAGTTTGCCCAAGTCTGGATATAGGACTTATGAGTAATCACCAAGCACCCTGAAAACCAGGAAAATCCAAACAAACATATATACAAAATATAACACATAAACAACAATAGCACATATACAGATATAAACGAAGATAGGCTTAACCCGCTTAGGGATGGACCAGCAAGAGGTCAATCTTTCCCCAGTGAAGTCGCCATTTTTCTGTAGCGGTAGAAATGTTCAAGACTAAGCCATTGGATTGACTAGACTTTATACAAATCAAAAATAAAAATCGCCACCGCGCTTTATTGTTTCCAAAGGAATGTGAAAAGAGCGAATAACCCAAAAAAAGGGGGAAAGATTAAAGGTAAGGGGGTTGGTTATGCAAAGGGAAGGTATTAGCACCCTAAACATCTACGGTACTCCGCAGGAACCTCTTTGAAAAATCTGTATATTTTGGCTATAAAATGTGTTATATATATAATTAATGGTGGAGGTGAGAAAAGAAATATATTATTTTATGATTTTTGCACCCTCCGCGGTTGCGAACCTTTAGTGCTTACGTACCACCTTTCGTGCAATAGGGGATCAAAGTACACGTAGTTCCTCTTTCAAAAAAGCTTGAAACAAGTATGTTGGTTAATTTTAAGAGATAAGACATCATTGTCACTGTCCGTATGGAAAACATACTTACTACCCATAATCATGAGAAAGGAGAATTTGCATCATCTCAAAGTGGAGGATATGGCTTAGATTTTAAAATCAACAATGCCTCACTCAACACCCAAGTGGAAAATATCTCTCTTCACTACATAATGTAGAAGTATAGTTGTTTGCATCACTACAAGGATTGACAAGAGTCCAACCTTTTGTGAAAAGTTTAAAGAGAAAAACCAAAGTGGCAAAATAGTTTGAAATGAGATTATTTGACTTTTAGTCTTCTCACAAAAATGACAAGGTATGATTAAATTGATTGGTGTTTATTTGTGAAAATATTTTTGAAAATGCATGGACATAAGCCCAAGTTTATTATGAAAGTGGTCCAAATGAAAAAACAAGAAGGGTTTTCAAAAGGAGGGAGAAGATTTTTTTGAAATTAAAGAAGATGGGAGGAGAAGAAGGGGCTATCCTAAAGCATAAGGTAAAAGCTAAGGATAAGGACCATCTAACCAACAAAAAGCCACAACTTGACATTATGAGTCAAGATAGAATTCACATTCTTTGGATTGAAACTAAGCAAGCAAAGATACTAGACCTCTTCAAGTGTATTAAGTCTTCTTAAAAATTGGGCAGAGTAACGGCTGTATGCGGGTGAATTCCAGATTACAAACAAAGGATGCAATCACAAAAACCTGCACATAAAAACAAACAAGCAACCCAATGTCTTGAGGTAAACCCCAAGATCTCCAGACAAAATAATCAGATAAGATCACAAGGTCTCCAAGATAGGCCAAGGTTTCTAATCCTAAGTCCAAAAAAATGTCCACTGCTCCATCATGCCAAGGATAGTAACCAAGTAGTCCAAGTACCATTAAGAGTTTTTTAGGGTTTAAGTTATTTATTAAGTATCTTAGGAAAAGGAAAAAGAAAAGCTCAAGTGAGCAAAGTAAAAATGACAAGTAAATAAATGCTCAAATGAGCAAAGATGAAAATGGCATGAAATGTAAATGCTAAAAGTAAATAATGCATAAAGCATAAAAGAATAAAAATCATAAAATAAAGCAAGTTAATAATTAGTGGTTAGTTGGATGACCATCTTGAAACTTACATTTGGAACTCATTAGAGGATTGGTAGAACCAAAGCCTCCACACAACAAGTTGCATTTGCTTTTTGTCAAGTATATCATCCATTTGGAATTCTCATAAGTACCATTTAATGATCAACGATGTTTAAGTGATCCGCGTTGACCAAAGGTTTTATAGATCCATTAGAGGATTGGTAGAACCAAAGCCTCCACACAATGAATCTCAAGGTTATTGGATCAAAGAGATCAAATTAACATACTTGGGCTTGCAATCATAAGTATGTGCCACGAATGATCATTTATTCGAATCGGGACAAGATTTAGCTCTATGTTAAGCAATCGCAAGTGGACTTATATAGAAGTCGCACCTATTTTGAGGCCGATCAATAGCAATCTATACACCATTTGTTTTGAGACATGATATAGGGATCATGCTCCAACAATATTTAGTGCAAGAAGAAGGGGATGAGATGAAGAGGGATTAGGGTAAAAAAGAATAAACCACTTTTGAATTAATATTTAATCAAACTATTATTAAAATCATTCATCCATTTTGGCGGAGTTGAACTCAACACCCGAGATCCAATGATGTTAATAAAGTCATGATAAAAAAATCAACCCAAGACAGCCAGAAAAATATTCACAAAAAATGATATAATATTTAATATATATTAAAGAATGAAAAGATTTTAAAATAAATTAAAAAATAATGGGGAAAATATCAATAATATTCAAATTAATCAAGAAATGAAAAATAAAACCATAGAAAAAAATTAGAAATGGGTCCAAATATTTTTATAAAAAAATTGGGAATTTTTAAAAGTCAGAAACTATTTTTAAAAATTAAATAGATGGGTAAAATAAACAAAAATGGAAAAAAATAGTATATTCAGAAACAAAAATAAAATAAAGTCACCAATATTTTCCACAATGTCATTGGATCATCCCATAATTTTTTCAGAATTAAAAAATGTGTAGAAGTATTTTTAAATATTTTAAAAAAATCAAATAAGTGTAAAATTCATAAAAAATACCAAAACACAAAATTAAATTGTGAAAAAATAAAAGTCAGAAAGAGAATAATCAAAAATATTTTTCATAATTTTTTCAGATTTTTTGGACTAAAAATGAATTTTCTATGATTTTATTTTGAAATTTAAAACAATTAAAATATAAAAAACAGAAAAAGAAAATAAAAGTAAAAGATGTGGACCATTGGATGAGAGTCAAAACGCGTTAGTAATCAAATCCAAGGGATCTGTCGCACTATGCATATCATGGTCTTTACTGAATAAAGCACTGAATCAAATGTAAAATAAAAAATTCAAAAAAATACAAAGGGCACGCTTTCATTGGTTAGAAGGTGACACATTGGTCTTCTTCAACCTCCAGCCTCACGAATTTCAAGTCTCTCAAACTGTAAAATCAGAAGCTCAGACCTATGCCATTCGTTTCGTCTCTTCAAGACGAAGATAACCATACCCTCGCGACATTTTTATATAAACTGTAACTCAAGCAATTTGGAAAGAAAGTTTTGAAAGGGGATTTGAAAATTCATGGTCAAAACGTGTTTCCAGATAAAAGTAACTGTTGCGACTAGAACCAGGGCAATGAGAGCAACACAATGGTACCAAACTTTTGAAGAATTGATGAAGGAATCTACCTATTGAAGTTGAGTTGCAGAGCTCTGAAACTAGACTTCTATGGAGCATTGTAGGGCACGATTCTTGAATGTAATGGTATGGATAGGTTCAGGTAGGATCAAGGAAGGTGAATTGATGGAGAAAATGGATTGAAAAAGGCTTTAAAATAAGATTCGAAGTAGCTGAATTCTGAGTTGTGAAGTAAGTTTGGCAGAGTGATTCTGACTATCTAAGCTTGGGAAATTGAATGGGGGATGACCCTCTATTTATAGGGAATCAAATGGGATGCTCAAGCGTGTGGAATGATGCAAATTGGAGGGAAATCGTGTGAACCTGATACACGAGCAAAGTGTGATCTGATTTGCATCAAAACTCATCAAATCCTTGTGTTTCAAGGCTCTAATCCACTTTGGAAACTTGGTTAAACATGTTTAGATTATAAACGTGTGCTAATTTGATGTTTAAAGGCCAAAACATGGATTTCAAATTCTGACTTATGGTGAAACTTCAGTTCCAAGTTACCAAGTTTAATCCAATGGCATTTCCACCTCAAGGGGTCTTAGGGCAAGATTCTTGATGCTTTGGAAAGATGATGTTACAAGCTTTGTAATGGAAAAAGAATGGAATCAAATGGATGTTTGAGCTGAAAGTTACATGGAGTCAAAGTTGAGGAAAAAGAGTTTACTTTCCATACATAGAAATATTTCAAATCCTTCTTTAAAAATGACCTATAATCTCTTGCTTCCAAACATGGCCTTGCACTTAGAATTTGATCTTGATCAAAAAAGATGGAATGAATTAGACCTCTTGAATGACATTTTGAAATTTGAACCAATCAAAATATCCAAAAATTGAGCAAGTTATGACTTCTTGAAGTCGGCCAAAAATCATGAAATGACCTATAATCTTTTGCATTCTTAAGGCAACTTCCATCCATTTTCTTACTTTGCACATAAAAGAAAGCATGAAGTACACATCCTTAGGGTCATCATGGAAAAATAATAGGCTCAAGGTGATAAAAATTGACCAAGTTATGACCATTTGAAATCATATATAGGAAAATGGGAATTCATCTGGGTGACTTGTAATATTTCTTCTTCACCAAGTTCCTTCCACATGGAAACTCTTTGGAACTTTTGAAGTGATTTGTTGGTAACTCTTTGAAGAGAAGAATGTTTCTGGGATCACTCAAAAATACCAAAAGATGATCAAGATATGCCCCTTTGAAGTCTAAAACCCTAGCCTCTAGATCAAGAGAATGCTTGGTGGAACTTTGCCATGTTTGAACAAACTTATTGTGCCAATATTCTTCCTTTGTGAATAGAATTTGTTGAGGATGATGATGAGGACCTATGGCCACCAAAACCAATTTCATACAAACTTCAAAACAACTTCAATAGTGAGGTTTGAATCTCTCAAGCTTTTGAATAGGGCATGGAAATAAACTCATGGACCCATGAAGCAACATGCTAAAACCTCATTGCCTTGACCTACATTATCAACAAGTGAGACAAACTAATATTGCATTTTGTTAATTTAGAGAGAAAATCAAATAAAAATATCCATGATCATAAGAGAAAACAAGGTAAGGTGCTTGGTAACTCCTCATAGAGCAAAGCTAAAGATAAGTAGAAGAACCAAAAGCCCTAATGTGATTTTGTGGTGATTGAAACAATGTGGTATGATAAATGGATCTTAGGGGGAAAAATTGGGGTACAACACCTGCACTCAAACTCCAATCAAAGTATTTCAGCACATTGTGAACATGATAACAAGCATAGATATATAATCAAAACATGTTTATGATTCCAGAATCAAAAAATCCAAATTGAGAGGATGTGCAAACCGTGATGAAGGGTGGGAGCGATTCTGCAGGTTTCAAGCCTAGAGAATGCTTGCAATGGCTTCAGTGAATGTCCATGAGTGCTGTTGTATCCTTGGAATTGCTTGAAACGGCCTATGGAGGGATATGTGATCAACAATTTTTTGACAAAATTTGAAATCTCTTCTTCCTTTGTGGGAGGCAGGCTGCACATGTAATGTTTTTTCTTAGGGTTGCAAATGTTTTGTTCTATGTAGTAGAATCAATCTATGTCATTAGAATTAGAAAGAATCCAAGATATAATGGTCATGAATTTTTTATTCCAATCTTTCCACATTTGAATATTTCCTCTTATTTTGAGCTTGAACGATTATGTTCTTCATTTGACAGCTCATGAGATATTCAATCAATGCCAAAACAAATCTTATCCCATTTATTTGATTTGTTTTTGATTTAATTTTATTTAATTTGAATTTTAAATAAATAAAATCAAAATAAATTAAATAAATAAGTGAATGAGGCATGGAGTGGTTCATGGGTCATGGACCATGTTAGGAGGGTGTTGCAAGCATAAAAGGTTAGGCCCATTTGAAGAAAAATGCATTTTTGGGCATGGTTGACTTTGTGCAAATTTCCAAAAATGGCCAACTTTGACAATGTATATCTCTATCAATTTTGAGTCTAAGAGGGTGTTCTTGGAATTTTTAGAAAACTTAGGATGTCCCCTAAGAAACCTATTTGGTTCCATCTCAATTGGATCTTCCATGTCCATGTAAGGAGCTTTGACCCACAAGTGTTTTTGTTGACTTTTTGAAATGACCTATAATGTATGAACTTGTATCTTTTGATTGAGGCATTTATTGACCTTGGGGGATGAATAGGAGTTGTAGGTAATTGGATTGTCTTTAAAATGGGCCTTGGTTTGAAAATTTCTGATAAAGTATGAGAATGTTATGCCTGGTCAAAGTTTGGTTGACTTTTCCTATAGAAACCCTAAATTGCCATTTTTTACTTTTGATGAGTTAGGAGCATTTCTTGAGAAATCATGATGAACCCTTGATAAAATGATGGATAATACTTCAAAATATTGATGTTGACCAAAAATATTGAAGTTTGCCTGTATTTAGGCCACAATTCACTTTGGACCTATTATAGTTGATTTTCAGGCATTTGAGCAGTTGACTGAGCAAACTTGTTGTGCAAGGCATGAAACTTGGCATAGATGATCTTGAGGACATATTAGGACATTGGAGACCATTTGAGACCCTTGGGACTCAACAATCTTGCTTGAAATTGCAACCCTAGTCTGGGGCTTATTATTTTAAGAGGAGGATTTGTCTGGTCAATCCTTAGTCAACTTGAGCCATTGAGGACCTCTAGAAGTATGTCTTGTGTGAAAATGAGAGGGCAAATTGTGGGGTACAACAGGGAGGCATAACTTATAATCCTTCTCTGGATCTGTGCAATTTGGTTATGTTCGAAAGGATGGTCCTCACGAGATGCTTATCCAGGACATTGCGTTTAACTATGTGGATGATGTTCAAGGGTATCGTCAGAGGTTCATACGAGCTTGGGGCATGGTAAATAGATTTGATACCAAGACTTTGGGGCCGAAGTCTTCCATCCCTATGGAACCTTATCTCTGATAGGTACGAGCTCGCACTCAGAACCTTGTGATGCAATATATATCCATCTTACCAGTGATTGTGGAGCCCATTACTGAAGGGGATGTTCCTTACACAGTTCTCCATCCTGACATGCCCATTGATCTTAAAGAGCTGTAGAGATCCTGGTTTCAACTGAAGAAATTGTGGGATACGTTTAGAGATTATTTCTATACCCATGAGAGGAAAGTGTTGGAGCTCACAAAGAAACTTCACGAGGAAAAGAGTCTTAATGCCTATCTCGACACAAAGAGGAAGCGCCCATGGGAAACCTGATTTCTTAATTTTTAGAATTTTAAATTGTAAACCTAAAAGGAAAATGTATTTTGAATTCTACTAATAAAATCTTTGTTTTTATTTTGGATCACAAATTTAAATTTCCCAATGTCCTTGAAAACATTGCATACGCATCTCATACATGTCATTGCATAAACAAATTTCAAAGTAGGGTTCTCATGTTCTTTGCTGTTTATTTCAGCAAGTAAAGAAATGGCTATTGAGCAAAACATCAAGGATCTCCAGGCACAAAACACCCAGTTTCAGCAAATGATCGTGGCTCTAGCTAAAGGGCAAGAAGATCTGAAAGCTCTCATACTGAAGTACAAAAAGAAGAAGCCAAAGAAACCAGGTGGTGTAGTGAATTCGGGAAGAAGGATCAGAGGACCAGGGCGGCGAGCTTCAGAACTAGTAACTTCATCAAAAGAAGGAGACAATCAGGAAGGGGAGACAAGAGAAGAAGACCTCATCCCAAAGGAATCTGATAGTGAATCTAACTATGATGAGGAGAAGTATCCTCATGTTGACGATAAATACAAACAGTTGGAGGATCGTCTGAACGCAATGGAAATACATAGGGTACCTGGGATGGATTTTGAAGAGCTGGGATTGGTTTCTGGGTTGTCATTCTACAGAAGTTTAAGGTTCTAGTGTTTGCTAAGTATGATGGGGTCACGTGTCCCAAGATGCATATCTGATCTTATATGAGGAAGATCCATACTTACACCGCTGACAGGGAATTATGGGTCCACTTCTTCCAAGACAGTCTATCCGGGACTCAGGTAGAGTGGTTCTATCAACTGGAGGGAATCAATATTCGTAACTGGGAAGACCTGGCTGCTGCTTTCTATAAGCAGTACCAATATAATGCGGACCTTGCTCCGACTCATACACAACTCGAAAGTTTGTCTATGGGTTCTAGCAAGGGCTTTAAAGACTACGCCCAGAAGTGGAGAGACTTGGCAATAAGAGTCTAGCCTCCTCTGTCTAATAGGGAGTTGGTGGAAATGTTTTTGGGTACTCTATTTGGTCCGTTTTTCAACCATCTGATTGGAAGTTCTTCAGCTGGTTTTACTGAGCTGGTCTTAACAGGAGAAAGAGTTGAAGCTGGTATTAGAAGTGACAAGATTCAAAAGGATGCCTCTTCAAGTGAAGGAAAAAGATCTTTAGTGGGAAATAAAGAGGTCAGTGCTGCTTACAGTCAAAGAAATCAGGGCAGAAATGAACTCCGTCCAACGATAGGGGCTGTAATGATATCCAAGTCTGCAGCTACTCAACAGCGGAACAATCAGCCTAGAGCAGAAAGGCCTATGAGACAGTTTACCCTGATTAATATGACTTTGTCTCAAGTTTTGCCCCACTTATTGAAGTCCAATCTGGTAACTTTGAGGGAAGCTCCGAAGAATCCTAATACTGCCTCTCCCCACTATAATCCAATGGCTCGGTGCACCTACCATTCTGAAAGTCTAGGTCATGATACAAACGACTGCTAGACATTAAAGAACAAGGTGCAGGATATGATCGAGACAAAGGAGATTGAATTCGATTCTCTGGAAACTCATAATGTTATAACTGCCCCCATGCCTAAGAACGACCATGGTGTTAATGATGTTGACGATGATATGTTTGTTGCTTCCATTGAGGAACTTGTTACTCCTATCATGACTATTAAAAGGAATCTGTTGCAAGCCGGTTTATTTCCGGACTGTGGTGAAGGTTGCCACTTATGTTCATCTCTACCAACTGGTTTCTATTTGTTGAAAGTAGGTGTTCAGCACCTGATGGATGATAAAGAAATTTTATTTGAGAAGACTCCCGTCACAACTATTTCATGTAAAGACATTTCTATTATAACCAATTCTATCAATCCTCCCAGGGTCTCCACCAAAAGACCCGTCAGGATTACATCTGCTCCAAAGTTGGCTCCCCTGATCATCACTATGCCAGGGCTAATACCATATTCCTCTGACAAAGTTGTTCCCTGGAATTATGGGGCTGATGTTTGTTACCATGGCGTCAAGCAAGACCTATTGGCTGCTGAAGACAAAGTTACTGGAAGTACTGATCCTGACGTCGGCAATATCGTTGGGACCAGTAAAATAACAAGAAGTGGAAGAGTGTTCTCTCCCGAGATCTCTCTTCTTAAAGCTGTTACTACTCATGTGATCATTCTTGCTGCTGCTCCTGCTAATACTACCACTAATACTCATGTGATTAGCCTTGTTGCCACCCCTGTCACCCAGTCGGCCGAGACTCGGGGCAAAGAGATATTGGTTGAGCCTGTCTAGATGAATACGCACTCAGAATCCATTCCATAGGTTTCTAAGAAGGAAATGGAAGAAATATTGAAAATAATTAAAATGAGCGACTACAATGTGGTCGAACAGCTGGGGCAGACCCCTTCCAAGATTTGAATGTTGGCCCTACTGTTGTGCTTCGAAGATCATGCAAAGGATTTGGTAAAATTCCTCAAGACTGCTCATGTGCCACGGGAAACCTCCGTTGATCAATTCGAAGATTGTGTGGCTAGTTTGACCGCTGATAATGGACTGGGTTTTTCTGATGCTGATTTGACACCCAGAGGAAGAAAACACAATGATGCGCTGCATGTCTCCATCGAATGCAGGGGTACCACTTTGGTCCATGTTTTAGTGGATATCGGTTCATCGCTGAATGTTCTGCCCAAGAAGGCTCTTGACAGATTAGATTGCGAAGGTTTGAATCTGAAGCCCAACAACATTGTGATGAGGGATTTCGATGGTTCAAAAATAATGATGCACGGGGAGATGGACATCCCTATCAAAGTTGGTTCCCAAACCTTTGAATCCACCTTCCACGTGATGGATATCAGACTATCTTATTCCTGTTCGTTGGGACGCCCTTGGATCCATGGGGCTGGAGCTGTTACTTCCACTCTAAATCAGATGTTGAAGTACCCGGTGAGGGGAAATATTGTCACAGTACGTGGTGAGGAGGAGTACATGGTAAGCCACCTGAACTCTTTCAGGTATGTTGAAATGGATGGCGAGTTCATCGAGACTCCTTTTCAGAACTTTGAAGAGGTGCCTCAGACCATGGCTGCAACCGAGACAGATACCAGTGTGCCAAAGATCACAAGACCTCCCTTGAAAATGGCTTCTCTCGAGTATGCCAAAGCAGTAATTGAAGAAGGTGGATGTACCATTTGGGCCCAACTCCGTGACATTCCATAAAAATCTGATAAGTTTGGTTTGGGTTTCACTTTAAGGGCTCAAAGGGTTGTTCGTCGTGCTCGCGCCGGAGGACCTCCCATACGCATCAACAATCATAGGGTCAATGCTTTAGAAGACAGTGATGGTGACTATGACATGGACAAATGGATCTTCCCTATTACCAATGGTGGACCCAGTAAATGGACAGCTAAAGACTTTGTGCCGATTACTTTTATTCAGGAGTAATTGTCTTTTTGTTTTTTCGGATATGTAATAAATGAACAATATAAACTCTATGGCCTTGTGTCTTACCCGAGGCACAATGTTTTAATTGTGAGGGTTATCATTTTTCAATGTCATATGTCATTAATAAAGCATTTGGCGTTTTTGCATACAAATTTTGCGCTCCATGTCTTTCTTTTCTGCTTTTTACTTTATCAATATAGCTATGCTCTTACACACACTCACGCATCAAACTGCAGATCCATATCCACTATGGATCCCACTGATAACAGTTCTGCTATTGCCGGTTATGACTTTGAAAATCTGATCAACCAAGCCGAGGACAAAGGTGAGGAAGATTGTGAGGTACCAGGAGAACTTGCCAGACTATTACAACAGGAAGAAAGGGCTATACGGCATCATGAAGAGCCAGTTAAGACAGTGAATCTGGGTACATAAGAGGATTGTAAAGAAGTCAAGATAGATGAAAATTTGGAGCTTAGTGTCAAACAGCGGTTGATTCAGATGTTGCATGGTTATCTGGAGATCTTTGCCTGGTCATACAAAGACATGCTAGGACTTGACACTGATATTGTGGTTCATCTCCTGCCGATAAAAGAGGACTGCCCTCCAGTAAAACAGAAGGTCCGTTGTATGTGCCCTGAAATGTTAGATAAGATCAAAGAAGAAGTTATGAAACAGTTCAACGATGGGTTCTTAGCTGTCACCTCCTATCCATAATGGGTTGCTAACGTAGTTCTGGTGCCTAAGAAGGACGACAAAGTACAGATGTGTATGGACTACAAAGACTTGATAAGGGCAAGCCCCAAGGATGACTTCCCACTTCCCCACATTGACGTTCTAGTTGATAACACTGCACAGTATAAGATCTTTTCCTTCATGGACGGTTTCTCTGGTTACAATCAGATCAAGATGGCACCCGAAGACATGGAGAAGACAACCTTCGTCACACAGTGGGGAACTTTCTATTACAAAGTGATTCAATTTGGGTTGAAGAACACTGGGGCAACCTATCACCGAGCTATGGTAGCTTTATTCCATGATATGATTCATCATGAGATAGAGGTCTATGTTGACGACATGATAGCAAGATCGCAAACGGAAGAAGAGCACCTCGATCATTTGCGAAAGTTGTTTACTAGGTTGAAGACGTACAAGTTGATATTTAATCCGAACAAGTTCACCTTTGGGGTAAGGTTTGGTAAACTCCTAGGTTTCATTGTCAGTGACAAGGGTATTCAAGTAGACCCTGCAAAGGTAAAAGATATACAAGAGATACCGGCTCCTCGCACTGAGAAGGAAGTTAGAGGTTTCTTGGGACGCCTAAATTACATTGCCAGGTTCATTTTGTCGTACCCCAAATTTGCCCTATCTTTTTTATTTTTTGTCTGGCTTTGGACTTTGCATTTCATTTGCATCATTTTATTACTCATTTCATTTTCATCATTTTATTACTCAGTCATTTGCATCATTTTATTACTCAGTCATTTGCATATCCCGCATCTCATGGAATCTGGCGCATTGGTTTAAGGTATTAGGGTTGCGCCCTCTTTATGTCTAATCTTGTTTTGAGGTTTTCTTATCAGGTAAAAGGGAAACACATCTGGTTCTCGATTAGTGGATCGTGGAACGAATTTTGTCATCATGTTACAAGGTTGGTTCTCGCTCAAATTTATCAGAGCCTGGATTAGGGTTTATTTCCATATGTGTGTTGGTCAAGATGCTAGGGTTTCGGGTCTTTGGTTTCTGGGAAGATGTTTCTTTCGCCTGCCTCAAAGACGGATCAAAGCTCAGGGCATTAGGTCAAGAATTTCATCTCCTCGCATTTCAAGCTTTCTTCTTAAAAGTCTTTAAGTCACGGATTCGAGAGTTTGAAGTTTAAGTTGACTAAATGTGGAGTTTGGGCACAAGAAATGAGGCTGGGGGTCATGACCGTCAAGGCGTGTTTTGTTGCTTAAGTTACAATTTATTGTGGGTTGAATATCAAAAATTAGGATTTAAAGAAATGCAAGTTTGGTTCAGGCGTGATAT
This sequence comes from Vicia faba, assembly GCA_948472305.1. Lineage (NCBI taxonomy): Eukaryota > Viridiplantae > Streptophyta > Magnoliopsida > Fabales > Fabaceae > Vicia > Vicia faba. Next base: position 41,078,286 of record OX451735.1, read on the forward strand.
GAAGATCAAGGTTTAAGCGACCGGTGTTTTGGGTTCGAATTAACCAGAGGGAATTAAGTTCTTAAGCATTTATTTTGTTTGAGAGTTTGATTGGATTTTGAAAGCTAAGACACATGATTGTTTGGAATACACGTTGCAACATTTGTTCATGATTTCTTGAGGTTTAAGTTGCAAAGTTAAGATGTGCATTCAAATTATTCAAGAGAGAATTTCAGAATTCAAACAAGATTCAAGAGTTATTTGATTTCTACAACAAAGTTCATCATTAATAAATTCGTTCAAATTTGTGCTCATTACATTTTTGAGACAATGTTACAAGGAATATTTCAGTGTGAAATACAAACTACAATTGTTTTGTTTACAAAGAGAGAAGTAATGTGTGTTTCTTCAAGTCTTCATCTTCAAGCCATTCGTCCTCACTCCTCGCCACGGTATTTTCATCATTCAATCTCGCTTTGGCCGTCCAATTCTCATTGATCATAAAACAAGAAAAGAAAGAAGTTAGTTAACATCAATATCTTAATCAAAATCCAAGCAAGAATTGTTTGCTAATAAAAATGCTCATCATCGGGGTTGGTATTTGGAATCAAATATCAAAAGGAGTTTATCTTTAATCATGGGCCATTTCTCCCGATTGCAAATCACAAAAAGTTTCCCTTTTGGTTCACAAAAAGGAGAAAGAAAAATTGCAAACATTTTCTTGTTGCTAAAGCAAAACAGCCAAAGAAATACAGGCCAAATAAACAGACATACTGCAGCAGGCATATGGGCTAACTAAAACAGCAGGCAAAATCAAATAATAACAATAAACACAAGCAGAAACAGCAGCGGCAACAGGCTAAAATGCAGCAGCAGAACAAGACAGCAGGCTGCCTAAGCAAAGCTGCATCACAAAAAGCCACAACAGCACAAACAAGCAACAGCAGCCCAAAGGCCAGCATTGCCTCACAAAAGCCACAGGCTAGCGAACAAATAGCAAAGCAGAACAACAATAGAACAGCAGCAAAGTCAGCACATACAAAATAACAATGATTCATAAAAACAGAAGGCTGACATTAGCCCAAAATCTCCATGCATCATCATGTCCAAAAAATAGCCAACCCTTCAGAATTTTCAAAAAAAAGCAACAACTTTGCATCATAGAAAGATGAGAGAGAAAAGATATCACCTGCACATTACTGCCCAAACCTTCATAAAAATTGTCCAACAAAACAAGACAAACAAAAACCTGCATCCTACAGCCAAGTTTGCACCAAAATGAATAGAAACAAAATCGACACCCTGAAGCACAAAGACAGCATACCAATTGTGTTCAAACTTATCTCATTTCCCCCCCCCCCCCCCAAAAAAAACCCACTTAAACTCACATGCTATAAACCCCTTTTCTATGTTCAAGCAGAGGAGGAGAAGAGATATAGCCAGCAAAAAAAAACATACAGGAACATCCAAAACCAGTAAAACAAAAAAAGATGGCAACAACCAAAGAAAATGCAGCAACAAGCCAACTCATAAATCATCATCATCATTTTTCCAAATAGATAAACTGATAGTTCTCACCATTCCACAACCAATATAAAAAACCAGCCAAAAGATCATAAAACCAGAAACCCAAAAGAAAATTTTCAGCAAAAACCATCTGGCCAAAAAGCAACAAAGATAACATAGCCAACATAACCAATCTTTGTCCACCACACCAACCTCATTCATACACTTTTTCACCGTCTCCATTATAAAATAACACCTTTGAACCATCACTATGTTCATTGCCTGAAACTTGAAAACTCAATACCATAAACATAAAAGACACATCAAAGAGATCTTTTTCACACAGCCTACATACTGAAAAGAGGAGGATTTTTTAGAGGAAACACATCCAGCATAAGCAAACCAAAAGAAGAGGAATTACAATATACACAAGCAGCAAAACAAAGAGGGAGCAGAAAAGAAAGAAGCTACCAGAAAATATCTTCACCTCCGAGAACATTCGAAGTCGGTATTATTTATGAACTTTTCAACCATACATATCCATGCTTGATGTTGTTGTTTGAACATTTTAATTTGTATCAGTAAATTACTCCTGCCTTTGAATGTTTGTGTGTTTTATTTATTTTGCCCCTGGTAAATCTTGGAAATGATCAAAATAATATATGATGAGTAAATGTACATAGATTCACCAAGAGATAAACTACACGAAAAGGCGGAGAATAAAAATTTCAGAAAAAAGATCACGATACAGAATTCAAATAAGCTTACCAAAAACATTCTGAAATTTCTCCGCATGACTGCAATCTCTAGTTTCCCCAACCTTCAACCATGGATCTTCGTCAGTCATCATCTTTACAGCTTCATCTTCGTCACATACCTTCATCCCCCTCACTCAACAACCAGCAAACCTCATATTTCGCTTCACATTAAATTTTAACCGTCAAGCGTTCCCCTCTGTCTGAAGCTGTAACAACACCCACCCTTCGCCATTTCTTCCGAATTAACCTCAACAACCATCACAAATCTTCTTCATCTTACTCTACACTATGTGCACTAACCTCGCGTCAACTCCCTTCACAATTTCTTCGCATCTGTTACCCATAACTTCTTCAATCTTCATGCTCAACCAAGCTCACACATCATTGTGACCAACCTCCATTGTTTCCTCGCGAGAATCACTGAGAGATGAAGTATTTGGTTTCTATAGAGAAAGCGATTTCACTGGTTTTGTCGTTTCCGTTTGGAACAAAGAACTGAGAGGAGGAATTGAGGCGTTAAATTGACATTTTTAGGGTTTTGTTTTAACCTGTTGTCAGTAAGAGTGATCCGGGTCTGGACCCGACCCTGTCCAGGCCCATTTTTTTTCAATAATTTTTCGTTTCTTACATCCTGCCCCCCCCCCCCCCCCCCCCTTCAATAATCAAAGCCCAGCGAAATTTCCATACACACCCCTTGTTTGCTGTTTTCTCTTATTTATTTTTATTTTAATTGTTGTATTTCATTATCTTGTTATTTGTTACTAATAGTTAATTTGGTGTTTTTTTTCTTTTTTTAATTGCTTCATTTTTGTCATTTATGTTAATTGGAAATTAATTTTGTTAATTATTTTTATTTAATCTAACTAATTTTAATTAATTAGTTTTATTAAACATTCTCAATTAACTTGATTCATTTTTATTTGTTAATCGTTTAAATCATTTAATTGTCAGTTGTTCAATCTCCTTTCAACTATTTTATCTTTACATTTTGCATTGTGTTTGAATCCAAGGGAAAGGAGCGTCTTATTGACTTTATGTCATTGTGCGTCTATTGCATGCTTATTCTTATCCTATTTTCATTCTTTTAGTTAAAACCTTTAGAACCTTATTTTTAAACTTACCCTCTTTTAAATTAAAACCTCGATATTAGGTCGTTGTATTTTCAAAATCTCGTCCACACCCATTTTGACCAAGCAAGTCAAAAATCCAAAAACACTCCTTAATCATTAATTGAATTTATTTTAAAACTCGCAAAAACACTCAACCAATCAAAACTCCCCCAAAGGGCATGTTATCTTCGTTCTACCGCGATACCGGCCGTGCCTATTGCTAGAATGCGTGCGTTAACGTTGCCCACTAAAAAACACAAACAAACCAATCATTTTCTAGAGGAACTACGGTGTTCTGATTCCTTCATTGGATACGTGGGCAAAGGGTCGCGAAACCCTCACGAACGCAATAATGAAAACCTTTCATTTCCCTTTAAGCAAACATAGTTGTAGATAAACACACCCTTTAAGACAAACAAACAAAATGGATCCCGTTGAGTACAACGGATGTGAGGGGTGTTAATACCTTCCCCTCGCATAACCGACTCCCTTACCCTTTATCTTGGTCGCAAGACCATCTTATCCATTCCCTTGTGGTTTTCTCGATATTTCCCCTTCCTTCGGGATAAATAAAGTTCGGTGGCGGCTCTGTGTTTTCTGCCAGTAGCTTCAGCTGGCGACTCTGCTGGGGAGTTTTAGCGACTCTCTCCTAGTTTTGTTTATTTGTCTTTTTGGGTGTTTATTTATTTGCTTTATCTTGCTTTACTGCTTTATTTATTTTATTCTTTTGTATATATTGCATATATTGTTGCTACTCACATATTCTGGATACATTCTGATGTTGGGTTTGGCGATTACTTTTGATAAGTCCTATACCCGAACTTGGGTTACACATAGGATTAGGACGGGCGGTATAGTCATGTTAACTTTGAGGGAGTAATCCCAAAGAAGGAGGCATGAAAATCCCCCACTCAGTGGAGGTCCCCTTGAAAGTAGTGATGTTTATCGAGTAATCGGGAAGACGTCGTTGCTTTCAACCTGGGAAATCGAGAAGATGAGGGCCGTAGAACCATTAACCCATCCAGGCTTTTGAGGTGCAGTGCGAAGACTGTAACGGAGTAATTCGGAAGTAGTTGTCACGCGATATTGCACTCGGATGAGTTTTTCCTACGAATATTACTGATTACCAAGTAATTGGGACGTTAGTAATATCCAAAGGAAGAGCGTAGACTTCGAGTACTCTTTGGAACCTTGTTCGGCAGGTGATAAACCCCTAGTACATACCTCGTGGGTGGTTACTTTGACTCCATGCCTATGACGTCGAACTTTTGATCCTGTTACTTTCAGCCTGTGCAACGGACTACACAATGGTTATCTAGAATATGTGGAGCTGAGACTTCATGCCATAGCATACCATGACATCATATCATCATGTATATATATCTCATATCTAGGGAAATCCAAAGACAAGTCTCGTTGATATAGCTTTTCAAAAAAAAGGAAATTTTAAAAGATAGATGAGTCTTTGGGTCTCCACAGAAATAAAGATAAAGCATTCATCCATACTACCATGCATTCATTTTTCACAACAAAAACTCATTGGGGTCCCTTTTCTCAAAATCCAGTAAACAGCAAAGACGACTCCTTCACATCCTTACCGTACCAGAGGCAACCGACAAAGGCTAATTGATCTTTTTGAAGATAATCAGAATGCACTCCATCGGGATATGGACACTATGGGTACTCACATGGATCAAATTATGGAAACCCTCCATGCCGTGATCAAGGGTCAAGAAGAATTACACCAAAGTGTTGCCAAGCTTACTACTGTTGCACCTTCCACTTCTGCTAATGGTAGAAATGACAATGCGAAAGTTGAGACTCCTACGGCTGCTCCTAGGAATGATATCGACGATCATCATGATGTTATTGATCTTGATGAACCCCAAGTGAACCTTGCTGCCGGGGTTTCCGGAACTGCAAAAATGTATCATGCTCTCGAAGAGCGACTTGGAGCCATGGAGGGTATCAAGGCTTCCTGATTCAATACTTCTGCAATGTGCCTCATGCATGGGGTAGTTATTCCTCCCAAGTTTAAAGTCCCGGAGTTTGACAAATACAAAGGCACTTCTTGCCCAGAGACCCGTCTCTGTTCCTATTGTCACAAAATGGCGGCCTTTGCTGAAAATGAACCATTACTCATGCATTTCTTTCAAGACAGCTTGACTGGGGCACCGTTGGATTGGTATATATAATTGGAAAGATCTCATGTCAGTACTTGGGGAGAGCTTGCTGACGCTTTTTTGAAACATTACCATTACAATACTTCCATGGCTCCTAGCCGTACTCAGCTCCAAGGGATGGTACAAAAATCCAAAGAGTCTTTCAAAGAGTACGCTCAGAGGTGGCGTGAACTAGTTGCAAGGGTCCAGCCTCCTCTCTTGGATCGTGAATTGACTTATTTGTTCGTGGGCACCCTGCAAGATCCATATCTCCAACATATACTCGGTAGTATTTCGACCTCCTTTTCAAACTTGGATACCATCGGGGAATGTATTGAAGATGGCCTCAAGTAAGGAAAAATTCAGGGTACATCTAGCGCTATCAATGAAAGTAACAAGAAACCTTACTTTGGCCTCCTCAAGAAGAAAGAAGGAGAGACTAGTGTTACTATCAATAAAGGAAAGGCCATGGTCCATCATCAAGATCAAGCTTTGCACCGTCAAACGTTGTTTGTTCATCCTAATGTTCCTCGAGCATGTGCTACAATCTCAGCTCAACAACCGCGGGTGACTCAGCATCAGTCAATCCATCATCAACATCAGTACACACAGAGGCAACTGTATGTTCAACGAGCACGATCTGGGTCTTTTCAGCCCAGTCATCAACCCCAGGGGCAACAAGGATGAAAGAGGAAGAAATTTATTGAAAGGAGGGTGGATCCCATTCCCATATCTTATGCTCAACTTCTCCCTCAGTTGTTTGCCAATCAGTTGGTTCAACTACGTGAACTTGGTCCAACACCAAATCCTCTCCCACGAGGGTATGATGTCAGTGCTCATTGCGAATTCCATTCAGGGGCTCCAGGCCACACAATTGAGAATTGTAGGGCATTAAAAACAATGTTCAAGACCTCCTCGATTCCAAAGTTATCACATTCACTCCAAAGGGTCTGATAATGGATTGAATCCCCTTGCTGAGATAGGTGTCAAGACTGCAAGAGCATCTCCTCAATTGAGCCAGGGATGAAGAAGTCTCCTGAGCATGGCAATTTCTAATTTCATTTTCATTATCATTTGTAACCTTTCTTGTTTTGTTCAGTACCCATTGTATGCCAAATTGTTTGTCTTTTTATATTGAATCACCATGCATTGATTGTGTTTGTCTTGAACTAATCCATTCGTATTCACTCATTTACATTTTGTTATTGTACTTGCTTTTGATGCTTAACTCTTTTTAATTTAAAGAAAAAAATAACTCTTGAGGGAGGATGATGAAGATCTGATACTTAGATTCTCAAACGTTATGCTTTTGAATAAAACCTTGCTGATGATGTACAAGCATTGTTTTAAATCCCCAAACACTGGAGTTATAAGGAAGATATACCCTCTTCAACCCTTTCGAGCTTTGGAGTAGGAGTTTCTTTTACACAGAAAAACCCTCAATTTTAACCCCGGGGTGGGTAGATTTCAGTTAATCCGATCGAGCATCCAGAACTCGTCAAGAGGGAGTTCCTAGGGATACAACAATGGTTATCCATCAAAGGGCAAGGAAAAGTCAACACCACAATGATAAACCGTCACCTACCAGCAGCATGCATTGAAGAGAACGATATCCCGATGGGTATCTCTTGCACAATCATGAAGTCAGCAGATGACGATACCATAACAGTTATTCTTCATCTATCCAGGACTCAGACAACCACAACCATTTCCAACAAATCGAAGATGGCGCAAAGATCAATAACTTGTTCAAAAAGAAAGAGATAAAAAGCCCCGTTAAGTCAAAACTTGAAAAATAGGAGACTTAGGCAAATGTCAGGGCATCCCGCTGGACTGCAACTTCAAAATCAAGAAATTTTCCAAAAAGAAAAAATAAAATAAAATAAATTAGGGAAAGCGAAATAAAAAAATAATAATAATCCTCAGCAAAGAACAAGATCGAGTGATCAGACGCCAAGAAGCCAGTAATTGTCGGGTCTTAAAAACCCATGTGGTTCCTCAATCATCGCAAACTCTCTTCTCAGGAGATGAGTGCTCGTATCGAGTTAACTGAACATAGGAATGGAGAACATCATAGAGAATGGGTGGGCACCAAATAATTTTGAGCCTTAAATCTTTTTTCTAAAACCGTGAACCAGGCCACGTTACAACCTTTAAAAGTCCTAACTGAAGCATGGCTTAATTCGAAAGCAATACTGTAGCGAGAATACGGAAACCTGACTCCTCGGGGATGTACTAAACTTTGATTTGGTAACACGTCACCTACTCATAAAAACAACAAAACTGATGCTTCGACATCATTTCAATAAAAGTTTTTCGAACTTCAAGACAAGCATAGAATTTGCATTAGAATCATCATTCTTAGACAAACATTCGTTGCATATAAATAAGTGTTTGAACATCAAGTAAGCTTGCGTGATAAGCATCAATTGAAAACATGGTCATCTCGAAGGACGAATGGCTGCAGAAACTTGTCAAAAAACAAAGAATGATCTTATTCTGGGGAATTCCCTCAAGCTGCCAATTGGAGGCTATCACGTCGTTGAATGTCTTCCATATTTTTCCAATCAATCAGAAGTAATCATGTCGATAAATCTCTTTAAACTTCAAACTGGGGGAATCAGGATGAGTAACATATTCAAAATTTGTGCAACCTGGGGCTGTTACGTCGAGATTCGACAAATCTCTACGAGAATCCATGATCAGAGGCAGATATTGGGGCATGCCACTTTGTGTCGTATTATGACACGAATCTTCCAGCATTCCACTCGAAGAGATCCTTGAAGACAGGGGCATTCCTCCTCCCCTCTTATGGAGCTACTCAAGCAAATTCCTGTCATCCGTACAAATGCAATCAAGCTAAAAGCGTCATGACGTTCACTTTGGTTCAGTTAACGTCCTCGGAATCATCATCACTCCCTGCAGATGTTTAAACACGCAACTCCCCAGCAATGAAGTGAACTCAGGGCATCTGAAGACACTAATGTCCATTTCCTAATCCCCAAGTGGTTCGTGAAGTAAGGAAAGTCAGACGGGGCCCTTTCCTCCCTGGCAATAGAGAAAACATGGGGCATTTGTTGAGATCCGTGTCTCTATTCAGTCATTCACAAGCAGTCCAGTAGGGGAAGAAAGTCAGATCAAGCTACTCCTCCTCAACAAGATTTAATCCCCAGTGAACTCGACAATGATATAACTCAATTCTCTCAGTTTTCAAGCACCAATCCATATTGGTATCTCAAGACGACGAGCAACGAATCCCAATGAGCTTAACATTTGGCACTTTACATGAAATAATCATCACTAATCGCATTGCATCCTCAAACGCATATCATATCCATGGAACATCATGCCGCATTTCAAAATGCATATGAAGCATGAGCCAGATTTGGTACCTCGCTGGAAAGCTCCAATCAATCCCCAAATAAACAAAACATCCCCACAAATAATATCATCCTCATAATTCCCAGTTAACATATGTTATTACACTACCAACTAAAATAAACCATGGTGCCAGTACGTCGTACTCCCCCAACTCTCAATACTCACATCATCTTTCATAGGGTCGTAGGTCGCTAGTAGGTCTTACCCTCACGTTATCTTTGCTAGGGTAGTAGGTCGCTCGTAGGTCTTACCCTCATGTTATCTATTATAGGGTCGTAGGTCGCTCGTAGGTCTTACCCTCATGTTATCTTTCATAGGGTCGTAGGTCGCTAGTAGGTCTTATCCTCACATTATCTTTGCTAGGGTCATAGGCCGCTCGTAGGTCTTACCCTCACGTTATCTTTCATAGGGTCGTAGGTCGCTAGTAGGTATTACCCTCATGTTATCTTTGTTAGGGTCGTAGGTTGCTCGTAGGTCTTACACTCACGTTATCTTTCATAGGTCATAGGTCGCTAGTAGGTCTTACCCTCACATTATCTTTGCTAGGGTCGTAGGTCGCTCGTAGGTCTTACCCTCACGTTATCTTTTATAGGGTCGTAGGTCGCTCGTAGGTCTTACCCTCACGTTATCTTTCATAGGGTCTTAGGTCGCTAGTAGGTATTACCCTCACGTTATGTTTCCTAGGGTCGTAGGTCGCTCGTAGGTCTTACCCTCATGTTATCTATTATAGGGTTGTAGGTCGCTCGTAGGTCTTACCCTCACGTTATCTTTCATAGGATCGTAGGTCGCTCGTAGGTCTTACCCTCACGTTACCTTTAATAGGGTCGTAGGTCGCTAGTAGGTCTTACCCTCACGTTATCTTTTATAGGGTCGTAGGTCGCTCGTAGGTCTTACCCTCACGTTATCTTTCATAGGGTCGTAGGTCGCTAGTAGGTCTTACCCTCACATTATCTTTGCTAGGTTCGTAGGTCGCTCGTAGGTCTTACCCTCACGTTATCTTTCATAGGGTCGTAGGTCGCTCGTAGGTCTTACCCTCACGCTATCTTTCATAGGGTCGTAGGTTGCTAGTAGGTCTTACCCTCACGTTATCTTTGCTAGGGTCGTAGGTCGCTCGTAGGTCTTACCCTCATGTTATCTATTATAGGGTCGTAGGTCGCTCGTAGTTCTTACCCTCACGTTATCTTTCATAGGGTCGTAGGTCACTAGTAGGTCTTACCCTCACGTTATCTTTGCTAGGGTCGTTGGTCGCTCGTTGATCTTACCCTCACGTTATCTTTCATAGGGTCGTAGGTCGCTAGTAGGTCTTACCCTCACATTATGTTTGCTAGGGTCGTAGGTCGCTCGTAGGTCTTACCCTCACGTTATCTTTCATAGGGTTGTAGGTCGCTCGTAGGTCTTATCCTCACATTATCTTTGCTAGGGTCGTAGGTCGCTCGTAGGTCTTACCCTCAAGTTATCTATTATAGGGTCGTAGGTTGCTCGTAGGTCTTACCCACACGTTATCTTTTTTAGGGTCGTAGGTCGCCTGTAGGTCTTACCCTCACTTTACCTTTCTCTTGGGTCATAGATCATACGTCTATCTTTACCCGTTATCTTTACCTTTCTCTTGGGTCATAGATTATACGTCGATCTTTACCCATTATCTTTACCTTTCTTTTTGGGTCGTGAAATACCACTTGATAGATTCTTTGTCATCATCAAGTTTTACTCATTGCATTTAAGTTATCATTTTGTCAAGTAATTCTACTTTCAGTCATCACGACATCGTCAACCATAACCTTTCAGTAACTTTACCGCCCACTCCCTCAAGAACCTTGTATTGGCATCGTTACCCCAGTACGAGCTACCCCTTTTCAACCATGTTTTATCCATCATGACCAGCCCACTAGAAGACCAGTTTTTCTTTCCCCAGCTGACATTCACACCAATGAATGACACTCACACCATCTCTCAGGGAAAACTTCGGGTCCTGGTATTTAATCATCTTCCACCTTGAACTTATGAAAGGCTGATGCCAATCTCACATTCAGGTTTAAGACGATTAAATAGGGGCAGCTGTCGTACCCCAAATTTGCCCTATCTTTTTTATTTTTTGTTTGGCTTTGGACTTTGCATTTCATTTGCATCATTTTATTACTCATTTCATTTGCATCATTTTATTACTCGGTTATTTGCATCATTTTATTACTCAGTCATTTGCATATCCCGCATCTCATGGAATCAGGTGCTTTGGTTGGAAGTATTAGGGTTGCGCCCTCTTTATGTCTAATCTTGTTTTGAGGTTTTCTTATCAGGTAAAAGGGAAACGCATCTGGTTCTCGATTCGTGGGTCGTGGACAAAATTTTGTCATCACGTTACAAGGTTGATTCTCGCTCAAATTTATCAGAGCCTGGATTAGGGTTTATTTCCATACCTGTGTTGGTCAAGATGCTAGGGTTTCGGGTCTTTGGTTTCTGGGAAGATGTTTCTTTCGCCTGCCTCAAAGACGGCTCAAAGCTCAGGGCATTAGGTCAAGAATTTCATCTCCTCGCATTTCAAGCTTTCTTCTTAAAATTCTTTAAGTCACTGATTCGAGAGTTTGAAGTTTAAGTTGACTAAATGTGGAGTTTGGGCACAAGAAATGAGGCTGGGGGTCATGACCGTCAAGGCGTGTTTTGTTGCTTAAGTTACAAGTTATTGCGGGTTGAATATCAAAAATTAGGATTCTGTTTAAAGAAATGCAAGTTTGGCTCAGGCGTGATATGAAGATCAAGGTTTAAGCGACCAGTGTTTTGGGTTCGAATTAACCAGATGGAATTAAGTTCTTAAGCATATATTTTGTTTGAGAGTCTGATTGGATTTTGAAAGATAAGATGCATGATTGTTTGGAATACACGTTGCAACATTTGTTCATGATTTCTTGAGGTTTAAGTTACAAAGTTAAGATGTGCATTCGAATTATTCAAGAGAGAATTTCGGAATTCAAACAAGATTCAAGAGTTATTTGATTTCTACAACAAAGTTCATCATTAATAAATTCGTTCAAATTTGTGCTCATTACATTTTTGAGACAATGTTACAAGGCATATTTCAGTGTGAAATACAAACTACAATTGTTTTGTTTACAAAGAGAGAAATAATGTGTGTTTCTTCAAGTCTTCATCTTCAAGCCATTCGTCCTCACTCCTCTCCATGGTATTTTCATCATTCAATCTCGCTTTGGTCGTCCAATTCTCATTGATCATAAAACAAGAAAAGAAAGAAGTTAGTTAACATCAATATCTTAATCAAAATCCAAGCAAGAATTGTTTGCTAATAAAAATTCTCATCATCAGGGTTGGTATTTGGAATCAGATATCAGAAGGAGTTTATCTTTAATCATGGACCATTTCTCCCGATTGCAAATCACAAAAAGTTTCCCTTTTGGTTCACAAAAAGGAGAAAGAAAAATTGCAAACATTTTCTTGTTGCTAAAGCAAAACAGCCAAAGAAATACATGCCAAATAAACAGGCATACTGCAGCAAGCATATGGGCTAACCAAAACAGCAGGCAAAAGCAAATAATAACAACAAACACAAGCATAAACAGCAGCGGCAAGAGGCCAAAATGCAGCAGCAGAACAAGGCAGCAGGCTGCCTAAGCAAAGCTGCATCACAAAAAGCCACAGCAGCACAAACAAGCAACAGCAGCCCAAAGATCAGCAGGAGCTTTCTATCTCTTTTTTCAAAGTCATCTCAAAATCCTTTCAAGAAATTTCTCTCGGTTTTAGAATTGCTTCAAATAGATATTGTTCAATCGTTGCTATCTCCTTCTTATTGAAGCTTTTACAAGTGTTTCTTGGTTTCTATCATCCTCTTGCACGATCTGACGAACTCAGTGGAACCACTCGACTAGGTAACTCTAAAAAACTCCATAGATCTGTTAATGAGCTTGCATATGTGTTCATAATTGATTTTAACTGTTGAATTCGTGTTCATTGTGTTGTTATCTAGCAAAACAATAGGTTTGATGTATATAATTTCTTGATTCTGAGCTTGCATCTGATTCTAAGTTCTGTGCGAAAATGTGAAAATCATTGGAAGTTGATTCAAATTTCTCTGCGAGTTAGTAATTGTTTGATGTAGTTCTTGGTATCACGTTGTAGATCTCCATGAGATCTACAACTTTGCTTTAGATTCCATGAGATTTCATGCAAAAATGAGTAAGTTACGGGGCTATGAAGTTCAATGCACAAACAGGGGTTTATAGTTTGTTAAAACTGTTTGATTAGGGAAAACGAATTTCTATTGGTTGATTTGAATTTCACAAGGTCCCACGTGCGCGCCATTTCATTATTTTATATTAATTTTAAATTTGTTTCTTATTTTCCCTCTTTTATTTCAATTGTTTTCTTGATTTTAGTTTTATAGTTTTGATGATCAAAACATTATTAAAAAAATATGGTCAGTTAGATCTTTGAGTCTACTTTCTGAAAATAATTTTTATTTTATTTTACAAAATTACGTGGCACTTAAATTAAGTCAATTGATTAATAGTGTCATTTTTCTTTCATTTTTGTTATATTTTGTTTTTAATTTTGTTTTAATTTTTTCCCTCATGATAAAATTCTACAAAAATATTTTTATTAGTCCTTAGAGCTTAAAATAATTTTCCATGATTTTTAATCAGATTTATCATTAATTTTTATTGATTCTAAAAATTGTAGAATTTTATTGTTGATTTTGGTCCTTTCTCTTGCATAGTCTTAGAGATTGAATTAACTCTCTCATTTCTTTCACTTTTAAAACTCAAAGCAAATTCAAAATGATTTTTACATAATTTTATCCTTTGATCTCCTATTTTTCCCAAAATATTTTGTTAAGCATGTCTAGTTTGAGAACTTTGCTAACTAGTCTTGATGATTGCAAATATTTTTCACCCTTCCATGTTGATCCAGGAACTTTAAACTTTTTTCTGACTTTTAGAGACCTTGAGGGAGTTAGAATTAATTTGTTTTGAATTTACATGACCTTTTTCTATTTTAACCTAACTTTGGATTGAAATTGTTCATTGAGACTTGCTTGAACTTGTTGCTTTTCATTTTCTAGCTTATGAAACTTTTTTGGGGATGAGTTCTGGACATTTAGTCGTCCCTAGTTTCCTTTAGTATCACATTAGCTTGTAATAATTTATTTGATCCTTTTTAGCTATTAATGATCATTTTGTTTTAAACTCCTAATTGATCAAGTTGTAAACCCTAATTTGAATCTTTCACGTGCTTTGTGGTTTATTCTTGAGGAATATTGAGGTCTAATGATCATGATTAGAGAATGATATGTTCAATGAAGTGTTCACTAAGAGCATGAGAATTAATTGACTCTATCTTTTTCTTTATGCCTTTGCTCTCCATTTGATCTTTCTTTGTTGCATTTTATTGTTTGAGATATAAGGTATGCACTTGTGTAACCTATAAGGAACCAAGTTCCTTCTTATTTTTTATCATTCTCATTACATGTTTAGAGCCTTAAGTTCATGTCTATGAACCATTTAAGTGTTGTAACATTTTATCTTTTGGTCAAAAAATCATTAGTCCTTCATTGGTGATCATGGCTTAGGAGGTTGGTTTTGTGCACTTTCATTTAAATATCATGGATCCAAAATGATTTAAACCTCTTTAGCTTCTGACCTCTAATGTCTTGAATTCTTTAATACAATTCTCCTTTGATTCTTTGATTGACATTCCATTGTCAATTTATCATGATGACATGTTAGGACCTACATTCTCTAGTTTTTACATGGTTTGTGTGTGTTGATGTTTTGAATCAATTAGAGGACCAAGGTCTAACATTTTTGTGCTTAAGTCTTGATCTTAATCTAACTTCTCATCTTAATTCACCTTTCTTATTTGATCATTGGCTAAGCACTTACTTGCTAACCAATATGGTGATACATAAGAAAGCCACATTCTTCTTTCTACTTGTGTTTTGAGCATCATTATATAATGATTGCCTCATGAGATTTTGTGCCATGTCCCATGAATGTATCTTGTTTCTGGCTACTGCCTATAACATCTAATAACATTAACTTTGATTTATTTAGATCATAATGCTTGTATGCATCAAGGGATTATATTTTTCCAATACATCATGACACTTGAGTATGTTATTTTGTTGACATTTCTTGAGGCTTTAAGTTCATGATTGATATCTTGTGAGGGTTTTAACATTTCCCTATGACATATAAGATATCATTTCACTCTTACTTGATCTCCATCAATCTCATTTGATCTAAGGCAAGTACTATCCATCTTCGATGATGTTATTCATCAATTAGGTGACTTTCCTTGTGTATGAAGTTTCATCTTCTTACTTGGTTACTCTTGAACCTAATATTGAGTTTACTTACTATAAAATTCACACATTCCATAATTATTCAATTGTTCTTTCATCATTTGATCTTTACTTGTTCAATTTGAATATACTTGCTTGTCTCCTTTGAACTTTTCCTTTGAGATCTTTGTCTACAACTTTCTCCCTATGCTTGTGGTGTTTAAATGTTTGATATTAGATGTCATTTACTACTGACTTATGTGCTTTGACACCTTCTAAACATGGTCCCTTTTCATCTATCCCTTTCTTGTGTTTCACTCACCTTTAGGAACATGTTAGGGTGTGACATTGATCTATTCTTGCCTTGACTTTTGAATATGCTTAAGTAGTGACGCCTTAGGGGTATTAGAGGTATTTTATGTGTTATATCCTTATGTGTCTACTTCTGACCTTATACTTACTTGACATGTCCTGCCATGTGAAACAATCGGTGGAACAAATCATCGAGATGTAAATCAATGAAGTTGCCATCGAACGTTTTTTATCCCACAGGAAGGGAAAGGTAAACATCGAGTAAACCTAAGAAGGGTGAAATCAAGGTCAAACGACTGAGAGATATGGGTAATGGAGTTGATTACGCAAGGGGAAGGTATTAGTACCCCTCACGATCGTGGTACTCCACGAGATCCACTCTTGTTGTTCTAATCAAAGGGTGTGTTTCAATCTAAGTCTAGAGCTAAGGGAAAGATGCAAAGAGGGAATGCATGCAAAAGAAAACACGGGGAAAAGAAGGAAATATTTACAAAGTTTCGCTCGCCTAGGCCCCACAACCAAATTCCTATGTATCCCTTTTAAGAAATTAGAGCGTCGTAGTTCGACTCGATAGTTTCCGTTTGTTTTGTGTTTTTTATGGATAATGCTGCCTTTGCATCCTTACGGTTAGGATCACAATTCGTTCTTGGTGTTGCAGCTTGTAAAAGACTCATGCTCAGTCTAAACCAATTCGCTCTACCCCACAAGACTCATCTGCACACGGTTTGTGTCTTCCTTTATTAAGTGTCTTAGAATTTTCAAAGAAAAAAAGGTTTTAGTTTTAAGGATGCAAAAGAAAAAAAGAAAAAAATGTCTAAGGGAAACTATCTATATCTATCCCTAATATTATCATACAATGATGTCCCTAAGGTTTAGATAACAAAAAGGAAAATCTATAGCTATGTTAGCATGCATAGATTACAACCTAATGTCCAACTTGAATCGACAACGAGACAAGAAATCCTAAGGGAACATGCAAAGGTTACAATCTAATATCCAACTTGAATAAAAAATGAAACAAGAAATCCTAAGGGATCATGCAAAGGTAGAAGCACAAACATAAGTGCAATCAAACACAAAATTGGGCTGAAGCCAAAACAAAAGTTGGTTACATGCTAGCAACAAACAAATGAGTCCAATGGATCTCAAAGTGGGTGTAAGGAACTCTTTCCACTTGATTTGCTCGAGCATCGACATCAAGTAACAACTTGGAGCATCAACATCGAGCAACGCGAGCTAACATCTTCGAAACGAATGATAAAACGTTATGGTTGATTACGAACCCTCATCCACTTTATTTGACTCAGTGGGCAAGAATATGCACGGTCCAAAGCATCAACGCGTGGCACGAGCTAGGAACGACACAGACTAGAATACGTGGGGGCCAATTGGAAGCCCTCCTCCATTTTATTGACTAGATAGCAAGCACAATGTAAAAGAGAAGGGGAAATGACTTTTTTGAGGACTTTAGCAAAAATGCCTCTTTTGAGGTCTTTAAACAAACAACAAGAAATCGCTCCTTTTGGAGTCTTTTACAAACAAAAAAACCGCTTCATTTTGAGGACTTTAACAAAACAAATATCACCTCAATTGAGGAATTTAAATAAATTGTCCATATAAACTAGGGACTCCCAGTAATACATCTCTATTCCTACTTCTCATTGCAAGGAAATCGGTAAATGATGCAGAAAAGTAAACTAGAATCAATGTAATACCAAATTAATAAAAGTCAGTAGTGAGCAAGCAAAAACAGAATAACTTCGGGAAACTTCACGCAAGCAAGCATCAACAACACAAAACAGTTAGAAACCGCATGCTCGACATAAGCATCACAACATATCACATGTGACATGTGCATCAAACGTGTCCGCACAACAAACAGTACACTTGCACAAGATACACATCCAGAGAAAACACAAGCAGTGTATATATCTCATAACATGAGAGTCAATAAGCAACATATCGAAAGTGTAATCAATCCACCAATAAATTGGTATAACATGCTTTTCGATCGAATAATCAACATATTAATTAAATGATCAAAAGCTCTCAAAGTACCTTGCACAAGTCAACAAACATGTTAAAAATAACAAGGAAACAAAATCGGAGTTATGCATTCTCATCAAAATTAAACTTGAAATTAAATCATGAAGAAATGATATGCAAACATGCATTGTAACGTCAAAATGTAACTCTGTGCAGCAACTTATCATATACGCGAGTGCGCAAAAAGTCGGAATAAAAATGACTGAAAATGGTACCGGTAGCCACCAAACTTACCAACATGCTCAAATAAACCATAATCGTGAATTTAATCACCTCGTAAACATTACTTACCACTCCCGGGCAGCAACTCCATTAACACATGAATCGCATGAAAATTCGATCTGAAATCGACACAACTCAATGCACATGTCCAATAAATACCAAGGCAAGTGTAATAATGCATAAACTAATGATTAAAACACATTTGAAACTCAAATTATAAAACCGAGCATCACTATGTACATCTCATGAAATTATTCGGAGAACACACCTAAATCGTGCAAACTCAACAACAATCATTAACAAATGCACAATTAAGCATAAATATGCACCAAATGAATATCAAAACACAATGTACATGTTAAAATAAAATACGGACAGCATTGTTTCCATTTACAAAATGCATGAAAAGTTGTCTCAAAATTCAACCGAAATTATATCAATGCTTCTCAATCAACCGATTAAAGCCAAATACACATGAAGCACAAATTAAATATCAAACCAAGTGCGTTTTAAAAATCCAGACAGCACGATACCGTATCACAAAGTTTCTCAAAACATTGTATCGAAAACAATTAGATTCAACCGTAATAATCCACAAACACGCAATTATGCATGAATAAACATCAAACGGGTTTTAGAAAGCATTTTGCAACATATTTACACTTTCCATGCAGCGATGCATACTTGAACCAATATCGATAAAAATCGATTTCAACAACTGCAAACAGACGCAATAACAAGCTTATCGGTTCAAGTACTATCGCTAGGAAATTGTAAACAAGTTGCAAACGATTGATTCACATCAAAACACGAGTTTATAATCACAAACAACATAATTCATGAGTCGACACAATTAATTGAATTAAATGTTTTAATGTCATAAAAAATTATTCACTGTTTAATTCAACTCAAAACTATATCAACTCATGAATCCGACATTATTTGTCAACAAAATTCTATCATAAAAAAAATCGATGTGCAAATTCAAATAAACATCATCAACATCAATTATTCGATGCGCAAGAATTACCGAATCCGCACAATTATCAAAAATTCATCCAACTCCACATTTATTCGTCATCATCAACATAAATCAAACTTCAATTTCAAGATTCAAATAATATTGAAACCAAGAACTCAATTCAAGTTTATGTCAATTCAATTCAAATCAATGATTCACACAATCAACTATCACAAATAAGCAATTGAATGCAAATATATTCAAGAATTTACCGAAAATTCGAATCAAAGAAGATGAAGAAGGATGTTGGCCGGAGAATCACGTGAAGGAAGCTTTATCGCCAGAAAATCACCATCTTCCAAAGGGAGGAGATCTGCGGCTTCGTGCGGTGACGGAGGGGGTGTACAGCGAGGGATTACGGAGAAGAACGAAGTGAATCGCAACTGGATTACACAGAGGAGCGGTGGGAACGGTCGGAGCTGGCCGACGAAGGGGTTGGAGGCGGTGGTCGAAGTGCTAGTGTGCGGAAGAGAGGGAGTATGCTTGCAGAAATCATGAAAGAGATGAAGATTGATGAGTTTTTGTTGATGTTTTCTTGATGAGATGAGAGAAAAGTGAGAGAGTTTTGGTTCGATTTTGCGAGAATGGAAAAAGTGAGTGTAATTGTGTTTGAAAAATCTAAATTTGAAATATATAGTTTGGATCCAAAACTTGAGTTTTCAACTTATTTCATGCATAGTGCAAGATCGAACCCCAAGCTCATCACAATCGGTGCAAAATCCCGACGCGCGGCTTGAAACAAAGTTCTTGATGATGAAATTTGTGACGCGGCACTGAAATAATAGTCTCGATACGATAAAAATTGAGCAAGTTACATCACCTTGAACAACGAGAAAAACTGTGTAAAAATTCAGTGTAGAATTTTAAAGCTTATTTTGTGTACGATGCGCGAACAAACCACAAGCTCATGATGCTTAGGGCAAAATCCAGATACAAACCATTAAGAAAAAATGTCGGCAACGAAATGTGTGACATCGTGCCAAAATAATTTCCCTAATACGATAATAATCTAACAAGTTATGATTTTTCGAATGGCGAGAAACATATGACTTATTTCACCGTATTGAACAATTTAAGCTTATTTTCATGCGCTCTTTCGGATGCAAGCCATAAACTGGAGCCTTCGGAGCACAATCTGAACTCGGGCCCTGAAGCAAATTTAAAGCTTACAAAATTTGTGATCTCACACTTCAAAAATGGTCCTGATACAATAAAAATAGAGAGAGTTACGATTTTTATAATATCGAAAAAAAAGTCCGGTAGAAAAACAATTAGGAGTGCAATTTTCTCTGGTAATTCTCACTTTCGGAGATCTTCTGCAAAGAATTAGCTCTTGAACCGAACATATGAATCAAAGATAAAATCAAGACATATTTTTTCCCCAAAGAACCACCTGAAAACATTGAACCAGGAGAAAGTTATGAATATTTGAATATCTACAAAACAACGGTTCAAGACACTATTTTCACTATTTTTTCACTGTATAACTTCAAAGTACTCGCACATTCGGAGATCTTTCTCAATGAATTAGCTTCTGATCCGAACGTGAAGATTGAAGGAAATAACAAGACGGTTTGAATGCTTTAAGAACCACTCAAAGATGATCTTCCAGTCAGAAGTTACAAATTTTTAAGCATCCGAAAACCAGTGAAATGGTAAATCCACTGTATAACATAATTCATGTATTTGGCGCTTTAGAAAATCTTCCTCACAAAATTAACCTTCGACATGAATATATGAAATTAAGAAGACCTCAAAAAGGTTCTAATGACTGAATATTCATTCCCAAGCCATTTTTTGATCTCAAGTTATGAATTCATGAGCTTAAAACGCACAATATTGAATTTTTGTCTCCACCGTCTCAAATCAACTGAAATGCTTCACTTTCTATGCAATTCCGAGTTTGTTGAGACACATGAGAGCTTGATATGATGATGACTTGATTGGTTGTTGATTGAACAACTTGGAACATGTGCGGAGTGCATTTAAATGCGGAGAACCCTGAGTTCTGCTTCGCAATGTCGCTTAACGGAACTATCAATTTTCACAACTATTTTCATAGAGAAAATATCTCTATTTCATGAGTATAGACCCGATGACACACATGTATGCATATGATGATGAATTATAAGCCAATTAGGGTTGAAAATGAAGAGGACGAATTTTGGGGTACAACACCATGTTCACTTGATCACACACTTGTTCTCACTTTATATCACAATTTTGATTGAAATTAGTTTTTCACTATGGTGTTTATACCATGTTTTCAATGACTATTTGAACTTCTTCTTGACCATGGGGTTTGTGGTAAGTGTATAACATGTCTATATTTACCTTTTCTTCCTCACATTACCCTTTCTTTCTAATAAGATACTTGAAGTACTATAATCTTCATTTGAGGTTTATCAGCTCTCCTCCCATCTTTGCTTGATTTTCTAAGTAGGTTTTCATAGGTATCTTATCTAAGTACCTTATATATTCAGTAAGTCTCTACTTTTCATGTATGATGAGTGATTTTCTAATTGCCATCTCTTTCTTGCCTATCCTACTTTGATGACTTGATATCATTGTTAGGTGTTGATGTTTTATTATATCTTATCTCTTTTCTATCCTACTTTGATGATTTAATATCATTGTTAGGTGTTGATGTTCCAGAATATCATCTTCTATTCTTGATTAGTGCTTAGGTTTCTACCTAATTGCATCTGTGTTACGTGTTACTTGCTTTCTCACTTATCTAAGTGTATGATTGCTTGTTTCTTCTTCTTCTTATTCTTATTCTTATTCTTCTTCTCTTTTGTGAGGTTGCCATGCCCCCCATAGGATCTTAGGTTCATTCTTTTCTATGTTTGAACTAAATATACCTTAGGTTTGATATCTAAGCATGACAACTTCTAGGATTGAGATCCCCTTTAATTAGTTTTTTTCTTTTGCATGCATGTTAAAACTAAAACCTCTTCTTCTTTCAAAACTTCAAAACACTTAATAAATAATTGATGAGATTCACAATCCCAAGAGTCTTTAGTAATGGTAAGTATGAGAAGATACAAACCCTAACTTATCCTTATTTAATTTAGAAGTCTCTGGTGTGATACAAATCCCAAACCCTATTCTCACAAAGTAGAGGGATGATAAGTGTCCTAGCAATGGGATACATTTATCATCTTACCTACAAAAGCACTAACCAATGAAAACTTTCTTGTCTTTGGACTTTTTCTTTTAAAACCTTTTCAAAAAGGACATGCTTCGCTAGCATTGTTCATAAAAAACACACAACAAACCAAAACACATTTTTAGGTGAACTACGAGTACATTGATCCACATTGCACGGAAGGTGGTACTTAGGAACGAAGGTTCGCAACTGAGGCAGACAAAACTAATAAAAACTTTATTTTTGTATATAATTTGCATGCATTCCCTCTTAGCATTAAGCTTTAGACTTATATTTTGATACACCCTTAGATTATGAAAAATTTGAGTGGATCCCGTGGAGTACCACAGATGTGAGGGATGCTAATACCTTCCCCTCGCGTAATCGACTTCCTTACCCTTTTTTCTTGGTCGTAATGACCATGCTCTTTCCATTCTGTTAGGTTTACTCAGTGTTTACCTTCCC
Source organism: Vicia faba (assembly GCA_948472305.1). NCBI lineage: Eukaryota > Viridiplantae > Streptophyta > Magnoliopsida > Fabales > Fabaceae > Vicia > Vicia faba. The sequence goes on from OX451735.1 coordinate 41,100,687, forward strand.
TCTCTTGGGATGAATAACATTGATGGCGACTCTTCTTTTCTGCCACGTTCGCGCTTCGATGAAAATCCCAGACGTGACAGTATCCTGTTGCTTCCTTAATTAATAAACATTATTTTCTATCACTGTATATACCTCCATTAATCAACTTGATCCTTTATGTTAGTTTTATTACAAAAATGTTATGTCTTTCCACATTCCAATGTGGCACTCATATGCCTACATGACAATATGTGACTCTGTACAACAACATATTCATCTTTCTTCCATGATTCAACATAACTTTCATTGTCCATACCGTAACGTTTAAGTTCCTTTGTGTTCATCTTCATCGGAGGAGTTTGAGTTTCAAATCGGTTCTCCATATCCATTATTCCTCGAACTCAAATTCTAGATCATGTTCATCTTCTTCCAAAGAGTTAGAATCACAAATTGTTTTTGTTCATCTTATTCAAATTCGAGTTTGTAGCTTAATCTTCAAAATCCCATGATGTATTCTATTTGTAGTGTCTATGGAAGTTACATCCTACTCCATCATGTCAAATTCATTATAGTATTTGAAAACCCATTCTTATTCAAACCAAAACAACCATTCCTTTGGCTTTGTTAGGCATGTTTTTAGAGTACACGATAGAATTTTACTACCAAGAGAATAAAATCCTATGATCTGTCATCGACATTACAAATTTAAATTTTGTGGGGCAGTAAAAACTATAAAAACCCCAATGATAAAGGACATAATTTCTTTAAATGGTTCGACGATGACATTATTGATAAAAGATATTTGAAGATTGATAGGTGTAGAAGTAGAAATGTTGAGGGTAAGCCATTGGATTGACTTGACTCGTAGAGATCAAATAAAATCCGCCACCGTGCTTTATTATTTCTAGAGGAATGGAAAAAGAGCGACTAACCCAAAAAAGAGGGGGAGAGAATTTAGGTACAGGGGTTGTTTATGCACAGGAAAGGTATTAGCACCCTAAACATCTACGGTACTCTGCAGGAACCTCTTTGAAAATTTGTGGATTTTTGCTATATGTGTTGTAGACAAAAATAGATGGTGGAGGTGAGAAAAAGAAGTATTTTTTTTACAATTTTGCACCTGCCGCAGTTGCGTACCTTTAGTGCATGCGTACCACCTTTCATGCAATAGCGGATCAGGGTACTCATAGTTTAACTTTAAAAAAATTTAAATACCATGTGTGTTGGTTAATTAAGAGAAGATACATCATCGTCATATCCGAGTGGAAGACATACTTACTACCCACAATTATGAGAAAGGAGAATTTGCATCATCTCAAAGTGGAGGATATAGCTTGGATTTTAAAATCAACAAAGCCTCACTCAATAACCAAGTGGAAAATATCTCACTTCACTACATATCGGGGAAGTATAGTAGCTCGCATCACTACAAGGATTGACAAGAGTCTAATCATTTGAGAAAAGTTTTAAAGTAAAAATCCAAAGTGGAAAAATGGTTTGAATGATGTTGATTGAATTTTATTCTACTCACAAAAAATGTTAAAATATGATTAAGTTGGTTAATGTTTATTTAAGAAAAGGTTTTTGAAAATGCATGGACCTAAGTCCAAGTTTATTATGAAAGTTGTTCAAGTTAGAAAACAAGAAGAGTTTTGAAAAGGAGGGAGAAGATTTTAGAAATTAAAGAAGATGGGAGGAGATGAAGGGACTATCCTAAAGCATAAGGTAAAAGCTAAGGAAAAGAATCATCTATCCAACAATAAGCCAACGCTTAACATATGAAGCCAATGTAGAATTCCCATCCTTTGGATTGAAACCAAGCAAGCAAAGATACCAAACCTCTTACAAATACCAAGATTCAGATGAATTAAGTCTTCTTAAAAATTAGGCAGAGTAACAGTTGAATACAGAGGAATTATCTATCACAGTTAAATCACATAATTAGAATAACCCGCACACAATGAAAATCAACCCAATGTCTTAGGGTAAACCCCAAGAACTCCAGACAAAATAACAACGGGGTCACAAGGTCCCAAGGGTAATCAAGGCTTCTAATCCTAAATCTAATAGGTCCACAACTCCATAATACCAAGGATAGTAACCAAATAGTCCAAGTAACCTTAAGGTTTTTTATTGTTAAAGTTGGTTATTAAGTGTCTTTAAAAAGAAAAAAAAAGCTCAGGTGAGCAAAATAAAAATGACATGATTATAAATGCTCAAGTGAGAAAAGATAAAAATAGCATGAAATATAAATGCTAAAATAAATGGTACATAAAAGTAAGGTCATAAAATAAAAGCATACAATAAAAGCACAAAATAAAATTCAATTGTTAATAAGTTAGAAGTTAAAGGTTAGTTGAATGACCATATTGAAACTTGCATTTGAAGACTTATTAGAAGTTTGATAAAACCAAAGCTTATCAACAATAAGTATCATTTACTTTTTGTCAAGTATATCATTCATTTCAAGTACTCAAGGCAAACATATATGATCAATGATGTTTAAATGATTCACTAAGACCAAAGTTCATGAAGATTCATTAGAGGATTGATAAGATCTAAGCCTCCGAACAATGAACCTCCAGGCTATTGGATCAAAGGTTTAAAATTAAACATACTTGGGCTTGCAAACATAGGTTTAGGCCACGAGTGATCATTTCTTAAATCGGGACAAATTTAGCGCAATGTTAAGCAATTGTAAGTGGACTTACGTAGAAGTCACACCTATTTTGAGGTCGGTCAATAGAATTATATGTACCACATGTTAGAGAAATGATATGTAGATTATTCTCCAACAACATGTAGCACAAGTAAGAAGGAGATAAGATGAAGAGGGAGGGGATGTATCTGATGAAATTAGGGTTTCAAATATCATCAACATCATTCATCCATTTTGGTGGATTTGGTTTTTCAACCTATCAAAACCCAAGATCCAATGAGGTTGAGGAACTTGTCCCAAAATAACATCCAAATCAGGACCAAACAAATAATAAAATAATATTTAATAAAAAAGTTTAAATGGTTAATAAAAGGGAAATAATTGGTAAAATACACAAAGTATATTAAAACACCAAATAAAAATCCCAAAAAAAAAGTCAGAAGTCAAACATGAGTTAATAAATGTTGACAAATTTTTTTAGAATTTTTTAAGGTCAGAAACTATTTTTAAAATTTAAATACATAAGCAAACTAAATCAAAAATTGTGAAAATAGTAATATGGGGAATAAAAATAAAATGAGGTCACCAATATTTGTCAAGAGGTCATTGATCCTTCCATAATTTTTCCAGAATTTAAAAATCAAGAAAAGTATTTTTAATCAATTAAAACAAGTAAAATATAGTGTAAAATTATAAAAAATATCAAATCACAAAATAACATTGGGAAAAAATAAAAATCAGAAAGAGAAAAATCAAAAGTATTTTTGAGAGTTTTTTCCAAATTTTTAGAAGTTGAAATGATTTTTTTATGAATTTTTGAAGTTTAAAACAATTAAAATATAAAATCAGAAAATAATAATAAAACCAAAATGATATAGACCATTGGATCAATGTCAAAATGCGTTAGTAATCAAATCCAAGGGATCTGGTGTATTGTGCATATCATGGACATTAGTAAATAAACCATTGAATCTTTAATTTTAAAATAGATTTGGAAAAAAAAACAAGTGGTGCCTTGTCATTAGTTGAGAGATGACACGTTGGTCATCTTCAACCTCCAGCCACGCAAATTGCAGGTTTTACAAACTGTAAAATTAGGAGCTTAGACCGATACAATTCGCTTTGTCTCTTCAAGACGATTTCAATGGTACCCTCGCGGAAAATTTGTATAAACTGTAGCTTAGTCGATTTGAAAAAACCATAAGAAAAAAGTTGAATAGGGATATGAAATTCACGATCGAAACTCACTTCCAGTTAAAAAAAAATTATGCGATAAGTATCAGAGTCATGAGAGCTTCATTATAGTAACAAATTTTGAGAGGAATGATGGAGGAATCTACCTATTAAAGTTCAAATTCAGAGCTCTGAAACTTGACTTGGCTAGCATGATTTAGGACACTTCAAGTATTGGTTCTTCTTATGTTAGCTTCAATGAAGTTCAAGGATGAAGAATCGGCAAAGAAATTGGAATGAAAAAGGTTGTAAAACCAAATTCGAACTACATAATTATGAGTTATAAAGAGAGTTTGGCAGGGTGATGTTGGTTGTCCAAGCTTGAGGAAATGAGTGCAATATGTCCCTCTATTTATAGGAGAGTGAATGGTGAAAATAATTGGAATAAATAGTGAGGTTTGGAGGGAAATTGAGTGAAGCCCGAAAATGAGAAAAGTTTGACTTGAACTCGCTCAAAACTCAACTAATTATTACGTTTCAATGCTCTAATCATGCTTTAGAACTTTGTTAAACATATTTAAATAAAAAATATGCAGTAAAATGGTCATTAGAAACCACAACATGGAAATTGCACTCTGACTGCAAGCAAAAACACATTTTCACGATGCCAGCTTTGAATCCATGGTGCACACAGCTCAAGGGCTTTATGATCTCACTCTTTTTGAAATGGAAATATTTCACCACAAACTTCACAATGTACCAGGAAAGGTAGTATTTGGATGCTTGAGTAAAAAGTTATGATCAATTGAAATCGTGAAAAACACATTAACTTGTGGACTTAGAAAAATTCCAAGTTTTGAGTTCAAAAGTGACTTATAATCTCTTGCCTTCAAACATGACCTTCCACTCAAAATTAGGTTTTTTCAATGAATATGGCATGAAGTAGACTTCTTAAAGAGCATTGTGAAACTTGAATCATCCAAAAAACTCCAAAAATTGAGAGAGTTATGACCCCGTGAAGTTGATGAAAATACATGAAGTGGCATATCATCTTTTGAGATTTTAAGGCATCTCCTAACCATTTTAAAGCTTCACACATAAAATAAGAGTTGAATTTCACACTCTTAAGATCATTGTCAAAAAATAATAGACTCAAGGTGATACAAATGACCAATTTATGATCATTTTAAATCAAGTACTTAAAATTTAAAGGCATTTCAAAGGGACTTGTAATCTTTCTCAATCATTAATGATCTTCCATTCAAAATTAGCCTTAGATTTATGAAGAGAACTTGTTAAGGACCCTTTAAAGAGAATCCTGGCTTTAGAGTCACTGAAAAATCTCAAAAAATAAGTAAGATATGTTCCTTGGGAGTCAACAAATGCTAGCTCAGAGAGTGTCAAAATGACTTGAAACCCCTTTCAACTTTTGATGATTTTCCTTGCACAATTGGATGATGTTATGTGAAGAGAGGTTGTTATAGATGATGATAAGAATCCATAGAAAAAATAACCAAATCAAAATGTTGAAAATTGAAAGAGTTATGCACTTGTGATCACTGAATCAAACATTTTCTCAATTAGGTCAAACTTGTTGAACCGACCTTGAATCTTTTGATTTTTCTTAGAAAGATAAAACATGATGAATCATAATAGATCTTGAAATAATATTGTCTTGAAGCACACTCAAAGATGGAGCTTAAGTCTCAATGGATCTTGTTGAAGAAGGCATGGAAATAAACACATGAACCTATCTCTTTGATGAATGACAACACCAACTTTGCAGAGAGTTTGACCTAAATAAGGTGAGAGAACTCTTTGAACCACAAATCTTTGATATTATGGACATAGCCTTGAAACATGAGCTCTTGCACTCCATTTAAGAGTAATTTAATTGAGAACCAACCCTCAAAATCTAGGTTAGATGGTGAGATGAATGCAATTGTATCTCCACCTACAATATGAACATTCAAAGAAACATATATACATGTTTTGATGTTAGTTTAAAGAACACATGTAGAAGATACACACTTCAAGGTGCTTGGTGATCCCTCAAGAGAAAACTTAAATATAGGATGAAGATAGGGAGAACCAACCTTAATGTGTGATCTTGTTGTATTGATAAAAGTGAGATGATGAAAAATCTTAGGGTAAAAAATTGGGGTATAACAGTTGCCCTATTTAAGTGTCTTCTATTCGGAGATACGAAGGTTAAAATCTTCATCTCGACGTGATTGAAGACACTTAAATATAAAACAAGCCCTATTTTTGTCCCTAAGATGCCATGCATTATTTCTGATTTTGCATGCAAACCGACAAACTCCAAAGGTGACACAGGACACCACTGGGGGAGCGAGAAATAAAACAAAGGATCAAAAGAATGTTCGGCCAAGAAAATAAATGGCTAGGGAACAGAAGACTCAACTCCAATGGGGTAAAACCCAAGGAGGATATAAGGCATTATTAACTCGAACAATGAAGAAAAAACAATGGGTGACAACTATCCACAGATAACTGTGAACTATCCACTCTGAAAGGAGATAGAAAAAAAGTAATGTCGGCTCACAAGGAATAGGAGATTAAAAACATGAAGGATTCAAATAGAAATGGTAAGATAATACCGCTAAATAGAAATATTAGGGTAGGTAAAAAATGATTGGTATAAGTACCTATGATTGGAAACATATGAACTCTTTGTAGAGCAAAGTGAATCTCTATGATGAACTATCACCCATAATGACGAGACTACCATCCATCGGAATACAAATCTCAATAACAAACTATCTCCCATAATGAAGAGACTACCATTCACCGGAGTAACATCTCAACAAAGAACTATCTCCCATAATGATGAGACTAGCATTCATTGGAGTAACATCTCAATAAAGAACTATCTCCCATAATGATGAGACTACCATTCATCAGAATAAAAATCTCAACAACGAACTATCTCCCATTAATGACGAGACTACCATTCATCGGAGTAACATCTCAACAACTAACTATCTCCCATAATGACGAGACTACCATTAATCGGAGTACAAATCTCAACAACAAACTATCTCCCATAATGACGAGACTACCATTCATCGGAGTAACATCTCAACAACGAACTATATCCCATAATGATGAGACTACCATTCATCGGAGTAACATCTCAAAAATGAGCTATCTTCCATAATGAAGAGAGTACCATTCATTGGAGTACAAATCTCAACAACGAACTATCTCCCATAATGACGAGACTACCATTCATCGGAGTAACATGTCAACAACGAACTATCTCCCATAATAACAAGACTACCATTCATAGGAGTAACATCTCAATAATGAAATATCTCCCATAATGACGAAACTACCATTCATCGGAGTAACATCTTCTCTAGCATTGATAGACTTACTGGAGGAAGAATAGTTTGCTCAAATTAAGAGACCTGCCACTTGCTATTTACGAAGAGGATTGCAATAATGTTATTGAGAAATGAATTATGAATTTCTAGGGAAGTCTCAATACATTCCTGCCGAGGTAGTAAAGTCTTCTCGTGCAAAATAAATGCACTTTTTCAAACAAGTGCTCAAAACCCATAAAAATTAGAATAATAATGTTGCCAGGGACCACATATTCAAACCAGGAATAAATCAGAGTGAAACAGTCAACCAAGACAACACCCAATGAGGAATAAACTCAAATGGGGGCCAAGTTCCATCCAGATAATGAGTTGAATAGGAAGGTTAAAACAAAATTCTTCCACGAGGGATAACTCAGTGGGGAAATTGAAAGTATATACACTTTCTGCTTAAGGTTGACAATCTATTGGAAAGAGGGTAACATAACACTGTAAAGAGGGTAATATGCCAACAAAAACATCAATGAATGCAAATGAGCAATAAATTTTAATTCAGTTATACATGATGTATGTATGAATGTATGAATGTTATCATGTACATGTTGATAAAGAAGACAAACAACACTGGGAATAACCAGGCAAAACCAACTTGGGTAAAGTCAACACTTGGATAAATCACATGCAAGATTAAGATTCCATAATAAAGTAAGCACTAAATGAGGAAAAAAATTCCTACTTCACGACTTAACTCCACTGGGAAGAAACATGGTTTGAAAATAATCACCGCATAATATGATAACAAACTAATACAGTTGCAGCGATATAACACCCTCCTCCAGGCTTTACCAGGGAATTTTATATACACTTCGCTTGGGAAGATAACACCACATCATCTAGACTCCAACTGGGGATTCCAAACCGACTTCAATGGGGAAAACAAAACCACATTGTCGAGAGGGAGCCCAAATTCAATTTTATCTATCAAGAGTAATTATTGTGATGACTTCTCTGGGTAGAAATCATGAAATTTCACGGGGTTAACAACTTTCAGAAAGAAGCATTATCTCGGCTTTATTTGGGGATCTAAGAAGTTTAAGAATACAACAAGAAGTTGGAATTATGGGGATTTTAAATCAAACTCAACACTTGGCGAGAGAAAACCCAAAAAGTTGACAGTTGTTCCAACACTTCTTAGGAAATATATTGGCCTTGTATAGCTACTTGGGGGGAACACAACAACAACAATGTCATAGATGGATAAAGTAACACTCTATAGTAGATTCCAAATTAATTCTCAACATACAAATGGAAAGAGAACTCCATCAAGTGAGCAAAGGTTTCCTAGCTTTTTTTTATTTCTTCCTGATCACCACTAGGCTAGGGAACATGTGGTAGAGGTATCAAACCATCCAAACCCAAATAATCAACCTGGAGAAAAATCTGAACCAAGACTTAACTGGGGAAAATGAGATCACATGCCCAACATTGCACCATTTATTGATTGGCGTGAAATCCAATTATCTAAAGAATGAAATATAAGTGGACTATGCGCACATCAACAAGAATAACCTGGGAAAGCTTTCTTGGGGAATCATTTCTAAACTTTGGAGTTCGTCCATCCTTGGAATCACTACTTTTGTTCTACTTGAATCACAAAGTATGAAGTAAAAAGTAATTTTTAGATTCTTTTCAAAAAAACATTTCTATTATTAAGTCTTTTGTTTTGAAAATTACTATCAATAATAAATGAAATCTTCAAAAATAGAATAAAATAAGAACTACAAAGAATTGGATAAAGGCTCCAACTTTATTAATATAATGGTAGTCAACGAATGGCAAGACTCCATGGATGATTACAAAGTTTGGAAAATTGTAAGTATATGGAAAAAATACATTGAAGTACAATGACTAGTATTCTCCCTAACAACTTTGAACTCCTGGGCAGGGGCTTCAGTTGTAGTGTGATGAGGATCCAAGAAGATTGTTGCTTCAATGATCAAGTGTTGTCTGACGCGGTTACTTGCCAAGAAATTCATAACTTTTTCCTAGGTTGCCCTCGCGGGTTTTCAACCTAGCGGGAAAATTTATTCTGTTTGTGTCTCTTACTTTTTCCTAGATAGCCCTTTCGAGTATTTATCCTACCCAGACGCTCTTTTTTGCCTAAGCCGCCCTTTTGGGTTTTCTATTTAGTGAGCTGTTCTTTTATTTCTTCAGGCGAAGTATTTCTTGACTGCATCGGTGTTTGTGGTACGTGGGAACTCCCTGCCATCCATAGTTTCAAGAATCAATTCACCGCCAGAGAAGGCTTTCTTGACAACATATGGGCCTTCATAATTGGGTGTCCACTTGCCCCTAGAATCATTGTTAAAAGACATGATATTTCTGAGCTTGGTGTTGCCTTCTCTGAATTCACGAGGCTTGACCCTCTTATCAAAAGCTTTCTTCATTCTCTTCTGATATAACTGACCATGACACAAAGTTTTCATTCTATTTTCTTCAATCAAATTCAACTGGTCAAACCTGTTCTGGACCCATTCAGCCTCTGACAATTTGGTTTCCATTATCATTCGTAAAGAGGGAATCTCAACCTCAATGGAGAGCACTGCTTTCGTACCATACACAAGAGAGAACAGTTTTCCCCTGTTGAAGTGAAAACGGATGCACGATACCCACGCAAAGCAAAAGGGAGAATCGCATGCCAATCTTTATAGGTAACAACCATCTTCTAGATGATCTTCTTAATGTTCTTGTTAGCAGCTTCAACAGCCCCGTTCATCTTAGGCCTGTAAGGAGACGAGTTGTCATGGACAATCTTGAATTCTTCACAAAGTTCTATCATCATCTTGTTATTCAGATTTGAGCTGTTGTCAGTGATAGTCCTGCTTGGCACGCCATACCGACATATAAGATTGTTCTTGATAAAGCATACTACCACCTTCTTGGTGACATTAGCATATGAAGTTTCTTCCACCCACTTGGTGAAGTAGTAAATTGCTACCAAGATGAAATGATTTTCATTCAATGCCTTGGGTTCAATCATTCTTATCATATCAATACCCCGTATAGAAAAAGTCCATGGGGAAGAAATAAAATTGAGAAGCGCCGAAGGCACCTGAATCTTGTCAGCATAAATCTGACACTTATGGCACTTCTTCACGAATTTGTAATAGTTAGATTCCATTGTCATCCAATAGTAACCTTCCCTAAACATCTTTATTGCCATTGAATATCCATTGGCATGGGTACCAAAGGAACTTTCATGGATCTCATGCATCAATAAGTCTGCTTCGTGTCTATCCATGCATCTGAGCAAGACCATGTCATAATTTATTTTGTATAGCACATCTTCATTGAGGCAAAAGCTACCTGTCAACCTTCTCAATGTCTTTCTATCTTTGTTCCACGCACCAACCGGGTATTCCTGAGTCTAGAGAAACTGCTTGATATCACAATACCAAGGTTTTTCCTCTGATGTTTCCTCTGTCACAAACACATGAGCTGGCCTACCGAGACGTCAAATTATGATCTGAGGTACATCGTTCCAAGCATTTACTTGGTACATAGATTCCAAAGTGGCTTAAGCATCTGCCATCTGATTCTCATCTCTGAGAATATGATGGAATTCAATTTTATTAAAGAAAGGTAATAATCTTCTTGAATAATCTTTATAGGGAATCAAGACAATATGAAGAGTATCCCATTCTCCTTTAATCTGATTTATTACCAAAGCTTAGTCGCCATATACATCTAGAATTTTGATTCTGAGATCTATAGCCTCTTCAAGACGCATGATACAAGCTTTATACTCTACCTTATTATTGGTACAATCAAATGCTAACCTTGCAGTAAAATGGATATCTGACTCGTGGGGAGTGATAATCATAGCACCAATTCCTTTTCCACAAGCATTTACAGCTCCATCCAACACAATACCTGTAACACCCTCTAACCCCACATAGAATAAATAGCATAATTAGAGTAAAATAACATGCATCTCAAAGAGAGAGTCACATTTTGAATTCACAAAATATCCAAGAAATTCAAACATGCATAATGGTCATGATCATAACACTTATTCAAACTTCATGTTTTCAAAATCATGCACATCACAGCGGAATAATTCTTTACTCAAATAATAATAATAATAATAATAATGATTATACCCCATACTATAATCATAAATTCTCATAACAAGTCATGGATCTAAAATCATTTGGCACTGAGGCCACTCAACATAAACTCTCAACATACAATTTAAATAAGAGAAATAACAATATCTCTTCAAATAAACATGACTTTAATCCCCCTCCCCTCGTGTTACATAGACCAGAGCAATGACTCACTACCTAGGGATAAACGGATAGATAAGGATCTAACTCCCCAGACTAATCCTGGCAAGTATCACCGCTATCCTCGATACCTGTGTGATGTTGCATGTATAATTATCTATATAACATGGCTTCACCAATACAAGTACCAAGACAATTATATCCAAGTAGAATAATTCACACAATCATCATATACATTGCAATGATCATCAAAGTCACGTTTAAACCAATTATCACACACATTATGCATTCAAAGCAAAACATCACATAACAAAAAATTCTACTCCAATGTGACTCATGCATGTGGTACCATCGTGAACATCAAGTTCACCTCACTCCCGATTCAATATTTAGAACCAAAGTCACGCTTCTGATCCAGACAAGACCAAAGCCCACCAATATAAACATATAGTTCACCGCTTCTATTTCCACACATGGACCAAAGCAACCAATATGAAGATATAATTCACCGCTTCTATTTCCACATAAGGATCAAAGCGACCAACCGGAGTTCAATCTCCCCATGCATGCATGTGCAAACATAACCAATTATATGCAAATTAAGATTATCACCAACCTTAATCATACCGCATATCATAATAATCCATCAAAATGAATTATCCACCGTTGCACAAACATACATATATAATGAACACAATGCAATCATATAACATTCAACAATCACACATATCACGAATAACAAACAATGCCAAAACATGTTATTTCCATTCATCATCCATTCATGACACATAACAAATGATATCCAAAATATTATTAAAATCATCCAATGCCAAAAAATCTAGTTCTATCTTATAGTTTATTGCGTGAGCTTTCTAACGATTCGAACAACGCCTAAAAAGGAGTTACAGTTCAAAAGTTATGGCCGTTACAAAATCTGCCAGAAAACTTGTTGTATGAGTCGACGCAAAACCCTGTATGAGCTGACGCAAAGAATGAGTCGAGGCAAAAGAACTTGAGTTGATGCAAAACTGCGTGACAACACTTCCTTGCCTGGCTGGTTGTCTCGCACCGACCCCCCGTCAGTTTTAGTCGACTCAAACTTCTAAAACATGGTTTTTTCTGCATTTTAACTTAATTTCCACACGATTTTTCTTTTCAAAAACACTACCCATCACTACAAAATATCATGTTTGCCAATTTTATTAATAATCCATCATCCTAACATGAAGGTACTCATTCTATTCCATTTGACACATCAATTTCTATCAAATCCATAGATTTCTACACAAACCCTGACATGTGAGAGTTTAGATCTAAAAATTGAAAATCAAATCACACGTAGCATGTTACTACCCATTGCATACCATACAAACCCATAATAATAAGTATTCTCCCCCCTTACCTCTTGAAGATTCACCTATATGTTTTTCCTCTTCTCTCTTCCTCTTTCTCCTCCTCTCTTCTTGTTCTTCTCTTCTTTTCACCAAAATGAGAGTTCTAATCTATTATCTCTCATAACCCTTGCTAACTATAGTTATCTTATTGGGCTTAGTAATTCACACCTCCTTATTACTTCTATTTCTCATTATTAGGCCCAATTAGCTATTTTCTATTCTTACTCATAAACTCAATTATTCAAATAACATATATATTCTAATAATTCAAATATTCACCAAATCACAAAATTAAATTAATTACCATAAAATATAATAATTAATAAAATAATTAAATAATACTAAATATAAATCGGGATGTTACAACTTTCCCTCACTAAAATGATTTTCGTCCTCGAAAATTACCTCAAACAAACAACTCAGGATACGAATCTTTCATCTGACTCTCAAGCTCCCAAGTCACATTACCATCTGTCGGTCCTCCCCAAACCACTTTTAGAAAAGATATTTATTTACCTCGAAGTTTCTTCACTTCCCTATCCTTCATCCGCATAGGTGATGTCTCAACGGTCAAATTATCCCTTACTTGCACATCATCTAATTGGACAACATGGGACGGATATGCAATGTATTTCCTCAACTGAGATACATGAAACACATCATGAAGATTAGCAAGTGATGGTGGCAAACCAATCTGATATGCCACTACACCTACTTTCTCGGAAATCTGATAAGGACCAATAAAACATGGCGTCAACTTACGCGACTTTAAAGCTCTACCAACACCAGTTACCGGAGTAACCCTCCGAACTACATGATCATCCTTCCAAAACTCAAGCACTTTCCTCCTCTTATCATGATAACTCTTTTGACGACTCTGAGAAATCCTCATATTTTCTCTAATCATATTGATCTTATCCGTAGTTTTTTGAACTATCTCAGGTCCAACCACGACACTTTCACCAGATTCATACCAACACAAAGGCGTCCAACACCTTTGTCCATACAAAGCCTCAAACGGTGCCATTCCAATACTCGAATGGAAACTGTTGGTATAAGTAAACTCAATCAAAGACGAGTAACTATCCCAAGCACCTCCTTTATCCAAAACACAAGCTCTCAAAAGATCCTCAAGTGACTGAATCGTCCTCTCAGTCTGACCATCTGTTTGCGAATGATACGTCGAACTCAAACGCAACATCGTTCCTAAATAACTTTGTAGACCTTCCCAAAAATTTGAAGTAAACCTCTGATATCTATTGGAAACAATACTCGATGGAACACCACGCAAACTCATAATCTTCTCAATATACAACTTAGCAAATCTCTCCATTGGATAATCCATCCTAATCGGAATAAAATGAGAAGATTTCGTCAATCTATCTACAATGACCCAAACAACATCGTAATTACTCGGAGACCTCGGAAACCCAAAACAAAATCCATAGAAATGCTATCCCACTTCCACTCAAGAATGGATAACGGTTGCAACAACCAAGACGGTTTCTGATGTTCAACCTTAGACTTCTAACAAATCAAAAAATAATACACAAACTCTGCGATATCTTTCTTCATGCCTGACCACAAAAATAATTTCCTCAAATCTTGATACATCTTATTAGCTCAAGGATGAATACTCAAACCACTATGATGCCCTTCATCAAGAATTATTTTCTTAAATATCCCACATCTGTAACACAAGCTCTATCACGACACCTCAAGATACCATTCTCATCAATCCAAAAATCACCACCTCGATCTTGATTGATCAATGCAATCGATCAACTAAACTCAAATCAGATTTCTGTCCTTCTCGAATCTCGTCAAGAATACCACTAGTAAGCTTTAACATGCCAAGCTTAACACTAGAAAAAGTCTATTCACAAACCAAACTCAAATATTGAAATTGTTCAAGTAAATCCAACTCTTGCACCATCAACATCGACATATGCAAAGACGTCCTACTCAAAGCATCAACTACAACATTTGCCTTACTCAGATGGTAATTCAAACCAAAATTATAATCCTTCAAGAATTCCAACCATCTTCTTTGTCTCATATACAACTTTTTCTGATCAAACAGATACTTCAAACTTTTTTTATCACTAAACACATTGAACCTCGATCCAAACAAATAATGCCTCCAAAGTTTCAATACAAACACCACAACAGCTAACTCTAAATCATGTTTCGGATAATTCCTCTCACTAACTTTAAGTTGCATGGAAGCATAAGGTACCACTTATCTATTCTGCATCAACGCACCGCCTAAACCCATTAAAGATGCATCACAATAAACCATAAAAGGTTATGCTAGATTCAGCAAAATCAAAATAGGAGCGGTTGTCAACCTTCTCTTAAACTCTTGAAAATTAGCTTCACACTGTAAAGTCCAAATAAAAGCTTGACCCTTCCTAGTCAACTGCGTCCAAGGTAACGCCAACTTAGAAAAATCTTCAATGAACTTATGATAATAACCATCCAGACCAAGAAAACTTATAATCTCAGAAACAGATTTCGGAGCTTCTCATTGAGACACAACCTCAATCTTTGCAGGATCAACATAAATACCCCTACTTGAAATCACATGCCCAAGGAAACTCACTTCCTTCAACCAAAACTCACACTTAGAAATTTTAGCATACAATTGCTTCTCCTTCAACACAGATAACACAATCCTCAAATGTTCAAAATGATCCTCTTCACTCTTAGAATATATCAAAATGTCATCAATGAACACAACAACAAATTGATCTAGATACTCACAAAAAATCATGTTCATATATTCCATAAATACACCAGGTGCATTGGTCACACCAAACGACATTACAAAATACTCATAATGACCATACCTCGTCCTAAAAGCAGTCTTATGAATATCTTCAGCCTTCACACAAGTTTGATGATACCCAGACCTCAAATCAATCTTACTGAACACATTTGCTCCAACCATCTGATCCATAAAATCATCAATCCCCGGAAGTGGATACTTATTCTTAATAGTCACCTTGTTCATTTGTTTATAATAAACACACAACCTCATAGAACCTTCTTTCTTCTTAACCAACAAAATAGGTGCAACCCACGGTGACACACTCAGACGAAATAACTTATTCTCAAGTAAATCCTCAAGTTGACTCTTCAACTCTTTCAACTCATAAGCAGACATCCGATATGGAGCCATCGAAACAGGACTAGTTCCAGGAACTAAGTCGATCGTAAACTCCACCTCACGTTCTGGCGGCAAATCACTTACATCTTCAGGAAACACCTCGGGAAAATCATGAACAATAGGAAACTCACCCATAGTTTTCTTCTCACCGAGATCCAACGTTGCTAAAAAAGCAAACAACATGGCACCGTCTTGCACAGAGCTATCTACTTGCTTATCAGACAAAAATAAACTCCTCTCGACATCAGAATCACGAAAGATAACTGTCTTATCAAAATAGTTGATATAAACATGGTTGTAATCCAACCAATTCATACCAAGAATCACATCAAGTTGATCAAACAGAAGACAAACTAAATCAATCCCAAATTCTCTACCAAAGATACCCAGTGGATAATTAAAACACACAACAGAAGTAGACACAAAACCCATAGCAGGAGTATCAAAAATCATATTTCTATACATATCATACAATTTAAGATTCAACCTCTTAACACAACCTAAAGTAATGAAATAATGTGTTGCACCAGTAACAATGATAGAAATCAAAGGGGTACCATTAATAAAGCATGTACCTCGAATTAGTCTATCCTTAGAAGCGGTCTCGAAACCAGACAATGCAAACACTTTCCCTCTAGCTTGCTCCTTCTTTGTCTTATCACACTTGGCGCTAATGTTCCCTTGCTCACCACAATTGTAGCAAGTCACACTCGAACTAACCCTGCAATCATTAGCTTTGTAATACGGTGGGAGAACTGATTGTTATACTGGTTTTGCGTTTGTATTTCAAAATGTTGGTAAGCAAGAGTCGCCATCGACTTTTCTTTTATCCAACAAATGAAAGGGAGAAAAGAGCAGAAAAAGACCTTTTCGATAATTTTCTGAGTAAGGGGGGTAGATTATGGAAAGGGAAGGTGTTAGAACCCTTTCCATCCGTAGTTATCTACGAGCTCTTAGATTCTTAGCTCATTTTTAAAATTACCTTGTGCTTTGTGTGTTTTGAAAAATGTTTTGAAATGCCTTAGTGCAGCGATTTTCTTTGTGTTAACTCTTGTATCAGTCCTCAAGAGTGTTGACAAAGCAAATGTTTTTTAAAGTTGTTTTTGAAATGTGTAAGTGTGAAAAGTTTGTTTTATTTGAGCAAGCATCTAACATCTATCTACTTGTACTCGAAAAGGTCGTTCTTTTCCTCCTATCCTTTAGACAGTGATATCCTACTATTAATGAGTAGGTAGCCCTATCGTTGGATGTGTGAGGGACATTCGAAGGGACGTACAGTCATAAAAGCAACATGTAGAGACGCTTTAGCAATTTTTGTTTAAGGACTAGATCATTTACCGAAAGGCAACTTTAGGGTCATCGCGGGACTATGATCTTTTGATTTATGGGTCTTTGCTAAAGCGTCTCTGTCTCGAGGGACATGACTGTTTTTCTGAAGGCAACCGAAGTGGGCGTACCTTAGAGATGCATGTGTGCAATGATTCAATTCAGTTCATTTATCTCTTGTTATTAGGTCTGCTAGCTTTTTGTTGTTAGTCTTTCCATACAAGCCTAATTACTAACAGTTAATATTTAGCAGAAATTTAAAGTGTGGGAATTTAAATCCTACGCTATTACAATGCTTCGGGGAGGAGATATTTACATATTTAAATGGGGGGAAAATAAAGAAAGCAATAAAGTCCTATTTTAATCTATTACATCCCATCATCAGATACAAAAATATGAAAAAAAACAAAAAAAAATAGAAAGGAAATATTGAACGCGCGCGAATTGGGAAAGATACGCCTAAAACCCTAAAAAATTCTAAGTAAACAAGGATAAAATTTTGTTTATTTTAAAAAGGAATAAATTAAATTAAATATAATTAGTTAACTAAAAAAGGAAAATAAAATTAAAAATAAATCTCATATTTTTTAGATTTTTACTAATAAAAGAAATATTGAAAATTTACCCTAATTCTAATTATTATTTTTTGGAATTTTTATTATGAAAAGAAAATAAATTAACCTAAATCTATTTAATTTTTCTAATTAGAAAAAAGTTAAAATAATTAATTAATTAATTAAAAAAAATAATTTTATTAAAAACCCTAAAATCTAATTTTTGTGATTTTAATTATTTTATATGGTTATTTCAAAAAGGAATTAAAAGAAATAAACAAATTAAAACAAATAAATAAAAGGAAATTTCAAATGGGCCTGATGTAAACAACAATGGGGGTGTGAGATCTGGAATTTGCAAAGCCCAAAAAGTGGGAGCCCAGGACTCTGCACGTTTCCATACGGCTGGCTCTTTAAGGGTCCAACATGGACACTTCATCCTGAAGCACTAGATGTGTTGTTGATGGATCCAACGATGGTGAGATGACAATGCATGATGTACGTGCCTAGCTTCAAAGCACAAGATCTGCAAACAAAACTTGGAAAAATAATATGCAAGAGGCAGGGATTGAACCCCGGCCCTTGCACAGACATAACACCTTAACACACACTCACCCAACCGTTGGGACGGCTTTACATCTGTTAATGTAAATACAACAAAATGTACATAATACAAGACAAGTGAAAGTGTTGATTTGGCAGACACGCGCGCTCCAGTGGGTCCCCCTGTGTTTGAAATAACCAATCAAAGCATTTCTTTCTGCCACACTATGGTCCACGCTGGTCAAGCCACCGGGCGTGGTGGCTCCGATCATCCCCTCTGGTTGGCCAAAATGTCCATCCTGCAAAATATCAAGAAATTGAAAACGAAAAGGACATTACCCCCCTAATTTGGGGTATACGAATTCAATGGTGGTGGCTATTTGGCCGAGACAGCCTGTATTGTCCCGTTCATATCTTGGCCGTTTCAAAACCCTAACAATGGCAAATATCTAAATCTGCATCCATTCTCTCATGCTTTACGTTAGAAAAAATCAAGACAATAATATAAACATGAATATATGCATTAAACTTGTTAAAACTGCATGTATTGAAAGTTTGAGATCAAGGAAAAATCTACCGATCAGAGTGATAATTTGAGGGTGTTCTGGTGTGCGTTGGGCTTGCCTCACGAACGAGGAAGGCTTCTGGGACTTTAAGGAAGAAGATAGGATGCTTTCTTTTGATTGAGGAGGCTTGGATCGTATGATATGAGTTTCAACCTTTCTTTGAATTTTTAAGAATTTTCTAGGGCTTCTTGGAGGCAGGTTGTGTGTGTCCTTCTCTTCTGACTTTGTTGTATATATATGAGGGTGGAATTAGGTTAACACTTGTGGAAAGAATCTCCTGTAATCATAGCTTTCCTTTGTTCCAAAAATCTTTTTAAATCTTCCATAATTTGAATATATATTTCCATGTATGCATTCACACGGTTTTGACAGCTATTAATGAGCTCTTTGGGCCTCCAACGTGATCAAATCTCAAACCCTACACGCCCGGGTGAGTTTAAAGATTCTTTGAGCTCTTTTTTAAAATTTATTTGGATAAAAATCCAAAATAAATAAAATAAAAAATCAAACTCATGAATGGGTGAGTTTATAGATTCTTGGATATGTCATGAATATGTTTGAATTTCAAGAATTGGGCCCGTTAGTCAAAAACATAAATTTACTCAATTTGTATTTCTTGAAATTTCTCAAAATTTCCCAATTCAGGAAAGCCATAACTTGACCAATTTTTATCTTTTGGAGATGAACTTTGACTTTTTTATAAATCTCAAGATGTCCCCTGAAATCTCTATGTTGACCATTTTTCCATTTGAAGAAATTATATTGATGTAACTTGCCTTGACAAAAAATGCCTTTTTGTTGACTTTCAAAAAGACCTGTAATGTACTGGCTCATATCTTTCCAGTGATGCATTTTTTGAACTTGAGGACAAAAGAAAAGTTATAGGGAATTGAATTTTATTCACAATGAGCTTTCGTTGGGGCAAAATGGATGAAGCATGTGAAAGTTATGCTTAGTCAAAGTTCAATTGACTTTTCCTATAGAAACCCTAATTTAGCAACCCTTAACTTTTGATAGATTATGAGAATTTCTTGAGGAATCATGATCAACCCTTGATAAAATGATGATGTTGACCAAAAATCTTATAGTTTGACTATATATAGGCCACAATTAACTTTTGACCTAGTATAGTTGATTTTCAGACATTTGAGCAATTGACTGAACAAACTTGTAGTGCAAGGCATGAAACTTTGCATGGAAAATCTTGAAGACATATTAGGGACCATGTAAATCATTTGAGGCCTTTGGATCTTAAAACATCTTGGTAAAAATTGGAACCCTAGTTAGAGGTTCATTGCTTAGGAGGAGAATTTGTCTGGTCAATTTTTGGTCAACCTTGAGCAATTGAGGACCTTTAAGAGCATGCCTTGAGTAAAATTGGGAGGGAAAATTTTGGGGTACAACATCTGCCCCTGTTTAATCTTCTTAAACCTGAGGATTTAGATTTGCTTGTCTGCCTTTCATGATCTGAAGGTGGAAGAGGATTGAGCACTAGAGTGCCCAGAAATTTACACTCACATGAAGTAACACTGATGGTTGCTGATGTTGGGAATGGACTTACAGATGCCATTTGGAGAAGATGACTGAGAGTCGTCAAAGATGGGCTTAAAGATGCCATCCAAAGTAGATGCTGATTTCATAAATGTTCACTTTGTGGGGAATTCTTGCCCCTGTTGTCTGAGGAGGGCTCTGCTGGGGAATATGGGTTTCTGTTATTCTCTCTCTTGAGGAAAACTCTATGGGGAATAGAATTTAGGAACTTCAGTTGTCCAAGGCTCTACTGAGGAGTTATCTCTGTATTGGAGAGATGAAAGTTTGCTGCTTTCTAGTTGAAATCCAGGTTTCACAGTAACTTGTCGGGGATAATGGAATTAACTGTTACCTGAAAATGTATTAGAAATAGCCGATGCAGGGCTGTTTTAGGATGATTATGTGTTAGACTGCATCTGGAAAGTTTGAGAAGGAATCTGTGTAAGATTGCTTCAGGATGAGTCCGTGTTAGACTGCTTATGGATGATGAGAAGGAACCCGTGTAAGATTGCTTCATCTGGTCATGTAGATAGTTTTCCTGTCTGATTTCTGGTGTTATTCTACAGTTGGTTGTCCACATATAGTTGTCTTGGCTTGTTACAGGTATTAATCTGGAACTTGTTTTTGTTAGTCGTTGAGATAGTTGTCCTGGCTGGTTTCAAGTATTAATTTTTGACCTGAGAAAGAAAGATAGTTTTCCTGGCTTGTTACAGGTATTAATCTTCAATCTCCTCATATGGATAGTTCTCCTGGCTTGTTACAGGTATTGATCCGCAGTCGGTCGTCTATAGATAGTTCTCCTGGCTTGTTACAGGTATTAATCTGGGACTTGGATACATTGGTCACATAGATAGTTCCCCATCTAGTTTTGGGAATTAATTTGTGGCCTACTGTATTTGCTGGTAAACTCGTTTTACTTCGGGAGTTCATACCACTTGGTCTTGTAGATAGTTTCCCCGTCTGGTTTCAGGCATTAATCTTTGACCTACTATATAGGGTTGACAGTGTTTGTCTTTCTGCAAATTAAACTTGGAAAGGTAAAGTCAGTTTCATATGTTTTCATGATGTATGAATTGCATGATGCTCTCAAAATAGATGAGATTGTGATATATGTGTGATACGGTGGCAGAACCGACTGTTAATACTGGTTTTGCGTTTGTGTTTGCAAATGTCGCGGTAAGCAAGATTCACCACCGACTTTTCTTTTATCCAAATTAAGGAAAGGGTGAAAAGAACAGAAAAATACCTTTTAGATAGGTTTGAGTGAGGGGGTAGATTATGGAAAGGGAAGGTGTTAACACCCTTTCTATCTGTAGTTTTCTATGGGCTCTTAGATGCTTAGCTTATTTTAAAAGTACCATGTGCTTTGTGTGTTTGAAAAATGTTTTGAAATTCCTTAGTGCGGCGATTCGCTTTGTGTTAACTCTTGTATCAATCCTCAAGAGTGTTGACAAAGCAAATGTTTTTGAAAGTTGTTTTTGAAATGTGTAAGTGTGAAAATTTTGTTTTATTTGAGCATAACATCTAAGAACTATCTACTTATACTCGAAAAGGTTATTCTTTTCCTCCAATCCTTTAGACAGTGCTATCCTACTATTAGTGAGTAGGTAGCCATAACGTTGGATATTTGAGGAACATTCGAAGGGACGTTACAGTCACGAAGGAAACTTGGCAAGAAGCTTTAGTAACCACCCTAAAGTTCTGAGATCACTTTTAACCGAGGCAACATCGAGAGGGTCATAGAGGGACTAGTGATCTTTAAACTGGAGGATAGTCACTAAAACTTCTCACGTTTTGAGAATTGTGACCGTTTTCTGAAGGCAACCGAAGTCGGATACCATAGAGGTGCGCATGTGTAGTTGTGTGTAGTTCAGGTATTTATCTTGCACATTTAGGTTTGCTAACGTTTTAATTTTTTATTCTTGTCATGCAAAACTAGTCACTAGCAGTTAATATGTACAGAAAAATGTAAAGTGCAAAAATATAACCCTACGCTATTACATGGCTTCAGGGAGGGGGATATTTACAATGTACAAAGCTTGGGGCAAGAAAAATAAGGAAAGTAGTAAAAATTCTAATTAGTCTATTACATCTAGTATACAGGTACAGTAATGTAAAAATGTGAAAAATAAATAACGTGTGAAAGGTAAAGATGTCTAAAACCTAAGGCAATTCTAAATGAAATAATAAATTATTTTTTTGTTTATTTTTTTTATTTGAGAAGATAATTAAATTAATTATCCTAAAGTCTATTTAGAAAATAATGTTAATCAAGAAAAATAGTCTAAGTTCTTTTTTTAAGTTTTTTTTATTATGAAAAGAAAATAATTAAATCTAAATCGAGTCCTAAGTTCTAATTCATTTTAAATTAAAGAAAACAGTTAAAATATTTATTTAATTTATTTACAAAATTAGTTTAATTAAAAAATACTAACTTAATATTTTTTTGTGATTTTTATGATTATTTGTTTAATTAATAAATAAAGAATACAAAAATAAATAAAACTAAAACAATACAACAAAACTTAAATCCAGCTATACAGAAAGCTTGTATACATTCATATGAACAAATATGCATGGTTGAAACGAGATTATATCACATGAATCAAATAAAAGAATTTGAAAAAAAATGCAAACCGTGAGAGATGGTTAAGACGTCTCGTGATGCTCCAGGGCGTGGTAATGATTGCAAAAGCTTCAGGGGACCTCCAGGAACGTGTTTGAGTCCTTTGTTTGGGCTGCGGATTGTTGGAAATGTGTTTTTGAGTGTGACAACTTTGCTTACTTTTTGCAATTTCGTATGACTCTTTCAGGCTATGTTTTTCATATTTAAAGCTTACTAGTGTGCTCCTTATATAGAGAGTATGGAGGGGACAAGAGGGAAAAGGAATAAACAACCATTAAGTTGGTGTTTTAAGGCCATGAATATCACTTTGAAACTTTGCCAAAGACATGGTTTCTTGTCCCTTTTTGAATTTTCTATGAACCTGGACATGCTTGCACGAATTTTTGGGCCTCTAAGTTGTCCAAAACATCGGCCCAAATGCTCAAAGCCCATTTCCAATTATTTTATATATTTTATTTTATATTTATTTGAATAAAACAAAATAAATATGTACAAAATAGGTAGAAAATGTAAGGCATGGTAAGAATGATTTTAGAGGTCTTATATAAGCTTAGGAAGATGCTTGAAGTCCAAGAAATTAAGTCATTGACCTAAAACTTCAAGTCTGCTTAATGCATAATTCTTAAAATTTCCCAAATTTTCCCAAATTGGGCAAGTCATAACTTGCTCAATTTTTATCTCATGATGATGATCTTGGACTTTTTGAAAATCCCAAGTTGTCTACCTTAATCCCTCTTTTGATCAATTTTGTATTTGAAGATTTTATCTTGAGGTAAAAGGTCTTGGAAAAAAGTGACTTTTGTTGACTTTCTAAAAATGACCTGTAATGTATGAGCTTGTACCTTTCAAATGGTGCATTTCTTGGACTTCAGGGATGAATATAAGTTTTAGGGAATTGGATCCTATTAAAAATAAGCTTTGGTTAGAGAAACATGGATGAAGTATGTGAAAGTTATACCTTGTTAAAGTTAAGTTGACTTTTCCTATAGAAACCCTAATTTTGCAATTCTTGACTTTTGATAGATTAGGAACATTTCATGAGGAATCATGATCAATCTTTGATCAAATAATGGATATCACTTTAAAATGTTGATGTTGACAAAACAAAATCTTGAAATTTGACTGTATATAGCCCACAGTTGACTTTTGACCTAATATGGTTGATTTTCAAACATTTGGGAAATTGACTGAGCAAACTTGTAGTGCAAGGCATGAAATTTGGCATGGACAATCTTGAAGACATATTAGGACCATGGAAAATATTTGAGACCTTTTGAGATCACACATCTTGATGAAAATCGAAACCCTAATTAGAGGTTCATTGCCTTAGGAGGAGAATTTGCCTGGTCAATTCTTGGTCATCCTTGAGCAATTGGAAACCTCAATGAGCATGTCTTGAGTAAAATGGGAGATCAAATTTTAGGGTACAACAATTTCCCCTGTTCAATCTTCTTAAACCTGAAGATGTAGATTGGCTTGTCGGCCTTTCGTGATCTGAAGGTGGAAGATGTTTCAACACTAGAGTGCCCAGAAATTTGCACTCGCCTGAAATAACATTGTTGATTGATAATATCGGGAATGGGCTTAAAGATGCCATTTGGAAAAGATGACAGAGGGATGTTGGAGATGGGTTTAAAGATGCCATGCAATGACAAAGATTCGTCGGAGATGGGCTTAAAGATTCCATCTAGAGTAGACGTTGATTTCATAAGGGATTCCTTTGTTGGCCTCTGTTATGGGAAATAGAGTCTAAGAGCTTCAGTTGTCCGTTACTCTGATGAGGAATAGTCTCTTTACTGGAGAAATGAAAGCTAACTATTATCTGGTCGGGTCCAGGTTTCACAGCGACTTACTAGGGAATATGAACTTGATCGTTATTTGGTCAGGTCCGGGTTTTACAGTGTTGTGAACTGCTATCTGGAGAAATAAGGGAAGGAACCTGTGTAGGGCTACTTCGGCTGGTCGCATAGATAGTCGCCCCATCTTGTTTCGAGAATTGATCTATAATCGGCTCACGTAGATAGTTGTCTTGTCTTGTTTCAGGTATTAATCCATAATCAGTTGGAGTGCAGATAGGTGTCTTGTCATGTTTCAGGTATTAATTTGGAATCAGCTGTTCACATCCAGATGTCCTGCCTTGCTTCAGGTATTAAACTGGAATCAGTTGGTTTACAAATTGGTGTCCCGTCTTATTTCAGGTATTAATCTGGAACCCACTTGTTGGTCATGGAGATAGTATCCCCGACTTGTTTCGGGAGTTAATCTCTGACTAATCAGAAAAAATAGTTTCCCCGTCTTGTTTCGGGAGTTGTTCTTCAATCTGCTCTTCTGTTGGTTATTGAGGCAGTTGCTCTGTCTGGTTTCAGGAGTTACTCATTAACCTGATCTTGTAGATTGGTCGCTCCGTCTAGTTTCGGGAGTTGATCTACGATCAATCGTTCACAGATATTACCCCGCCTAGTTTTAGGAGTTGATCTATAATCGGCTTATGTAGATAGTTGTTCTGTCTTGTTTCAGGTATTAATCCATAATTAGTTGGCGTGTAGATAGGTGTCCTGTCTTGTTTCACATATTAATCTGGAATCAGTTGTTCACAGCTAGATGTCCTGCCTTGCTTCAGGTATTAAACTGGTATCAGTTGGTTTACAGACTGATGTCTCATATTATTTCAGGTATTAATCACGGGGAAACTATTTTTTCTTATTAGTCAAAGTTTTGTGTCCCGTCTTATTTCAGGTATTAATCTGGAACCCACTTGTTGTTGGTCATGGAGATAGTTTCCCCAACTTGTTTCGGGAGTGAATCTTTGACTAATCAGAAAAAATAGTTTCCCCGTCTTGTTTCGGGAGTTGTTCTTCAATCTGCTCTTCTGCTGGTTATTGCAGTAGTTGCCTTGTCTGGCTTTAGGAGTTACTCCTTAACCTGATCTTGTAGATTGGTCGCCTCGTCTAGTTTCGGGAGTTGATCTACGATCAATCATTCATAGATATTGCCCTGTCTAGTTTCGGGAGTTGATCCATGATCATTTATTCACAGATATTGCCCTGCCTGGTTTCGGGAATTGATTCATTATCAGTCGTTCACAGATATTGCCCCGTCTGGTTCCAGGAATTTAATCTGGACCTACTGAAAATTGTTGATGATATTTGTCTGTGGATATTACCTGAAAAGATAAAGTATTAGTTGTATGCAATGTCATGAATTATGAAATGCATTGCTTAATGATGTTCTCAAAATAAATAAGATTGTGTTGTATTCTTTTGTATGCGCATGCCATGATGTATGAACATCTAATGCTGTTGCGAAGTATCTTTGTCTGGGAAAATAAATCCTTGACTACTGCTGAAGAGTATCGGGAAGCTGAATCCCGGACTACTGTTGGTGAATGAAGAAAGTGATTCTTCAACTTTCGTTGGGGATGATGAATGGAGATAATTTTGCTGGGAATTTCCTTTCTCTGCCGGGGATCTTCGTGCTTGAGAATGATTTTGCTGAGGAGAAGCATTCTGTTGGAAGATTTCACCAATTTAGAGAAATAAACTCCGCTGGGGGATGAACTTTCATAGCTAAAGACATAAACTCTATTGGGGATAAGGCTTTATAGACTAATTGAGATTTATCAAACTCTGTTGCAGAATACTTTGATTTCAGCTCTCTGAGGGAACTTTGCTAGAGAGAGTAATTCTTGCTTGGGGTAGAAGAGGTCAAAACTTTGGTTGTTTTCGCTCTGTATAGGATACTGACATCACTAGACTGTATGATGAGGATGTGGAAGTGACCTTGCAGTAGGACATCCCTGCCTTTGTATCTTCTAGATAAAGTAACTGTGGGGACCACAAATGGCCTTTACACTTATCCCGTTTCTTAAAGTCATTTGCAATTGTCTTTCTGTTTTTTATGCAAGTATTTGTAAACAGTAATCATATTAAAATGCATATGTCAAAAATAATCACTAGACATTTATGCAAAACAAAACAGAAAAATGAAAACGAATAGTTTTTGAACTTCCAAAGAGATAATTTGTATTCATTTGAGGAAGTTTGCCTATAACCGGTGTTTTTGTACAAAGAGACCGACATTCCAGTAAGAGAATGTCGTCGTGAAAACTATACAAAATAGTGTACAAAGAGAAACATCTATGTGAAATGATCCCATTGGGTTCCCATTCTGCTACTGCCTTTATCTCCTTGAGCATCTCATCACTTTTCTACTTGTTTGAAGCTGACTGGATTGATTAGTACCGTTTGAGCTTGATAGTTGATACTGAAGTATGGCTGCAAGGTGATCCAACGGGACATAGTTGTAAGCTTAAAAATCCTTAACTTTTTCCTGGACCGCCCTTTCGGGTTTTCAGTCCATCGTGATACCCTTTATTGCCCAAGCCGCCCTTTCAGGTTTTCGACTTGTCGCGTGTACAGATTATTTTTTATGTATATCCCTAATTTTTTTGCTGGAACCATTTTGGTTCACCGGGATGCCCTAATTTTTTCCTAGGCCAGTCGACCTAGCGGGTCTTTTTTATGCGTAGTATATTTTAACTATGTCCGCGTTTACAGGGTGCGGAAGGTCGTCGTCGTCCATAGTAGTTAAGATCATGGCCCCACCAGAAAATATATTCTTGATTACAAATCGTCCTTCGTATGTGGGAGTCCATATGCCCCTGGGATCACCTTGTGGCAGGATGATGCGCTTGATTACCAGGTCACCAGCCTGATATACCTAACATCTGACCTTCTTGTTAAAAGCTTTGATCATACATTTTTGGTACATCTGACCATGACAGATAGCGGCGAGTCTCTTTTCGTCAATCAGGTTTAACTAGTCAAGTTGAGTCTGAACCCATTCGTCTTTTCTCAATCCTGCATCCTTCATGATTCTCAAGGAAGGGATCTGGACTTCTATGGGTAGGATAACTTCCATACCGTATACCAAAGTGAAAGGAGTTGCCTCTGTTGATGTGCGTATTATGGTGCGGTAACCATGAAGAGAAAATGGTAACATCTCATGCCAGTCTTTGTATGTCACCGTCATCTTCTGTATGATCTTCTTGATATTCTTATTAGCAGCTTCAATAGTTCCATTCATCTTCGGCATTAAGGAGAAGAGTTATGATGCTGGATCTTGAATTTCGTGCAAAGCTCGGTGATCATAGTGTTGTTGAGATTGGTACAATTATCTGTAATGATTCTTTCTGGAATACCGTACCGATAGATAAGGTTATGTCTATCAAATCGAGCCACAACGTTCTTGGTAATAGAAGCAAATGAAGCTGCCTCGACCCACTTCGTGAAGTAATCAATGGCAACCAGGATGAAGCGGTTCCTATTAGAAGTTGTAGGTCTGATTTCCCCATTTATATTGATGCCCCACATTGTGAACGGCCAAGGAGCAGTCAAGACATTTAGAGGAACCGAAGGCACATACACCTTATCAGCAAAGACCTGGAACTTATGGAAAGTTCGTGAATGCTGATAACAGTCTGCTTCCATAGTGGACTAGTAGTATCCTTCCCGTAGGATCTTTTTAGCCATCGTATGTCCACTGGAATGAGTGCCAAAGGTACCTTCGTGTAAATCAGCCATAATCTTTTCTGCCTCACTCTTGTCTACACACCGAAGCAAGGTAGAGTCATGGTTGTGCTTATATAGGATCCTGTTACTGAGAAAGAACTTAGCAGAAAACCTTCTTAGGAACTTCTTATCATTGACTGAAGCTCCCTCAAGATATTCTTGGACTTCAAGATATCTTTTGACTTCATGGAAGTAAGGCTTGTCCACTACTTCTTCAGTACCAATCTTGTGACAGTATGTTGGCTCGTCCATCCTCTCAATGGTGATTTGAGGAGCTTCATTATCACTCATAACCTTGACCCATGGATGACATAGTAGCTAGCTCGTCCACTAGTTGATTTTCCTCTCGTGGAAAATGTTCAAAGGTAATCTCTTCAAAGTATGGAATCAGTGTCAACACATGCTCGTTGTAAGGAATAAGATTAGGATGCTTCGTGTCCCATTCTCCTTTGATTTGACTGATTACTAAGGCCGAGTCTCCAAATACACTCAAGAATTTGATCCTCAAGTCGATAGCAGCTTTGAGACCCATAATACATGCTTCATACTCATCCATATTGTTGGTACAATTGAAACACAATCTGGAAGTGAAAGGAGTATGACAACCCTCAGGAGATATGATCACAGCGCCGATGCCATTTCCAAGAGCGTTGGAAGCTCCATCAAAAACCATAGTCCATCAGGATCCTTGTCCAGGTCCTTCATCCGGTCCATGTTCTTCACAATTAGTTACTAACATGATGTTCTTGTCCGGGAACTCAAAATTCATGGATTGGTAGTCGTCCACAGCCTGATGATCCAAATAATCAGCTAATACACTTACCTTAATTGCTTTATGGGTTGTGTATTGAATGTCGTATTCGGTCAGGATCATTTTTCATCTTGCTACTCTTCCGGAGAGAGCGAGCTTCTCAAAGATGTATTTGATAGGGTCCATCTTAGATATCAACAAAGTAGTGTGGGTTAACATATATTGTCTCAGTCGGGGATCATCCCATGCCAAAGTGCAGCAAGTTTTCTCGAGCAGTGAGTATCTTGTTTCACAGTCGGTAAACTTTTTTCTAAGGTATTATATTGCATGCTCTTTTCGACCAGACTCGTCATGTTGCCCCATCACACACACCCATTGAATTATCTAATACTGTTAAGTACATTATCAAAGGTCTTCCTTCAACCGAAGGCATCAAAATTGGAGGCTCTTGAAGGTATTCCTTGATTCTGTCAAAGGCAGTCTGGCATTCGTCATTCCTCTTTAACACTTGATCTTTCTTCAGGAGTTTGAATATTAGCTCACAAGTAGCAGTTAGATGGGAAATGAACCTGGAAATGTAGTTTAAACGTCCCAAGAAACCTCTAACTTTCTTCTCAGTGCAAGGAGCCGACATCTCTTGTATGGATTTAACCTTTGAAGGGTCTACTTGAATACCTTTGTCACTAACAATGAAACCCAGAAGCTTACCAGATCTTACCCCAAAGGTGCACTTGTTCGGATTCAGCCTTAATTTATACATCTTCAGCCTATCAAATAGTTTTTGCAGATGATCCAGGTGTTCCTCTTTTGTTTGAGACCTGGATATCATGTCGTCAACATAAACCTCTATCTCATGGTGAATCATATCGTGGAACAAAGCTACCATAGCACGCTGATAGGTTGCCCCAGCGTTCTTCAACCCAAATGGCATAACCTTGTAACAGAAAGTGCCCCATTGTGTGACGAAAGTTGTTTTCTCCATGTCTTCGAGTGCCATTTTAGTATGATTGTAACCAGAGAAACTGTGCATGAAGGAGAAGATCTTATGATGTGCAGTGTTATCAACCTGCAGTGTTATCAACCAGAACATCAATGTGGGGAAGCGGGAAGTCATCCTTGGGGATTTCTCTATTCAGGTCTCTGTAGTCCACACACATACATACCTTACTGTCCTTCTTAGGTACCGGAACGACATTAGCAACCCATTGTGGATTGGATGTCATAGCCAAGAATCCGACATTAAACTGTTTCATAACTTCAGCCTTGATCATTTCTGACATCTCAGGGTGCATCCGATGAACCTTCTACTTTACCGAAGGGCAATCTTCTTTAGTTGGCATACGATGAACCACAATATCAGTGTCCAATCCTGGAATGTCTTCGTATGACCATGCGAAGATCTCAACATAATTATGCAACATATGAATTAACCATTGTTTAACATTGGACTCCAAGTTAGCACCTACCTTGACTTCTTTTTTGTCCTCTTCGGTACCCAAGTTCACTGTTTCAAATGGCTCTTCATGAGGCTGTATAGTTCTTTCTTCCTGTTGTAACAGTCTAGCAAGTTCTCCTGGTACCTCACAATCTTCCTCACCTTCTGTGATGCGGTGGGAGAACTGACTTGAGGTTTTGCGTTTGTGTTTGCAAATATTTCGGTTTAGCAAGAGTCGCCACCGACTTTAATTTTATCCAAAAGGAAAGTTAAAAAAGCACAGGAAAGACCTTTGAGATTGTTTTTGGGTTCGGGGGGTAGATTATGAAAAGGGAAGGTGCTAGCACCCTTTTCATCCATGGTATTCCATGGGCTCTTAGTTACTTGTTTTAGATCACTTGCGTTTGCTTTTCAATTGTTTGAAATGGTGCTTTTGTGTGTGGTTTTGAAAGTATTTTGAAAAGAGGCCTTTGTTTAGGCAACCTTTGTAATGATTCTTGTTTGAATGTATACAAAGGTGTTTGTCTTTTGAAAAATGTTTCAATGTTTGAAAGTTTGTTTGGAAAATGTTTTGAAATTGTGTGATAGTTTGAAAATAGCAAGGATTGTTTGCAAATTGATCAAGTAACTAGGAGTTGTCTACCCTACTAAAAGATCTTTCCTACACATTTTTTATTCTTTTGATATTGTTGTTTTACCATTATATTTGGTAAACAACCCTATCTTTGGATGTTAAACGGGACAGGCGTGGGTCATCATATGACCATGATAACAATATTGCCAAGTATCTTAGCAAGTTTTTAAGGGACTAGATCATTTTTGTTTAGGCAACCAAGATAGCGTCATCGAGGGACTATGATCTTTTTGTTTTGTTTTGTTTTGCCAAGATACCTAGCATACATACCATGGCCATTTTAAGGCAACAAAGTGGATGAAACCCTAGGGGTGCTTGTGTACATTGTGTTGTCATTTTTCATGCATTTTTGTCTTGTGTTTAATCATGCTATTTGTTTGATTTTTTGTCTTTGCATACAAAACCCTAATTTACTATCATGGCATTTGAAAGCGATAAAATGCGTAAAAGTAAATCTAAGACTATTACAACATTATTATGGGGAGGGGGATACAAGTTTGAATAGGGGAATATTGCTCAAAATAAAACCCTAACTTAACTATTACAACCATATTGAATTTATTTGTACAAATAAATAAATAAGCAAATATTTAAATATGCAAATAAATGTAAATATGCACAAATGCTTTTTTTGTATTTATTTTATGTATGTAAAAATAAGTTTATTTATGTCCTAAAAATAAGAAAATAAAAATGATTATTTTTGGAAAGGGGTGAAAACCCTAATTTTGTTTTATATATATATATATATATATATATATATATATATATATATATATATATATATATATATATATATATATATATATATATATATATATATATATATATATATATATATATATATATATATATATATATATATATATATATATATATATATATATATATATATATATATATATATATATATATATATATATATATATATATATATATATATATATATATATATATATATATATATATATATATATATATATATATATATATATATATATATATATATATATATATATATATCCTATTATTATTTATGTACAAGATAATAAATAAAAATATATACAAAGATGTTAAAAAATAAAATATGTGAGAAAATAATATTTTAAGTGTATAATATAATAAAAATAAAATATTTAAGTATTTCAATATTATTTACAAATTTATTCAAGAAAATGAATTCTATTTAACCTAATAAACCATTTTTTGTCATAAAAAATAATAAAAATAATAAAATAAAAATGTAAAAATTAAGAAAATATTTTTGGTGATTTTTAATATTTAGAAAAAAAATAAATAAAGTCAGAAAATATAAAAGAAATGAAAAATATACAAAAATAAAACAAATGGGCCAAGGGGGTGCAGAAAATAAAAAGGGGGGTGCAAATAGCCAGAAAAGCCAGGCCCAGCCCAAACTTCCACTTCGTCCCTGTCCTTAGAACAAAAAAACACGCGTCTTATGTTCAAAACTGTATTTCCTGCATACGTGCTTAAAAAACAAAATCTTGCAACATGAAAGTTATAGCTCATCATCACACGATTCTAATGATATAAAAAACTTGATCTAACTCTCAAAGACCAGAGAGAATTTTATCATCCCCAATTTTAGACCTAAAAATTTCAGCATGTTCATCATCTAAATTCTCCTAGCTCAATTATTATAAATGGAAGCTATGCATATGTACAGTTCAAGGACATTAAGGACTAAATTTTTGCTTCACAAACCTAAGCTAAATGATGTCTAAATAAGGAGATAGAAAGTTGGAAATTACCATGTTTAGTCAAGTTCGAATATGGCAATGTAGGAGTTGTGAGTGAGGCCTGGAGTTCTTTTGAGCTTGCTTGAAGTTCCCTTGATCTTTCACAATGCTCAGCTTGCTTTGAAATGGCTTGAATCTCCCTATAGAACTCAACCTGCAAACTCAGAAATTGAAAATGGTGAAGGTTGAAAATGAAGTTACAGTTGCTTGAGAAGGGCTTGGATAGTTCAGATGGGATGTATGGAATGTGTCTGAAGTGGTTCAAGACAAAACGCACGAGGCAATTTGGTTTTGGCTTGGTGTTTGCAGAAAATGCCCTGTTTTAGGCAGAAGTTGGTGTTTTTGTGCTTAAGGGTGTTTGAGAGGCTTGGCAA
The DNA here is from genome assembly GCA_948472305.1 of Vicia faba. Lineage (NCBI taxonomy): Eukaryota > Viridiplantae > Streptophyta > Magnoliopsida > Fabales > Fabaceae > Vicia > Vicia faba. The sequence goes on from OX451735.1 coordinate 41,134,369, forward strand.
TCGTGTTTTTGGCTTTGTTACAATATGCTGAAGTCGTTTGAAATGAGTCCAAGACTTGGTTTTAACAGATGCACAAGTTATGGACCTTTTGCAAGCTTTCTTATTTTTGAAGCAAAATGTGAGTTGACAAAAGCCAAGGTTGTACAAGCTAGCTTGAGGTCTGCTGAGAGTTGGTGAGCTTTTCGTGATGTTTGTAGATGTTGTTTGTATCAAGATATCAGGTCCATGGCTCAAGAAATACAAAATTGCAAAAAGTATGCTTTATGGAAATGGAATTGCAACCTTTATGCCATTTTTGGAATAAATCAATGTGTAATGCTCCATAGCTCAGAATAAGACCAATATCCATTGTATTTGCATTTAATTAAGGAGTGTGGAAAGGATTAAGACCTGTAAAACAAGTACAAGCATGCTTTGGACAGGTTTGCAAGTTGTAGCAATGTGCAAAATGCCTTGGACAAAAGTGATAATTTTCCATTTTCAAACTTTCGATTCTCCCTAACCACAAATGATCATGGAGAGTTCTTGGACATGTTGAAAAGCTTGTAACATGCTTTACAATCCATATTTGAAATGAATTTTGAGATTCCAAATGGAACTAGGTGAAAAGTTGCCATGAAGATAGGTCAAAATCCTGCCTAAACTAGGGCAAAATTTCACTAAGTTAAAAGTTTCATGGACCCTTGTTCACAAAATCATAACTTGAGATACAAGCATCTTTTGGGAAAACTTTGTGAAAAAAAGTTTTAGATTTTGTGGAGGACTACAACTTGCATGTTGGAAGTTTTCTTTGAATCCAATTGCATCATGGTGAAAAAGTTGGGCAAAGTTGGAAAAAAATAAGAAATTTTCATAACTTAGAAAAATTCTAAGTTATGAAAATTTTCCATTTTAAACCCTAATTTGCAAAATTAGGTTTCTTGATGATCAAGTTTCATGTTTTGACATATCTTGATGAAAAATGACCCTTGGCACTTGATTTTGACCAAAAAGTCAAAGTTTGACTTTTCAGTGTACAGTTGATTTTTGATTAGTTGACTGGAAAATTCATCTGTCAATCCAATGCAATTGAGATCTTTTGAACCTTGTGATTAGGTCAAGATGATTCCATTGAGTCCTTGAAACCATTTTTGATCCCAATTTGCCATTGGCTAGGTTAAAAATCAGAAATTCCCCTTCTACAGTCAAAACCCTAAAAATGACCATTTTGCCCTTTTGATGATCTGATCAAATTTCTTGAGGAGTTGTGGTCCAAACTTGATAAAATGGTTCATATGAGTCTATAATGTTGATGTGGATCAAAAATTATGAGGTTTGACTGTAAATTGGCCACAGTTGACTTTTTCCCCAATACAACTGATTTTTAGGTCAATTGTCCAATTGACTGGACAAAAATTTGATTCAAGGCTTGAAACTTGGTATGAGAAATCTTAGAAGTCCAACATGAAGTATGAAAGTCACATTGAGCATTAGAAGTCCAAAAATCCCTGTGCAAACTCAAACCCTAATTTCAGGTCAACAGTGCAAGGAGATGTCTTGAGCTGAGCAAACCCTAATCTGGTCTTGAGTCCAAGGAGTCTTATGAGGAGAATCTTGATAAAATGAGAGGGGAAATTTTGGGGTGCAATACCTTCGTCCTCGGCTTGGTTGATCAAATTTTCAAAGTCATAATTGGAAATAGCAGAACCGTTATCAATGGGATCCAGAGTGAATACGGATCTGCAGTTTGATATGTGAGTGTGTGTAAGAGCATAGTTGTATATTTTTGATAAAGTAAAGAGGAAGAAAATAAAAATAAAGAGCATAAAATTTGTTTGCAAAACGTCCAATGTTTTATTGATGACATATGAAAATGAAGCAATGACCCTCACAAATAGACCATTGTGCCTCGGGAAGACACAAGGCTTTAATGTTTTAATTGTTCAAATATTACATTTCATCAAAACAAAAAGACAAGTTACTCTTGAATAAAAGTAATGGGCACAAAGTCTTTAGCCTCCCAATTGCTGAGTCCACCGTTGATGGTTGGGAAGATCCACTTGTCCAGGTCACAATCACTATCATTGTCCTCCAAAGCATTGACTCCATGGTTGCTGATCCGTAAAGGTGGTCCCCCGGTGTAAGCACGACGGATAACTCTATGGGCTCCTGAAGTAAAACCCAAACCAAATTTGTCAGATTTGTAAGGAATATCTGGAATTTGGCCCCAAATTATACATTCACCTTCTTCGACTACTGCTTTGGCATCCCTCAAAGAAGCCATCTTCAATGGAGGTCTAGCAGCCTTTGGAACACTGGCAGTGGTCTTGGTTGCAACAATAGTCTGCGAAACCTCCTCAAAGTTCTGACAGGGAGTCTCAATGAACTCTTCGTTCATTTCAACGTACCTAAAAGAGTTCAGGTGGCTCACCATGTACTCCTCCTCCCCATGGATTGCGATAATTTTCCCATTGACTGGGTACTTCAGCATTTTATGTAGGGTGGAAGTCACAGCACCAGCCCCATGGATCCAAGGTTGACCCAATAAACAGGAGTAAGATGGGCGGATGTCCATCACAGAGAAAGTGGAATTAAAATTCTGAGTACCCACTTTGATAGGGATGTCCACCTCCCCATGCACCATTCTTTTAGAATTGTCGAATCCCCTCACCACAATGCTACTGGGCTTTAGTATGAGCCCTTCATGATCCAACATGTCTAGATCATTCTTGGGTAAGACATTTAGTGACGAACCTGTATCCACTAGAACATTGGCTAATGTAGTGCCCCTGCACTAAATAGAGACATGCAGGGCATCATTCTGTTTCCTTCCCTTGGGAGTTAGGTCTGTGTCAGAGAATCCCATGCCATTGTCAACTGTCAAACTAGACACGCAACTCTCGAATTGATCAGCGGAGGTCTCTTGAGGCACGTGGGTAGACTTCAAGAATTTTACTAAAGCCTTGGCATGGGCTTCAGAGCACAGCAGTAGGGCCAGCATTGAGATTTTTGAAGGGGTTTTCCCCAATTGTTCTACGACATTGTATAACTTCTATTGATTAAATATTTCTTCCATCTCCTTTTTAGAAACCTCATAAACGACTTATGGATGCGCCTTCGTCCGGATTGGCTCAACCAATACCTCTTTGCCCTGAGTCTCGGCCGACTCAGTAGTAGGAATAACAGTAGGACTAATAGTAGGAGTAGCCATGGAAATACTGACAGGAGCAGCAGTAGGAATAATCACCGGAGTAGTAATAGGAGTACTAGTAGGAACAAAAATAGGAATAACAACAGGAGTGACAATAGTCTTTGGAGAGATTTCAGGAGAGAAAATCCTTCCGCTTCTAGTAATTTTGCTGGTCCCGACAATGTTACTAATGTCAGGATCAGAGTCTTCAGGATCTTTGTCTTTGACAACCAGTAAATCTTGCTTGACACCATGGTAGTAAACGTCAGCACCATAATTCCAAGGAACATCTTTGTCCGAGGAATATGGTATAGGTCCAGGAAAAGTAATTATCAACAGAGAAACTTTTGGAATAGATGTAATCCTGGCAGGTCTTTTAGAGGAGACCTTGGGAGGATTGGCGGAAATGGTAATGATAGAAACATCTTCACACGGAGCACTTATAACTAGAGTCTTCTCAAAAAGAATTTATTTATCATCCATCAGGCGTTGAACGCCTTCCTTCAACAAATGGAAACCATTAGGTAGAGACAAACATAAGTGGCAACATTCACCACAACCCAGAAATAAACTGGCTCGCAAGAGATTCTTTTTAACAATCAGGAGTGGAGTAGATAGTTCATTAACTGAAGCAACAAACATGTCATCATCAATAGCATTAACACCACGGTCGTGCTTGGGCATAGGGGCAGTTATGACATTAGGAGTCTCAGGAGCGTCAAATTCAATCTCCTTTGCCTTAATAAAATCACGTGCCTTGTTCTTCAAAACCCAACAGTCGTTTGTATCGTGGCCTGGACTTTCAGAATGGTAGGCACACCGAGCATTTGAATTGTAGCAAGGAGATGCAGTGTTTGGATTTTTGGGAGCCTCTTTCAGGGTAACCAGATTGGATTTCAGCAAATATGGCAAAACTTGAGACAAGGTCATATTAATCCGGGTAATCTGTCTTATGGGCTTATCTGTTCTGGACTGATTGTTCTATTATTGAGTAGCTGCAGGTTTGGATATCATTACAGCTCCCACCATTGGACGGTGTTCGGTTTTGCCCTGACTTCTCTGGTTGTAAGCAGCACTGACCTCTTTCTTTCCTATGAGAGGCTTATTTCCTGCACTTGAAGAGGCATCTCCTTGAATCTTACCACTTTTAATACCAGCTTCCACTCTTTCTCCTGTCAAGATCAGCTCAGTAAACCCAGCTGAAGAGCTTCCAATCAGATGGTTGAAAAACGGACCAGATAAAGTACCTAAGAACATGTCTACCAGCTCACTATCAGACAGAGGAGGCTGGACTTTTCCTGCAAGGTCTCTCCATTTTTGGGCATAATCTTTAAAGCCCTCACTAGAACCCATAGACATACTCTGAAGTTGTGTACGGGTTGGAGCGAGGTCAGCATTATATTTATACTGCTTGTAAAAAGCAGTAGTCAGATCTTCCCAGTTACGAATGTTGGTTCCATCCAACTGATAGAACCACTCTAATTGAGTCCCCGATAGAATGTCTTGAAAGAAATGCACCCACAAATTTTTGTCAGCAGTGTGCGGCTAGATCTTCCTGACATAAGATCTGAGATGCAGCTTAGGACATGAGACCCCGTCATATTTAGAAAATGTGGGAACTTTGAACTTTTGCGGGAACACCACTCTAGAAACCAACCCTAGCTCTTCGAAATCTAGGCCAGGTACACTCTGAACTTCCATGGTGTTGAGATGGTCCTCCAGTTGTTTGTACTTATCATCAGCAGAAGGGTATTGTTCCTTGGTTTAATCAGCTTCATATTCTTCAGACTCCCTTGTACTGTTGGTATTCTTCTCTTGGATCTCCTTCCTGATTGTCTTTCTCTTTTAATGGAGTTGCGAGCTCTGAAACTTGCCTCACTAGTCCTTTGAACCTTCTTCCCATATTCAGAACACCCACTGGCCTCTTTTTCTTCTTCTTGTCCTTGAGAATCAGAGCTTTCAAATCTTCTTGTCCCTTAGCCAGATTCATGAACATTTCTTGGAATTGAGCATTATCTGCCTGAAGCTCCTTAACTATTTGTTTAAGAGCCATTGCTAAAATAAACAGCGAAGAAGATAAGAATCATGTCGCGAAACCTGTTTATGCAATGATATGTATGATATATGTATGCAATATTTTCAAGGATTTCTAAGACTTAAATTTTCTTAGCCAAAGTGAAAAAAAAAACGTTAATTGCATTAAGAAGTTTAAGCGGTTACAATGATTCCTCTTGGGCTTACAAAGGAAGTAACAAAGCAAAAATGAACTCTCAAATAAAAAAGGGACTCAAACTTCCCACGGGCGTATCCTCTTTGGTGCAATGTAGGCATTTACTCTTCTCTTCGTGAATTAGCCTGATGAGCTCTAAAGCTTTCTTCTCGCTGGTGTAGAATTGGGTTTTAAAGGTATCTCGTTCCTCTTTGAGTTGAATCCAGGATTTTTGTAACTCCTCAAAATTAGTCGGCATGTCAGGATGACGAACAATGTAAGGAATGTCTCCCTCAGCAACAGGCTCCATGATGATGTGTAGAATGGCCTCATAAGGCATCCTAAGACTTTGAGCACGGGCTCGTACCCACTTAAGATAAGGCTACAAAGGAATGGAGTTCTTATGCCCCAGTGTTTTTCTATCAAATTAGTTCACCATGCCCCAAGCTCTTATGAACCTCTGACGATAACCCTGAACATCATTATCATAGTCGAATACGATTCCTTGGACAAGTGTATCATGAGGACCATCCCTCCTAGCATAACCAAACGGTCACAATGCCAAACAAGGATTATAAGTGATTCCTCTCCTAATGCCTAGGAGAGGGACATTAGGGAATTTCCCATAGCGGTCAATGATGGTAACATTCTCCAAGGATCGAGGACACCAATGAATGTTCGAATGTGTGAGGGACATAAACCTATTAGACCATCTCATGCCCTGCTCATTCTTCAACACAGATCGAGGCAGGTGTGAAATAAACCACCTAGCCAACAGAGGAGTGCAACACAGCAGGGTCCCTCTTTTCTTTACAGTGCGGGTATGCAGAGAGTGTAGGATGTCTCCAAGTAAAGTAGGAACCGGATTATGAGATAGAAAAACCTTGACCGTATTCACATCTATGAGTTGGTCCGGCTTAGGAAATAGTATCATCCCATAGATGAGAAGGGCCAAAACTTCTTCAAAAGCTTGTAAATCCAGGGTATCCCAAAAATGGTGAGCCTTCTCAAATAGAAACTTAGCTAGAAGCCCTTTAACGCCTCTTCTTGTTTCCCAATTTGCCACTACATCGGACCGTTGTAAAGACAGAGCATGAGAAATCTCTTCAGGTTTTGGGTCTCTTTCCATACCATTGAAGGGTAACTTATCAAGAATGGGAACCTCTAATAACTGAGAAAACTCCTCCATAGTAGGAACCAATTAGTAATCAGGAAAGGTGGAGCAGTGATGTATAGGTTCAAAGAATTGAAAGGGAACCTTCAACATTTCTTCATTAGGGATTGAGGTGACCAGATTGAGAAGTCGACCATGTCTTTCAGTGAATGGAGAGATCTCAGGTACCCTTGATGCTAATTCCTTGAGTTGAGGAGGTACCCTTATGAGGTTGACTTGGATAGTATTCCTGCGAGTGGATGCCATGTCCTACAAAACAACACAAAGATAAGTCCTGAAAATCCTTGAAACGAGTAGTATGATATGCCATGTTATGATGTTATGATATCATGATTATGCTAAGAAAACACAAATATAGAAAGCACAAGCAAATCACACAAAGGCCTTAGGTTTAAAGCTTGCATGGGTTTTAAGGTTAGTACCCTCTTGAAGTTTAGTTGGTTCAACCAGTCCTAGAAAGTAATCGGGTTTTAAGGGATCTCAATATCACTGATCTTTCCCACAAGTTTCGTTTCGATCGATAATTGACTTGCCACCAAACAAAACTCGGGAGTCAAATCTCAATGAGTGTAGTATCGAGTATCAACCGACTTCAGGCTACACCAAAGACGAATATCTCACTACTTCCTAATGGCCAAGTTGTTCAATTAAAGGTTCTAGGGTCAGTTGATGCTTCAAGACACCACACAGCGGCCCCGTATTCTCCTTGACTACTCAAGGGCTACCGGTACCAATCAAAGTGTCACATCAACATAGTTATCGCTTCAACCGCGTTGCTATATCCCACACAGTTTCCACGATCTATTGCTACTTACCTAAAAGGTGCCCCAAATTCGGGTGTAGGATCTATAGTAACCAAAACAAAGCCCTCAAAAGTAAAGCAAACAAAGCATAAAAAAGAAGTTAAATAATGAACTAACTCTAAGGTAACCCCACTTTTTTAAATCAATAATCCCTAGCAGAGTCTCCAATTCTGTCATACGATGGAAGAACCGACTGTTAATACTGGTTTTGCGTTTGTGTTCACAAATGTCGCAGTAAGCAAGAGTCGCCACCGACTTTTCTTTTATCCAAATTAAGGAAGGGGTGAAAAGAACAGAAAAATACCTTTTCGAGAGTTTTTTGAGTAAGGGTGTAGATTATGGAAAGGAAAGGTGTTAGCACCTTTTCCATCCGTAGTTTTATATGGGCACTTATATTCTTAGCTCATTTTAAAAGTACCTTGTGCTTTGTGTGTTTGAAAAATGTTTTGAAATGACTTAGTGCGGCGATTCGCTTTGGGTAAACTCTTGTATCAATCCTCAAGAGTGTTGACAAAGCAAATGTTTTTGAAATGTGTAAGTGTGAAAAGTTTGTTTTATTTGAGCATAGCATCTAAGAACTATCTACTTATACTCGAAAAGGTTGTTATTTTCCTCCTATCCTTTAGATAGTGATATCCTACTATTAGTGAGTAGGTAGCCCTATCGTTGGATATTTAAGGGACATTCGAAGGGACGTTACAGTCACGAAGGCAACTTGGCAAGAAGCTTTAGTAACCACCCTAAAGTTCTGAGATCACTTTTAACTGAGGCAACATCGAGAGGGTCAACGAGGGACTAGTGATCTTTAAACTGGAGGATAGTCACTAAAACTTCTCACGTTTCGAGAATTGTAATTGTTTTCTAAAGGCAACGAAAGTGGGATACCCTAGAGGTGCGCATGTGCAATTGTGTTTAGTTCAACTATTTATCTTGCACATTTAGGTTTGCTAACGTTTTTATTTTTCAGTCTTGTCATGCAATCCTAGTTACTAGCAGTTAATATGTACAGAAAAATGTAAATTGCGAAAATATAACCCTACGCTATTATATGGCTTCGGGGAGGGGGATAGTTACAATGTACAAAGCTTGGGGGAAGAAAAATAAGGAAAGCGGTAAAAATCCTAATTAGTCTATTACATCCAGTATACAGGTACAATAATGTAAAAATGTGAAAAATAAATAACGTGCGAAAGGTAAAGACGTCTAAAACCTAAGGCAATTCTAAATGAAATAAGAAAATCATTTTTTGTTTATTTTTTTGATTTGAGAAAATAATTTAATTAATTGTCCTAAAGTCTATTTAGAAAATAAAGTTAATCAAGAAAAATAGTCTAAGTTCTTTTTTTTAAGATTTTTTATTATGAAAAGAAAATAATTAAATCTAAACCAAGTCCTAAGTTCTAATTCATTTTAAATTAAAGAAAATAGTTAAAATATTTATTTAAATTATTTACAAAATTAGTTTAACTAAAAAATACTAACTTAATATTTTTTTGTGATTTTTCTGATTATTTATTTAATTAATAAATAAATAAAACAAAAATAAATAAAACTAAAATAATGCAACAAAAATGCTAGATGGGCCTGATAGCAAAAGAAAAATAGGGAGTGCTGTTTTAAATTCGCTGGGCCCAAAGCTGTGAAAACCATACTTCATGCCTGGTCCTGTGTGGACAAGTCTTGAAGGTATATGATATACTGCGCGCATGGATGTACCGGCTTGGATCAGATGTACATCTTATGGCCTAGGTTGAGGGTGCATGGTGCACAACTGACCATGCTTTACATGGGATCTGCATGAATATTGTTAGAAAAATGAGAAAATTTTGGACCTGGGACTCGAACCCATATCCTCTCCCTTCGCACAAACGTGCCTTTCCAGCTGAGCTACTTGGTTATTCGTTACATAAAATAAAACAATAATATAATATAAGAAAAATTGGTCAGATATATTAAAAATGAAAAAAAAACGCGCGATGGGTTTGAATGGGCCAATGGGAAACTGCCACGCCTTATCTTCTTCCTTGCTCCGTTGTTTTTGGTATAGAAACCTATAGTGATAGTTTTTGTTTGTCACTTAGTACCTGCATCTCAAAACATCCAGCATATGGAGCATAAATTAAATGTGAGGCCATGGATCAATTGGCCTCGACCTGCTGACCACGATGGTACCCTTAGTTGGGTCTAATTTTGGCTGATTTGAAAAACCCCAATTCAGAGGTCCAAACCCTAATAATGGCCAAGCATCGTACCTGCATCAAAACTTAAATCCAGCTATACAGAAAGCTTGTAAACATTCATGTGAACAAATATGCATGTTTGAAACTTGCTTATATAACATGAATCAAATAAACGAATTTGAAAAAGAAATGCAAACCGTGAGAGCTGGTTAGGACGTCTCGTGATGCTTTAGAGCGTAGTAATGATTGCAAAAGCTTCAGGGGACCTTCAGGAACGTGTTTGAGTCCTTTGTTTGGGTTAAGGATGGGTGGAATTGTGATTTTGAGTTTGACAACTTTGCTTACTTTTTGGAATTTCGTATGACTCTTTCAGGCTATTTTTTTTCGTGTTTGAAGCTTGCTAGTGTGCTCCTTATATAGAAGGATGGAGGGGACAAGAGGGCATGAATAAACAGCCATTAAGTTGGTGTTTTAAGGCCATGGATATCACTTTGAAACTTTACCAAAAACATGGTTTCTTGTCCCGTTTTGAATTTTATATGAACCTGGACATGCTTGCACAAATTTTTGGGCCTATAAGCTGTTCAAAACATCAGCCCAAATGCTCAAAGCCCATTTCCAATTATTTTTTATATTTTATTTTATATTTATTTGTATAAAATAAAATAAATATGTACAAAATAGGTATAAAATGTAAGGCATGGTAAGAATTATTTTATAGGTCCTCTATAAGCTAAGGAAGATTCTTGAAGTCCAAGAAATTAAGCCATTGACCTAAAACTTCAGGTCTGCTCAATGCATAATTCTTGAAATTTCCCAAAATTTCCCAACTTGGGAAAGCCATAACTTGCTCAATTTTTATCTCATGATGATGATCTTTGACTTTTTAGAAATCCCAAGATGTCTACTTCAATCCCTATTTTTATCAATTTTGTATTTGAATATTTTATCTTGAGGTAAAAGGTCTTCGGAAAAAGTGACTTTTGTTGACTTTCTGAAAATGACATGTAATGTATGAGCTTGTACCTTTCAAATGGTGCCTTTCTTGGATTTTAGGGATGAATAGAAATTGGATCCTATTCAAAATGAGCTTTGGTTGGAGAAAAATGGATGAAGTATGTGAAAGCTATGCCTGGTCAAAGTTCAGTTGACTTTTCCTATATAAACCCTAATTTTGTAATTCTTGATTTTTGATAGATTAGGAATATTTCTTGAGGAATCATGATCAAAATTTGATCAAATTATGGATATCACTTTAAAATGTTTATGTTGACAAAAAAATCTTGAAGTTTGATTGTATATAGGCCACGGTTCAATTTTGACCTAGTAGAGTTGATTTTCAAACATTTGGGCAATTGACTAACCAAACTTGTAGTGCAAGGCATGAAATTTGGCATGGACAATCTTGAAGACATATTAGGACCATGGAAAACATTTGAGACCTTTGGATCTCACACATCTTGATGAAAACTGAAACCCTAAATAGAAGTTCATTACCTTAGGTGGAGAATTTGCCTGGTCAATTCTTGGTCATCCTTGAGCAATTGGGAACCTCAATGAGCATGTATTGAGTAAAATAGGAGGGCAAATTTTGGGGTACAACAATATGAACTTGTGTTGCATATGCTATGATGTTGGTAATATGATGTATGAATGCAATGTATGAACATGTCAGTTGTTCCATTGTTGTATTGTTGAATTAGGGAAAATAAATCCCTGACTGTTGCTAGGGGGAAGAATATAGGTCTTCAAATTTGTCGAAGTTGAAATGCTAGGAGATGAACTTCCGTTGTTAGGGATATAAACTCTATTGTGGAAGGTAAACTTCATGGACTATTCGAGAATTTTATTGAAATCCTGTTAGGGAATCCTAAGAAGCCTGGAGACTTTATTGGGGGATCTTTTGTTGGAGCAGTAATTTGGAGATTCTTGCTCCGTCGTGGATATGAGAACCTGACACCATTAGGTTGCATATTGAGAATATGGAAGTGACCTTGTAGTAGGACGTCTCTGCCTCTATACCTGCTGGAGAAGGTATCTGTTGGAGGAGATATCTGCGGTGATTTTGTGGATGGCCCTTAGATATTGTCCCGTTTCTTAAAGTCATTAGCAACTGTCTTTCTGTTTTTAGGTGTATATTTGTAAGAAGTAATCACATTCAAATGCATATGTTCAAAAATAATCACAGGAGCCTTTCGCACACAAAACAGAAAAATAAAAATAAAAGTTTTTCACTTTCAAAGGAATAGTTTTGTATTAACTTGAATAAGCATTTTTGTACAAGGAGACGAACATCCTAGTAAGAGAATGTCGTCGTAAGAATGGAAATTATAAAAAAAATAGTATACAAAGAAAAACAGTTATGTGAAATAATTCCATTGGGTTCCCGTTCTGCTATTTCCTTCACGTCTTTGAGCGTCACTTCCCTTTGCTGCTTGTCCGAAGTAGACTGGATTGATTAGTACCATTAGAGCTTGGTAGTTGACATTGAAGATTGGTTGTAAGGTGATCCAATGGGACATAGTTATATGCTTTAAATCCCTAACTTTTTCATGGACCGCCATTTCGGGTTTTCAGTCCACCGGGATACCCTTTTTTGCCCAAGCCGCCTTTTCAGGTTTTCAACTTGCCGGGTGTACAGATTTTTTCATATTTATATCCCTAAGTTATGCCCGAATCCTTTTGGTTCACCAGGATGCCCTTATTTTTTCCTAGGCCAGTCAACCTAGCGGGTCTTTGTTCATGCGTAGTGTTTTCCGACTATGTCCATGTTCACCGGGTATGGAAAATTGTCACTATCCATAGTAGTAAGTGTTGCCACATTGCAAGAAGATGTTTGTTTAATCGTACAGGATTCGTTGCTGGAATTCATGTCCAATGCCCCAAGTGATTCAGATGGAGATCTGGCCCTCGCTATTTGGCATTTTTGAGAGATTCCTTGAACCTTGACTTGACTGCCCTAGATCAGCTGGACGCCATGCTATGCCGTTGATTATGGAAGGCCTGTTACTGGGGAAAAAATTTCCATCTGAGGTGATTCTGTTCATCGAGAGGATTTTCTTTCATTGAATATTCGTCTGCAAATTTCTCTGCTGTTTGAACAAATAGTCATATGCAAACAATGGTATTTTAAAAATGCAAAGCTTATGTTTGTCTTGATGTTTGAAAATTCATTTTTAATAAAACAAATTTTTTTTGTAAGAGTGCGATATCAGCTCAGGTTTTATAGCGAACCCTACAGGACTCAAGATACCTTTTTTAATAGTATGCTTTCGAACTAACCCATGCTTCAACTAGGACTTTTAATGGTTATAACATGGTCTGGTTCACGTTTCAAGAAACAAAGGATAAAGGCTAAAATTTTATTTGTACCCAACCCATTCTTCATGATGTTCTTCACTCCTATGCTCAGCTAATTATGCATTTAGATCCCAATTCAGTTTGGGATCTTTGCTCTGATACTTGGTGATGGTTCAGGAATTGAACGTTCGTTTGAGAAGGCAGTCATTTTGGTAACCTTTTTTTTTTCTTGAGAATTTGTAGGACCTCTTTTTTTATTTAGTTATCCCTACTTTTGCTTGAACTGTTTCTTTTGCGATTACAGTCAGCGGGATGCCCCAGTTTTTTCTTAAGTCTCCTTCATAGGTTTTTTACTTAACGGGCCTTTATTTTGAGAGATAATGATTGCCTGTCTTGATGATTTTGTGGAACCGTCACCCTCTTCTGATTTGGAAGGACGTATTTGATGCCATTCATTATGTATGAAGTGGAAGATTGTGACTGAATGCGCATCTGAATTAACTGAGAAAAGCTACCCTGCCCCGGGTTATGATTAAGGGTTTTAATTTGTGTGAAAATAAAAACTCCTACTTCTTAGGCTCAAAGGGGTTGGCTAGGGATTATCTTCCTTATAACTCCATTGTTTAGGATTTGAAACAATGTTTGTACATTGTCAGCGGGGTCTTTTCAAATGCATACTGTAGAGACTGTGGTATCGCTTTCGTCATCCTCCCTCCAAAAGCTTATAGCTTTAAACCAAGAGTTGAATATCACAAACAGGAAGTAAAAGCACAGTTTAAGTATAGTGACAATGAATGAAATAATTCAAGACAAACATATGCAATGCATTGATGAAATAACAAAGTTTGACATAAATAAATGTGTGAACAATCAAAAGAAAATTACAACTTGAAAATTCTAATGCATAAAAGCCTCTTTGTCTAAACTTGTCACTTCAGATGACGTGCCTTTAAGGGATGGCAGAAGAATTCAGTCTGGCCATCTTGTGTAAACTTCAGCACTCTGTCGTTGATCAAGTCCTGAATCTTATTTTTCAATGCCCAACAGTCATTGGTATCATGTCCAAGACTATTGGAATGGTATGCGCACATTGCATCAGGACGATATCTAGGAGCGGAGACATTGGGATTTCTAGGAGGATCCCTTAACGTAATCAACTCCATCTTCAACATGTGTTGCAATACCTGAGCAAAGGACATGTTGATTTTGGTGAATTGCCTTTTGGGTGTGTCCTACTTATGTTGATTGCCTTGCCGTTGTTTCTGCATCGGTGCTGGAATAAAAGTCTGCATTACCCCCACAGATTGGTTGAGATTACTCTTATTCCGGCCCTTCTGGTCATACCCGGCATTGGACTTTTTCTTCCCATTAAATGGTCTCTTCTGACTACTTAAAGATGAAGTCCCTTGAATGTCATTGCTCCTGAGTTTATTTTCAACATGCACCCGTATGAACATGTCACCCAATTCCCTATTTGCCAAGAGAGATTGATCATTGATTAGGCCCCAAGCTCTAGTATTTTTCCCCAGACTGTCGTATCTGTCTTGAAGAAGCTTGCTGATGAGAATCCTCAATTCTTCTAGTTCCCGAGCTAAACTTTGAATAAGGGCCATCTGAGTAGTCATCTGGATTCTCATCCTTCCCACCTCAGCCTACAGTTGTTCCAACTGGTCATCCTTGTTGTTGTCAGGATGATTCTTGGTTGTTGTTGTCAGCCCCTTGGATAGTTTGAAGAACATTTCCATGAACTGAGCCTCTTGAGTTTGGATATCTCTGTTGTTATGTTTTAAATCCATTTTCCTTGCTAAATAAACAGAAAAAAGAATAAGAAACTTGTCTTGACAACCTGTTTATGCGATGATATGCATGATATGCTTATGCAATTTTTTCAAGGGCCTCATAGGATTTAAACTCTTTTAACCAAAATAGAAACAAAGACTTTTTATTAGTAAGTTCAAAATGAAATCAAAGTTTACAAAGGAATAGCAAATAAGAAACATCTAAAATTTCTAAGTCTCCCAAGGATGCTTCCTTTTGGTGCTAATGTAGGCATTGAGATTCTGCTCTTCGTGAAGCCGCTTTGTCAGTGCCAACACCTTTTTCTCACTGGCATAGAATTGGGACTCAAAGGTATCTCATCCTTATTTGAGTTGTATCCAAGATTTTTACAATTCTTTGAAGTTTGTTTGCATATCAGGATGTAGAATGATGCGAGACTCGACCCCTTGAACAATAGGCTCTGAAATCACTGGTAGGATAGCAGCATACGACATCTTAAGATTTTGAGCACGAGCTCACACCCATTTGAGGTATGGCTCCAAAAGGATGGAGTTCTTGTTCCCTAGAGTACTGCTATCGGTCTTCTTAACCATTCCTCAAGTGCATATGAACTTCTGATGATAACCTTGCAGATCACTTGAATAGTCAAACACAACATCTTGAGTGAGCATATCATGAGGACCATCCCTCTGAGCATAACCGAACTGACGTAAAGCTAGAGAAGGGTTGTAAGTTATTCCCCCTTTAATGCCAAGGAGTGGCACATTGGGAAATTCTATGCAACGATCAATAAAAGAGATGTCTTCTTGGGAGCGAGGGCACCAATAGATGTCAGATTGAGAAAGAGACATTAATCTTTGGTTCCATATTAAACCTAATTCATTCTTCATTACTGAACGAGGAAGGTGCGAAATAAACCACCTATAGAGTAGAGCCATACAACACATAAGAGTCCCTCGCTTCTTCATGGTATGAGTATGGAGTGAATGAAGAATACCCCCGAGCAATGTAGGCACTGGATTGTAAGCAAGGAAAATGTTGATGGAACTGACATCTACAAACTGGTCTAAATTGGGGAACAGAACCAAATCGTAGATCAAAAGAACTAAAACATCTTCAAAGGCATGGTAACTCATAGCATCTAGGAATACCTGGGCTTTCTTCATCAGAAAACTTGTGAGGAGGCCCTTAACTCCACTCTTTCTTTCCCAATTGGATTCAATGTCAGATGGATTCAAGTGCAGAGCTATGGCGACATCTTCAGTAGTTGGATCTTATTCTAAGCCAGTAAAGGGTATCTGCTCCATTATAGGCAAACCGAGTATTTTGGAGAATTCTTCCAGCATAGGCACCAACTGATAGTCTGAAAATGTGAAGCAGTGGTGCTTAGGGTCGAAGAACTGGAATAAGACACTCATCAAACCCTCGTCAAAACCAATAGTAACCAACTGAGCAAGTGACCATATCTCTTGTTGAATGATGAGTTCTCAGTAACCTTTAAAACCATTTCTTTGAGTTTGGGAGGAATCTCTACAAAATTGATTCGGATGGTTTTTCTGCGAGCTGAATCCATAACCTACAAAACAGAGGAGAGATGAATCCACAAGCCCTTTAAATGGTTAGTGTACATGACATGTTATGATGTTTATGATGTTATGATGTTATGATGTTATGAGTATGCTTTAAAATCCCAAGTATATCAAACACAAACAATTCACACGAAGACCATAGGTTTAAAGGCTTCCATGAGTTTTAAAGGTAAGTACCCTTTTGAAGTTTCAGCTGGCTTAACCTGTCCTATTAATAGTAACCAAGTTCTAAGGAGTCTCATATCACTGACCTTTCTTTTAGGAATTGTTCTAGCTAAAGCACCAAAGTATTGCAGCCAGAATATCCCAAAAGTCCAATCTCAATGAGTGTAGCATCGAGTATCAACCAATCTTCGGTCAGAACCAAAGCCGGTCATCTCGCTACTTTCTAATGGCTTAGGATTAGTCAAGTAAAGATTCTAAAGGTCAGTTAGCGCTTAATGACACTAAGGAAGCCTAATGTTATCCTTGACTGACTCAAGGAACATTAGTACAAGCCAGAGTATCACGCTAACATAGCCATCATTTCGTCCATATCGGTCTACGTCGTATAGCTTCCATGATTTATTGCTACTTACCTAATAAGGTTCCCCATATCTGGGTGTAGGATCTTTAACAATAACCCAAGTAAAACCCTTAAAGATAAAGCAATCAAAGCATACAAGGAAAGCAAATTAAATATGACCTAAGCTCTAAGGTAACCCCACTTTTTATAAGTTCCCCAACAGAGTATCCAGTTCTGTAATACGGTAGGAGTGCTAATTGGTATGCTGGTTTTGCATTTGTATTTGCAAATGTTAGTAAGCAAGAGTCGCCATCGACTTTTCTTTTATCCAACAAAGGAAAGGGTGAAAAGAACAGGAAAAAGACCTTTTCGAGAATTTTCTGAGTAAGGGGGGTAGTTTATGGAAAGGGAAGGTGTTAGCACCCTTTCCATCCATAGTTATCTATAGGCTCTTAGATGTTTAGCTCATTTTTAAAAGTACCTTGTGTTTTATGTGTTTTGAAAAATGTTTTGAAATTCCTTAGTGCGGAGATTTGCTTTGCGTTAACTCTTGCATCAGTCCTCAAGAGTGTTGACAAAGAAAATGTTTTTGAAAGTTGTTTTTGAAATGTGTAAGTGTGAAAAGTTTGTTTTATTTGAGCAAGGATCTAACAGCTATCTACTTGTACTCGAAAAGGTCATTCTTTTCCTCATATCCTTTAGACAGTGCTATCCTACTATTAGTGAGTAGGCAGCTCTATCGTTGGATGTGTGAGGGACATTCGAAGGGACGTACAGTCATAAAGGAAACATGTATAGACGCTTTAGCAATTTTTGTTTAGGGACTAGATCATTTACTGAAAGGCAACTGTAGGGTCATCGCCTGACTATGATCTTTTGATTTATGGATCTTTGCTAAAGTGTCCTTGTCTCGAGGGAAATGACTGTTTTTCCGAAGGCAACTGAAGTGGGCGTACCTTAGAGCTGCATGTCTGAAATGATTCTATTCAGTTCATTTATCTCTTGTTATTAGGTTTGCTAGCGTTTTGTTATTAGTATTTCCATACAAGCCTAATTACTAGCAGTTAATATTTTGTAGAAATTTAAAGTGCGGGAATTTAAATCCTACGCTATTACAATGCTTCGGGGAGGGGGTATTTACATATTCAAATGGGGGGAAAATAAAGGATAAAGTCCTATTTTAATCTATTACATCCCATCAGCAGATATAAAAATATGAAAAAAAGAAAAAATAGAAAAGAAATATTGGACGCGCGCGAATTGTTAAAGATACGCCTAAAACCCTAAAAATTTCTAAGTAAACAAGAAAATCTTTTTGTTTATTTTAAAAAGGAATAAATTAAATTAAATCTAATTAGTTAACTAAAAAAGGAAAATAAAATAAAAAATAAATCTAACATTTTTTATATTTTTTACTAATAAAAGAAATGTTGAAAATTTACCCTAATTCTAATTATTATTTTTTGGAATTTTTATTATGAAAAGAAAATGAATTAACCTAAATATATTTAATTTTTCTAATTAGAAAAAAGTTAAAATAATTAATTAGTTAATTAACAAAAATAATTTTACTAAAAACCCTAAAATCTAATTTTTGTGATTTTAATTATTTTCTATGGTTATTTCAAAAAGGAATTAAAAGAAATAAACAAATTAAAACAAATAAATAAAAGGAAATTACAAACGGGCCTGATGTAAACAGCAATTGTGGGGTGTGAGATCTGGAATTTGCAAAGCCCAAAAAGTGGGAGCCCAGGACTCTGCACGTTTCCATACGGCTGGCTCTTTGAGGGTCCAACATGGACACTTTATCCTGAAGCGCTAGATGTGTTGCTGATGGATCCAACGATGGTGAGATGACAATGCATGATGTACGCGCCTAGCTTCAAAGCACAAGATCTGCAAATAAAACTTGGAAAAATAATATGCAAGAGGCACGGATCGAACCCTTGCCCTTGCACACACATAAAACCTTAACACACACTAACCCAACTGTTGGGACGGCTTTACATCTGTTAATGTAAATACAATAAAATGTACATAATGCAAGACAAGTGCAAGTGCTGATTTGGCAGACACGTGTGCTCTAGTGGGTCCTCCTGTGTTTGAAATAACCAATCAAAGCATTGCTTTCTACCATTCTATGGTCCACACCGGTCAAGCCACTGAGGGTGGTGGCTCTGGTCATCTCCTCCGGTTGGCCAAAATGTCCATCCTGCGAAATATCAAGAAAACGAAAATGAAAAGGACACTACCCCCCTAATTTGGGGTCTGCGAATTCAATATGGTGGCTATTTGGCCTGAGATGGCCTGTTTGTGTATTTGTCGTTTCAAAACCCTAAGAATGGAAAATCCCTAAATCTGCATCCATTCTCTCATGCTTTACGTTAGAACAAATCAAGACAATAATATAAACATGAATATGTGCATTGAACTTGTTAAAGTTGCGTGTATTAAAAGTTTGAGATCAAGGAAAAAGCTACCGATTAGAGTTTGAGATCACGAATGGGGAAGGCTTCTGGGACCTTCAGGAAGAAGATAGGATGCTTGCTTTTGATTGAGGAGGCCTGGATCGTATGATATGAGTTTCAACCTTTCTTTGAATTTTTGAGAATTTTCTAGGGCTTCTTGGAGGCAGGTTGTGTGTATCCTTCTCTTCTGACTTTGTTGTATATATATGAGGGTGGAATTAGGTTAACACTTGTGGCAAGAATCTCCTATAATCATAGCTTGATTTTGTTCCAAAAATCTTTTTAAATCTTCCATAATTTGAATATATCATTCCATGTATCCATTCACAAGGTTTTGACAGCTATTCATGAGCTCTTTGAGCCTCCAACATGATCAAATCTCAAACCCTACAGGCCTAATACATTACCTTTGCATTTATTTAATTTTTTTAATTTTTTTGGATAAAAATCTAAAATAAATAAAATAAAAAATCAAACTCATGCATGTGTGAGTTTGTGGATTCTTGGATATGTCATGAATATGTTTGAATTTCAATAATTGGGCCCATTAGTCAAAAACATAAATTTACTCAATTTGTATTTCTTGAAATTTCTTGAAATTTCCCAATTTGGGAAAGCCATAACTTGCTCAATTTTTATCTTTTGGAGATGAACTTGGACTTTTTAAAAATCTCAAGATTTCCCCTACAATCTCTATGTTGAGAATTTTTGAATTTGGAGAAGTTATATTGATGTAACTTGCCACTTGCCTTGACAAAAAATGCCTTTTTGTTGACTTTCAAAAAGACATGTAATGTATTGGCTCATATCTTTCCAATGATGCATTTTTTGAACTTGAGGACAAAATAAAATTTGTAGGGAATTGAATTTTCTTCACAATGAGCTTTGGTTGGGGCAAAATGGATGAAGCATGTGAAAGTTATGATTGGTCAAAGTTCAGTTGACTTTTCCTATAGAAACCCTAATTTAGCAACTTGACTTTTGATAGATTAGGAGCATTTATTGAGGAATCATGATCAACCCTTGATCAAATAATGGATATCACTTCAAAATGTTGATGTTGACCAAAAACTTTGAAGTTTGACTGTATATAGGCCACATTTGACTTTTGTCCTAGTACAGTTGATTTTCAGACATTTGAGCAATTGACTGAGCAAAATTGTAGTGCAAGGCATGAAACTTGGCATGGACAATCTTGAAGACATATTAGGGACCATGGAAATAAATTGAGGCCTTTGGAGCTCAAAACATCTTGTTGAAAAGTGGAACCCTAGTTAGAGGTTCATTGCTTAGAAGGAGAATTTGTCTGGTCAATTTTTGGTCAACCTTGAGCAATTGAGGACCTTTAGGAGCATGCCTTGAGTAAAATTGGGAGGGAAAATGGGGTACAACAAGCTTTGTGACCTGGCTTTCCACACTTAAAGCACTTCCCAACACCCTTTCCATATTCAGAATCATTATGTCCTTCTACGCCACACTTGAAGCACTTAATCGGAGTAGAAGCCCCTTCCCCACTAGGCTTCTTGCCATAACCAGCTTGTTGTTGCCTCTTATCATCATACAACTTCCCACGGAATTGACCTTTTCCTTTCCTATAATTCAAACTCTCATAGTAAGAAGCACTCTCCCTACTATCTTCATCATAAATCCTACTCTTGTTTACCAACTCAGAAAAATGAGCAATCTGTTGGTAACCAATAGCCTTCTTGATATTAGGTCTCAAACCATTCACAAACTTCAGACACTTAGACCTCTCAGCATTAGTGGTATTGTAATGAGGACAATACTTAATCATCTCTTGAAATCTAGCCGCATACTCAGCTACCGTCCCATTACCTTGCTCCATCTCAAGGAATCCCACGTCTTTCTTTCCCCGCACATCTTCTGGAAAATAATTCTCCAAAAAAGCATCACGGAAAAGAGCCCAAGTAACCACAATACCATCTTCATCAAACCTCTGAACAGTGTTGTTCCACCAGTCCTCAACTTCCTTTTCCAGCTTGTAAGTACCAATCTGCACCTTTTGCGCATCAATACAATTCATGACTCGAAATATCTTTTCAATTGCCTTAAACCATGATTGCGCCTTGTCAGGTTCATGCTCTCCTTCAAAGGTTGGAGGATTGTTCCTCTGAAATTCCCCCAAAGCACGAAACTCATCATCCTCAGCTCTGCTACCAGCATTTGCCTGAGGAATCTGCCCAATAGATCCAGCCAACATTCTCAAGGCCTCAGGAAGAGCATCATTATTCCTTCCAGCAGCCATCATCCTAAGATTCCAAAAAAATAAGCAACCAATAACACTCTTCAGACAAACAGTGTCAATTGTGTCATATACATAAATTGAATACAACATGAATTAAACTCATTAGTAACCTGGCCAATCTGACCGACCATTCCTCTAATACCACTATTGTAACACCCTCTAATCCCACATAGCATAAATAGCATAATCAGAGTAAAATAACATGCATCTCAAAGAGGGCGTCACATTTTGAATTCACAAAATATCCAAGAAATTCAAACATGCATACTAGTCATGATAATAACACGTATTCAAACTTCATGTTTTCAAAATCATGCACATCACAGCGGGATAATTCTTTACTCAAATAATAATAATAATAATAATAATAATAATAATAATAATGATGATTATATCCCATACTATAATCATAAATTCTCATAAGAAGTCTTGGATCTAAAATCATTAGGCACTAAGGCCACTCAACATAAACTCTCAACATACAATTCAAATAAGAGAAATAATAATATCTTTTCAAATAAACATGAGTTCACCCCCCCCCCCCCTGTGTTACATAGACCAGATCAATGACTCACTACCTAGGGATAAACGGATAGATAAGGATCTAACTCCTCTGACTAATCCTGACAAGTATCACCGTTATCCTCGGTACCTGTGTGATGTCACATAGAACATCATTACAACAGAAGGGTGATAATTCACATCATTATGGATATATATAATATAAACAATGTATATAACACACATACATTCCAAGAATTCATCACACTTAGTATAATTATCTATACAACATGGCTTCACTTATACAAGTACCAAGACAATTATATCCAAGTAGAATAATTCACACAATCATCACATACATTGCAATCATCATCAAAGTCACGGTTAAACCAATTATCACACACATTATGCATTCAAAGCAAAATATCACATAACAAAAAATGCGACTCCAATGATACTCAATGCGACTCATGCATGTGGTACCATCGTGAACATCAAGTTCACCTCGCTCTCGATTCAATATTTAGAACCAGAGCCACGCTTCCGATCTAGACAAGACCAAAGCCCACCAATATCAACATATAGTTCACCGCTTCTATTTCCACACAAGGATCAAAGTAACCAATATGAACATATAATTCACCGCTTCTATTTCCATATAAGGATCAAAGCAACCAACCGGAGTTCAATCTCCCCATGCATGCATGTGCAAACAAAACCAATTGTATGCAAATTAAGATTATGACCAACCTTAATCATACTGCATATCACAATAATCCATCAAAATGAATTATCCACCGTTTCACAAACACACATATATCATCATCACAATGCAATCATATAACCTTCATTAATCACACATATCACGAATAGCAAACAATGCCAAAACATGTTATTTCCATTCATCATCCATTCATGACACATAACAAATAATACCAAACTATTATTCCAATCATGCAATGCCAACAAACCTAGTTCTATATTATAATTTATTTAGTTATCTTTCTAACGGTTCGAACGACGCCTAAAACGGAGTTACAGTTCAAAAGTTATGGTCGTTACAGAATTTGCCAGAAAACTTGTTGTATGAGTCGATGCAAAACCCTGTATGAGTAGACACAAAGAATGAGTCGATGCAAAAGAACTACGAGTCGATGAAAAACTGCGTGACAACACTTCCTTGCCTGGCGGGTTGTCTCGCGCCGACCCCCATTCAGTTTTAGTCGACTCAAACTTCTAAAACATGGTTTTTTCTGCATTTTAACTTAATATTCACACGATTTTTCTTTTCAAAAACACTACCCATCACTACAAAACATCATGTTTGCCAATTTTACCAATAATCTATCATCCTAACATGAAGGTACTCATTTTATTCCATTCAACACATCAATTTCTATCAAATCCATATATTTCTACACAAACTCTAACATGTGAGAGTTTATATCTAGAAATAGAAAATAAAATCACACCTAGCATGTTACTACCAATTGCATACTATACACACCCATAATAATAAGGATTCTCACCCTTACCTCTTGAAGATTCACCTCTATGTTTTGTCTCTCCTCTCTTCCTCTTTCTCCTATTCTCTTCTTGTTCTTCTCTTCTTTTCACCAAAATGAGAGTTCTAATCTATTATCTCTCATAACCCTTACTAACTATAGTTCACTTATTGGGCTTAGTAATTCACACCTTCTTATTACTTTTATTTCTTATTATTAGGCCCAATTAGCTATTTTCTATTCTTACTCATAAACTCAATTATTCAAATAACACATATATTTTAATAATTCAAATATTCACCAAATCACACAATTAAATTAATTACCATAAAATATAATAATTAATAAAATAATTAAATAATACTAAATATAAATCGGGATCTTACAATACCCCATTGGGATTTAGGATCAAGACCTTCCTCGGGAAAAGGTTCATCACAATCTTAGCTTTCAAATACATCACATCTTTATCAGAGAAATCATATTTAACAGACTGATAATCATCAACTGGTTGGTGAGCAAGGTAATCTGCCAACACACTGCTTTTTATAGCCTTTTGAGTATGGTATTCAATATCATATTCAAACAACAGCATCTGCCAACGGGAAATTCCTCCACTGAAAGCAGGATTTTCAAATATATACTTAATTGGGACCATTTGGGAAATCAACCAAGTGGTATGATTCAGCATATATTGCCGCAATCTCTTTGCCGCATAGGCCAAAGCTCAACATGTTTTTTTCCACCATATAATATCGTGACTCACAATTAGTAAACTTCTTGCTGAGATGATAAATGGCATATTCTTTTCTTCCCATTTCGTCTTGTTGTCCCAAAATACAACCCATAGAATTATCTAACACTGCCAGATACATAATCAATCATCTTCCTTCAACAGGAGGGAGAAATATAGGAGTTTCAAGCAAATACTCTTTAATGCTTTCAAATTCTCTTTGACAATCGTCCGTCCACACACAACTTTGATCTTTCTTTAACAGCTTGAAGATTGGTTCACATGTTGCAGTCATATGGGAAATAAATCTGGAAATGTAATTCATACGTCCAAGGAAGCCTCTAACTTGCTTTTCATTTCTTGGCGCAAGAATTTCTTGAATTGCCTTAACCTTTTCATGATCCACTTCAATTCCTTTTTGGCTGACAATGAAACCTAGCAACTTTCCTGAACGAACATTAAAATTACACTTATTTGGATTTAAGCGGAGACGATACTTCCTCAAACGCTGAAATAATTTCAACAAGTCTTCTATATGCCCTTCCTCAGTCTGAGATTTGGCGATCATATCATCAACATATACCTCAATTTCCTTATGCATAAGATCATGGAATAGGGGTGTCATAACCCTCTGGTACGTTGTACCAGCGTTCTTCAACCCGAAGGGCATCATATTGTAATAGAATGTTCCCCATGGTGTGATAAACTTTGTTTTTTTCCATGTCCTCAGGAGCCATTTTGATTTGATTGTATCTGGAAAATCCTTCCATGAAAAAAACACTTTGAATTTTTTTGTACTGTCACCAAACATATCAATATATGGCAATGGAAAGTCTTCTTTTGGACTGGCTTTATTTAAATCTCTATAATCGACACACATGCAAAATTTTCCATCTTTCTTTGGTACTGGAACAATATTGGAAATCCACTGAGGGTATACTGATGTCACGAGAAAATCGGCACCAATCTACTTCAAAACTTCTTCTTTAATTTTCACTGCCATGTCTGGGTGGGTTCTTCGCAACTTCTGCTTGATTGGTGGATATTCTGGCTTTAGCAGCATATAATGTCCCACAATATCATTATCTAAACTAGGCATGTCTTGATAAGACCAAGCAAATATATCCACATACTCTTTCAACAATT
Source organism: Vicia faba (assembly GCA_948472305.1). NCBI lineage: Eukaryota > Viridiplantae > Streptophyta > Magnoliopsida > Fabales > Fabaceae > Vicia > Vicia faba. The sequence continues at coordinate 41,159,699 of OX451735.1, forward strand.
CAATCAACCTGCTCTTCACATCGAAATGAAGTAGTGCCCCAATCTCGATTTCTTTTGGATCTTCTTCTGAACCCAAGTTAATCATCTCCAACGGCTCCTTATACGGCTTAATGGTATTTTCCTCGTGCTCAAGCAACCGTGAAAACTCTTCTAGGATTTCATCATATTCTTCTTCTTCAGCCACATACACAGGATTTCAAAGTTGGGAGAGAGGGCAAGGTCATTATACTCAACGGGTTTTTTAATTAATCTGCACATGTGATTTATGATTGATTTTAGAAACTGACATATGTAACAAGTGATTATGCAAATTTATTTACATTTATTTTTTATTTTCCAAGAAAAAGAAGAAAATAAATACATAATTTTGGAATCAAAAACAATTTTATTAATGATTTTAAAAATCAAAACAACAGATATGCCCATACAACATCAATACTTTCACTTTGGGCAGAGTGAAAGATTTTTTTGAAAAGACAAACAAAAACCAATTACTTTGCAATGTTAATGCAAGAAGGAAAATCAATAGTGATCCAATTCTAGACTCCGAATCCATGTGTCACGAAGTTTGGCATCTTCCGCTTCGATTCATCTTCGAGAATAGCGTTGATCTTTGGATTAGTTAGATGAAAATAGCCTGCAATATGAAAGATGTCTTGATATTTACTCAAAGCGGACTTCAGCTTCACAACTTCCTTGTTCTTGGAGAAACCTAAACCAGTCCCATTCAGGTTCATAGGAGGATTAATAACCTGTCCCCACGCCTTGCTAGGGCCTTTCTGCACTACCCATTGTGCATCCTTAAATGAGGCGATTGAATTCTCATTCTTCCTTATATTATAAATGGACAAATCTTGGACCTGAGTTCCAACAGAGGCTTCGTCGACTTCCATAATTCTAAAGGAAGACAAATGAGATATCAACAGAGCTTGCTCTCCGTTCACAATGACTACCTTCCCTTCACGAACAAATTTCAGCTTCTGGTGCAAGGTTGAAGTAACAGCTCCTGCTTCATGGATCCATGGTTCTCCCAATAAACAGCTATAAGCATGGACAATATCCATAACCTGGAAAGTAATCTGGAATAAGTGCATACCTATGTGAATAGGCAAATCTACGTCTCTGATGACAGAATTTCTCGAACCATCAAAAGCTTTCACTATAATGCCACTTGGGCGCATGGGAGTTCCCTGGTACTTAAGCTTCATGAGCGTACTTCTTGGTATTAAATTCAAAGCATACCCATTGTCGATTAGCATGTTGTACAAAGATTTATTCTTACAATTCATGGAAATATCGAGAGCCAATTATGGTTTCTTCCTTCATCAAGCAACTCGTCATCACAAAAGCTCAGATTGTTACAGGATGTAATATTCCCTACAGCATTGCTGAATTGATCCAGAGACATGTCACTTTCAATAAAAGACTGATCCAACACTCTCATCATAGATTCCCGATGAGCAGAAGAGTTCATTAGCAAGGCTAGAATGGAAATCTTAGATGGAGTTTGCAACAATTGATCCACGTTCTTGTAATCACTCAATCTGATGATTTTCAACAAGTCATCCACATCCTTCTCCAATGTAACGCCACTATATTCTCCTACCATTTTCTTAGGTTCAATATTCTCAACAACCTTTTTATCATAATTAATATCTCCTCGAAAGGTAGGGACAAATACACGACCACTGCGGGTTACCCGACTAGCTTCAGCAATATTCTTGACATGGGATAAAGGTTAGATAGGAATTTCCACTCCATCTTCTAGGAAAGTTTCATTGTACTTATAGGGCACAACTTTGTCTGATTCATATGGGATAGGACCAGACAAAAGAATAACCACGGGAGCAACAACAGGCTTGTTATGGTACTCAATCTCTACAGGAGCAGGAACGCCAAAACATGGCACAATGACATTCACCCCTACTTCTTCAGAATATTTAGGCATTACATAATCATTATCGAAGAACATACCTTCATTAGAAGAAAAGAACTCATCAGCAGAAATATATTCATCATCAGACATGGCCTCAACAGTGTAATCTTCAATCACATTAACTTCATTGTAATAATCTCTATTGCCGGTGATTTTGATAGTACCATTGTCTAGAAACAACTGAACACCTTTTCTTACGATAGAACAACCCCGAGAATCCCTACAGCAAATTTGAAAGGACCCATAATGATGTTATTCTTGGCCATCCATGTGAAAAAATGTAGCGTGCAGCTGTACCCGATCATCATTTATGCAATTCCCATGAAAATTACAAAATTCACCAGGACATCTATAAACCATATTCACGTCTTCTTCATATTCAGCCCTTGGTCTGATTATGTGGATAAGACCTTCATCCATCATTTCTTGAATATCAGCTCTCACTTTATCACATCCATGAATATTTGTACTGTAAATACTACAACTAGCATGGTGATGTGTATAATAGCTGAATTCATAGAGATCAGCATGCATCTTCACTAAATCACCTCTAACCAGGTTGATATCAAAACTCTGGAAGTCCCCAGGAAAACCAGCAACCATATTTACAGAATTTCTACCTCCATGTTTGGGTAGTGGATTATCCTTCACATTAGGACCAACATCTTTAAAAGATAGGAGACCAGATCTCACCATCTTCTGCACTTCAGAATTCAAAGAATAACAGTTTTCAATGTTGTGCCCTGGGGCTCCTTGATGAAAAGCACAAGTCTGATCCACCTTGTAATACCATGGTAAAGGTAAAGGTATACCAGGGGGAGGGGTCTAGTCTGCACCAATTTCTTCTGAATCAAAGTCAGAAGCAACTCTGCATAACTCATTGGAATAAGATCAAAATCTTCTTTCTTCTGACCTTGCCCTTGATTACCCTGAGGAGGTGGTCTCTGATAGGCAATAGTAGTCGGAGCTACATTGACGACTGGAGTCACAAAAGCAACTTGTTGTTGGTACTGATGACGTATTCTCAGAGGTCTTAACTTTCTTTCTTCAACGACAACATTTGTTTCACTTTCTTTCTTTCTAGAAAACCCATATGATGATTTCTTTGTTCCTTCATATTTTGTCAAGCTTCCTTCCCTGATAGCTTCTTCTAGACGAACACCCATACTTACAATCTCAGTGAAATCACTTGGCGCACTGGCAACCATCCTTTCCTAATAAAATGATCTAAGGGTTTTCAAGAAGACCTTTGTCATTTCTTGCTCTCCCATCGCGGGTACCACTTTGGTAGCAACTTCGTGCCAATGCTGCACATACTCTTTGGATGGCTCCTTATATTTCTAAGCCATCGCTCTTAATTGGTCACAGTCAGGTGCCATAAACATGTTGTACTTATACTGCTTGATAAAAGCTTCACCCAAATCATTGAATGTGCAGATGTTGCTACTGTCCAATCCCATATACCATTTTAAAGCAGCATCAATTAAACTATCCTGGAAGAAATAAATAAGAAAACATCGGTCATCAGTATGAGTGGACATCCTTCTGATATACATCACCAGGTGGTCACGAGGGCAAGAGTTGCCCTTGTACTTGTTGCACCCCAAAATTTACCCTCTTGATTTAGGCTTATGTTTCATCATGAAATATCATATTGCATTGCATTCATACATTGTGATGGGATCAAAGTACTTTGGTTATCAAGTCCTCCCCAAGCTTTGGAGGTTATTTGCATTGACAAGTTGCTCAAGTAGAACCTTAATATATTTTATTCATCTCTTTGGATCATCAGAGGATTGAAGTTTGTGTCTGATTATAAGAAGAATCACTCTTTTGATTCACCAGTCAAATTAGGGTTTTTGTTTGATCAAGGCTATTGATGCATGTACAAATCTTGATTTGGAAGCTACAACATCTCATTGGTATTTGGAAATTCTTTGTACAAGAAATTGGCCAAGATGCCCAGAGGATTTGAAGTTTTGGAGATGATTCATCAGTCTCCTAAGGTGTTAACCAAAACTAGGGTTTGGGATTTCATCAATATTTCTTGAGAATTTTGAAATGAAACTTTGCACATGGCCTCTATATATTTGGAAGATCATATGTTTGAAGTTTTGATCATCAATTTTGAAGGGAAGTGGATCAATTGATTCAAAGGGGAAAATGGTCATTTTGGTCAAAATCAGTCAAAGTCAAGGTTGACCAAGTGAACTTTTGGTCAACCATCAATTCAAGGATGTACTTTTCATATTTCAAGTCCATTTTGATCATTGGATCAAAAAGATTGAGGTTTGGGTTGAAACTTGTTCATGAAGAAACCCTAAAAGTTTCTAATTTTGGAAAATAAGGACTTAACTTCAAAATTTCATATTTTAAAATTCACCTTTGATCAAAAAAATGCAAATGAAGTATGCTTGGAAAGATAAGAGGATGATCTTTCATCTCCTTTTGGTTTCATGTCCAAATTGGCAAAAAGTCAAGAGTTATAAAGCTTGGAAGTCACAAAATTATAGGTCATTTTCCAAATTTAGTGAATTTCATGTCAAATTTTGAGGAACTTAATCGATTCAATTGCAAAAACTCAAAACTAAGTGATTGTAGATCTTTTCAACAACTTTCCAAATTGTACTCAGTTGTGTCCAAATTCAAAAATATGAGCAAGTTATGGACTTTGGAATTTTGAGGCATTTCATTGAATCATTGCATACCATGCAAATTCCAAATTCTTGATAACTTAATTTGTGGCCATTTGTTTCACTTCAAACTTGGCCCATGACTAATATGCAATGTACTAAGGCCCATCATGCCAAAGATTGAGCTGCACATGGGAAATGCAAGGGAAACTCGTGATTTTGCAAAAAGTGGCATGAAAATGCCTAATCACCAACACTTGCTTAATACAAGGATTTAAGCCTTAATCCCTTGATTAACTTCTTACTGAGATAAAAAGGATTGAAATGCACGTAAGAGGCGGGAAAATGCACGAGGGATTTGAGGGCTGCATGTGCATACTTCATTTTGGAAAAAAGAGGAATTCATTCTTTCTAACGGTTTTCAGTGTGAAAAACCTATCCTACCCTCCTATTCATGCTCTATATATTGAGAGGCAAGCTTCATTGAACGAGATTGGTGCTTCATTCATCCCTGAGCTCGAAAAACTCTATAGCCACTTGTTCTGCATTTTTCTTCGATTCTCTCAATTTACTCGCGCGTTTTGAGTATTTCTTCTTGCATTCTCTTCTCTAAGTGATAAGGATTGTAGATCGAGGCTTGGTTTGCAACTAGAGTGAAGGAGACGGTAGATTCGTTTTTGGCTTAAAGTTTAGAATTCTTAACTTTGGATCTCAATTTCTAGCCGTGCATTGTGTGATTTGAGTTCATAATCATGTTGTTTGAAGTTCATTAAGTGTTTCTGTAGCTTCAGAGATTTTGATTTTATGAGATGTGCATGTATGATGCATCTGAAATTTTCTGTTCAGTGAGTTTTTGACATTTTCGCACGATCCGTTCTTGATCTATGGTTAATTATTTGATGTGATTCGATTTTCATAATGAAGTATGATATGCTAGCTTTAATCTGCACAAAATTTCATGAAAAATGGTGTAGAATTGAGCATGATATGTTAATTAGAACATGAGGTGATGGATCTGACCTTGCACGCGTTTTTTCCCTAGCCAGAGGTTGAAGATGATTGTGTGGCCTCCTCTGGTTGGCTGACTTGTTTTTTTTTAATTCATTTGAATTTTATTTCATAAATTGCTTTTCATGATTTTACTTCTTGCTCAAAAATGGTTGAAAAATTATGAAAAATTCAGGAAACCTAAAAAAAATTTCTTGACCTTGTGCATTTTTTTAAATTTTTTTTGAAAATGTTTTGATTGGTTTAAAAATTCATAGGTTTAATTAATTGTTTGTTCAAAGATTATTTTTATTTTAATAATTCTTTTGATCTAAAAATTCCACAAAAAATGTTTTGAACTCATAAAATAATGTAGAAATTGATTCTGATTTTTGTTTAGAATTTTTTCTATTTTTTATTAGAAATTTAATTTGAGAATATTATTTTGAATTTTTGCTTCATAATTTTTATTTTTAATACTTCCTTTAATTCAAAAATTCTCAAAAAAATCATACAAGCTTAATTTTAATCATAGAGTCTGAATATAATTTTGTTTTGGCCTTTTTGTGACTTTTGGCTAGGGTTTGCATTTTTGCCATTAAATAATAATTTAATTGTTAATTGTTTGTTTGATTTTTGTTTTAATACTTCCTTTAATTCAAAAATTCCACAAAAATCAGGAATGTGTGTTCTTAATTCTAATATTTGAATATAATTTCGGTTGGATGTTTTTTCTGATTTTTGATTAGAATTTCATTTTGAGATGTGATTATTTGTTTAATTGATTAATTGTTTGAATTGGATTTTATTTTTGACTTTTATTTAATTCAAAAAATGTGAAAATATATGTATTGTGACATTTAGGGTTTCCTTGTGGTTTGCATGATTTGGTTTGAATTGTTAGAATTTTGATCTTATCTAATCAATATTTAAGATTAAAAGTCAAAAATTAGGGTTTTGTAGCTTATTGTGCAATTTTCATTTTCAAAACCATTATGCCTTGGGTTTCCATTGGAATTTGGATCTTGTTCAAGGTTCATGAATGTATTGAGGATCTGAAAACCATTTTTCTTGAATTATTTGACTTGGTTTGATATTTTTCCATGAATTATTTTGAAAACTTGTCTAGTTTTGATAGTTTGGACAACTTGTTTTGAACTTTGGGCCTCATTTGATCCCCTCCTCAACCATTCATGAACTTAAGACTTACTTTCTAACTTCTACACACTTCAAAGATGCTAAGAAATTTTTGGTTTGAATTATTGAAATCCTTTTCTATTTTTGATGTATTTTTGAAGTGAAGGTACCCAATTAATGTTGCATATCTTGTTGCAATTTGTTTGATGGCCAATAAACTTGAGTGAGGCCTATGATTGGGCACCTAATGATCATGTTGGATGTGTTTATCCAGATAAACTCAAGTCATTTCACTTAGTGCCCCATGTTTGAATGATTGAACCTTTTGATGCATTGTGTGTGATTTCTCTTCTATTATGCTTGTGAGCTGTGTTGAAATAATTGAGTATGATTGAACTGTGTTTGCTACTGACCTTCATGGTCTTTGATTGTATTCTTCTCAATCTCCCATGATCCTTGATTGATATTCAATTGTCAACTCAACATGGTGATAGAAAGGAGCAACATTCCTCTAATTCTTTTGACGAAATTGTGCATATGCATGTTTCCTTTTGTCTATCATGACTAATGTTTAATAGTTGCTATCATGTTTTCTCATTTCATCATGGTGTCATCATCCATCCCTTATGTGAATCATCATTCTACCTATGGGAATACTAACTTGGTTGTTAAATGTGTGAGGTATTTTGAGGAAAGTTTCCATTTTTGGCTTGAGGCTACTGTGTTTCACTTTATTTGTGGAACACAACTTATTATATTGGCACTGCTTTTGTGTTTGGCATATTTGATAGTCTATGCAGGATATATATGTGATTATGAATGCCATACATTGCCCATGGGATCTGTTCATATCTGAAAATCTCAATACTTACATCCCGATGGCGTAATTTCTGACTTGATTTATCTGCTGATGCCAGCTTGCTTGAAGTTCTATGGGTTTCTTTTATTCTTGTTCAGTTGTTACAGATAGTTATCCGTTTGGTATTGCACTATTTCCGTTCTTCTACTTTCATTTTGTATAGTTCTATTTTGCATGATGGGACCTCTGTTGCTGATATATGTCAGGAGGCCCTCTGTTTTTTTGTCTGATACATGTGTTGTATTTGCTTTTGATTGATGAGTCACTCAATTTAGAAATTGAGATTACGACTTCTCTCTTAATGCATGTTCCCTATAGGATGTTTATTGCTTTTCTTCTTTAATTGTTGATCGATGAGTCATTCAATTTAAAAATTGAGATCACGACTTCGCTCTCATTTCATGTTCCCTATAGGATGTTTATTACTTTTCTTCTTTAATTGTTGATCGATGAGTCACTCAATTTAGAAATTGGGATCACAAATTTGCTCTCATTGCCTGCTCCCTATAGGATAGTTTTGATTAAGCTTCCTTTAACATGTTAATTAAGGTAGGAATCCATGTATGCTATCATAGGATAGGAATTTCCTTTATCCTCAACCTTAGGGTCAACCATTGTATGATAACACTAGGGATAATGCTAGGCTAGTTTCCCTTAGTTGTTTTTTCCTTCCTTTGCATTTTCCATCCTAAAACAAAAATTGTTTTATTGGCAAATCATAAAACACCTCTAATAAACTCAAACCCTTCTTCAAGGTAAAAGATACAAATAAATCTTATTTGTTTGTGCGCCTCTTGGCTTTGTTTTTAAATCTTGTAGCCGATGTTTCGCCATCGCACATTTGTTTGAAGCCGATGTTTCACCATCGCATATGTTTGTTATCCTACTTTGATTCTCAATGTCATTGTTAGGTGTGATGTTTTTTCATCCGATTTATTGATGTTTCGCCATCTTTTCCATGATACCTTGTTATCTTTTAGCCGATGTTTCTCCATCGCACATTTGTTTGAAGCCGATGTTTCGCCATCGCATATGTTTGTTATCCTACTTTGATTCTCAATGTCATTGTTAGGTGTGATGTTTTATCATTTGATGTTTCGCCATCTTTGCTATGATACCTTGTTATTTTATAGCCGATGTTTCGTCATTGCATATTTGTTTGAAAGCCGATGTTTCGCCATCGCACATGTTTGTTATCCTACTTTGACCCTTAATGTCATTGTTAGGTGTGATGTTTTAACCTTTGATGTTTCGCCATCTTTGACATGTTACTATGTTGTTATTTAGTCGATGTTTTACCATCTCATTCATTTGTTGTTTCATTTGATGTTTTTCCATCTTGACTATTTTTGTTGTCTGAACTAAAAAACACAAACCAACCAAAATATATAAGCCGAACTACGGCTGATCTGATTCCTTAAAAGGGATACGTAGGCATTGGGGTAGGGCTCGATCGAGCATAACTTTTATTTTCCCTACATTGTTTCCTTTTCTTTCGCATGCATTCCCTTTTCAATTTTAAGCCAGAGACATAGGATTTGACCACACCCATTAGATTAGACAACAAGAGTGGATACCGTAGAGTACTACGGGCGTGTGGGGTGATAATACCTTCCCCTCGCGTAACAGACTCCCTTACCCGATATCTCGGTCGAAAGACCGTGATTTCTCCCTTTTCAGGTTTTCTCGATGTTTACCTTTCCCTTTCGGCGGGATAAAAGACGTTCGGTGGCGACTTCATTGATGTTTCATTACATCCAGATGACGGGTTCCGCCAGGTCATTTCAGTACTTCTCAAATTCTAGAACCCTAAACTTCACCGACACTTTTACATTAGCAACCAAGCATTGGTCACTAACATTCTGTCTCAATAACTCTTTCCCTTGGAGAGCCTTCACTTCTTTCTGCATTTCATTAAATTAATCCGGAAAATCATCCAATCATTCATAGAAGCCCAAACTTTCACTTGGTGGAGGAGCAAGATGATAAACTTAATCATTAATAATAGGCATATCATTCATTTTTGGAGCAACTTGAGCATCAGGATTGTAACCCTCTAGCATGAAATTCTTTGGTATTCCCCATGGGTAACCCTGAGGCATACACTATTGAGCAACAGTAACTGGAGTAACAGAAATGGGAACCGACAGAACCTCAGAAGTAACAGTCATTTTTTGTGGCTGAGTAGATGGAGAGGGAGGTGGTGGATTATTCTGAGAAACCACCAACGATTCCACCAAAGTAGTCAGATTGGCCATACTAGCCCTCAAAGTAGTAACTTCTTTGCGCAGCTCGTGATTCTCTTGTTCAAGATTTTCTATCTTCTTCCTAGAATTAACCTGAGTATTGTATCAATGAGACATCTTGCTTGACTATTGAAGTAGAGAAACATAGTAAGACACCTGGGTATGAACAAAAATGCAAAAATATGTGCAAAATGATGCATGATATGCAATGCATATGATTTATTTATCATTTCAAGGAACTCAAAGAATTGTAGACATTTTTGCAAATATTAAAGTACTAACAAATTTTAAAATAGTGAAATTTTCATTATAATAATAACTTCAGAATGGATTACATCTTTTTAGTATAAGTTTCAACAATCCTAAGTACAAGAGAATAAATATAGAATCTAAAATCTTAAGGAGACAAAGTTGAAGAAGATCTCTCCATACACTGACGCTTTCCCGTGAGTTTTTCAATTTGAGCCTTCGATTGCTTGTTTTCTTCTGCATACTTGTCGGCGACTTCTTTCCAATCGCATGAGTCAGAAAATGAGCAACTGGGACTTGGTTGAGCTCTAGAGGAAAATAAATCCTCTTTCTTCTCCATAATCTCCATAGTACGACTCTCAAGAATATCGATCAAGTCATCATTCTCTTTCAATTCTGTTGAGTAGGACATCTCTAAAGTCTGGCACTTGTTCTTCCATGCTTCCTTCTCTTGTTGCATCCTAACCAGGGCAAGCTGAAGTTCTTCCACATCATCTAAAAGGGGAGGATTAGTCCTTACAAGCATATCAGGTATAGGTTCCTCACAAGAATATGGCATCTTCAACTGAATTGCCCTTGCTTGTACCCAACGGAGATGAGGCTCCAAGGAAACAACTCCTTTTGGTCCCAAATATTTTTTTACTCTACTTATGAATATGGAGCCAAGCCTTTGCAATCTCTTCCCTATCCTCCTTGTGATATTCTCCTTCTTTGAGAAATAAACCACTCAGATGAATTCTATTTGGCTTGTCTCTCATCGGACATCCAAGTTGGCGACGCGCGAGAACTTGATTATAGTTAATTCCTACCTTTGTACCAAGAAGAGGTGCATTGGGGAAACTACCACAACTATCAATGATCTCCACATCATGATAAGCCCGATGATACCAAATAATGTCAGAATGAGTGAGATCCATAATCTGTGGGGCCCAACGAGGTTCCTTCTTGATATCCCAGAAAGCAACAGACCGAGGTAAGTGAGAAATAAACACTGATATAACAACAGTGTGCAACAAATAATCATCCCTCCTTGATAAAAAAACCGAAGATGGATGTAATAATAAGTATCTCCTAGTAGTGTATGGACTGGATTCCCAATCAAAAATATCCTAATGGTGTTGACATCCACAAACTTTTCAATGTTAGGAAATAAGAACAACCCATAGGCAAGAAAAAACAAAGATAGCCTCAAAAGCAAATGTACTCTTCATCATAGAAAAGTAGCAAGTTTTCTCCAATAAAAATTTCGTAGGTAAACCTCTTATTCCTCCTTTGGTAGTCATGTTAGCCTCAATATCAGACTTTCCCAAATGATTCATGGCAGCAATCTCATGAGACTTGGGCTCTTCCTCTAAACCGGTGAAAGGAACACGGTCAGTAACAAGTAGACCAAGTAAGTAAGAATACTCGTCCAATATGGGCATCAGCTGATAATCAAGGAAAGTAAAACACCGACACAATGGATCATAGAACTAGACCAATGTAGAAAGACCCGCCTTCATCTTGAGCTTCATAAGAGGCACAATGGATCCATACTTCTTCTGTAAATCTGTAGAGCTCTCAATCTTGGGAATCAAATTCATCAGTTCCTCTATCTTAGGATCCTTGAAACTATACTTCCAAGTCTTTATTTTTCCATAATCCATGGCGAAAAAGTACATGAGATATTTGCAAAAAGTCAATTTTAAGTCCCTTGAAACATTTATTTTAAAGGATACTCATGGGTGCATGAATGCATGATGCAACAATCACAGACAAGATCACCAACATGGGTGGTTCATAGGTTCGACGTCACGAGCATGAAGTCAAAGGTACTACCCACAAGGTATGGACTAATAGTTTATCATCTGTCGAACAAGGTTCTAAAAGGTTCCCAGAGTCTACATTCGTTCTTTAGATATTACCAACGTCCCCATTAACTCGGTAATTAGTAATATTCTCAGGAAAAACTCGTCTGAGTGGAGCATTGTGTGACAAGCATTTTCGGATTACTCCTACATAGTTTCCGCACTACATCTAAAAAGGCCAAGATGGGTTAAGGGTTCTATGGTCCTCGGCTTTAACAGGCTCCCAGGTCAAAAACAGCACATCTTCCCGATTACTCAGTAAACGATACTACAGTCAAAGAAGCATTCACTGAATCGGGGATCTCAAGTCTCATTTTTTGGGATTACTCCCTCAAAGTTAACATGACTATACCTCCCGTCCTATTTTAATTTTACCCAAGTCCGGGTAGAGGACTTATGAGAAATCACCAAGCACCTCTGGAAACCTGGAAAATCCAGACAAATATATATACATCATATAATATATAAAAAATAATAGCATATACACAAACAAAAAAAGATAAGCTCAACCATCTTAGAGATGCACCAACATTTGGTCGACTTGTCCCCAGTGAAGTCGCTATTTTTTCTATAGCGGTAGAAATATTGAGGCTAAGCCATTGGATTGACTTGACTCACACAGATCAAATAAAAATCATCATCGCATTTTATTGTTTCCAGGGGAATGGGAAAAGAGCGAATAACCCAAAAAAGCGGGGGAGACAATCTAGGTACGGGGGTTGGTTGTGAAAAGGGAAGGTATTAGCACCCTCAACATCTATGGTACTCCGCAGGAACCTCTTTAAAAATTTGTGTATTTTGGATATATGTGTTGTTTACAAAAATAGATGGCGGAGGTGAGAAAAGAAGTATTTTTTTAACAATTTTTCACCCTCCGCGGTTGCAAACCTTTAGTGCCTACGTATCACCTTCCATGCAATAGGGGATCAGGGTACTCGTAGTTCACCTTTAAAAAAATTTAAAACACGTGGGTGTTGGTTATTTTAAGAGAAGAGACATCATCGTCATATCAGAGTGGAAGACATACTTACTACCCACAATTATGAGAAAGGAGAATTTGCATCATCTCAAAGTGGAGGATATAGCTTGGATTTTAAAATCAACAAAGTCTCACTCAACACCCAAGTGGAAAATATCTCACTTCACTACATATCATGGAAGTATAGTAGCTCACATCACTACAAGGATTGAGAAGAGTCTAATATTTTGAGAAAAGTTTTAAAGTAAAAAGCCAAAGTGGAAAAAATGGTTTGAATGAGTTTGATTGACTTTTAGTCTTCTCACAAAAAATGTTAAAGTATGATTAAGTTGGTTAAAGTTTGTTTAAAAAAATAATTTTGAAAATGCATGGACCTAAGTCCAAGTTTATTTTGAAAGAGGTTCAAGTTAGAAAACAAGAAGAGTTTTGAAAAGGAGGGAGAAGATTTTGAAATTAAAGAAGATAGGAGGAGATGAAGGGACTATCCTAAAGCATAAGGTAAAAGCTAAGGAAAAGAACCATCTAACCAACAACAAGCCAACACTTGACATATGAAGTCAATATAGAATTCCCATCTTTTGGATTAAAAACAAGCAAGCAAAGATACCAAACCTCTTAGAAATACCAAGCTTCGGATGAATTAAGTATTCTCAAAAATTGGGCGGAGTAACAGCTGAATACAGAGGAATTCTCTCTCACAGTCAAAGCACATAATCATAATAACCTACACACAAAGAAAATCAACCCAATATCTTGGAATAAACCCCAAGAACTCCAGACAAAATAATAACAGAGTCACGAGGTCCCAAGGGTAACCAAGGCTTATAATCCTAAGTCCAATAGGTCCATAACTCCATAATGCCAAGGATAGCAACCAAATAGTCCAAGTAAACTTAAGGTTCTTTATTGTTCAAGTTGTTTATTAAGTGTCTTCAAAAAGAAAAGAAAAAAGCTCAAGTGAGCAAAATAAAAATGACATGAAGATAAATGCTCAAGTGAGAAAAGATAAAAATAACATGAAATGTAAATGCTAAAATAAATGGTACATAAAAGTAAAGGCATAAAATAAAAGGATAAAGTAAAAGCCCAAAATAAAAGTCAATTGTTAATGAGTTAGAAGTTAAAGGTTAGTTGAATGACCATCTTGTAACTTGCATTTGAAGACTTATTAGAAGATTGATAAAACCAAAAGCTTCTCAACAACAAGTCTCATTTTCTTTTTGTCAAGTATATCATTCATTTCAAGTACTCAAGGCAAACATATATGACAAATGATGTTTAAATGATTCACTAAGACCAAAGTTTATAAATATTCATTAGAGGATTGATAAGATCAAAGCGTCATAACAATGAACCTCGAGGTTATTGGATCAAAGGTTTCAAATTAAACATACTTGGGCTTGCAAACATAGGTTTGGGCCACGAATGATCATTTTCCGAATCAGGACAAATTTAGCGTTATGTTAAGCAATTGTAATTGGACTTATGTAGAAGTCACACCTATTTTGAGGTCGGTCAATAGAAATATATGTACAACATTTTAGAGAAATGATATGTAGATTATTCTCCAACAATATGTATCACAAGTAAGAAGGGGATAAGATGAAGTGGAGGGGATGTATCAAGATAAATTAAGGTTTCAAATATCATCAACATCATTCACCCATTTTGGTGGATTTGGTTTTTCAACCTATCAACATCCAAGATCCAATGAAGTTGAGGAACTTGTCCCAAAATAACATCCAAATCAGGACCAAACAAATAACAAAATAATATTTAATAAAACAAAATTTAAATGGTTAATAAAAGGGAAATAATTGGTCAAATACACAAAGTATATTAAAACACCAAATAAAAATCCCAAAAAAAGTCAGAAGTCAAACATGAGTTAATAAGTGTTGACAAAAAATTTTAGACTTTTTTAAAGTCAGTAAATATTTTTAAAATTTAAAGAAATCAGTAAAATAAATCAAAAATTGTGAGAAATAGTAAACTCAAAAATAAAAATAAAATGAGGTCATCAATATTTGTCAAGAGGTCATTGGATCCTTTCATAATTTTTCCAGAATTTAAAAATCAAGAAAAGTATTTTTAATCAATTAAAACAAGTTAAATAAAGTGTAAAATTAAAAAAAAAATACAAATCACAAAATAAAATAAAATTGTGAAAAAATAAAAATCAGAAAGAGAAAAATCAATAGTACTTTTGAGAATTTTTTGCAGATTTTTATAAGTTGAAATGAATTTTTGAAGTTTAAAATAATTAAAATATAAAATCAGAAAATAAAAATAAAACCAAAATGATATAGACCATTGAATCAATGTCAAAACGTGTTAGTAATCAAATCCATGGGATCTGGTGCGTTGTGCATATCATCGACATTAGTGAATAAACCACCAGATCATCAATTAAAAAACAGATTTAAAAAAACAAGTGGCACCTTGTCATTGGTTGAGAGATGACACGTTGGTCATCTTCAACCTCTAGTCACGTGAATTGCAGGTCTCATAAACTGTAAAATCAAGAGCTCAGACCGGTGTCATTCGCTTCGTCTCTTCAAGACGATTTCAATGGTACCCTCGTGGAAAATTTATATAAACTGTAGCTCAATCGATTTGAAGAAAACCACAAGAAAAAAGTTGAATAGGAATTTTAAAATTCATGATAAAAAATCACTTCTAGTTAAAAACAAATGATGCGATGATTATCATAGTGATGAGAGCTTTATTGTAGTAACAAATTTTGAGAGAATTGATGGAGGAATCTACATGTTGAAGTTCAAATTCAGAGCTCTGAAACATGACTTGGCTAGTATAATTTTGGACACTTCAAGGCTTGGTTCTTCTGTTAGCTTTAGTAAATTTCAAGGATGAAGAATCAGCAAAGAAATTGGTTTGAAAAAGGCTATAGAACCAAATTCGAAGTTACAGAATTATGAGTTGTGTAGAGAGTTTGGCAGGGTGATTTTGGTTGTCCAAGTTTGAGGAAATGAGTGCAATATGTCCCTCTATTTATTGGAGAGTGGATGGTGAAAAGAATTGGAAGAAATAGTAAGGTTTGGAGAGAAATTGAGTGAAGCCTGAAAATAAGAAAAGTGTGACATGAACTTGCTCAAAACTCTTGTGTTTCAATGCTCTAATCATACTTTGGAATTTTGTTAAACATGTTTAAATAAAAAACACGCAGTAAAATGGTCATTAGAAGCCATAAAATAGAAATTGAAAACTGACTGCAAGCAAAAACTCAGTTTCATTATGCCAACTTTGAATCCATGGTGCACACAACTCAAGGGGCTTTATGATCTCAGTCTTTTTGCAATTGAAAGATTTCACCACAAACTTCACAATGTGCCAAGAAAGGTAGAATTTGGATGCTTGAGTAAAAAGTTATGTTTAATTGAAATCGTGAAAAACACACTGACTTGTGGACTTTGAAAAATTCCAAGTTTTGAGTTCAAAAGTGACTTATAATCTCTTGCCTTTAAACATGAACTTCCAATCAAAATTAGGTTTTTGTCAATGAATATGGAATGAAGTAGACTTCTTAAAGAGAATTTTTAAACTTGAATCATCCAAAAACTCCAAAATTTGAGAAAGTTATGACCTTGTGAAGTTGATGAAAATCCATGAAGTGACCTATAATATTTTGAACTTTTGAGGCATCTTCTAACCATTTTCAAGCTTTGTACATAAAAGAAGAGTTGAAGTTAACACTCTTAAGATGATTGTGAAAAACTAATGGGCTCAAGGTGATAAAAAATAACCAAGTTATGATCATTTGAAGTCAAACCCTAAAAATTTAAAGGCCTTTCAAAGGGACTTGTAATCTTTCTCAATCATTAATGATCTTCCATTCAAACTTAGCCTTATATTTATGAAGAGAGCTTGTTAAGTACCCTTTAAAGAGAATCATGACTTTGTAGTCACTAAAAAATCTTTAAAAATGAGCAAGATATGGTCCTTGGAAGTCAACAAACCCTAGCTCAGAGTGTCAAAATGACATGAAACCCCTTTCAACTTTTGATGACTTTTATTGCATAATTGGATCTTGTCATGTGAATATAGGTTGTTGTAGATGATGATAATAATCATAGAAAAAATAACCAACTTAAAATGTTGAAAATTTAGAGAGTTATGCACTTG
Organism: Vicia faba; assembly: GCA_948472305.1. Taxonomy (NCBI): domain Eukaryota; kingdom Viridiplantae; phylum Streptophyta; class Magnoliopsida; order Fabales; family Fabaceae; genus Vicia; species Vicia faba. The sequence goes on from OX451735.1 coordinate 41,176,715, forward strand.
TGATCACTGAATCAAACATTTGCTCAATTAGGTCAAACTTGTTGAACCAACCTTGAATCTTTTGATTTTTCTTGGCAAGATAAAAAATTTTGAATCATAATAAGTCTTGAAATGATATCATCTTGAATCACACTCAAAGATGGAGATTAAGTCTCAATGGAGCTTGTTGAAGAAAGCATGGAAATGAACACATAAACCTATCTCTTTGATGAATGTCAACACCAGCTCTTAGGGGAGTTTGACCTAAATAAGGTGAGAGAACTCTTTGAACCACAAATCTTTGATATTATGGACATAGCCTTGAAACTTGAGCTCTTGCACTCCATTGAATAGTCATTTGATTGAGAACCAACCCTCAAACCCAAGGTTAGATAGTGAGATGAATGAAAATGTATCTCCACCTACAATATGAACATTCAAAGAAACATATATACATATTTTGATATTAGTTTAAAGAACACATGTGCAAGATAAACACTTTAAGGTGCTTGTTGATTCCTCAAAAGCAAACATAAAGATAGGATGAAGATAGAGAGATCCAACCCTAATGTGTGACCTTGTTGTATTGATAAAAGTGAGATGATGAAAAACCTTAGGGGAAAAATTGGGGTATAACAATAGGCATAAAAAGAAAAATAAAATATTAGATCAAACTCCAGTCTCGATAGGGATAACTTCATGATTCGACTGGATAGAATATGCATGTTGTAGTCAAAGTCTGTTCAAGCATACATTAGTCGAACATGTGCATGTTATAGTCAAAGTCTATTAAAGCATGCAGTGGTCATTGTTTGATTATGTGTTATGTTATGTTGTACTATGTATGTCATGTATGAGTGTTATCATCATACATAACATACATATGCTAGTAGTCTATATATAGGTTGTTCTCTCGCATGTTAGGGGATAAGTTATTTGTTATTATACTTTATTTGTAATCATTTAACATTCAATGATAAAGTGAATGCAATAATCGTCATGACCAACTTAGTTTCTCTCTCTTCTTCTCTATATTTTTATCTCTCTCTTCTTAAATTGAACTATTTCTTGTGTTTGATCAAGAAACTCTCTCTTTATCACAATATTACTTTGTTCTTGGCACTGATTATCACAACAAACTATTATGGTGAGCATGGATTCAAGATTCCATCAACGAAGTATGAGATTGAGAAATTAACCGATGTGAATGATTTTAGATTATGGCGCTTAAAGATGCATGATTTTCTTATTTATGAGGGTTTGTTAGAAGGGTTTAAGGGATTGAAAAAGATGGATGTTGCCCTAACAAAAAATGAGAAGACAATTATGATTAAGAAAACTCGTAGTGCCATCATATTGAGGCTTGGTGATAAGGTTCTCCAGCAGGTCTCAAAGGAGAAAACGACGACATGCGTGGAACAAACTTGAAGGTTTGTACATGACCAATTCGTTGGTAAATAGTCTTTACTTGAAGTAAGCTATATATTCATGCAAGATGAGTGAAGACAACATCTTGATTGAGCAGGTGGATATGTTCAATAAGTTGATTATTGATCTAGAGAATATTGATGTTAGAATCGATGGTGAAGATCAAGCGTCATTGGTGTTCTGTGTTTTACCAAGATCTCATGCTCATTTCAAAGAAACACTCTTGCATGGAAGAGAGTCTCAGACCTTTGAAGAAGTTCAATCAGCCTTGTACTCAAAGGATTTGAACGAAAGAAAGGAGCACAAGACATTATCTGTTGGTGAAGGATTGTCTGTAAAAGGAAAATTATCAAAGAAGCATGGTAAGTTTGAGAAGAAGAAGGGTAAATATCAGTACAAGTCTTATGGTGGAAATGCTCTTGATATTAGGTGTTATCATTGTAAGAAGGAAGGTCATACAAGAAAATTATGTCCTGACAGGTTAAAGAGTTATGGTGATAACAAGGATAATGGAAATGCTTCTATTGTTTAAAACGATTATGAGTTATCTGATGTCCTGGTAGTTTTGAGCATCAATTCTAGCAAGGAATGTATTATGGATTCAGGTTGCACTTGGCGCATGACTCCAAACAAATACGTGTTTGAAGAATTGTATGATCAAGATGGTGGATTGATTCTGCTGGGAAACAATAAAGCCTGCAAAGTTGCAGAGATTAAATCTGTGAGATTCAAGCTCCATGATGAGTCAACGAAGTTATTGACTTGTGTCAAGTATGTACCTGATCTTGAGACAATTTGATTTTTCTTGGGGAATTCGACAAATGATATGCTTTCAAAGGAGATCAAGGTAACATGATTGTAAAGTGGTCGAAGGAAGTCTTGAGAGGCGTTAAGAAGCAAGACTTATATACCCTTAAGTTTGATTCCTAGAAGATGTGGTGTTAATGAGTTGTATCTTTTAGTAATATGTTATGGAGTAAGATTTGCTAAAAATATTTAATAAGACCAAATCAATTTAAATGAATATTTAAATTAAATGAAGATCAAATCAAATCAAATCTTTATCTAATATCAAATCTACTACTAAATCAAATGCCCATTAGAGAAAAGCCTTACTGATGAATTGTTATATAATGACTCCTCCTAACAACAAAGAAGTCATGCATGTATTAGAGATTTAATGTTCTAGGATTTTGTTCTTTGAGTCTTTGTATTCTTGTTGTTTAGTGTAAACCTCTAAAGTAACCTAACCTGAATATTTAAGGCATGTATATAGGTTGATTGTTAGTTGAGTTGTAATTCAACATCTTTAATTTATTTTATGTATTGATCACTTGGGTTAATGATTGAGAGAAAGTGAGAAGGATTCTCATATTTAGGGGGAGTCCTAAATAGAAAGTCATAAGTAGTATTAGGTAGAGGAATTGAATAAGGTTTGTTCATCTAAGACTATTGTATTAATACTATTGAGAGTGGATTTTCTTTCTTGGGTTGGAAGCCCCCCATACGTAGGTGACATAACACCGAATTGGGTTGCCAATTCTTTTGTGTTCTTTGTTACTTTATGATTTAGCATTTATTTGTCAAATCCAATATATGATATTGTGCACATTATCTTAGACATTATGTCCAACATATGTTCCTGTGCTAAAACAAAATTTCATATTCAAAACACTCAAGCATTTCCATTAAAAAGCTATTTTTTTTAATTTTTCAACTAGTGTAATCAGTTGCGGTAAACTAGTATCAACTACCCGTTCATTCTTTTTTTCGTAAATTATGGGAATTTAAACTATCGCAATAACACTTTTATTATCATCGCAATTATATGATTTGATGGTAACCGGTTATATGGTTATTTTGTTTGAAATTTTTTGAACGTTGAGAGAGTGGTAACCTTGGTAACCAGTTACACACTATAAAAACACAATTTTTTTTTCATGAAACAAGTTTATTCCAAATCATGACAAAGCTTCATTGATTTTTTCCAAACATATGAATCTTCTCATAAAGGTTTCATATGATGTATATAAGGCTATATACATCTAAAATTCAAATCACATCTTTTACATATCATTTTACATACAATTCAAATACATATTTCAAAGTGTTCAAAATATCAAGTTTCGTAACTTGTGCATAACTTTCGTATATCTTATAAAAGTTCCATTTAACATTTAAAAGCATTTAAGTATATAAGTTTGAATTTTGATCAAGAGAAAATCATTCATCTTAGGAATCATCTCAAGAACAATTGTATATTAAATCATTTTAAAGTGTATTGTGACTTAATCATCAGGTTTGTGTTGATAAATTTTTGGGAAAAGGTCCTTTGAATTGGGTTGATTCAAAGTCAATCATAGTGTTAGGTGTTTGTTAAAAGGTCATTTGAATTGGGTTAACTCGAAGTCCACCATAGTGTTTGATGTTTATGAAAATGTTCTTTAAATTGAGGTGATTCAAAGTCCATCATAGGTTTGGTGGTTCTATATGTTTTAGAAGGTTATAAATAAGTCTTTGAATTGAGACTTGTAAAAGGATCTAAAAATAGTAGAAAATCCTTCAAAGTGTTAAAGGACTAGATTTACCCTTGGTTGATTAAGAGAACAAATATAAATGCTTTTTGTCCTTTATTTTTCAATACTTCAATTTTCTGTACTATTATTATCTAAAGAACCAAAAGATTCATTGCTTACATTTCTTATGAAAAATTAAGAACATTGCACATAATCGAGAAAAATCTGACAACTTTAATTCACCCCTCTTAGTTTGCATCTCATAGTTACATTAACAATACCTTAAGTTCTCAGCTGTCAAGCTAATGACGTTAGACAAGTTCTTAATAGGAGGAAATCAATCATGTAAAATTTTAACTTTATGTTACTAATTTGATTTTAGTTTTTTTTTTATCCATTAGGAGGAGTATAAGAAAGACTAAGGCAAAGAAAGAAAATAAGGGAGATGGAAGAAAAATGTGTCACCAATGGAAAACTTGCAAACCTTTTTTTTCCTGTATCGTGTTGTGATTATAGCAAAGATATGACCATTGTGAGAAATCATGGTGTGATGTAAAAGTGATCATGGCGCGATTGCATTGCAAATTTAAACATGAGACCTTTGTTAGACAAAATATGGCGCGATATAAATTGATTGTGATGTGATTCCGTTGACCGTTTCTAAATTATGGCGTGACTTGATTCATTATGGCGTAATTCAAAGGATCTTTAAATAGACATAAGGAACATTTTGGCTTTCACTATTCAATCAAATTCTCTACAAGACTTCATTTCCAAACTCAATAACATATGCTTTCTCTAAATCTTCATACATTTTTCAATAATTCTCACCAACAATTTCACCACCCGCAAAGAGGGGGAGATCAACAAGATGAGGTGCATCATATTAGAGGGTAATTTAGTATTTGTCATTTGTTGGATATTCTCATTAGGGCCTATGTGGCATTCTTATATTTACTATTTTGTGTATAAATAGGTGTACTAGGTTTACATTTAATACAATCAATTCCTTCAATCATTAGTGGCAGCTTTTAGCATTTATTCCTTTCTCTCTGATTCCTCAATTTCATCACCTTGCACTAACAAATTGGTATCTAGAGCTCTTGGTTTATTTTGAAATTTTGGGAAACACGAGTGATAGTGAGTTGTGTGTTTGATTTTTGAATCTTGAACAAAAATCTGAAACATAATCACACTGATTTTGTGGGTTTGGAAAACACTGAGTGAGAAATCTGAGATCTGAGTTTTTGTGCAAGGTTTAAGATGAATGGAGGCAGTAGTTTGAACACTAAACTTCCAGTTTTTGATGGCAAAAACTGGAACAGATGGAAGATACAAATACGTGTGCTGTTTGGTGCTCAGGATGTTCTGGATCTTGTTTCTGAAGGTTATGTTCCAGTTGCAACAGATGCTACTGAAGAACAAAAATCAGAAGAAAGAGTTGTGAGGAAGAGGGATAAGAAAGCTATGTTCTTTATCCATCAGTGTGTGGATGAAAATGTGTTTGAGAAGATTGTTGATTCGACGACGTCAAAAGGGGCATGGGATATACTGACCAGATGTTATGGTGGTGACGTATCAGTAAAGAAGGTAAAGCTTCAGTCCCTGCGAAAACAATATGAAAATCTCAGCATGAAGAACAGTGAGAAAGTTTCTGAGTACATCTCCAGAATGATTCTGATCACTAATGAGATGAAGGCTTGTGGAGAAACACTTTCTGAACAGGTAATCATAGAAAAGATTCTGAGGTCACTTACTCCTCAGTTTGATTACATTGTTGTTTCAATTGAACATTCTAAAAATATGGAAACCATGAGAATAGAAGAGTTGCAAAGCAGTCTAGAAGCGCAAGAGTTGCGTCTGACGAAAAAACTTCTGAGAGGGAAGTGGAGCAACCTCTGAAAGCTTCTTTTGTCAAGAAGGACCAAAAGCAGAATAGACATGGTGATAAATTCCAGAAGTCAGAAACCTCAACTTCTGATGAAAAGAAATATCATAAGGGAAAGGAAAGGTATGACAAGAAGAAGGTTCAATGTTACTGCTGTAAACAGTTTGGTCATTTTGCCAGAGAATGTAGAAACAGAGGAAGGAAATCAGAAGAAGAAAATATAGCCAGAGAAGATTCTGATGATGAACCTGTGCTACTGATGGCTTCTGATTCTGATGGAAACTGTTCAGGAGATTGGTGGTATATGGACACTGGTTGTTCAAACCACTTGACTGGGAACAAACAATGGCTGATAGACTTTGACTCAAGAAGGAGAACAAAGATCAGATGTGCTGATGATAAGTACCTTAATGCAGAAGGTATGGGAAATGTTATAGTCAGAGTGAAGAATGGAAGAAACATTCTGATCAAAGACGTTTGGTATGTTCCTGGAATTAAAAGCAATCTGATGAGTGTGGGTCAGCTTATTGAGAAAGGTTTTTCAGTGGTTATGAAGGACAACCTCTTGACGTTGTATGATTCTAATAAGAAGTTGATTATGAAGTCTGAGCAGGGAAGCAACAGAACATTCAAGGTGAATGTAGAAACTTCTGAAGCGGAGTGTCTTAATGCAGAAGGCGCTGAAGCTGACAGTAAGCTGTGGCAAAAGAGGTTGGGGCACTTGAACTATAGAAGCTTAGGGCATCTAAGTTCTAAGAAGCTTGTACATGGCATTTCGAAGATTGTGAAGCCTCAGAAGTCATGTGAGATATGCATGAAAGGCAAGAAACCCAGATTGCCATTTGCATCAGAAGTAGCCCCCAGAGCAAAGCATGCTCTGGGAGTAGTACATTCTGATGTGTGTGGACCATTTCCAGTACCTTCACTTGGAGGAAACAATTTTTTTGTGTCTTTTATGGATGAGTTCACAAGAATGACATGGGTAACACTCATCAAGTTCAAGCATGAAGTGTTTACTGAGTTCCAGAAGTTCAAGGTGAAGGCTGAGAAGCAGAGTGGTCAGGAGTTGAAGATTCTGAGAACAGATGGTGGAGGTGAGTATAACTCTACAGAGTTCCAGAAGTTCTGTGAGGAGAATGGAATAGAACATGAGGTTACTGCTCCATATACTCCTCAGCACAACGGTCTTGCTGAAAGAAGAAACAGAACTTTGCTTGATATGACCAGAAGTATGCTGAAAGAGAAGAAGTTACCTCACATGATATGGGGAGAAGCTGTTGCCACATCAGCATATGTTCTGAATAGGTGTCCAACAAAGAAGCTGAAGGAAACTGTTCCTTTAGAAAAATGGACTAGAGACAAGCAAAGTGTTAGCCATCTGAAGGTGTTTGGTTCTGTATGCTACAAACACGTTCCAGAGGCTAGAAGACGAAAACTGGATGATAGAAGCAAAACAATGTTACTGGTGGGGTAACACAGTACAGGTGCCTATAAGCTTTATTGTCCAGAAACCAACAAAGTTGAGATCAGCAGAGACGTCATTGTGAAAGAGTCAGAAACATGGGATTGGAACAAGCTTCAATCAGATTCTGGTGTAGCGCCAACACCAGGGTTAGTTTCTGAAGATTCTTCAGAAAGTTCTGAAGACGAGTCAGAAGATGAAGACTCTGAAGATGAGTCACAATCTCAGGGAGATTCTGATAGAGGATCTAATTCTGATCCATATTCTGATGATGATCCATAATTTGGTGGTGATTATACTTCTGGAAGGGAAAACTCTGAAGACATGGGGTCTGGAGAACAAGTTTCCAGAAGTAACTCTGAAGGTGGTAATTCTGAAGGAAATAATTCTGGACAAAGTCCAGAAGTCAGCACAGTTCCGAGTTCTGGAGAAAATTCAGAACAAGATCAGAGGCCACAGAGAATCAGACGAATACCAAGTAGGTTTGCAGATTTTAGCATGTTGCTTGATACTGAAGTAGATTCTGAAGGAGAAATCGTTCAGTGTGCCATGCTAGTAGATTCTGAACCAGTGGGTATTGAAGAAGCGCTCAAGAAGAAAGTATGGCTGAATGCCATGAAAGAAGAACTTGAGGCTATTGAAAGAAACAAGACTTGGAAGCTGACAGAACTTCCAAAAGGCAAGAAAGCCATCAGCGTCAGATGGGTTTTCAAGCAGAAGCTAAAGCCAGATGGATCAATTGGCAAACACAAAGCGAGACTAGTGGCCAGAGGTTTTCTTCAGAAACCTGGACTAGATTACTTTGAGGTGGTTGCGCCTGTAGCTAGACACGAAACAATCAGACTGGTGATTGCTTTAGCTGCAAACAGAAATTGGCCTTTGATACATCTGGATGTGAAGTCTGCATTTATGAATGGTCCATTATAAGAAGAAGTTTATGTGTCACAACCTCCTGGATTTGTGAAAAAGAATCAGGAAGGGATGGTATACAGATTAAATAAAGCTCTGTATGGACTGAAGCAAGCGCCCAGAGATTGGAATTTGAAGATTGATTCGTTTTTCAAGGAACAAGGGTTTCAGAAGTGTGAGATGGAGTATGGTGTTTATGTTCAGCATACTTCAGAAGGTAATATGATTCTGGTCTGTTTGTATGTTGATGACATATTACTCACATGAAGTTCTGAACAAGAAACAGTTGAGTTCAAGAAAGTTCTGATGAATGCATTTGAGATGATAGATCTTGGAAAAATGAGTTTCTTTCTAGGAATGGAATTTATATACTCTGAGAAAGGAATCATCTTACATCAGAAGAAGTATGAACTGGAGCTTCTGAAGAGATTTGAGCTAGCAAATTGCAAGGTTGCTATCACACCTGCTGATACGAATCAGAAGTTGGATTCTGATTCTGATGGAGAGGATGTGGATGCTACAACCTTCAAACAGATGGTTGGTTCTCTGAGGTATTTGTAATACCATACCTGATATTTGCTATGCAGTTGGAATGGTCAGCAGATACATGAGCAAACCAAAGTGGTCTCATTACCGAGCTGCTGTCAGGATTCTGAGGTATATAAAAGGAACTCTGAAATATGGAGTGTTATTTCCTTCTGGAGGAAAGATCAAATCAGAACTTCTGAGTTATTCTGATTCTGATTGGTGTGGAGATAGAGTTGACAGAAGAAGTACTTCTGGGTACTTGTTCAAGTTTCTGGGAGGTCCAATTTCTTGGAGTTCCAAGAAACAGCCTGTTGTGGCTTTGTCAACATGTGAAGCTGAATACATTACAGGTGCTGTAGCTGCTTGTCAAGCAGTTTGGCTTCTAAATCTGCTGCATGATCTGAAGGTTGATGTTGAGGAACCTCTGAAGCTGATGATTGATAATAAGTCTGCAATTAATCTTGCAAAGAATCCAGTGCTACATGGAAGAAGCAAGCACATTGAGACGAAGTATCACTTTCTCAGAAGTCAAGTGCAGAAAGGAGTGTTAGAAGTTCTGCACTGTAGCACTCAGAAGCCTCTAGTAGATATTCTGACAAAGGCGATAAAAACAGACCAATTTCTTCGCTTGAGAGATGAAATTGGTGTTGTTAACTTCTGATAGTTACTAAATTACAGGATGGTATTAGAGGGTAATTTAGTATTTGTCATTTGTTGGATATTCTCGTTAGGGCCTATGTGGCATTCTTATCTTTACTATTTTGTGTATAAATAGGTGTACTAGGTTTACATTTAATACAATCAATTCATTCAATCATTAGTGGTAGCTTTTAGCATTTATTCCTTTCTCACTTCTTCCTCAATTTCATCACCTTGCACTAACACATCAACCAGTAGCACCATTTCACCACCTTATTTTATTTTTCATCCTTCAGTGAAAAATTCATCAGTATTATCCATGCAGATAGTTGGATGAAAATAAAAAATCACAAGTTTGCCCAGAAAAGAAGATTTAGAGTGGAATTTTTGAATAAATATACAGGTTTCTTTGAAGAAATTTGTAGGAGAAATTCGATCAAACTCAACAGCCTGATCAAATAAAGAAACCAAACAATTTCTTTTGATTTCTATGCAAATTCCTTCTATTGTTCCGCTGGTAATTATGTCTCATTTGTTCAGGTGAAGGAAATCAACTATAATCATGATGCAGTTAATAAATTTTGAGGTTGGCGCCA